>JAVTVX010000034.1:13594642-14216785 GCA_033439265.1 Dillenia suffruticosa | reverse complement strand
CAACAACAACAGTTAAAATACATCTGACAACAATTAAAATTTTTATCCCAATAAGTGGAGTCAATTATATGTATCTTTATACGGTATTGTATTCTATTTCATATCGAATATTTATTTATACGATTATTTTTTTTATATAATAATGATGATGTGTTTTATCTCATCGGGTAATATGCAAACTCCACGTGGGTTATCAAAAATTAAATCTTGAAATCTATTCCGAGTATGTGTAGCGAGCTAAGTTAAGGTTGTAAAGATGAGATTCATAACGTGTTAGGGTACCATCCAGATTGGGAGAGTCCCAATTTTGGATATCCTAAATATACTGCTGTCGTCCTTTCCGGGACATCCGATAAAATTCAAACGATACAAACACTATTAGCATGGCCCCCGCACAAGTACGACAAATGCTGTTGTTGGTTCCATGCTGGGCTGTTTGTTTTTGTTGTGCTTCCTGGGGAAGCTAATCTGTGGGCGCATTCTCTTGCACAGTATGCTAATTTGAATTAGAAGGTACCACTGAGAATTATAGGTGCAAGTTGTGTAAAGGCAAACGAAACCCCCACCACTTAGCTTGATCCTTTTCCTCTTCTTTTCCTTCCTCCCTTTTTTTGTTTTTTGGAGCTAAAGTCATTGAACTTAGAACCTTATTTTGTCATTATAATTCCGGAAGACCAAAATTAGTTGATTTCAGTGTCTAAAAACCTAAAAAGAAAACAAGACAACAATACTTTTCAGTTCCCACTTTTACGCTCTATCTTAAATAATTTCTCTAATGATTTAAAATTTCTGTTCTTGATATATATCTAAAATTTATTTTTTTTAAAAAAAAAAAAACTCACATTAAACATCACTAAATTCAAATAATTGTTCATGTTTTTCTAATTGATGTTTATCCATTTTCATCCAAGCAAAATCCTCCAAGTTATTGTGTGGCTGCCGTGCGCAGAGTGGATTATGATAAAAGTGTGTTTGGATTTTAGTATGTTAAAGTCGAAGCACAAGAGGTTTGATTATAATTTTAGTGATTAAGACTTGTTATTATATGTGAAATAAATAGGCCTTGGCGTTCAAATCCACTGAAAGAGAAGCCATAAATTTTGGATGCAGATAATGAAAGCTTAGTAATTTTATTAATTTAGCCCCAAACTTCCTCATCCCCCTTCCTATATATAAATTAATATTATATATTTACATACATACACACACCACTAACTCCATAATTTTTTTTTTAAAATTAACTGTATTCGATAATTACGTTGATCTGACTAAATTTAATTTAAATCGGTTTGAACTAATGTTTAATATACCAATAATTTGCAATGAGTTAATTTCCTTTAATAGAAAAGAAAAGGATACTTTTTGTTTTTTTCCCCAATCTCCGAAGGTCTAAAGTTCAGGTTTTAGAAAATAAATAATTCGATAATTTTATACACAAATGTATTAATTATTGAATTTCATTATTTGAATGTGTACATATAAAGGGTCATCCAAGGACATTATTAAGTTAGCTAAACCATCCTCGAGAGCATTGGCATTGCTTTAGGGCATTATTCTTCCTCTTCTAGAATGGTATTGAAAGTCAGTCTGAGGGCCATGAACGCCTGTCGTGCCGTATGAGTAGGGTAGGGTGTCTTAAGCAATCCACCGCGTCATCTGGGTTAACCCAAGTCCCAATTGATAATAGTTTTCCACACTTTGACCGGGATTGAGGACAATCCTTTCCGCACAGTCCCTTCAGAGTTTACACACCGTCCCTTCAGGGTACATAGTCTCGGTGTCATGATCCATCACTGATGTTATTAGGATCAGGTCAGAATGATCCAGCCCACCAACCCTTCCTCTATTTCAAATTCAAACCTTTCAATCATAAACTATTTGATCTCCTTAATTAAAAAAAAATATATATAAAATGATTATTGTGTTTAAAATTGAAGACATAAATTTTTAAATTGAAATATAATTATTGTGTTTAAGATAAAATGATGTCGGCAGTCTTATCAAACCTTCAAACAACAACAATTGTAAACCATAATAACATGAAAAACTTATCAATGAGACAAATTATTGAGATGGTGACATGTTAACAGAGCTGAATGTCCCGTCATGGTCAGTCCTTGGCCTACAAGGTGGGCCTTGTGCCTTTCCGCTACTCCATCTGCGCGAGTCTTTAGATTGTAAACCCATTTATTCTGATGCTCCAATTTCTTTCTGCAATGCCTCTCGCCATTCATCATACTGTAAATAGGTTCACCCTCCTAGCTTTTAAACACATTAACTCATGTTTTGAATTTTAAAAACTCTAAATGTAGAAAATTAAAATTTCGTTATATTATAAATTTTGGCTCATAAAACGAGAAACCATCCACTGTTCGAGACACAAGAAAAAACAACATACGCTACGAAAGATACGACATTCTCGAATTTCTTTCTACACTAAAACTGAAATTTTTTTCCCAAAAACCGATGGAATAGTAGACATTTCGTTCCTTGCTTTTGAGAGATCATATTAAACGTATATAACAATTCATAAATTATATAAATTGAATAAATATACTAAAACGAAATCCTATTTAGATTTAAAATTTTCTGATATATTTTTTAAAAATTAAATTAAATTTTTACCTAAAAAACTTTGCAGTTAAGTTGGGATCAGAACCCGATGCTGATTTCATGATTGAAATGAGAAATCAAAAAATTAATAAGGGTAAAATAAAGAGGACTCACAGAGAAATACCCATCAGTTGTCACATCTGATTTTTCAGGTCATTAAAGGGCTCAGATGGTGAACCAGTCCATTAAAGCCAATAACTTAACTTTATTAATGCACACCTAAAGCATCCCCTTTTTTTACTCTTTTTTTTTTTAAAAGCCAAACTCAACTCAACCAAGCTTTGTCTTCCTTTTTATTTTTTTTTTTAAATTTAGTAATTAAAATTATAAATTTTACCAAAAAAAAAAACCCTTAAATATATTACTCTCTCAATTTTACTTTACGTATCGTTTAAAGTAATTACATAAATATTAAAAAACAATTAAAAAATATAATTCTAAACCAAAAAAAGTAATAACTCATTAAAGTATATTTTGAAAAGTCAATTTTTTTTGTTGTAATTGAGAATTTAGTAAATATAATTAAAATTAAGAGTCAAGTCAAAATTAAAAATTAAAATTAAAATGGCACTTAAAGTAAAATTGGTGGGTAAAATTTTTTACATTAAAAGCTTTATATATTATTAACTAAATATGATTTTAATTTTCTCAAACGAAAATATAGCCCAACCAAAGGTAGGACAGACATCATCACCAAATGTATGACCAAGAGTTGCTGATTAAGAATTCCAAAAGTTTCATGGAATGATTGATTTGGAAGCGAACGGATTGAATTTTATTTGGTTATTGCTTTTCGGTGCATGGAGTGGGACGTGAATCTGACCTTGCCCACTAACCTTTTCTTGAAGTCCACCTCAGGCTGATAAGCATTTCTTTTTTTTTTTAATCTAATTTATCGATATTTAATGATTAAATTTTTATTTTGATTAATTTAATTTGTATGGACGATCAAACCATTTTAGGGATAATATTTTTAATATCTGATTTTTTTTACTTTTTTACATTTAATTGAGATTTTGATTAAAATAATTTAAAAAAGACTTTCATTGTCAACCTCACGTGCATATTTCGCTTTTTTGTTCTCTTTATCCCCTGTGGGGTCTGATTTCATAAAATCACGGTATCCCAAATGTTGAAAATTTTAGGCGCCATTTAAGAAGACTAAAGCTCCCCATAAAATTGATTGAATTCCAAATCCAAAGGGAGACTTTGTTTGATTTCTCAGGATCACAATTCCCAAATTTTGAATTTGATTCCATAGTCCTTAAGCCCAAATGCACCCAAGTGTTAAAGAATAAAACTTTTCCCAATGCTGTCATTTGATTGCGGTTGATTCATTAAAAGGGATTCGAGCGATCGCGCAGGGTGCCATTTGGAATATTAACTTTTTCCTTTTTCAATCTATTTTTATTTTTATTTTATTTAAAAAAAATTTTTAGTTAAAATAAAATAGTGATAATATTGGGAGGCGTTATTTTGGTATATTTTATTTTAGCCCTACGAAAATATGTATTATGCATTTTGGATAATGATGAAGTGTACCATTTTATTATACTTGCATATTGCAATAAAAAGTTTTTACATAGAAATAGTAAAAGTGATAAGATTCTTTTCTATTTAAAAATAAGCGTAATAAATTGGTAAATATTTGAAGACATCTTGTAGCTTTTTTTTTTATCATCCTAAGACCATGATGAATAACATTTTTATATAGTACCAAAATAAATTGATATTACTAAAATTTGAATATACTCTTTAAATAAAAGTTAATCAGATTGCACACATCATGTTAAGTCAGTTGATGTGATAGAGTTTCAATTTATCGTTAACAAATTATAATTCAATTGACACTATCATCTTTTTTTTTTTTTTTAAATCTTGAGTTTGAATCTTTCGTGTATATATAAGAAAGGGTTCCAATTTACGATAAAGTTTTTTCTTTGGAAAATAATATAAACAAAGCATCTTGATTACATTATTTGTGTTTTAACTTTGCCTCATAAATTTATACTCCATTGCATTTTTCAAAGCAAAACTCTATTATGGCCCTTGTGAAAATGAGTTGTACCATAATTTCTAATACATTTGTGTCTCTGATGGGAGAACTTAATGACTCATCCGGACCATGCATGTCCCACTTCACATAACTGCATGCAGCATTTAATAATATATGGTTCCAATTTTTAATGCCCAATATCTCATTAATTCCACCATCCCTCCGGTTTGCGAAATTTCATTTTCTCTTACTTTGTACGGTTGAATTGAATCTCAATTTTCTCAAACAAGGTATTAATAGCGTTTAACTAACTTATTTCCTTATTAATTTTATAGAAAATCAATTAATTATTATACAAATAAGTACAGTATTAATAGCATCACTTGGAAAATTTCTATTTATTAGTGTTGAATTCGCAGTGATTTCTTCTCACGCCTAAACGTCTCTGCCCCCTCTAGGATTAAAGAAAGACATGACCGAGTAATCAAAGTTTCACAAACTACTCGTTTGAAAGTTTATACAAAAAATTTCATATTATCTGATTTCAAACTTGGAAGATTTATTGTATACAAATCTCAAAATGGTTGATAATACATATATGCACGTATATGTATATATCCATATATTCATAAATAAATTAATACATTATAATTCAATCAATGTCATTCCTTTTATAAAGATTTCGAATTCAATACTTTTATTAAAAATATATATATATATTCAGAAATAAATACAGAGTTGAAAGTTCAATTCTTATTAATTATAATTGAGAGATTTTGAATTCAGATATAAGATTTAAGGGTTTCATTATTTAGTATGTTTGATTTGTGTATTGTTATGGTTATTTTATTGATTTTTTTATTTATACTTAAAAGATATAGTTGCTTGGAAAAATAACTAAAAGATATTTAAATCAAAATGTCATGAATGATAAATCCAAGAATATCGATGTGAACATAATTTGATTAGTTATGCAGAAACACATCATAAATGGGAAAACCAAAAAAAGGGAAAAACTTGCATAATCAAGACAAAAGAAAATGCAGAAAACGTTCCTGCAGCGTGGCACAATCCTCGGCAGTGAAGAAAAAGCCGGTAAGGCCACGTAGCAAATTGCATGCCGTCCTTCTTCTAGATGGGTATTGAGATTGGATTAGGATGGTGACGAGGGTACGTCGTGAAATTCCAGCTTAAGCCCCACGTCACAGCATGATGTATTTTTAATATTTGATGGAAAGTCAAGGGCACAAATGGAAATTTTAGAAAAAATTCCAACTGGCTTGGCCTGATATTCTATCTTCTTCTAGATTGAATTGGCTTGGCTTGGGACACAAATCACCTCAAGCGTATGATTCAAGCAACTTTAATTGGCCTTATGGTTTCAACTTTCATTTGTTAGCAGTCTTGCTCGGGAGCTTTCCCTGTCAACTTTGGCTGGATTTATAATTCTCTCTCACCGAGTCCTTGCAAATTTTGAGTTCTAATATTAATTTTAATTAAAATAAAATTATTAAAATTTATCAAAAAATTAAAATTTTATATAAAAATTAAAAATTATATTAGTAATTTTTATATTAAAACTACTTAAATGTTATCTAACTTTCAGTTTTTGCTAGCAATGTAGAATTTTTTTTTAGTCAATCCTGTATTATTTAAGATTCGACTCTTTCGGTAGTCTCCAACACACATTAGAAACTTCCATTGTATTATTCTTCATCCCTCCACTTGGGATTGGGATTTGGAAAATCAGATTGCCTAGAAGAGCCGATGTAATGTCGTGTGAAGTCCAATTTTATTTTGTATGCTTTTGCCTGTTACAAAAAAAAAAGAAGGAAATCGTGACGCACGTGAAATTAGTATGTGGTACGAAGAAAGGAAAAAAAAAGCTCAGTCATATGTTTTCTTTCTTTAGAAAAGAAATGCAAAAGAAAAAGAAAAATTATTATTGGTCCCATGTCCCTCGAGACCACGTTGGGGTGCACGCGATTATTCCAAATTACCATTTGTATAATGGTTCTTTTCTTGATATGCTTTAAATGTCGGAATTTTATGGTTAATGTTCTTTTGTTTTCTCAAATCAAACTATTGGTATTTTGAATTCAAATGATTAAAAATTGAATCCATAATTAAATGCGATCAATATGATATCCAACCAAAAGTAGTCGATAGAGTTGTTCTTGTAGGACATTCGAATGATAAAAAATTTTTATTCAAGCGTCTTGTTCTAAAATCTCGTATTTAAACTTTTATAGATGAGTGTATTTTTATAATTTTCGTGACTCTATATAATAAAAAAAAGTAATCGATAAAGTTTTATCTTTTATAAATTCAACTTATTCATGAATTCAACTGATTCAGATCGTATTTAGTCATATTCAAAATATATAAGATCATTTTTAATATTTTATTATGATTTAAGTTAGAGCCTATCTATTTGGATGCAAAAATCAACAAGTATAACATTATTATTGCATAAACTTCCCATCCCAGGCAATGTTTGAAAGACCTCAGTTGCTATTAAGTGATCAATTTGAAACATTACCACAATTATTCTAAATCAAATTAGTTTTAATGTCATTAAAAAACCCTAAAGAGAAAAAACACAATAAAGTAGAACTACCAGTTCCCAATTGGACCAGAATTGAATAGATTTGATGGAGAAAAAGAGATATAACTTGAATAGAGAGAAACAGTTTTATTTTTTACGATTTTTGTATAATGTTTTATGATTCTTTTGATTTTTTTTTTTATAATTTTTACATATTTTTGTGATTATTTCAATTTTAAGATTTTTTAAAGGTTTTGATTCCGGTAATGATTCACAAATCCCCAATTGAAATCGAACCAGTAATTTGGCTTTCAAAATTGAACCAAAATTATTTTTACCATCTTAGGTCGGCTTTACAAAATTTGATGTCCAATTAAAACCAGGGGCAATGTCTACAAGGAAGCACTAAAAGCTAGGGCAGTTTCACAGATTTGGAGAACAATAAAATCAAGAAAATCAGATGGTTGTCGCGTAGCACAAGAAAAGCACGTAGTCAGAAGCACTTTCACTTACTTGCAGCTTGTGATTTGTGATTGTGCACCAAAATTACTAACTACGGCCGGCATCGGCCTGCTTTTTTGAACCTCAGTGTTTGAGGTGGGGTGCAGTACGGAGACTGCTGATTTACTATGCAGCCAGTTTGACACAAAAACGTAAATCTGACTTGTGAACCTACTTTTCTTGTGTCCACAACCCTTTACCCAAATTATTGGAGTCCAGTTTCACAGTATCGGAAGAAAAGTACACTATTGGGCCAGGCAGGTGGGGGACCGAATGAATCGTGCGTTTTAAACCCTCGATTTTAGAACAACTCTGTGATACTATTTTTTCACCTTTTTTTTTTTTTTTAATAATGATCTATACATAAAAATTAATTTAATTCAAATATTATCATATTCAATTTAAAAGAAAATTATTTTATGATAATTATTTTCATTTTTAAATTTCGAATATAAAATTTAGTTAAACGATTTAATACCCTTAACCATTAAATCAATTATTCATTGATTGAATAATACTATTATCTATGGATAAATATATTATCATAATTTTATTAAAATACTAGTGATTAAATATTTATCAATGAGTTTTAAATCACAAAACAACTACTAAGACATTCAAATTCGTAAATATGGTGTTAAGAATACACTAAGGGTCAAATTTTCAACTTTTTTTGAGCATACCATTTGCATCATTGCTATTATTTATAAGTATGAATATCATAATTTGTTTGCAATATTTGTAATCAAATATTTATCCGACTATGATTCACAAATTACTACTAAAGACGGGTTCAAATTTGTAATATCAAGAATTTAGAACCTTTGTATCAATTGTTCAAAAGTTGAATATTTGATATTGGGTTTTGGATGCATCACGATGCCATGGATTCATGTGATGAAATCAAACTTAATAAGAGAACTCAACTAAAAAAATTAACCTATTAGATAAAAGAGTCTGTTAGATTTAAATATTATTTTATGATTTTTTGAGATACGAATGAGATTCATAGCATTATCCATCCCTTGAAAAACCGAAAGTCAATGGATGACTTTTACTCTGGACTTTTTACGGCACCAAGTAGTCATTTTCTCCTTTGGATAGCTTTCACTTTGGATCTTATCAAGCACTGGGTAACCTTTTTCCCCTTTAGACTGCTTTTACTCTAGATCTTGTCAAGCATTAAGTAACACTTTTTTAGTTAATTCTTTTTCATATTTGAACGGTGACTCTGATACTAATTTATCATAGATCTATATATTGACTTAACTCTAATAAGAGAAATCAGATAAAAAATCAATCTATTAGGTAAGAGAGAGTCGATTAAAATTAAGTATTATTTTATGATTTATTTGGGATCTGATACAAAATTCGTAATCCACTGCTTTGATGGGAAGGGCTTTGGGGAAGCAAAAAGGGTCGAGTTTTGAATATAGATCTTTTGTTATGCAAATTCCCATGCTTAGACAAAAATTTCAAAATTTAATACATTTTTGTTACGGTGTTCAATATTGTTAATTAGTGATTTGAATATACGAATGGTCTAGAAATTTCCAATAATTGTCATAAGGGAGAATAATTTGAATTTTAATAATAACTTTAATTTATTTAGTAGTTGTATCATTAAAAAATTACATAAATATCCTTTGAACACGAAAAAGAAGTGCCCCTAAACTTTTAAAAAAATACTAAAACCTTCTGTCAACTATGACAAATTATTATTTAGTCCTTTTGTTTAAGGTCGGTTCAGATGTACGTTAAAAGTCGCATGCGTGGCATGTAACTATAATAAAATATAATTTATTTATTTTCCATTATTTTAAATTAATTTATTTTTTTTATTATTTTTGAATTAATAATCTCTCCTCCTTCCCTTCTTCCTTGGACAACCCTCTCTCCCAGTTCTATCGATTTTCAGTTTTTCTTCAAATTAAAGGGTAGAAATCGTTGCAGAAGTGGAAAGGAAGTTATTCCTGGGTTCAAATTGCAAAGGTGGAATTTCATCATATTGAATACTAAATTTTACTCTAGTTTCGAAAACATGTGTGGATGCCATGGGAACCTGAAATCAAAGTTCAAAATTGGAGATGATGATAAAATTTGAAGTTTTCAGAGAAGTCGTTAATAGCAAAAGGTAAAAGTTGAAAATGAAGAAAAGTTGTTCAAGTTAAGTTACCCTTTTTGAATAAATCTCAGAGTCGTGCCAAATGAAATTCCGAGTTGGAATGCATAAAGAATTGAAGTTAGAGTATTTAAATTTTAAACGTGAGGCTTTTCTAAAGCTTATTAGTGATGGACCAAATTGATGAACGAACGGACAAAAGTACTTTTTTGATGCAAAAGGTGTTCAAAATAGCTTTTGGGTAAGGAAAGTTGCAAGCTTGATGCTTACTTGTCATAATTCGAAGTTTTGTGTAAAAAGTAGAGAGGGAAAGAGAGTGCGTGTGTGTAGAGTGAGGTTGAAGGGAGGGAGGGTTGTTGAAGGAAGAAGGAAGAAAGGAGAGAGAAAGAGGACTAAAATTGTAATAATAATAATAATAAAAATAACGAAAAGTAATAAATAATTTAAGAATCAATAAAAGATAAATGAATTATTTTTTGTGCCACGCATATAACTTATGAAGCACTGACGGTCAGTTAATTTAGTGAGATATACTATTAGATCTCTTAACTCAATATCACGAGTTTGACTCGCGATTTGAGTATGGAACAGATTACGTTGAAAAAGTAACCCATTAAATGAATTACTACAAATTTCAGATCGGATTAATCGGAATATGATTTCGAATATCAGTTGGTATAATACCAAAAAAAACTTATGAAGTAAATCTTAACGGACCTAAACGGAAGGACTGAATTTGTAATTTTTTACGATTAATTTCACATTTTACATTTTTAAAAAAGTTTAGTGATATGTTTGTATCCAAACTAAAATTAAGATATCATTTTTGTACATTTTTTTTAAAGTAAGTCATAAATAATTGTATTAAAGTTAGATTTATGGTAGACATGGTAGTTGGTTACCTAACTCTTTTATCCATTCATAATTGAAGTTAACGGTTTTGTCTTAATACATCCCACTCGAGGTCACTCTCTTTTATTAAAAGGTTAGAGTCTTATTCAAATGAAACTTTTGGTACCTTTGACAATTCAAGAAAAACCCAACCTACCATGACAACCAAAGTGATTTAGTGGAATTCACTTGTTTGTATATGCTGCTGAGCCCTCAAACACAAGCAAAATATTTTTGTCTTTGCTTCTTAAGTGTTTTTGTTTTTTTTTTTTTTTTTTTTTTGTAAATATAGTATAAAAGGGTTTTGTAGAAACACTCAAGTGATAAAAAAATTTTATTTAAATCTTTTTTTCGAAATCTAATATTCAAACATTCGTGAGTACATATATTTATGTCATTTTCATGATTTCTATGTAAAAAAAAAAAAAAAAATTGTAATGCAAGAGGAATCCCTCCGTTGACAAAGGGCAAATTATTAAAGAAAAAAATTTGGTGGCAGTTATTTCAATTTGTAAAAACTTTTGAATTAATAATAGGAATATTTCAAAATCAAAGTTAACATTTATCAGGGTTTGAAATATATATATATATATTATCTTCATTTTATGACTCAATTATCTAAAAGTGAAAAGTAAAAAAAAAAAAAACAAAAAATAAAAAACCAATGGTTATTGTATTGGGACCCTCTTAAAAGAATATTCTTTGTTTGCCGGTAAATGTTCAAGTTTAAATTTTGAATGGAAGTGGTCCTAAACCTTAACCATTTGATTTTCACATTTTGGACCGAGTGCTGGCCTAAGGAGAAAGGGACACATAAAAAAAAAAAGGATAAATATCTTTTCTTTTTAATAAATTATTGATATTAAATAATCACGATAAATTTAATTAAATTCGATTTGAATCAAAATAAAAAAAAAATCTCTTAATATATTTTTTTATATATAAAATTTAAATTCAAAATATTATTTAAAGTATCGATATTCAGAATCTTATGCTCGTTGGTATAAAACACTCTCTCTACTCTCTTTTTTCTTTTTTCTCTTTTATTTTTTGCTTTGGTGTCGTCCAGGATACGTAGGTGCAATATTTTTCAAGATAATATCCTATTTTGGCCGCGGACACTATTATGTAACATTGCTAAGTACAACCTTACTATTTTGTGATATTTATAGAATCTAAAAGGAAATCTAAAAAATTATTCAGTTGCATTGCGGGGATAAAACCCCGTTCATGAACTTTTTTATTTGGGATAACATATTTGCTCCGACATGATAAATACTCAAAAAATCTAATCAGTTTTTTATTTCAAAAATCATGTTAGAATCGTATTAGAGTCCAATTTTAATATTAAAATAATCGAATCGAATTAGTTCAAATATGAATTTATGTTAAAATAATCCAATCTGATCCGACTTAATAATAATTCACAATAAAATCAAATTTTATTTTAACATTATATTATTAAATAAAAAAAGATTTTTAGGATTGTTTTATTTTTATTCTCGAAATCGAGCATACATCTCTTTATTTCATTGCCCACTACTCTGCCCCTCACCGCCTCTCTCTGTCACATCCTTAGATCGAGTCCCACCTCCTCTCTCCACCGCCACCAAAACTGATCTTTACATTTCCCTTCAACGCTGACATCAGCTTCCCTTCCTCATCTCTCTCTCTTTCGCCTACCTCGTTGACCTTCATCGCCGACGCCAAGAGATTGTGCACTCCCCTCCACCATAGCAAATCCATCTCCATGGCTATGACTATGGCCCCTGCAACCCTTCTCTAATTTGTTTTTTGAAAATTTTGATTTTTTTTTTAAATTTATGAATTTTTGTATAGTCTCTGCGCAATCCTTCTCTAAGTGTGACTGTGAAATTTCAAAATTTTTGCATAGGTGATAGGGAAATTCCTGTATAGTCTCTAAGTGTGAAATTTCTATGTCTGAGTGTGTAAAACTTCTGTATAGTCTATTTGCATGCTTAGATGATTTATTATTATATTTTGTTGAGATAAATGAATTTTAATAATAATAAATTAAAGAAAAATAAGTTTAAATAAATTAGAAAGTTCTTAAAAAACGAAAGTTTACAAATCATGTCGACCCGATCTTCACACATATCGACCCACTCCCTCGTGTCTATAAATTTTCATATCCTTGTTGATCAATTTTAATCTAACCATAAATACGTCAACCTGATATGTAACTCTTATTGATCTGAATAAAATAAATATAATACATTTTGTTTCCGGTAGAAAAATTTATAGTGTCATTCGATCAATTTTAGGAGTATGACGACCCATATTTCCTAACATATTGACAATTACAAGGTAAAAGTTTAAAGAGGTCGATATACCCTATAATTTATCGACCTAATTCATTTGTTTTTTAAAAGACACACAACGACCTGCTTGTTGACTATATTAACATGAAAAACATATGGTGAACATGTCAATCTGATATTAGTTAATCTTTAGAAACCACACATCGATCTGTACTTTAATATTGTCGACATGCATAACACATCGATCAATTTCTGAGAATGGGTTCACAAATTTTATATATTCACAAGACTATCGATGTGAAGATAGTACTTGTCGATCTAGACTATTAATTCTTAAGACATGTCCATATCCGTGAAAATCATGTCAACACATCAGAGTACAACGACTAATATAAGTTTCCATATCCACCTATTTAATTTGGTACATGACTTTATCGACCTAGATACTTTATTGTCGACCTGATTAGTCAAGAATACAACACTGGATTTTTGAATTTAAGTCGACCTAGATTTAGTCTTGTCAACCCAAAATTGTTAGAGAATATACTTTCGAAACAAATTTGAATTCAATGGTCATCTTCCTTTTCTAAATCTCTGAATTTTTTTATTTCGATCAAAACTAATATCCAAATGCTGCAAAAACAAAATTTGATTGGTTAATCATAAAGTGACGCTAATAAGAGAATGAAGATTCAGCACGAAAAATGGGTATTGTTATGGAACATTAATTGATAGATATTAATGAGTAATGTTTGATTTCAACAACTGTTAAACGGATCTTTTCAATACCACAATATATACTAGATAAAAGAATTGAAGAAATGATACTCGAATTTAGCTCTTTGAACACTCTCAATTCTTAGCATTTATTTTCTTTTTAATATTTTGTTAATCCTTTCGACTGTATTTTTAGTTTTGAAATCAATTTTGTTAAATTTGAGAATTAAAGACTCTCATATTTGATATTCTCTTCTCACTTGTACTAAGTGTTCAAAAAACCAAAAAATGTGACACTGTTTTGAGTCAAAAAACTAATCTGTGTAAGATTGAGAAAGTGGTGTTAAAAAGAAATACCGTAAATGTTTAATTTGAATTTATAATCAAATTTGTATCATTGAATTAATAGTGAAAAATTCAGGGAGAGTTTGGGAGTGAACATATATCTAGTTTGGTGGAACTATTATAAAAAATTTTATGTATTTTTTATTTCTTTGTTTTGATTTTCAAACAACTCAGTTGTAAACTTTTTAATTAGAGAAAATTTTTTAAAAATATGTATATTCAACTATTCATCTCCTCTATTTAAATATTATATTTTTCTTTTTCGAGTTGGGTATAAGTTGGGTTTGGATCAGGTATGCGGTTGGCTTAGAATCGGACCGGAACAGTTTTTTAAAGACATGTAATATATCAGATCGGATTTTTAGAAAAATCTATAGGATCAAATATGATTTTTTTTATTTTTAAACTCGAGTCGGATTAGGGTAGGATAGAATATTAGAGTTAGGAGTTAGGGTCGAATATAGTATTAATATCACCCGAATCATAACCGATCCTTTACTATCCTTATTTTCTATATCTATTTATGCTCATATTATTTATTCATCAATATATATATATTGTTGATAAAAAGGGAGAATGTCTGACCCTAATTATAAATTCAATATTATTGCTTTAACAAAATTGCACCACTTAAAATAAGTTTTTTTAATTATCTTATAGGTAATATTAAATTTTTTTAATTAAAATTTTATATTTTATATTTTAAAAATTAAAAATAAATATTAAAAGTTTTAATTTTTAAATTAAAATTTATAATTATTCAAATCAAATTAATTAAAATTTTAAAAAAGTTTTTTTTTTTTTTAATATTTAAATAGGATTACGGGTTCTCAAAAAATTTCGAGAGCAATGAGGATCTGAAGGGTGGTTTGACCATACCATGAACAAAATAAGTTTGTGGTTATCAATTAATGGTGGTTGAGTTGAAGTACGTTTAGTGTAGCGTGTCGAATCTTTGGCTATAAAAGCTGAATCTATCCTCTCACACGTCACTGCTCACGTCCTTTCTTTCCCCTGAAATAATTAATGGCGGCCACTTTCCTCTCATTTTAATCTCTAATCACCCTTTGTTCACGTGCATGGTCTGCGCCTTTGCTCCCTGTAATCACAGGTCACCAAAAAAACAAAAGCTCATTAATTATTGCAAAAATTTCCATACATACAAGAGAGGGTAATTCCCCTAAAATGGAGACCATGTTCATACCAAGCTCTAATAAAGAATGATACATAAGAAAGAAAAAAATCTTGATGACTTGAAAACATTATCCATGTTAAAGATTTTTTTCACTACAATTTCAAAGCAAAATTCTTTTTTTAATAGATAATATTATATATTTTTTTAATATAGAAAGAATCGAATTTAAAATTTTTATTAAAAAAAAAAAGATGTTAATTGAACATATCAATGCTGGTGATGTGTTGGGAACCAAAAACATGAAACTTAATTTATTAGTTATTAGTTACATAAAAATTCAACGTGGTGTGGTGTTCTGACGCCCCTCAATTTGGAAAAATCATCAATCCTGCGACGATGGCCCCCGTGGCTTTTACCCCTCTTCCCTATCACGACGCTTTTTACATGATCTTTCCGAATTCAATCTTAAATAAACGAGTTTAAATTGATAGAACGGTTGAATATTGATTTTTATTAAATAAAATTTTAAATTTAAATTTTATATATAAAAAAATAGATATTTGAAAGAGATTATCTTTATAGGTTTAACCAAATTCAAATTAAATTTAGTCCGAAAAAAATTCAATACACTTATGCCTTTTTATTTTCCTTGATAAACTTTTTGAGGGCGGAGAAACTCAAATCTAACATTTTTCCTTTCTATATAAATTTAGATTGAAAGAATTGTTTGTAGTTTTTTTTTTTTTTTTTTTTTTTATGGCAGTGAGTATGAATTTTGAAGACATAATTTTTTTGACGAAAGGAAATTGTTTACTTTGTGTGTACGTTCAACCTCGAATCTTCAATCGGGGAATTTTAAAAGTCAAATGAAGTTTTTTAATTTTAGGTTAGATCATATGTCAGACATGTACAAGCTATCAATTTCAAATGGAACAAGAATTGGAATATTCGGATTTGATAAGAAAAAAAAATTATCAAAACAAAAACTACGGTTTCCATGCGAATTCAATTTTGGCATGATTTTTATTTAGCTTTAATTTTTACGATTTTTGTGGTTTTTTTTTACAAATTTTTCATTTTTTTTCTTTCCCTTTAGTTTTAATTTTTACGATTTTTGTATTTTTTACATATTTTTCATAGTTTTTTTTTTCTTTCCCTTTTCTAAGATTCATTTCTGGTTTGATCTTTTTTTTTTGGGTATAAATAGTAAGGCAAATCTATCATCTTACCAAACTTCAATTATTATCACAGCATTGTTTATTCAATTCATGAGTTGAAATGGCATTAAATTCCCTTCTACAATTGGATCTATTGAAAGACATCTTTCCTTTTTGGGTTTTATACTTTGCTATGAACAATCTCCATCCACATGGGAAGTTCTAGGAATAATTTTATTTTGATGAACCGACAAACTTTTTCAGTCAAAAATGACAAAGAATAATGAGAAAATAAAAACTAAAATTTTATAATATTAGAGCCATTCAAACCCAAATCGTAAACTTTTCCACCAACGGGACAATTACTCGTTATCAAAACGATTCAAACCATTTCAGAATTATTCTGGAATTCATGGGGAGTAAAATAATTTACTTCTTTTTTTTTTTTTTTCATTTTCTTTCTGGTTTACCTTTGAGTTGCATCAACAATGAAACTGAAAATGAAAATGGAGTAATATGAAAAAATAATATTTTATAAAAATACAAAAAATAAATACTTAAATATACAAAATATAACAATTTTAATATAAATATTAGTTATTTTAATAAAATAATGGAGCCGTCAATTTTATAACAAATCTAAAATAATCAAATGCTCAATTATTAATTATAAAATAAATAATATAAAAATTATAATTAAAATTAAAATTAAATAAATAAAATAATTCATTAAATGCGAAAAGTTTGCGCAGATAAGAGGAAAATGTTGAAATCAGAGATCAATGCACTTGCGGTCCAAACGGTCCGGAATAGGCTTCTGTTCTTTTTTCACAAAACCCACAATTATTTTTCTTTCTTTTTTTCTTTTTCATGGGCGGCAGGCTTTGGAAAATGGTACACTACTCATCCAAAAAACCAACATGATTCTCAGGGTTGTCGGACGCGTTTGTTGAACCAAAACCAAATGTTCGAGACTCATAATTAATGAAGAAGGCAGACTCCTTCAGCACTCGTATTGAAAAGTCTAATCCAGAGGCACTCACCTGCCGAGGAGCACCAGAGAAAGGAAGACTCTGGCGCATTACTCTAATTCCATTTTTTTTTTTTGGGGGCGGGGGCGGGGGCGGGGGCGGGACTTCTAAATTCATGGTGCTGAATAAAGAGCAGCTTGCGTATAAACCTCTACTTGTATGCATTTAGTGTTCTGATTTAATAATATAAAAATCAAATTATATATTTTTTTATGAAAAATTCAAGATTTTTTAGGAAAAAAGGTCTTAATATAAATAAAATAAAGTAAAAAATCATAATTCAACCAAAAAATAATTTATTTAGTTTGAATCTTTAACTAAATCGATCTTTTACTTTAACAACCCTAAATTTCCTTTTTTGAAAATCTATATATCTACTACTTATTAAGGAAATTGTAATTTAGTATTTAAACTTAAACGAAAGTGTTTTTGAATATATGGATTTTTTAATAAATAAAAATTATCCTATAAGATATGCTATTGTTGCCATCATATCAATAATTTTTAAATTTTAAAATAACATATTCTACCAAAATCTGTATCTATTTATGTTCATTGGAGGCTTTGAAAATCTTCAAGAATGAACAAAACTCTCTTTTTTCCTTGGAAAAAAGAGGGAAAAAGAAGGGGGGGAGGGTTTTCAAAGAAGAAAAGCATAGAGTGTGGGATTGGGCAAGAAATGGTAGAAGAAGGTTACCAAATTTATTTTCAGCAACTCAAATCATGAAGAAACTGTATGCGGATGCTAATATATTTTTTTCAATTTTCAATTTATGTAAAAAAGAAAATAGAGAAGAAAAATAGAAAGAAACAAGAAGTTTCTTTTGGTCAAATCAATGAAAAAAATTCAAATTAAGAGCATACTCTTACGGACCTTCTTTTTTCAATTTCACACATCATTACTAAGGTACACTATTTAAAAAAAAAAAAAAAAAAAGAAACATTATATTCTAATTTAAGCACCCTTCTAGAAGACTGATTCAACGACTCTCTCTCTCTCTGTCTCTCCTCTTGTTCTTCCCCCTTTCCCTGTCACCAAAGACTTTTCTGTAGAAATTTTCTGAGAATTTTATTATTGGATTTGTTCAAGTTGTCGCCACCCATTACGACTTCTTCCTTCTTTCTTGCAATCGCCGCTCGCTCTCTTTCTCTCTCTCTGCAATGTCTTCTTTGACCTCTGGAATTCTCTCTCGCCCCTCCTCAAAAATCGGCATCTTTCTCAAGCCCTTACTCCCCCATTACCAAAACCAAACCCCTCTTTCGGACACCTCCTCTCCTTTTCTCTCTCTACACCCACTCAAGTAGCTCTCTCTAACTCCCCTCCCCAAATTGTATACTTTGTTCATAAATACACCAAAACTACGTTAGTGTGCAGTGTTTGAGTTTTACACCAAACCAACACCAAAATTTTGTGACTTCCTCCCAATTTAGCTGATTTTGTCAACTGGGTATTGCATGAATTTTAACAATTTTAGCGATTGAGGCCTCTGATCTTCAGATCATGGCCTCAAAAAGACCTCTCTTGATTCCTTCACCAAGAACTCCATCAACCCTAGAATACCCAAGCTTACCCACTTTTGCTGATCTGTTAAAAACTGTTCCTGAAGACTCAAATTCTGTGTCGATTATGGATTCAAACAACAACCCAATTGAGAATCAACAAAATTCTGAACACCCTTTTCATTCCTCCTCAAGAGGAAGCATATCTTCCTTGCAATCAAGGAACTCAGGAAGTGGGAATTCGATAAGGGAAGTGCCTGTAAGGTATGGATCTAAAGGAACTGAATCTGATGGGTTGGGATTGTCACAGAAGGAGATTAATGATGAGGATGCTAGGCTGATCTACATCAATGACCCAGCAAAAACGAATGAGAGGTTTGAGTTTTCTGGGAATTCTATTAGGACGGCAAAGTATTCATTTATCACTTTTCTTCCTAGGAATTTGTTTGAACAGTTTCATAGGGTTGCATATATATATTTCTTAGTGATTGCCATCTTGAATCAGCTACCCCAGTTGGCTGTTTTCGGTCGGGGAGCTTCTGTCTTGCCATTAGCTTTTGTGTTGTCTGTTACTGCCATTAAGGACGCCTACGAGGATTTTAGGCGTCACCGCGCTGACAGAATTGAAAACAATAGGTTGGCATGGGTGCTTGCAGATAATCAGTTTCAGCAAAAGAAGTGGAAGGAGATAAGAGTTGGTGAAGTGATCAAAATTGCTTCAAATGAAACTCTTCCTTGCGATATGGTGTTACTCTCCACCAGCGATTCAACTGGTGTAGCTTATGTACAGACTATTAACTTGGATGGGGAATCGAATTTGAAGACTCGGTATGCTAAGCAAGAAACCCTTTCGAAGGTACCTGAGAAGGATAAGATTAGTGAGGTGATCAAGTGTGAGAAACCCAATAGGAACATATATGGGTTCATGGCAAACATGGAGGTTGATGGGAAACGGGTTTCGCTTGGACCTACCAATATTATTCTTCGTGGATGTGAGCTCAAGAACACTGGTTGGGCGATTGGTGTTGCAGTTTATGCTGGACGGGAGACGAAAGCTATGCTCAACAACTCAGGAGCCCCTTCTAAAAGAAGCAGACTTGAGAACCAGATGAACCGAGAGACAGTTATTTTGTCTATGTTTCTGGTTATTTTGTGCACAATAGTTTCTGTCTGTGCTGCTGTTTGGTTAAAGCGCTTTGCAGATGATTTGAGCATAATTCAGTTTTACCATAAAAAGGATTACACCGAAGTCCCGGTAGAGGATTATAATTATTATGGATGGGGATTGGAGATTTTCTTCACATTCCTCATGTCGGTTATTGTGTTCCAAATTATGATCCCTATTTCTCTATACATCTCAATGGAACTCGTGCGGGTCGGTCAGGCTTATTTCATGATTCGAGACTCTAGGATGTATGACGAGTCCTCAAATTCAAGGTTCCAGTGCAGGGCTTTGAACATCAATGAAGATCTTGGACAAATAAGGTATGTCTTCTCTGACAAAACAGGCACGTTAACTGAGAACAAGATGGAATTTCAATGTGCAAGCATTTGGGGTACTGATTACAGTGGTGGGAAATCCAGTTCACAAGATAACCAAGTTGGATACTCGAGTCAAGGTAATGCACATATATTGTACCAAATTTCCTAATTAAAGTTTTTCTTTCTTCTATGAGATGATTAAGTCCCTTTTCTTCTATGTTTGCCTAAGTAATATACATACATATGTGTATTTTTTTATTTATTGCCAGATAATGGAACGGCTTTAAAGCCAAAAGTTGTGGTGAGGACTGATCCAGAGCTTCAGAGGATCTTGAGGAGTGAAAAAGAAACTGAGAAAGGCAAAAATATCCATAATTTCTTCCTTGCCTTGGCGGCATGCAATACCATTGTTCCCCTAACTAAGGGTACATCTGATCCCTCTGTTAAGTTGATAGATTATCAAGGGGAATCTCCAGATGAGCAGGCATTGGTATATGCAGCTGCTGCTTATGGGTTTATGCTTATTGAACGAACTTCAGGTCACATAATTATTGATGTACAAGGACACATACAAAGGTAATTCTGAGTTGCCTCTAGCTTCCCTTTCCAGGTTTCTCTTTTTTGTATTATTAGTGGTTATGAGTAACATTATGACAGCAGCTGCTTGGTCTACTCATACAGTATTTTTTCCAAGAAAACCTTTTTTTTTTTTTTTTTGGAAAGGGAAGGGGTGTCATGTGCCTGTGCGTTTCGTCTAATGAAATCTATCATAGAGATGGTTCCAAGAATTTTCGTTGCCCTGCATGGTTCATCATTCATCTCACTTTGATTATATTCAATTACATTTTTTTTTTCTGCCAAGCTTCATTTTATTCAATACAATGTTCAGACTTGGACAGAATTAGTTTTCTGAGTTTTTGTGAGCTCACAGTTTTGGTAGCCATATTGATCTCATTATCCATGGCTATATTTTGTTCAAATATGTGAACATATCTATGTTTGCACACATTGGATCAAAACACCATTAGAAAACTTATTTTAATAGAATAAAAGCTGAAAATGATGGCTATTTGGTACACGGTCAGACACAGTTTGCTGCCATGCGACTGGGGGGCTTTTGTATTGGTGGTTGTACTAGAACAATGGACGACAATTTCTTGTTTTGTTAGACTGAGGGTAGGTCTGTATTCTATGTTTCTTTGTGACTATTATTACTGTTGTACCAATAGGGTTTTTTCCCC
Organism: Dillenia suffruticosa; assembly: GCA_033439265.1. Lineage (NCBI taxonomy): Eukaryota > Viridiplantae > Streptophyta > Magnoliopsida > Dilleniales > Dilleniaceae > Dillenia > Dillenia suffruticosa. The sequence goes on along the minus strand of JAVTVX010000034.1, from coordinate 14,195,224 downwards.
CTCTAATGGCTGATGCTATATGCATATGATTGTTTTTTGAAATTATTTATTGACATCCATTTTTGGGATTGTCCCTGTCATGGGCAATGCAGGTTTGATGTTTTGGGTTTGCATGAGTTTGATAGTGACCGGAAGAGGATGTCTGTTATACTTGGTTGCCCTGACCAGACGGTCAAGTTATTTGTGAAAGGTGCTGACTCATCTATGTTCAATGTGATCGATAAATCCTTGAACTTGAATGTGATAAATGCCACTGAATCCCATCTTCACAAATACTCTTCAGTGGGTTTGAGGACTCTTGTTATTGGCATGCGGGAACTAAATGATTCTGAATTCCAACTTTGGCAATCTGCTTATGAACATGCAACAACTGCTTTGTATGGAAGGGCAGGATTACTTCGTAAAGTGGCTTACAGTGTAGAAAGCAATCTCAGCATATTGGGCGCCTCTGCAATAGAAGACAAGCTGCAGCTTGGTGTGCCTGAAGCAATAGAAGCTTTACGAGTGGCAGGAATTAAAGTTTGGGTTTTGACCGGGGACAAGCAAGAAACAGCAATATCGATTGGCTACTCCTCTAAGCTGCTGACAGGCAAAATGAAACAGATAATAATTAACAACAACTCCAAGGAGTCATGTAGAAAGAGTTTGGAAGATGCCAAGAATCTATGTAAGAAATTCCAGACTACATCTAGCGTTACACAATATGGTGAAGGAGGTTCTGGAACTACTCGAACTCCACTTGCCTTGATTATAGATGGAACCAGCCTTGTCTATATTCTTGACTCTGAACTTGAGGAGCAGGTAAGCATGGTTTATACCTGCAGAATATTTTTCTTGCTCTTTGTGATTCCTTGTTGGTTGACAGAGTTTTCATTTTGGATGTTACAGCTGTTTGAATTGGCTTGTGAATGTTCTGTGGTTTTATGTTGCCGAGTGGCTCCTTTACAGAAGGCTGGAATTGTTGCCCTCATTAAAAACAGGACGGATGACATGACCCTTGCTATTGGGGATGGTAAGGACAGATATAATGAACCGCTAATCTTCCGTTTCAGTTTTTATTTATTTTATTTTTGTTTTTTATTTTTCTGAATATAGGGGATAGGGAAGGGGTAAAAGTAAGGTTTCATTTTCTCGTGATCTGGTCGATGATGCTGTAGGCTTAAGACTAAAGGTGTATCCAATGTTTCCCAGGTGCAAATGATGTCTCAATGATCCAAATGGCTGATGTTGGAATTGGTATCAGTGGCCAAGAAGGACGACAAGCCGTCATGGCATCAGATTTTGCCATGGGGCAGTTCAGATTCCTAGTTCCTCTTTTACTAGTCCATGGACATTGGAATTACCAACGAATGGCATACATGATTTTGTACAACTTTTATCGTAATGCTGTGTTTGTCCTGGTTTTATTCTGGTATATACACTCCTCTCCTTTTTGTTGTTATTGTTTTTGCCATTTTGGTTGATGGTTTATCATTGTTTATGGCGGCTGATATGCTTTCCTCTGTTTATCCAGGTATACCCTCTTTACTTGCTTCACGTTGACAACAGCAGTCACTGAATGGAGCAGCATGTTGTATTCTGTAATCTACACCTCATTGCCTACAATTGTTGTTGCAATCCTTGATAAGGACCTTAGTAGGAGGACGCTTCTTCGTTATCCTCCTCTCTACGGGGCTGGCCAAAGAGAAGAAAAATATAATTTAACACTGTTTTGGATAACTATGTTAGATACCTTGTGGCAAAGTATAGCTGCCTTCTTTATCCCTCTTCTGGCTTATTGGAAGAGCACAATTGATATTTCAAGCTTGGGAGATCTTTGGACACTTGCAGTTGTGATTTTGGTTAATCTACATTTGGCTATGGATGTAATAAGGTGGACTTGGATAACTCATGTCACGATTTGGGGATCCATTATTGCAACGTTCCTTGCTGTCATGATCATTGATGCTATGCCGTCATTATTTGGCTACTGGTATGTTGTCTTATCTTATTTGTGCAATGTTTCCTTTCTGTTTTCCCAAAAATTTGTTGGCTTCTCTTTCATTTACAAATATTAACTAGGTCAGGGATTTGAGTCTGGCAAACACTTGGACCTTATCTTAGCGCAACTTGAATATTTTGATCCTTTGGGCTTAAATATGCAGAACTAGAATAATCAAATAATGCAGTGACTAGTGCACATGCTAGCCTCTACAAAAGCCTAGTAGGGACATGAGGCAGATATATAAATGAATATGTAGACTTAATAGGCCGAAAGAAGTCAAGTCAGCTAGGAAAACACTTCTTCTATGTGGATGATCAGGAAAACAAAATCTTTTTGTGATTGTTGATGAACAAACAATACATAACAAATCTACAGTTGTAAACTTATATTCAATATTTGAAGTAACCAAATGAAAACATGAGCTTAGAAGAAATTGGTGAAGAAAGTGAACATAAATTTGACAGAAATAGTTGTATTATATCTTCAGAAAGCAATAGTTGTATTTATATCTTCAGAATTTGTTATGACTTGCTTTCGATCCCAAAATATTGAAAAGAAATGTGAAAGCTCTTAAGTGCATTTTTCATGCTCAGAGGGGATTTTTCTGTTAAGGCACATGTTATGAGTTCTAGTATAAGACCTAGTCAATAGATACTTTCCAGGGAATTCATCTTTTTCCTTGCTAGAGTTTTCCCTCTCTTAGACTCTAGAGTTGATGGCTTTGAACTTGTTCCCTAACAATTTTTCTACCATACTTATTTTATAAGAATTAGGCTTAGGCTTACATTTTTATTGATTATACTCTCTTTAAATAGGAGAAAATAGAGTTTACAATATAATAGATTTCTTACTAAAAATAAATTGTTAAAATCATTGCTAATATGAAAACTACTGTAATAGATTTTAAAAAGCAATAGTTTACAATATAATATATTTCCTACAATATAATAGATTTTAAAAAAAATTGCTATTAACTAACGTAAGAAAACTACAAATTTTTCCTAAAATCCTTTTTTCTTACTAATTCTTAAATGTTTTTCAAGAATATTTGTTTCCAATGATATGCATTGTGTATATCCGTACATTATATATTTCTAGTTGGAGATTCCAATGAAGGCTACGTGCATTGGAGATGCCCTCTGTCCTTGTGGCTACATGTATCAAACAAGTATCTAGGACTATCCTAGAACTATCATCTGATGCATGTGAACTTGTGACGCTTCTTTTTTAGGAGCATTATGGTAGTTAGGAGCATCAATAATGAAACATTTCACCATTTGTCAATATCTGACACTTGTTTCATCTAACTGAACTTCAAAAATAGGAAGGCAGTTTTGATTGATTATACTTTGAACACTAATCTTCTGTCAGCATTGAATGGTAGTTGCTGGTAATTTTTGGCAAGTGACAAAGGCATTGATTAATTCTCCATTAAGTCCATGGTTTATAGTAATCCTTCAGGCATTTTACATACCTTTTGCAATTCAACCCATTCTCAACATCTATTATAGAAAACTGTATTGATACAGACCATGTTGATTGCAACTCAAGTTAAATTATGTCCAACTACCATTACTTGTCACTATCACAGGATTGTCCAAGGTGTGGCTTGTGATAATCAAACCTGCAGGCAAAGCCTACTTCATTCATCAATCTGTGACTCCCACCATACTGCATACCATCTTACACAAATTCCGAACTTGCATAAGCATGAACCTTTTTCTGAGTGTAACTAACCCTGGAATCAATTGCTGATGGAGAACTTAATCTTTTTGACAGGGCCATTTTCAATGTAGCAGGGACTGCAGCATTTTGGTTGTGCTTGCTTGTCATCATAGTTGCAGCACTGTTACCTCGTTTTGCTGTAAAATTCTGTTATGAATACTTTAGACCTTCTGATATTCAGATAGCAAGAGAAGCTGAGAAGTTTGGAGATGTAACACAATTGGGAGGAGCAGAAATAGAACTAAGCCAAATGCAAGAATCCACGCAACAGGTGGCTAGGTGATGAGTTGTTTGTTTGTTTGTTTGTTTTTTTTTTTTTGTGTAAAAATTTTCCTATATTCTTTAGGCTGCTTCAGAGTATATCTCATGCTTGCCTTGCTATTGTTTGCTATCCAAAGGATAGCATGTATCTTCTTGGGGTTTGTAATTTTGGTTTGTTGTATCCCCCACAAAAGGTGATCAAGTGTAGCATGTAAATTAGCATAGTTTACCGCATGGAAGGGTGTCGATCAACTTGTTACACGCAATTTTTCGAGGGAAGAGCTTTTTCTTTTTGAACATTGGTTCTCAATTGTCTAATGCAAAATATATTCTTAATTTTTGGTTCATTTAGGTTAACATATTTCCTTGGTCCAATGGTGATTCAGTAGTACCATTTGGAAAATCCTAGAACATAAATAATCGCTGTATTGATTAAGGGTTTGATCTGTCAAATTCCCTTGAGTGGAAATAGTTTAGAAATAACATTTATGCGGTGCTACCAAGACTCGTTACATATTTTTTATTAGAAATAGTTCAAAAGTGATCTTAGAATAAAAATTATTTATACTTTCAATCCTAGAATTAATATTTTGCCACGTTTATCCATCCGGCTCTTTTCGATCATAAAATTCTCCTAATACTGATAAATTGATATGATCTTGACCATCTTTACCATTCAAGTAAGTATTGCAGAACCTTAATGGAAAACATGAGGTCGATCACTGCAAAACCCTACTGATGCCTAGAAGGATATATGATCATCTCTTGGACCAAGATGGTTAGAAAACATTCAGTGCAGTTTCAATTAGGATATATATATATATATTTTTTCAATTAAGAGTACTTCACCTACTCTCCAATTTATACTTACATTTTTTAGTCACCAGTCAGAAAAGAAAATCTAATACAATGTCATTGACACACCGAATCAGCACTTCTACCATATATTTTCTTAAAAAAAGTACCTGAGTTTTCATGTGAATCTGCACCAGGAGAACTTGTAACCTATCAAAATTGAATGCTCATCATGAATGTGATCTTGTCATTACCTTTCATCTAAATACATCACATCAAATCAATTCTTAAAGCTCTTGACCCAATGGGAAGATATGGTAGGGCATGTGGATCAATTGCAGCATCAAAATGATCTAAATGGTTCATGTTTTCTCGATTTATGCTCATAAGGTCTTCGATTTCTTGCCAACCAGCAAGTTTCTCTGGGTTTATCCGCTGGATTGAAGTGGATCTAGAATACAACAAAGAGTAGTCTTCTTGGAATCCACGTGGATTGACTTAACTGGATATGAGATTCAGTACCTTAAGTATGACTAGGGTTTGACTCTCGTCAGAATATCGAACTCTATCCTTCTTTATTGATCATGCAAGACCCTTCTTTCTTGATCATGCAAGATTCTTCTTTCTTGATCATGCAAGATCCTTCTTTCTTGATCATGCAAGATCCTTCTTGTTTCCTGTTGGGAGACCTACCCTCCGAAAGAAGTCACTGCAGCGGTCTTCCAGATTAATAGGGGTAAATTCTCAGATATCGAGTGATGTCAAGACATGGTATAAAAAAAAAAAAAAAAAGAGAAGTCTTCTTGTAGAGAGAGAGAGAGAGAGAGAGAGAGAGAGAGAGAATTTTTTGCCCACCCACTCAGCCGATGCCTCCTTCCTTTCCCAAGAAAAATTACAATCACTTTTTGCCCGAAGTGATACGTTTCGGTCGAAACCTATGCCTGAAACCCAAGAAAAATAACTATCGCTTTTTGCCCACGCATTCAGCCGATGCCTCCTTCCAGTCAGCCCAACTTCCACTACCAACACCCTCTTCAGCAAAACACCGTCGTCCTGCCGATGAGAACATCCGTGACAAAGCCTGCTGTCTCCATACGACCCACAACTTCTCAGATGTATTGATGCTTTATGCTTAGTATAGCATTTTATTATTGCCGAATAAGAAAATGTAAAGCCGAACAATTTTGTCTACGGCAATATTTTTATTTTTTAATAAAAAATCATTTTAAATTATAAAAATATTTTTTATTAATGTAAAATTGATAATTATATGATTTTTGTTTCGAAAAATATATAAACCAAATTGATAAATATAATCCTTTCAAAATTTGAACCAAATAGTTAATTTCTAAAACATTTTTTCCAAGGTCTTATCACCTCATTTTGTCCAAGTTCAATGCTCTTACTAATTTGACCACGACATGGTTCAAGCGATTCTGCACTCTTCCCGGAAATCAAAACTCAAGCTTCTAAATTGATGCAGGACGGATAGGCATTAAAATCCTAAATCAAATGTTCCAACTAATGGAAAATTTAGAGGATGGATTTATGCTGCAAAAAGAAGGCTAAATCTGCAAGAAGGGAGAAAAGGGGACGAAGAGCACTTTGGAGCAGATGCAGGCACATAGAGAAAATCGGAAGGCAAGGCGCTTGAAATTCGATGCCTCACTCCCGTCAGTTGCGCCATGGTGCTTCAGGGCCATGAGCCACGGGAGCATTTGAGCCACAACTCAAAATTCATGAACCACGACACAAGAGAATTCACACGAAATAATTTCTATTTTCTTGTTATCTTTTTATTATTCTTGCTATTTTTGTTTCCTTTTTAATTGTTTAAGATTGGAGTATAATACTCATTATTTGGTATTTGTAAGACATTATTATTGAAAGTATGTTATTTCCTTTCCACCCTATCTGGGTTTTGATCTACCAAGGTAGATTACTTTTTGTAACTTTGAAGTTTGGGTAATCAAACTCTATCCACATTTCCATTCTGCATCATAAATCACGTACCTAAAATTACAGCTTTTAGAGTTAGTTAATTTGTTTGTGAAATGTTACTGGTTAGTTAGATTGTTGTTAGTTAGTTGCAACTACTTAACTGTATTTTATTCTTTTATCACACATATAAGCACCACAACTCTCCTGTGTAAAGAGCAGTTTTTTTCTCTCTTTGATAATAGAAGTTCAGTCTTTCTTTTCATATTTTCTCTCTAGAACTTGCTTCAAATTGTAATATGGTATTAGAGTGCTCCTTCGCTGTTTGATCTTACAGTCTTCTTCTCCTATTCAAATGTTATTTATTATTCCTTAAATCAGAAGATAACCTTTTCTTGATCTATCATGACAACCCCTGAATTTGGTGACACTTTCAATTTCAGTGGCAAATTAGCCATTGATGATCCTTTAAGTCCATACTTTCTTCATCATTCGGACAGTCCTGGTCTCACACTGGTTTCACAACAACTAACAGGAGACAATTATGGTCCATGGAGTCGAGCTATGCTAATTGCTTTGTCAGTAAAGAACAAGGTTGGTTTTATTGATGGTTCAATACAGAAACCTGAAGGTAAAGATCCTAACTTTCTCAACTCCTGGATCAGAAACAACATGGTTATATCTTGGATTCTGAATTCTGTTTCTAAAGAAATTTCTGCTAACATAATGTTTTCTGAATCTGCATATGAAATACGGTTGGATCTTAAGGATCGTTTTCAACAAAATAATGGTCCAAGAATTTTTCAATTACGTTGAGAGTTGGCGAATCTTAATCAAGAGCAGGATCCTGTTAGTTTGTATTTCACAAAGCTCAAAACTCTTTGGGAAGAATTGAGCAATTTTAGGCCAGTATGCAGTTGTGGAAAATATACTTGTGGAGGAGTAAAGGAATTGAATATGTTCTATCAAATGGAACACATAATGACGTTTCTTATGGGCTTAAATGAGTCATTTGCTTAAGTTCAGGGACAGATATTACTGACAGATCCATTACCACCCATCAATAAAGTATTTTCACTAATTTCGTAAGATGAATGACAAAGAAAAATAGGTATTCAAATAGGTTCTAATTCCAATAGCATGGCTTTTGTTGTAAGACCTAATGGCACAAAGAAATCTAGAGACATACAAGGATCTGGTAGCTATAGAAATCAAAGGAAAGAGAGACCCCTTTGTACACACTGAAATTTTCATGGCCATACAATTGATAGGTGCTACAAACTGCATGGTTATCCTCCAGGACACAAGCAAAAACAGAGAAATCCTCAACATCAGAATGCTAGCTATAATGCTTTGGCCAATCAGGTTGCAAATCAATCTAGTTTTGAGAATAATGACAATAATTCAGGTTTCTTCCAGGACCTCAGCAAAAGTCAGTGCCACTAGTTAATCAACTTGCTCTCTAATCACATGTCTACATTTGCTACTAAGGATCAACAAGATGCTTTAAGTGCTTCTCAAACAGCAGGTATATGTCTATCAGTGTTAATCAATGCTGATATCTCAATCTAAAATTCATGGGTAATTGATTCAGGTGCTTCTACCCACACGTGTTCAAATATCAGTGCTTTTATGGACATAAAGCCTATTAAAAATGCTACTGTCAGCTTCCCAAATAATACAGTCATCCAAGTTCATTTTTGTGGAAGTATTAGATTAAGTCCAGCATTGATCCTTAAGAATATATTGTTTATCCCTCAATTCAAGTTCAACTTGTTGTTTGTAAAAGCTGTTACCAATGATTCTAAACTTATGGTGGTTTTCACTCATGATTGCTTCACAATCCAGGATCCCATGTCCATGAGGATGATTGGCAAGGGTGAAAATAAGGATGAATTGTACATCTTGGACACCAGAATTTGGAATCAAGGTTCAATGGTCTATGCAAATGCTGTTACAGCTTGCATTTGGCACAATAGACTTGGACACCCTTCTTGGACACCCTTCATCAAGACGACTCCATATCTTGAAAGATTTGCTGAAAACCACTGGATCAGGTTTTGATCATTCCAGCCCCTGTTATATTTGTCCTTTGGCAAAACAAAGACGTTTACCATTTGTTTCTCGTAACCATCTAGCCAAATCTCCTTTTGACTTGATACATTGTGATATATAGGGACCATATCATGAAGCTTCTTACAATGGTTACAAATTTTTTCTCACCATAGTCGATGATTGCACTCGAATTACATGGATATACATGCTTAGACACAAATCTGATGTTACAACCATTATTCCCAAAATTTTTAGCATGATTTCTACCCAGTTTAATGCCAGAATCAAGAAGTTCAGATCTGATAATGCCAAAGAACTGGGATTCACTGAATTGTTTGATACTCTTGGAGTCTTACATCAATATTCTTGTGTAGATACTCCAGAGCAAAATTCCATAGTAGAAAGGAAACATCAACACTTATTAAATATTGCTCGTGCTTTATATTTCCAGTCCAGAGTTCCCATTGCTTACTAGCCTGAGTGCATCCTTACAGCCACCTTCTTGGTTAATCGAATTCCATCTCCTTTACTACAACACAAAACACCTTTTGAGATCCTTCACAAAACTAGGATCGACTACTCTATTTTTAGAGTCTTTGGTTGCTTGGCATTTGCTTCTACTCTTGCTACACATCGAACAAAGTTTCAGCCTCGAGCTCGAACTTGTGTCTTTCTCGGATATCCTCCAGGTATCAAGGGCTACAAATTACTTGATATTCAATCAAAGCAAGTTTTTATATCTCGGGATGTTATATTTCATGAAGAAGTCTTTCCATTTCATTCCATCACCATGGCTGATTCATTGCAAGATCCTTTTCCCAACCTCGTGCTACCTTTACTATCTGCTGAAATATCCACTCAATTACCTGCAGCAGCACCAAGTCAATTTCATCCAATAGAACTCAATGAGTTATCACAAGATTTAACTACTGAATCAGTCCAACCCCACCAAACTGAAATTTCACAACCACAATATAACTCACTTCGACGTTCCTCTCGACCCACTAAAACCCCATCTTATTTAATTGACTATCATTGTAATTTACTACTCTCTTCCACCAACAATAAAACTAAAATCTCTAACAACCTATTTCCTTTAGCCAACCATATCTCATATGACTCTCTTTCTCCTGCTTACAAACACTTTGTCTTAACTGTATCCTCCCACTATGAATCTCAGTTTTATCATCAAGCAGTCAAGTTTCCTCATTGGCAAGAGGCGATGCATGCAGAACTGGATGCCTTGGAACTCAATAACACTTGGTCTATTGTGCCATTACCTACTGGAAAACACACCATAGGTTGTAAATGGATTTATAAGATCAAGCACAAGGCTAATGGCTCAATTGAACGTTATAAAGCTCGTTTAGTAGCTAAAGGTTACGCACAACAAGGAGTAGACTTTGTTGAGACTTTTTTCCCTGTGGCTAAGTTAGTCACGATCAAGGTCTTATTGGCTCTTGTTGCAATTCAAGATTGGCACCTAACTCAATTAGATATCAATAATGTATTTTTAAATGGAGACCTATTCAAAGAAGTCTACATGGATCTTCCTCTAGGATATACCAAACAGGGGGAGACTACAAGTACTACAGGGAAGCTCGTTTGTAGATTACATAAGTCTATTTATGGTCTCAAACAAGCTTCAAGGCAATGGAACTCAAAATTCTCTCAATCCCTGTTGCAGTTTGGTTTTTCACAATCAAAATCAGATTATTCGTTGTTCACCAAGGGTTCTGGTTCTTTCTTTATCGCATTATTGGTGTATGTTGATGACATCATAATCACGGGTCCTTCACTTGAAGGCATCGACTCATTCAAGAGGTTTTTGAGCACACAATTCAAACTTAAAAGATCTTGGGAAGCTCAAATATTTTTTGGGTCTTGAGATTGCTCGTTCAGCCAACGGAATTGTGCTTTGCTAGCGACAATATACATTGCAACTTCTTGAGGATGCAGGCTGTTTTGCTGCCAAACCAACTCTTGTTCCTATGGATCCACATGTCAAGCTAGACACATCTATTGGTGAACCACTCAAGACATTTCTCAATATAGGCGTCTCGTTTCTCAATATAGGCGTCTCATTGGCCGCTTATTACATCTCACGTTATCTCGACCAGACATTACCTTTGTTGTTCATAAGCTAAGCCAGTTTATCTCTCAACCACGCCTTCCTCATTTACAAGCAGTCCATCATCTCCTTCGTTATCTCAAAACTCATCCAGGACAAGACTTGTTTTTCTCTGCTTCTTCGACTCTACAACTCACTACCTTTTCCGATGCTGACTGGGGCTCTTGTCCAGATTCAAGGAAATCTACAACGGGATTTTGTGTCTTCTTAGGAGACTCCTTGATTTCTTGGAAGGCTAAGAAACAAAGCACTGTCTCTCGTTCATCTGCTGAGGCCGAGTATAAAGCCTTAGCAGCCACCACTGGTGAACTAGTTTGGCTGAAACAACTACTACAAAACTTTAAATTAGACACTTCAAAACCGACTCTACTTTTCTGTGACAATCAAGCAGCCATCCATATTGCTACTAACCCGGTTTTTCACGAACGGATCAAACATATTGAAATTGATTGTCACTGTGTATATGATAAGGTTACTGCCGGTTGGATCAAACTTATGCCTGTTAGGTCTCAACATCAACTAGCAGACGTCTTTACCAAGCCACTTCCTGCTTCTTCCTTGCTACCTTTATTATCCAAGATGGATATTAAAGACAGTTACGGTCCATCTTGAAGGGGAGTTTTAGAGTTAGTTAATTTGTTTGTGAAATGTTACTAGTTGGTTAGATTGTTGTTAATTAGTTACAACTACTGAACTGTATTTTATTCTTTTATCACACATATAAGCACCACAACTCTCTTGTGTAAAGAGCAATTTTTTTCTTTCTTCGATAATAGAAGTTCAGTCTTTCTTTTCATATTTTCTCTCTAGAACTTGCTTCAAATTGTAATACTTAAGTTGTCCAACACGACATTGCAATGTGCTAGCAGAAAAAAAAGAATTTATGTTACAAGGTGAGATGATCTAATCAGATGCTTTTAATCTTCAAGGATGTATCTGTTTCTTCTAGCACCAAAAGCAAGTCTCTGTACATAACAAGTAAGACGTATTTAAGAATCAACAAAACTGCATGGTAGAAAGAACACTGAGTGGGCTTACAGAGAATATCTGGGAATAAGCTTTCAACCCGGTTAGAAACCGAATATAAGTGGGCTTCTTTGTTCCATTTGTGGGAATAGATCTAATATTTGGAACTAGAAATTCTGCAACCTGCATTTTTTTCAGAGAAGACATTAAGAAAGCATGTACATGGGGTATAATGTTCAGCATTTAGGTCCAATATAATGCACATTCATGCATATCAAGTGACTGAGGTAGCTGTGAAGCCACGATGTATTTCACTCTTTATATGACTACTCACAACATATTTAGCTAGCTAGTATATTAACATTGAAAATTTTGAGTCGAAAAATGAACAAAAGAAAAATAGTTCATCCATACTTGGTCCATGCAATAAAAAAGTTTTAGCCCTAAATCAAAACTAATATCATGTTGCATGAATGTGAAGGACCCGCATAGCATAAAAACAGCTGCATATCAAAATCTAATGTATATGAAGGAGATCTTACTGTTTCCGGTCGTTCTGCGAGCACATTAATGAAAAACTTCGCCTGCATTACCAAAAGTTATACAAATCATACAAAAACCTGAAGACACTGAGAGGTGTATGAAGTGCATGTTTAACCTGCTTTGTGGTTGCACCGGCCATCAGAAGATCAGTTGTAACCATTCCTGGCTGCAATATCATCAAAACTAAATTCTGAGAAGAGGTTATGAATGAGAGCATTCCACAGGCAATGCTTCATCCAGGGGAAAATTAATGTGCACAGGCTGCGAGATTAGTAGTGTCAGCTTCTGAATTTCACTACCAATCAACAAATGACCCTTATCCACCAGCTTTCTAGTCAACCATCTTTTTCTTTGTTTCTTTATTCCTGAGTTTGTAATCAAGAAAATTAGCTAAACGACCTTTACAGATCAGTAATATTAATCGACATTTGGTGGGTACTTGCCATGTTAAATGATGAAACTCCCCATGCATGAAACAACAGTGGGAAACTAACATTATACATCACCAATACAGTTTCCATCTAAATTTTTTAAAATTCCCTGTTGGCACTTCAAGCAGGATGACAAGACACTTTTTTCCAGGACTTACGGAGGGTCCAAGTGAAATATATTCCTTAAAGTTTAACACATTACTTGGAAGTTTCACATGAATAAAAATCACAATTTAAATTATTTATTTTTAGGAATGGGAGCAGGAAGAGGACCAGGTCCCCATCTGTCTTCACGTAGTTCTGGTATTGAATGACAACCCCAGGATCAACAAATTTTATCCAGCTCTATTTAACACATAAGACCATGGTCAAGAACCAAGGGGCAAAATTGTGATGAGAAAGGACCTGACAGACATGGCTATCCAGGTCCTACAATTAAATTGGATACCATAGCCCTGTCCTTGGGAAAATTAGAACAAAATCACCACCTCAAGGCTCCAGCCACAAAATTATGCTCGTTACACCAAAATATGTGACCCCAATTCAAATTTCTAAGGAGGTAAACATAAGATTCACTCCGACAAGATACTTTGAATGAGTTCAAGATATGGAGTTGCCAATGAGAAATGCTAGACAACCTCAAAGTAGATGGAACATAACAAGAAAAAACAATTAAAAAACGAGAACGAGAATGAGAACCAAAAAAAAAAAAAAAACCAAAACAGAAACATGAACAAGAGCATGAAAAAGGGAGAAAAAAAGTAAGGAAAATGTAAAAACTGGATGAATACGAGAATTCACGAATAATTTAAAGAATGATGCAGAATAATTGAATCATTATTATCCAGGGACAATCACCGCATAAAAGATTACTCCAAGGCACTACCATAACAACACCAACCTGATAACTTCAATGATCAATCCAGTGTGATGCATCATGACCATATGGTAGAAAAAAGTAAAAAACATTTTAACATAATGCTATGAAGCAGCGGTTCGAAGGTGCATGGAAAGACTCATCACCTACACAATCATTTCATGGCTATATATTATACATTTAAAGAAACTTGATTGAAAAAAAATAGTTATGCAGCAAGAAGAACGCACCGACAGGTTATGCACTACAACATTCTTTACGTCCTGCATCTGCAGCTCAGCCTGTGAAGAACATCAGAATGAGAAATTTCTAACATAGATAACATCATCCTATTAAATGGATGTATAGATGTTGGATTGGCAGAGAACGAACTTGAACTTGGGCATCCATAAACAATAATAATAATAATTATTATTATTATTTGTACCAACCACCCCAAATATTGGGATTAAGGCGCAGTTTTTTGTTATTGTTTTTTGGTACCAACCACCGGTATCCGGAGTTATGCGCTGACTAATCCGATTCGAGCGTCTATGGGGGCCCTATTTATGGGGCTACTCTCCTTGCGTAGTCTTTTCCATTTCAAAGTTTCAAACCCGGGACTTAGTTAAGGGACCTAACACTCCATTCCATCATATTGCCCGTTTGTGGGCATCCATAAACAATTATAACTATGTTACTACATGATATCGATAATAGGAACAAATTAAGTTGCAATATGAGAAGGTAGAAGCAGGTTGGCACTACGGAAATTTTGGTGGCTTCTAGAAATTCCACATCCTTGTTGTAAAGCATCTGTTGATGCATTAGGCCTAGGAATCGCCACTAACTTATAAAGCAAATAAATGCCCAAGACTGGAGCAAAATTTTCAGATATAAGCAAGCAATACCACAACTTTTGCATGCAATTTGATAGATTTGATTTCGATATGATTGAAGAAGAAGAAGAAGAAGATGATGATGATGATGAATATGTCTGAAAATAATAATAATAATAATAATAAATAGAAAATATTCAATATGCACCTGTAATGACTTTGTAAGATGTACCACACTGCGTTTAGTTGCCCCATATGCAGCAAATCTACCAATTGAAAAACAAGAAGTGCCATCACAAATTAGTTCAATTCAAGCAAATGTAAAGCAGCAAGAAACCTGGAAGTATTGACAATGTTTTTCATCAATAACTCTACCGACTTCTATAGGCCATGCTCCTTTTGTGTTAGTGTGCACTCATTGACAGCCTAAAATGCAAGCTTTGGCTTGTACAATGAGATAAGAGCCATGGCAGTGATAATGCTGCAGCCATGCAGGAAAAGTGTAGGTGACAGATAATAGATAGAAAGGGAGAGGTGGAGAGGGATGAACAGGAATAAATAACACAATTCTTGTACAGGAAAGATTCATAAATGTGGTTCAGGACATGTCCTCTGCCTCTTTTTTTATTATCATCATTTTTTTTTTAGTTTAGCAAGTTCAAGGAAGTCCAAGCATCCCAAAAGACAAAACAAGTGTAACAGAAGCACCGCAATCAAAATCATATATTCATGGTTGAACTGCAATACATACCTTGGAGTTGGTCTTCCATCTGAACCAGCTCCATCAATGTTGAATATATGGCCACCTCTAGGTTGTTTCAACATCATATTTATTGCCTATAGAACAACCACGCATGAGGATAGGCCTGGCAAGTGCCAATTAAAAACTCTTAGCAAGAATATTCACCTCTCGGCAACACATCATTAAACCAATGGTGTTTGTAGTAACTACTTCACTGCATAATAAATTTAGTGGAAGCACATAAAGATAACAATGCAAAAGACAAGGTAACCATGAGAAGATGAATAGAACTAGAAACATTGGGAAAGCTCACATCAGGTCTTCATCTGAGGCTTCTGCCAGAGGTTTAAAACTGTACGCATTTGATCCTGCATTATTTATCTGCATCATTCAGGAAAAGTTAAGAAAAGCTACTCCAAGATTGAATTGCAGCCATTTTTTAATACAAAATAATGCTACATTCACAAATGTACAAAATGGTACCCACCTGGGCAGACAATGGAAAGTGCAAATGAAACTGGCTTCCTTTATGAAGACAGAACAGACAACATAATAAGCACAATTGTATCAGGTGGGCAGACAAACTGGCAATGATGACCTTGCATCAGCCCCCAACCATATTTGGAAATTATAGCGCCTAAAAAACGTTTTAATTGCATTGAAATACTTTATCTTTTAGCACTCTACCAGGAATTCACCATGCAGCCAAAACTTCAACCTTAACGTCATGACAAGTGGCAAGATGCTGTACAAAATTATCTAACAGCACAAGAAAAACATAATGGTGGATGACAGGTTGAAAGGATCCAAAAAAAAAGAAGAGGAAACACCTTTATGGGGATCAGGACACGATTGGAATCAGAACAGAAGGCTTCATCAAGTCAAAATAGGTATTAATTGAATTTACTTATAAATCTTCGACTTGAAAGAAAAAAATCATGGCACATTCACATGGAGAAAGACATTGTATAGCTGATGGCCCAAAGTTGCAACCTGAATAGAAGGCTTTTGTCATGTTAGAAGGGGTATATAAGAACAAACTTATAGATATTCAATTCACAGGACAATAATGACATGTTTACCAAATGTCAGAGTTTCATGTCCCTGATACATACTAAGAGGTCTTTTTTAAACATGAAGCTGTTGAGCATCTGTTTGTTTCTCCCTTGGTGATAATAAACCATCAATAATTAAAGGCGACATGCATTTTAAGCTAACCTAATGTTCCAATATCCTAAAATAATCATAAACCCAAGCAACAAGACAGTAGCATATAATGCTTATTTGATTTCCTTATTTTAATGAAAAAAGGGTCTGCAAGCTATTCAAACATACATGGCATGAGATCCTATCCATACTCTATGAAAAGAACAAATGATGAGGCAAACCATCCAAACATATACAGGCAAAAAATCATTTCCTGTATTCCATGTAACTATGAGTGCAAGGAAAAGAAGAAAAATAACGAGTTCTCCACCCATATATCAATGTACTTCAAGTTCTGTTGTGCAAAAGCAACCAAGTTCTTCACATCTTGTGCTTCTCTGACATCACATTTTGTACCCTGTAAAAAAGAATCTTGTTCATGTGGTAGAACAAGTATGAAGAAATGCAAATGACAGCTGAAACCAACTGATGATACTGATGATGATTTACAAACCAAGAATGGACAAAAACAAAGGATGGAAGAGAAACTAAAGTTAGTAGGAAGTACCCACGCACGTAGTTCCCCAAAGTCTCCCCTTAAGGCTTGAACAGCAGTTTCCACACGTTCAGCTGCAGTTTACCTATGTTAACAACTACAATCAAAGTCTCGGGTACAACCATTGGAGTGATTGACTTTTGAGAAACAGACATTTGATCTGTCAAGTTGGATATTTCATACTTCTTGAACAACAGCACATAAAATACAACAAATAGCATGTTGATTACACAAGCTAGATATCCAAATAACTAAAGAAACACTAATAATAATCATTATTGTCCAAAAACTGACCTACGGGCCACTAAATCATTTTAACCATATAGGCATCTATACAGAGTACATTATGTGTATGTCATGTCCATATTGACGGAGGAGTAAAATGAAGCACAAAACTATGAGTCTGCATGGTATTCTAGTAGATTTCAATGCACCAAAGAGGAAGATACTAATCTCCATCTTAGACATGGAATGAGATGGAACCACGCCCAATAATGAATTTCCCACAACTATGGTAGGATTAGTTCTCAAGTTGATGGCAACAGAAATACAGGACAGAATCCAAACTAAAACAGAACCCTCAAAAGACAAATAGCAAAGAGGGAATCAATCGCATGGCAATAATCTTTTACGTCTCTGTAACTCTACATTGATCTAAAGGATATTTATTAGCGGCATACTGTAATTATGCATGGAAATCCTGAACAACTTGTAAAAAAGTTTTTAACACGGAATCATTAGGATATATGAAATACATTCAGTTACACTTTTGGAAAAACCAAAGTTCTTACCTGATCTGGAGCAAATAACAACATTATCTCCAGCTTTCAGGAACTCCTTAGCTAGTGCCCATCCTATACCTTTACACAAACAAAAAGTTAAGCATGATTCAAACAAATAGTCTTCCCTTCCTTTTTCTTTTCCCATTCCCTATAGAGGGCACGGGCACTGTAAGTAAAGGGAGAGAAGATTGCTTCCTCAAACCAAATAAGACCCCACGAATGCAATTCAGTCAATGAAAATATATGTTAACGACAATAAATCTTTTGTAAGTTCATCGACATAATTTCTTTCTTTTTTTTTTTTGGGTGGGGAAGGGGGCACACTCTTAGTAAGTTCTGCATCAACGACCTATGCATACATTATGGATGTCATTAGAACTAAGAATGTTACTAGGAATTTCTCTTAAAAACAAAGATCATAAATAATTAGTGAACTACTGAGAATCTTCTCTTGAAAACAAAGATCATAAATAATTAGTGAACTTATTGACCAAAACCCATTGATTAACTAGCCTATAAACAGAACCTAATATGCAAGGAATCATTTCCTAAATTCCTAATACTACCCATAACCAGCCTATAAACAGAACCTAATATGCAAGGAATCATTTCCCAAATTCCTAATACTGCCCATAGAATGTCTAGAATCCCATTTCATCGAGCTCTGAGGAGGTAATGCAAGACTGTAGTTCATTCAAAGATGACTGAATTGACCATGATTTCTTCCATTTTGTAGCATTTACTACGGGGAAAAAAATGCCCAATCTGGAAAGGATTTTAACAAACCCAATTGCCTCTTATAGTTAAAAATAAAAAAAGAAAAAGAATTCAAAAAGAAAATTATCAGTAATACAGAAGAACAAACACACACTGTAAAAGAAAATTCTTAAGATAATTAAAAATAAATAATAAAAATATTGAAAGCCAGAAATCATCAGTCGAAATGTAACCTTTAGTTGAACCAGTGATCAAGACATTGTAAGGCGGGAACATAGGCTCTGCACTCGCAGATGAAGCTTCAGCTATGACTCTCAATGGGTCGCTCCTAGTCTTAATTCTTGTTTCAGGCTTCAGATTTAGCGATGGTTTTTGGCGGGAAGCAACAGCTAAGAGACTGCCCAACTGACAGGAATTAGGGAAGAAATGGGTGATTCTAAAGAGAGGAGAGAGTGGGGATTTTTGGGTTTGTGAGGAGACAAGCAGAGAGAATTGGGGACGACGGGAGGGAAGAGTAGTGACCGCCATTGAAGAATGTTGTGGGAAACGCCAATGGATAATAAGCCCTATGCCTTAAAAATGTTCCATACGGTGAGTTTAAATTCGACCTCCCTTATTGTGCTTCCACAATATTCCAATTTCTTTTATTATTAATAAATTACTTGCAAAAATAGCAATTTATTTCTTGTAATTTGTAAAATTAGTAATTCCTATTTCAAAACCGGCAACTCTGGTGATCGGTAAAATACACAAAAATTCTTACTATTAATTAACTTAGTTGTATATTAACCGGCATTTGTTTGTTTGTAAGAACATGCTATATTTTTAAAATTTTTTAATTACTATAAAAATAAAAAAACGTGCATGATAATTGTGATAATTTTGTAGGAGTACAATAAATATTTGATTGTTTAAATATAAGTAGAAATTTTACATATAATATTCTTTTCAAAAGAAAATATTTAAAACAATTTTATACTCCTCACATATATTTAAAATTATTTGTAAAATCGGTTTGTAATTTTTTAAGTTATTTTTTAAAAATGATAATGATGCGTTAAAATATAAATAAATAAATATGGAAATGTATTTATTAATTTTTACAAATTAATATTAATATAAAATTATTAATGGGTTTGAAAATTTATGGAGGGTAATCAAGAAAATGTGTAGGGGTTAACCATAGCTCGGATATAAAATTTGGCTTCGGGGGAGGCATCATAGAATGGGCCAGACAATTATAGAAGAACCCCAAGAAAATTCAAGTTTAGTGGGGCAATGGGCCAGACAACCGGCGGATCTCCCGCAGTTAGCGAGGCGCATATGGAGCCCCGACTTGCCATTAAACTTTTAGACCCGACACTAATAGGGTTTAAACTCTAGAGTCCGATACTAATACCTTTTGAACAAAATCTTATATTCGAATTTTGTATATAAAGAAAATAAAAATATAAAAAACTTTGTTACTTAAGAGCCAAACTCAATTCAAATTAAAAAGTTTTGTTACTTAAAAACCAAACTCAATTCAAATCGAATTTAATTAATTCTAACGTTATTATTAAATGTCGTCATCTATAAATAAATAAAAATAAATTAAACCCGAAAAAGACTTTCATTTCATATGCTCTATTTGAAAACTGATGATTCATTTATTTTACAAAAATTATAATTTTAGGTATCACAAATAGACAACCTAAATAATTATTCTTGGTCTCTTGAATTTAAATCAATGACTAATCAATGGATTAACTAAATATAAATAGAGAATTAAAGATCCCAATATGAATCTTATTATTATATTATAGATAATTAGATACATTTTAAATTTTAAAGAAATAAATGGTTAAAAAAACTTATTTTGGTATTAAATAGATTAAAGAAAATACCAAATATAGGCCAGTAATCTCCCTTCATCCTCTGCTAGACTTTTAGTACAAAAAAAAAAAAAAGCAAAGAAAAGCTTGAGTGACGACTACCAATTTAATTTACATCAGATGAATATGATGCAACAAACCAGCACCATATTAGATAGATCAATTTATATCTATAATTTGATAGATATTCTATTCGTATAGATATTATTTGTCATCATTGTACAAATAAATCTGTAAAGCAATAATAAAAACCTAACTTTACAACATTCTATACGCAACTCGCCTCCTACTCTTGTCCATATTACAAATGCTTCTAACCAAAATTGGACGTAACGATCCCAAAATTTTTCATGTAACCAGCTTCAAAAATCTCCAAGGAAGAGATCTGTGGAGTAACATATAAAATTATGGCTGTTTAATCCTTCACTAGATACCACAACAACAATCAAAGAATCAACTAGTGTGTGGCTCTCGGCTGGGGTGTTTTGTATCAGACCGTATTAGCAGGATTTACATCATACTAGTTCCAAGATGATGAAAAACCCACAATCGACCTCAGCGTCGCTTTGATCTTCTACGCCTGCCAAGAAGTTTAAGCATGTTGTCCGTAACATCAGGGTGAGAGTTATCATCTTCATCCTTATTGTCAGTCGAGGTATGTGTCAACCAAGCTAACGCTTCTATAGCAGCATCCCGCTCAGCAAGCTGCTTGTTTTTCTTAGGCTTTCCAACAAACTGCATTCCCTTGAACTCAACCAATGCTCTAAATTCATTGGTCTTAAGGTGCTTTGTCTTGTACTTTGGAGGAGAGTGCCCAGCTCTCATCAACAGGGTTTGCAGCAAACTCTTTGGGTTTGTTCCATCTTTCGTAAATTTGCTGGAGTCATCAGATTCTCTAGGCTTTCTGCTTTCGCGACCAAACACAAACCTTCCCTCACATTGATCTCCTGAAACCAGCTCTTGGACAGCAAGCATGAGATACTTTCCTGACTTGTAGATGTCAAGGCTAGGATCTTGAAGCTGCATCATTATGCCACAACTGTTAAATTTCGAGATACAGAAGAAAGTAGCCACGAGAAACATAAATCTAGGACACTTTGGACACTACAGCGAAGAACTCCGCTTCCTGATGCACCCAATACATACACCAGTCATGGCAGAATATAGAAATGTAATAGACCTCAGGATCAGAGGTTAATTGTGGAGTCAAATCTGCTCTCACAAGCACAAATATACAGTATCTAATCAAACCTGCCTGAAAAATAACTTCTTACAATAACAGCTTGCTTCAACACAACAGTAAAAACTACACTAGATTAGGGCAAATTATGAAGCAATGATAAAAGTTTCTGAATCCAAATCATTAGCATTAGGAGTTCATGTATTTTAGGTATTTACATGCCTCTCAATAAGCTTTTCTTCTGTTCTGTCCACAAAGACTACAAGCTACATGACAGAAAACAGGATTCATGTGGCCTAAATCATTACACACCTTGTGCACAATATTATTGCCCTCCCCAGGTTTAAAACAAAAGCTTTTCTGGAGTATTAATGTTTTCAAGGTGTAAGTTAAATTGAAGCAAGGCTGCCATAAATCCAAAGCGCACCTTGTTTTGGATAAGCTTATCAAGTTCCTCTTTAAGCTTTAAGTAGCACTCAGCCAGATTAGGATCCATGAAAAAATCAATATACCCTTCCAACATCTTCAAATGCCCAACCTGAAAGAAACAGCAATTCAATATTAATGAAATTCAACAATTTTCTCATCATTCATGAATACCATAACTTACTATAATGTTTAATCTAAGTAGGAATTACCGATGCCCCATGGCTGAGAATGCCCCCAAAGAGGATCAGGATAGAATCAGATACACCAGTGGAATCACGTATGAAGACAGTGTTGACCTTTACTTTCTCCCCAAAGACCAGCCAAGGATATGGGATTGTCTGATAACGGGCATTCACGGAATTCTGAAACAAAACTTTTTTCAGCAAAGAATAACTATATAATTGCTAAAAAAAAAATTGATAGAGAACTCAGATTCTGAGATAAAGGACTGCCATCTAAATTTCTTTCTTGCCTTCTCCTAGCCAAGATATGATTACTTATTAAAAGCAAATATACTACCCGCAAGAACTGCTATTTTTTTTCACAATAAGCATCAGTTACAACAAGAAAAATGAGCTGCAAAAGGTAAGGTAAAATTCTATTTTCCTTCAAATTCAACCTTTTTTTCTTTTTCTTTTCTTTTTTTTTTGGGGGGGGGGGGTTCTCACTGCACCAGAATGACCACTACATAGTCTTACAGACTTACTACTCATTACTGGTACACAAATGTGGCCTCACTTCTCTGGGTCATTTTATTTACAAAGTTGGATTCAACTGTTCTCATTCAACCTATTCGAAAATAAACATGGCTCAACACATGGCGTCGGTGCCAGTCTGTCAGGCTGTTTGATAACTGGAATTTACAAGACCTAATTTGGAATTGCAAATACCTGTTAAAAGAAAACCAACTAGTTAAGGCAACTAGTATTGAGTTGACCCAATGTCACTTTGCTATTATCAGAAGGACCTGAATAAGTTGGTTAACAAATCCTAAGCATACCATATAGCCAACAACTTGGATAATTTATTTCTTTATTTTTTACCATATCCTAGAAAATGTAAATCATAGGAGAACAGATAAACAACAGTTATTTTTATTTACATAAAAAAGTGAATAGCAACATCTTTTTCTCAAACCTGTAAAATTAATATTTACCATAACATTAAGAAGGTTAAATCACGCAAATGCAATCAATATTCAAGTAAAACCTACTGAACATATAGCAAACAATAGAAAAATGCATCAACTTGTTATGTAAAATACTTTAAAATATATTTTTTTTGATGAATAAAAACTTTATTAGTTTTTATTCCATTAATGAACAATATGATTCAAATATTTAGAACTTTTACAGTTCATGGCGCACTCTGGCTTCATCGTGTCACAAACATTAGCAGAATACACTAATTACCTATTAACAATTCAATGTTGCACAATACGACCATTTTGTTGTAACTTGTTGTAAACATAGTTGACTTCATGAACATTCTAAGTCAAAAAGATTATAAAGTACTAAAAGTATCTGTGAAACTACATTAGACCCTAAAATCAAATCCAAGTATATCTTTTTTCTTACAACAAATAACACTAAGGTCACATTTCCATTGAGTGAATAGAAATAAAGGAAGTGAAATCATTTTGGTCCATTCAATTCTGAGCGTATGAAAATGCCAAATGTGTTTTGGAATAGACATTTCATGGAAATCTAATACCACTATTGCAGATGTAATTATACCCAAGTGAGGATGTGGGACTGAGGATAAGTGAAACTTATGGGAATTAAAATTAAATAAATTAATTAATTTAAAAAAATGCAAAAGAAGAAAAGAAAAAAATGAAAATCATGTATTGAGATATTAGTTAATAATTTTCTTTGTTGCAAACTTTTTCTTCTATAAAGTAATGTTGATATAATGTTAGATTGTAAATATTTTTAATAACTGAAAATTAAAAAAAAAAAAAGATTTGTAAAAATAAATTGTCAAGTTAATTTTATAAACTAAACTCATGGTAACCAAGTAAAACAGCTAATATAATTTTAAAATTAAAATTACAAAGTACAATTGAGTAAAACTTTAAAGGCAAAATTACAAATTAATAAAATATTTCATTGTCAAATTCCATTAATGAATATTACCAAACAACAGGAATGGGAATCATTCCCAAGAACAGATTTCATTCCAGGACGACTCCAAACAACATGAATAGAATGATTCTCTAACACCCGTTCTTAGAAATAATAAGAATCATTCCAACTCCAATTCTCATTGGCAATCCAATTAGGCCTTAGGCCTTCCCCATTCTGCCACCACCACACCACTTAATGCTAGAATCTAAATTGCGGAACATATGAATGGCATGTAAAAAGATTAGCACTTTCTAGTTTTCTGTTTAATGTATTGATAAATCTAAAAGTATTTATTTTGTCATAAACAGTAAAAAATAAACAATAAAAACATATTTAATATAGGCAATACTTTTGTGCATCACCATGCAAGAGGATGTCACAAAAGCCAAGTTCTTTTGTTTTCAAATGTTTCCAAATTGCCAGGAGTTGTGCACTTACTGCATATGGTAAAACCTGCCCATCATCCATCGTTTTGAATGACATGGAAGTCTCCCGATGCTGCATATTTGGAAGAAACACAACAATATTAAGTAAATCCCATTATGGACAAAAAGAATAATGACAGCATTTTTAAGCTGATGTGGCCTCACCACTACAGACGCTATGCCAGGATAGAGGCCAGAGCATATAATTGCTCGAACTAATGACTGGTTATGACTTAATTTGTTGTTGATAGTAGCATCTGCATCAACTAAGCCTGCATCTTTTAGGATATAGCTAAACTGCTTCCGAAGAGAATGGATAGCTTGAAGAGTTTGGGCGGAGAGAAAATTCCTCCAGCAGTACTCATAAGCAGATCCCTCTCTTTCTGCATCTTTCCATCCTTCATATGCCCGCACAAGAGCCATGTGATCACTGTAGTCTTTTGCAGAGAATCTGGATTTTGCTGTACCAGCTAGCTGGGGAAAAAAATCTGTGTTAATCTGTTTTCTACATATAAAAGCACCAGTGTACGAATAGCATAGGTTCATGATTGATATATTGAAAGCATATAAGGCCATCAGGCCCCAATATGAATGAAAAAACATAATGAGACCCCAAGAAATACAAAAACTCATCACTTGAACAACAATACATCCATGTTGGGGAAAATTTCTCCTATCATAATTAACATGCATGTACTGCAAATAATAGTAATAATAATATTAATAATAGTATTAGCAGTGGAGGTAGACAAGTAGTACGTGGTTCGGCCAACATGCTTATGTCCATGATCATCGGTTACTATTGTTTATTGATTCAATCAACCATTACAATCAGTCAATCTTCTCATTTATTTTTACGATCATTCACCATAATTAATCTCTTAACCGAATTACATGCTCAAATCTAATGCTAGCCCCATAATCAAACCACATCTCTTGATAACATTCTAACACTGCAGCTGGATACCATAGACGACCCTAATTGAGATCCTCCAGCAGTTGAGGAGCTTGATCAAGATATTAAGAGTTACTAATGGAGTATTATTCATGTGTACCAGAGCAGTATGTTTCTTATAGCATGATCATTTTTTTTTGGAAGCTCATTACTTAAGTTATATTCTATTTTTAGTGTCTAGTTGCTGGGAAGTTTTTTTTCTATTTTTTATTATTTTAATTGTTCACTCAGTATTATTCAGAAATTTTGTAGAAATTTTCATTATTATTACATTGATCAGCATGAGATGTCAGAAAATCAAGGGATTCATTTGGCAAGATAAAATTGAGGGGTTATACTAGAAGAGATAAAATTAGAAATAAAGAGATTCGTAACAAATTAAGAGTTAGTTCAATTGTGAAAAAAATGTGAGTGCTGTCTGAGATGGTTCGGACATGTGCATAGAAGACCCAAAGATGTAGCGGTTAGGAGAACCGAGAAATATATAAGATCCGGTAAAACGTAGAGGTAGACTGCTAAAAACTTGGATGCAAATTATTCGTAAAAACATTGAAATTTAGGGTTTAGAAGAGGAAATGGTCTTGGATAGTAATAGATGGGGTAATAGAATCCGAACAAATTAAATCAATATATTTTAGATATTTATCTATTGATTTATTCATTTATTTTTATTTTTAGTTTTGTTTTAGTTTATTTTATTATATATATATATATATATTTCTTTACTCTTTATTTTTTTTATTTATTTTTTATATCAATTTTCTTTTCTCTATCTTTTTCAAATTTGTTTCACAAATGACCGACCTTACATATTGGGACTAAGTCCCAGTTTGTTGTTGTTGTTGTAAAATTGAGGGGTTATGCTAAAAGTTGGTGGAGAGGTGTTGAGTTTCATTTAAAGCAGGCCAAACAACCACCAATTGTTGATTGAGAAGAGATGAAGTTGAAGGAAAACCTTTATGATCCATTGATGAATTTTTGACGAGAATAGTTGAGTATGTGGAGAAATTTGAAGAACTTAATTTTAGATGTAATGTGAAGGAAAAAGAGAGACAAACTTTATGTCACAATAAAAATGGATCAAGGGCTGAAATTTGCAAAACAATAATAATAAATAAATAAATAATAACTGGTCACTACTGGACTTGAAAATCCTGATGATGCTTTTCAAATGGATTTGAAGAGGAAATAATACAAAAAAGAGCCCACAGCTGGGAGATTGGGCAACCAAGTGGCGGAGACAGTATATATGAAGTCAAATGAGGTAATAATGTGACTAGAAACACTTCTTTAAATACTAAAACAAATCAACTTGCTATATAGGGATCCTTACAATCTGGTGAAGATAAAGGAAAGTTCTGAGATTGGTTAAATAAAGGGGACAGTAGTGACAAGTGCGTCAAGTGCCCTGAAAAAAGGCATTATCCATATCATTGTCCTAAGCGCAATCTTCACTTGAGAGTTGAAGAAAAGAATCATGAAGTTGAAAATTGTGATTGTAAGCATGTGCATTTTAAGACCTCAGACAGGGCAACAAAGAACATGTTGATATGTCATTTTCTCAATGTATTAAGAAGAGTTTTGATGACTCTTAAAGTGCAAGAAAAGAGTGATTGGCTACACATGCCAATATTTAACATTCAAGTCCAACATGGAGAGAAAATTTGCAAGCTTATCATTGTTGGGGAGAGTAGCATGAATGTCATTTCAGACGGTATCATCAGATGGCTTCAACTAGAAGTGAAAAGGCATCAACAATTGTACAAACAATTGTACCAAATTGCACAGATGAATGATCCAACCATTCCAATAACTCAAAGATGTTTAATTTCTTTTGCAATCGGGTCTTGTTATACACTATTAGATGTGATGTTATTCCAATGAAGATTTCACATATTATTCTTGGATGGGCTTGGCTCTGTGATCCTGAAGTATTCTATTGTGGCAAGGCTAACACTTACTCTTTTTTGTTTAACAAGACTAATTTGAAGAATATGAATGTTTGAAAAGAAAAAGAAGAAAAGGAAAAAGAAGAAGCTAAAAGTTTATTAAGCCTAAGGAGAAGAAGCCTGCTCCTTTTTGTCATCAAAGAGCAACTCTGAAAACAGAAAGCGTGAAATTCTTAATTCATTGTTGACAAAGAAGTTCTCATAGTAGATTCATGATAGCCCACAGATATGTCGAACAAAGTAAGGAAACACAGTATTGGACTTGAACTAAGGGATGACAGGACCTTTGGCAACTGCACTAGGAATAGTGATGGAGAAGTTTTTGAAAAACATCTAGAAGAAGATGTTGCTGTCGCACGACAAGATCAATTGCTCAAACAGTTGGTTAACAAAATAAAACTGGCAAGGTGAGAAGCCATTGATGTTTTATCAAAGGATCAGTTGCAAGAACTACATTTAATTGCCGCTAGACAAGCTGGTATTAGTGCTGCACAAGGGGACCAGCCACCATCACAGATGCAAACACAATTCAGCAAGTAGTAAGAAGCAGTTGATGCTGTGTTAGAAGATTAGTTTAAATCAAAGTCCATGATGAATTGTATATATTCCTGAACTGAAATTCTACGCACTATTCTAGCATGTCAAAATAGTTATTGCAATAGAATGTCAACTGTCAATGTTGGAAACCAATCACTATTGATAGCTTTTGACTTCTAACAAAAATGAGCCTGCACTAATGCAAGTTCGGACGTACAAAGCTAAGTTGCCTAGATAAAATGATCCAAAATTGGTTGTGAACAGAAATGAGCTAAATGAGAGAGTAAAGTGCAGCTGCCAACCAAGTGACATCAATCAAATAAGCTCCAGCTGACAGTGAATACATGAAACAAAAATTCGGTACTATGTAAAAAAAGGGAGGAGAAGTAGAGGTCTTCTCATTCTCAAATGCACCTTAGGAGAAAAAAATACTAATTTCATGTATGTAAATTCAAGTCCAAGTTCCAACATCTACCAATATTGGGCAATTGATCCACACTTAATGCTCTCTGCTCGAACAGACAATTTAGTAGTGATGTGCTGGAAAAGACAGAACTATGGACAACAATTGGAGAAAGAGTTACAGATCGAATACGAGTCGAACAGCTAGTGGCATGAGAAATGCTTGGAGGATGGACTATGGATAGACTACATAGACATGAACCATAATACCCCCAAATCAGTAAAAATATAAGCCTTCGTGGAAAATAACAGAAAATCTCTGAGGCTCTAGTTTTCCATGAATAGACAACATCATGATAGATTGCATGTGAGAGTACTGACCACATTGTTTATTCTTCCAAAATCTCTATTTTCCAACCATGCCAAGTGATATCGAAACGAAGCAGACAATTAGTTGTGCTCAATTCTTGTAGTGAAAATTACCCCCAGGACATAAAGCGAGCAGGTAAATAAAATGACTTTAAAAGGTACAAGTCACTCCACACTGTACAACATCAAGTGCAAGACCTAAAAACACAGTAGAGATGATTTATGCTAGTGCAACTGTAATTTCAAGTCTCAACTTACATCCTTTTTGTCTTGAGGTAATAGAAAAGGATCCCTGACACTGAGCCCAGCAACAATAGTAAGGAGAGGATCATAACAGCGAAAGATGGCCCCCATAATTAGCATTTTCCCCAGCTTGGGATCCAAAGGAAGTATTGACAGAAATTTTCCTGAAAAGGAGAAGTGGGGCCGGTAGGGAGCATAAAAAGATGTGTACGTGAGACAAAATATTCATTAACTCAATTAGTTGTCAAACAAAATTAGCACACTAACCTAGATTAGTCAGATTTTCCTTCTCATCTAATGCACCAATCATCTTCAAGAAATCAACAGCGTTTTGAACCTAGAATACGTCAACAAAATGGTGTGATTGACTTCCATGTAACTGGCAAGAAAGATCACTCAGCAAATTGCAGCAAGAAAGAGAAATTTATGGATCAAAAGGTACAAAGGTCTGCATTCCAAGAAGTTAGCTTTTAAAAAAAATCATATTCGACATGCCAACAGATTAAATTGACATTTTGGATAAGAAAAAGACTCCATTTTCAACCACTAGGCCTGAGACAAGCTTTTTCAGCATATATAAATGAAAGTTAGAGAAATTGGAAATATTGGCATCGTAAAACACGAGATGAAATATACATTCATATTGTCTAGTTTGACTTTGATCCAAAGACCATCCATTTATATAAATATAAAAAACAAGCTCGTGAATTCTTTATTTGATTTCCAACTTCTAGCCATGCACCAAATATGCCTGGTGGAAAGTTCTTCCAAGTAAGATCAGTCATGGTGCAAGCATGACCACAGAGGTGTGATCTCAAAACTCATCATGGAGAGACAAAACTTTCAGCATCCAAAGAAAAATCAATTATGAATTAGACCTTGAAATTTTGGTGCAGCAACAAACTAAAGCCTATACTTAAGCATAGTTCAATTGAAGCCTTTAAATTAGGGACTGAAAACCAAACCGCATATAAAAATAAGGAACCTTGATTTATATTCTAGTCATATTAGAACCTTCTGTTATTAATGTTTAACCATTATAATAAGGCCTTAACTCAGACTATACAATATTTCAAGGTTTTATTTAACTATAAGGTCCACGATTGATTTGATTATACAAGGAAAAAGACATTTATATGGGAAAGTCTGCAGAATGCTTACAGCCAATGGCTCTGGAGGCTGCAATGCAGCTGACAAAAACTCTCCTATACTTCCAACCTGCAGACTCTTTATTTGCAGACACAGGGAGTTTAAAGGAGTCCTTAGTAATTCTGGAAGTTGATATTCAGCAAAAGCTTCATAAACACATCTAGGATATAGGTGATAACATTCTCCTGGTTGCACACGACCAGCCCTTCCTCTTCTCTGTTGTTAGCATAACAGTACAACCAATAAAATGTCATTACACAAAGGCTTCAATTAATCAGAAGAAAAATGTATAAAAAGAAAAAAAATGCACGACATGCCGAGTGCCAACCGTTAAGACATTGCCACATTAAGCTGCTAGCACAAAACAGAATCTTTCTAAAGTACTTACTATAATCAGTATATATACATGATGATGCAACTCAATGGTGACTGATTATTAAGAAATTCGAAATCTAGCACATTGGGCCTGTAATTTGGATATACAAGATCCAAATGATGCTTAGAATAAAAAGGCCTGTGCATCCCAATGTTCCAACAGCATGCTGATGAGCAACATGATCCATGAGGCATGCCTCAGGGAAGTAAGCCCAAGGTACAAATAAACTTACTTGACGTGCAGAGGCCTGTGAAATCCAAGAAGGTAGTAGACAGGGAGTATTATTCAAAGCATCATAAGTAGTTTCTTTGGCCTTCCCGCAGTCAACCACAAAGACTATATCATTGATTGTGATACTAGCCTCTGCCATATTTGTTGCAAGAACAACTTTACGTACATTAGGTGGTGGCCTTTCAAAAATAAGTTTCTGCCAGAAATGCCAAATAAGGTTGTCAACAATACATTCCAAAACAAAATGAACCTAGAAGCAAATTGTACTCAAGACAGCATAATATACACCAAACTCCATATTATGACAGCAGAATAGAGAAATTTTAAACTAGGAGGCAAGGATTTCCATGTTGCCCTATTACTTTTATGACACCATTTGTTTAAGATGTTAGAATAGGACAGTGACTGACACGAGTTTGCAATCCCCACAATCTGTACCTCTCAGGATATTTTGTGATTTCCACTTTCATTTGCTTGATATCTGTGGGATTATAATGTACATATTGCATGGTACCTGAACAAGCACCGTGATTCTGGCTAAGATTCACCTTTTTGTGTTCCAAGTAAAAAATTTTAAAACCAGAGCACATAAAACCATGTTGACAGTTCTAGATATTAGGTTCCACATTGTTCCATAATAAATCATCAATCCTATGACCATGAGCAAATTTTAATTCCGAGTCCTGCGATCATCAAGTATCCTGAGTTTGTCTGGAAGGATTTCCAAAAGATGAAGGAAAACAAAAAATCCTCCCCAATCCATCAAACTAAACCAAGTTTGAACCTACAAGTGAACACTACAGACAATGTCAGATAGATCAACCTTGTTAACCTTCATATTATGGAAACTCACTAATTCAGAAATTACTAATCAATTTGTTTCAAGTCAGCTATAAAATTGCCACCACCTTCAATTTTTTGCAATCGACTGTTGGATCAAAGGTAACTATGCCCTCTTTTTTGCTTTCAAACCAGACAACTTTCCACCTGTCATCGATCGAAAACCATCTAAAATGAAGTAGGCTTCATCAAATCTTGCTATATCCAACTTTTTCTAAGAATGTTCAACATTAATTATTTTCATAAATACATTTCAAATGAAAATCATGGACAACCCGATCCAATACATGCTTGTCATGCTCATGAAGTTTTGGCCTATGACTTGACAACTAATAAAGACTTAATTATTTCACCAGTAACAACTTTTTGAGAGTTCTTACAGGATCTATGGGTTGGTGAATGAGTAGTGTGATACTAAAATTGCTTACATCTTTACTTTAGCTTTTGCCTGCCCTGGACAATGTATTATTTATCTATCAATTTTCTGCCTATCTACTGAAATCTACTATTGCTAATTAAGAAAATAGAGGTTTAAGGTGATTCAAAAAGTGTCGGCACTGTATTTACTATAACGCTCCTAAATGTCAAAATGTCCTCCAAAAATAAATAAATAAACAAAGGGGTAAATAAGTACATGGATATCCATGACCAATAACTCTAGCTTCCACAACCACTTATAACTCCATTTTTCATTTTTTTCCCAATAAAACATTTTTTTTTTTTCAAAATTTTCCTTTTTTCCTTAATTTTCTTTTGTCAAATTTCTCTCATGGTCAATGATAGTGGATAGCTTTAGACGAAAAAAGAAATTGTATTAGAAGAACACACATAATGTCTCAAAAAATAAAAATTTCCAGAGTAAAAGAAACAAAAATCAAAAGAGATAATGCCGACACATACCATATAGTACACATATATTAAGTACCACCTGACTCAACAAGACCTTTATAGGATAATTAAGATCATAACTTGAGATCATTCAAGCTGAGGACGTGAAATTCAAGGAATCTGCATAAATTCAAGGTATCTGCATTGAACCCCATTTTTGGGGGGGAACAAAGAGGGAGAGAGAGAGAGGACAAGAAAACAAACAAGACCCAAATTTTCAATTGGAATGGTTCCAAGACTAGATGAGCCTGAGCTCCATTCCTCTTCCACAGACACCCTCTTCTTTCCTATTGCCTAAGAAAGTGGGTGCATCTATAATGATTTTGAGAAAGTAAATAACTTGAAAGTCAATCCTTTTTCAATGAACTCCAACAGACAAGCTTCTGCTATTCCTTACCCCTAATTTGAATTCTGTTGTTTGTCCCACTGATGTAAGATGCCTGTAAAGACATTTTCTTATTTTTCCCTATTTTTATATTAATAATGGAAAAGCAACAATATTCCCATCCAAATATTTTTAAACTAATAATGCCAGGTCCCTTTTAATAGATTAAGAAGAATGTATTACACTCTGTTTCATGGAAAATGATTTTCTAAAAGCAAAAATAGTCTCCCTGTTTCCATTGTCAGGCTGCCACAATATATTCTGGTGAAATGGAAACTCATCTGGAAATCCAAGGTTAAGTTCAGAAAGTTGACTTTCAAGAAAATGATTCCAGAATCATTTTCTAAGCTACTAGAAGTTGGCATAGTGACCTTATTACATTTTCTAATCTACTGTGGATAGTGAATGCCTATATGGCATTCCTAGAGCTGATACAGTGCTGTAATGCTTACTCTAAATCTGACAATTGCTGTATTACACTTTTCCCACCACAAAGTGGAAAGCCACATCAATCTGCTATTGTGATTTCCATTACTCTTGTCAACTGCATTATAAAATCTGTCTTAAGAGTCTTTTGATAAAGGAAAATCACAGTATTTTTCCAATCTGATCTAAAAAGGTAAGCTGTAAAAATCTTTTTTCCTAATTTGGACTATATCAGTATTGATATATGTGGGTACTCCATCAGAGCTTCATAAGGATGAATATAATTTGCGTAGTCTCTCTGCTTCTTTTGATGACTAGCATCTTTACTTCTATATAAATGTGTTTGGGTTGACAGGCCAATATGTAATGCCACAAATCCCTAGAAGAAATTATGTCTTTATCAGATTTTATTGCAAAACTTGAACAATCATTTTCACCTGG
This sequence comes from Dillenia suffruticosa, assembly GCA_033439265.1. Lineage (NCBI taxonomy): Eukaryota > Viridiplantae > Streptophyta > Magnoliopsida > Dilleniales > Dilleniaceae > Dillenia > Dillenia suffruticosa. Next base: position 14,161,529 of record JAVTVX010000034.1, on the reverse strand, counting down.
ATATAGAAGATCATTCTATGAGCAACAAGCTGTAGCCACCAGCAGAGGATTGCATGGTCACCACTGAGAATCCATAAAATGATTCCTTCTAATTATTATCTCCAATGAAAAATCCAATATGAAGATCTTGGGTATGTTCAAAACTTCATCCTGAAACATAATCAGAAAGCAGAAATATGGTACCTGCTCCGATGTTGCCATTGAACCATGACATGTGAGCAGCAGAACTCTGTTAGGATCTCCTAAGAGAGGATGAGCTTTAAGTTGATCTCTCAAACAACTAATGTCCTCCCATCCGGTCATGAAAACTAATACGGCACCTGGTCTTTCTTTCCTGCATATATGACACAGAACAGCCTCAATGAGATTAAATCCTATGCAATCAGGTGTCCAACAAGCTAGGGAATCTCGTGCTCGCGAGCTATAGTTCTCAAAGCTTGATCCATTCAAAGCCTCCTACAATTAAAATAATGACAAAAGTAAGAAGGCTACCACATTTTTATTGAATAGACAATGTTGTTAGAACCGAAGAGTTATGTATTGGGAGGATGAGAAAACAACAGGAAAGAAAAGAATCAAAAATGAAGGGGAGGAGAGGAGGAGAGGAGGGAAATCACAGCCCTCCCATCTAATTTAATCCATACAGACAACATATATCACCCAACCTATTAAATATTCCAGGTGAATTTCACTTAATTACTTACAATGTCTCTGTGGAAGGAAGGGATTGACCAAAAATATCACACAGACCCATTTGTAATGTCAGTAACAAAATATTCCAACAGATGAAAGGAATAATGTCACAGAAACTTAACTATTTGCAGGCCATATGTGTTTGACAGATAGACTGAATCATGACTAAAACACCTCTAAATCATCTTTTCTGAAATAACTAGGATAGACAAGGTTATATTGCCTTGTTAAACATGCTTGTGGAAAAAATTTCAATGAAGAAAAATATCTAACTCATCACAAATCTCACAAATTGATCTATGCCAGCATTACTGTGATACTACTAAGCACAAATGCCTTCAAGAAATATTTTTGCATTCTTTCATTTTGTGTCATGAAAAGGCACAGTATCATTTGGTACCCTAACTTACCTCAACAAGAGCTGTAATCTGGTTTTTCCTTTTGCGAGGAGCAAGCTGCTTCTGCATTTTCCACATTTTCTCTTGGCCATAATCATCAATTTGGTTGAATGAAGTCAATTTATACCCAGTCATCTCCAGTATATCTTCAAGGAAGTGAGCCCTCACTGGGTATGTAAAGCCCTAAGTTTACAATACGCACAATAGCCAAGTCAGGTAGATTCTAAATGCATAAATGAAGGATTTCTTTTGTCCTTGCACATAAAGAACGGAACTTCCCAACCATAAACTCATGTCAGCAAATGTTATATCTAAAAGGTGGGCACCCAAGGAAAGCCCCAGGATTCAAAAGGCAGCCCTATAAACACTATTCCAATCACCTTAGAAGAAACTGTGAAAGCAAAAGCTCTTCATACACAGAAGGCTTCTTCTGAAATGAAATAACAAAGTAATTCAAAAAAGACTTCAGTTGACATTTGCTAGATTGATAACCGTACAAAGGCAAGCTGTTCAGAAAAATTCCAAGTCTCTCAATAACAATGCCAAAATTTCCAAGCTTTGGGTTTAGATAGTTATTAGTCATTTTCAAGAAGAAAACTAAGATTTACACATAAGTGCAACTGACAGAAGAGTAAGCAGAAGAAGCATGATTTGCTAGTATGAACAAACGTTGCAAATAAATTTTTTTTTGGGCCTAATTTCCCAGTATAAATTATAGATGTGATACTTTTGCCACTTCATAATATGCTCCAGCAGTACCGTCTCTTGCAAAAATGTTTCCAAAATGCCTACAGGTAACTAGTTGGCATATTTTCTATTCAAAGGTTCTGTATTTAAATGTAAACCTAGTTTGAAAAATAAAATTCCTTAAAAACATCTAAACATCTAAGTAGGCTCTGCTATTATTAAGTAATTGGCCTAAAGGCTTATAAATCATTATATCATAGTTTCGGCAGTATGTGAAAACTGAGAAAATCTATACAAGAATCCTTCAGCATCCTCTTATTCTAATAAGGTTTGACACAATATTGGTTTTCTAAGAAAACATTCTGCTACGTTTTACTGTAGCTTTCTAAAATTGTTTTTAGCAAACACTGAGGTCATTACTCATGTTTCCAATGTAAATAGGTAAATCTAGGCAAACATTTGAGGGCGCAAAGGAGGAAATTTGTCTTTAGGCTATTTGCTCGGGGCAAGACACAAAGAGAAGGCCATTTGGGATATTATAGTAGAAAGGTTTGAGAGAAGCTTGCTGCTGGAAAAGAGCAAGTGCACACGGTGGGGGGGGTTTTATTCTTCAAAAAAGCTCCCTCTTCAATCTCCCAGTGTGCTCAATATCCTTTTTCTGATCTCTTCTTCAATAGCCAAAAAGTTTTAAGTGTATTAAAATAAGATTCTTTAGGGTAACTTAGAAGCAGACAAATGAAGCCTCGTAAGCTGAGAGGTGGTTAAAATTTATGTTAGCTATATACGTATCTTGGTGTTAGGTCTCTGTCTCTTTAGAGTCGAACTTCTTATAATGTTGGGGAAGAATGTATTTTCATGCTGCATTGGATGACCTCCTATTAATGGTTTTAAAGGTTTTGGAAGTGGGAAGGACATTAAACCTCTATGTTTCTTACGCTCTATGGTAGCATTCTTTAGTGTATTTGGCCACAATGAAAATCTCAAGCTTTACAATAACCACTTCCAATCTATTAATATCATCATAGATATGATTATCTTGCTTCCTGGTAGTTGGTTCCCTTACAGCAATGATGGTTGGTTTCTCAAAAGGCAGACGGCTTTAATCCTTCTTCTTCTTCTTCTTCTTCTTCTTCTTTTTTCTTGTTTTTTTCCTTCTTTCTAAATAATAAGTAATTACATTATCTGAGTTTTCTTCTTCTAATGCTAATATAAACAATAATATGAAATTTATTGCAGATTGATCATAAACCACCAACTTCCTCTGAATTCATCCTCCAAATTGCAACTAATAGAGTATGACTTTCCACAACAAGGACTGAGACACATGCCAGTAACATGCACATCAAATAGACAACAACAATTCTATTAGTTAATAATATACAAAAGAAAAAGGGTGAACCTAAACCTATATCTTGAAGGAAAATTTAATTCCACAAATGACATACTTTTAAACCAATAAAATTAATCTGACACTAATAGTCCCGCAATTACCAAAATTAGTAAGACAACGTTAGTCCCATTATATAAATCAATTAATGTGATAATAAAGTCATGAATCAGCTTACAGGGATGTGAATGGTTGGTGCACCTCCAAAAAATCCAGAAAAGAGCTCTGCATTCAGTGTTGCACTCATCAAAATTAATCTCAAATCCCGACGGCGTGCAAGAAGTTCCTTCAGCACAATCAACAGGAAATCTGTAACAGGCACAGAAGTTAATGGAAATGTGTGATCTTCAGCTTTCCGTAGAACATGATACATTAAAACAAAGATAGATCCACACCTTCATTCATGCCACGTTCATGGATTTCATCAACAAAGACATGGGTTATTCCATCTAAGTTACGGTCACTCAACAGTCGCCGAAGCAAAATACCACTAGTACAAAAAAGCAGGTGGGTGTCTTTGCCTCTCATTCCCTCTAGACGAACTTTGTAACCAACCTATCAGAAAATATCTGGTGTGGTATAGCAGCTATAATAGAGATGAATTCAAAATGGAACAAAATAGCATGACCAAAATCAGAGGTAATGGCCTCACTGATTCTCCAATAGGCTCTCCTCTCTCTGCAGAAACTCTTTCTGCTACAGCCATTGCAGATATTCTTCGAGGTTGAGTACATATTATACTGCAGAATGCACCACGACCAGATTCTATTTCTGACTCTAATATGTATTGAGGAAGCTGAGTAGTCTTACCACATCCAGTCTCCCCAGAGACCACCATCACCTACCGGAGAAAACCAGGAATAGATCAACTATCAGAATGGCAGGATCGAACTTATAGATATTTACATATAACCACTTGTGTTCACAAGTGGATAGAAGCTATCATCTACGCATCTTCAAAGCGACAAAAGCGGCAATAATAATGAAAAGAAAATAAATTGAATAAACCAAATATAGCAAGACTAATGTTGCACAATGAAAATTGGATTTTTGTTACTGCAAGTAGGCACAATCGAGTTACAGCCACTACAACTACCACTTAGGTCAACACGTGACTAATTTCTGAAAAATGGAGATAAGAAAATTGCATCTCCCTCTTCAATAAGGAGTAAAGCAATTTTGATGGGTTAACCACAATTTGTATCAAATTGATTACTAAGGTCATTAACCAAAAACTTATAGAGGAAATCAGAACCGAATAATTTGCCATATGGCCCAGCTCACACTTGTTAGGCTTCCATGACTGCCCAAAAAATTTTCATCATGTACTATGACTTGGAAAACAACAAACAGAAAAGCAACTTATTTGGTTGTCTTCAATTTCTAGGACATAGGAACAAGGTTTCACCAGAACCTACTTTCATGCATCTCTTATAGGTTCTGGTTACCTTTAGAAAAATCATAATTGTATTAGATTATGAGACAATAGATCATAAGATTTTAAAATAAAAATACGAAATGAAAAATTTTTTGACCAACATTGGGAAAACATCTAATGGGAAATGACATTGGAAACAACATATAAGGGTTTATAAGGGGCATGGAAAATCTATGTCTAATGCCCAAACTTTGATTTGGGATTCATACGAGGATTGAGGGTTGTCATGGGATCTTGACTGATTGGCTGAGTCTGATTTTTCGGCTTTCTTTAAGTTGTGCAGCTGCTGTTCGAGATTTCCTTAAGATTTTATGTCTCTTTGAAGTCAGGGATATTTTGGTCATTTTTGAGTTGTCTCATCAGGGTTCAATACGGGTCTTGTTTTGCTCGTTATTAGTTATGGTAGCTAGTTATATGTTTAGTGGTCTCAGTTAGCCTATAGCTTATAATTTATTTTATCGTTTATTTTCTAGTTTCCTTATTTGATAGACTTTCTTTCATTAACCCATAAAAGAAGTTGTAACCTATCAGTTAGGGATAAAATATTATCAAATTTTTCAGCCACCATATGATGTTCTCTCTTAAGGGGTTCCCTAGATGTGATTGCTTAGGAACCCTAGGTGGGTGTTATTCTATGTTCTACCTCTATACATTCTATTCGGCTGTTATAATTGATCTACTCAATCAAATAGTCTACAAGCATAGCCCTAGTGCTGGAATTCACGATCTTGCATCAACATCTTTCTCATTTCTAATACTAGATGGTTTCTTCTTTTCATTTTTGATAGCAAAAGGAGATGCATCCTAAAGGATGGTGCATCAGTTCACTTCTGACCTTCGTTGCAGATTTTGTTCATTGGCTTGCAAGAAACTCAGCAAATAAAGATGTATTGAATGCTGGAAAAATTATTTATAATTAGATGACTACAGAAAGGAACAACTTCAGCCAAACAACTCATATTTTGCTCTTTTTAACTGCAATTATGAATGGCAAAATTAGAAGACAACCTTTTCAGAGGAAGTGGAAACTATAATCATCAGTTTAAAAATGTATACAGTTGCACCACTTAAACAAAGTGATACAATGAGAACTCTGTGTAAGACTTGGTATTAGAAAGAGGAGGTGGAAAGTCCATGAATAATATACAAACATAATCTTCCCTAATTGTTATTTTTTTTTTACATCATAAACAAAATTAGCAATGCATTCCAGAAAAATGTCAAAAAATAAAATAAATAAACAAATATTCCTGCTAAATAAAACCTGGTTTTGTGCAATTGCTGACAACAACATTTCCTTCTCTTTGAATGCAGGGAGTGATTTCCGGAAGTCTTGCATCTTCTTGCCCTCAGGGGATTCCTGACAAATACAGACAGCATAATCAGAGCAAACACAACACTGTAGCATGAATCAACTTCAGGCAAGTTCAAACTACATTTACTGAAAACATACTTATAAACATAGCATAAGAATGCCAAAAGAAACTTAAAAAATAGTAAAAAAAAAAAAAAAAAGAACTCTACTGCATAAAACTTCAAACCACATAACTGCAGCACAAATGAGAATTTACCAGCATAAGCTGTAAATCAACCATCACTATGATGAGGGTCTCATCCATCAGACCAAGCTAAAGAAAATTCCAGTCACCTGTGGAGTCTGGACTAATGGTACCTCCAATATGGTCCATTATGATACTAGGTTTGGGCTCCGAACATAACATTGCATAGTTTTCTAAGCCTACATAATATCCCAAGTTGGGCTTAGTTGGATTGGCCAGTTGGATTTATTCATGTCCATAACATGTTTCCTGTGGCATTGTTGATAAATATTTTAAAAGGAGACCTTAACCAACACTAAAACAGATTATTTAAATAAAAAAAAAGGTAAAAGGAGGATTTAATAGAATAATTTTTTTTGATAAAATATCCCCTTTACATATATGTGAATTGCATTTTGTTAAGAATTGTGCTGTCCAACAATTTGGACCACAAACAAACCATGTGAGGGTAGAGCAGTTTTGATAACATGATTATGTTATCTTCAAGCTCAGGTGTACAAATATTGTCTCCATGAATATAAGTTTATCAACAATAAAAATAGAATAACGTGGAGCCAAAGTAAACAAATTGGAGAGGAATCCCCCAGAAAAACTCAAATTCAAACTATCAAAACTCAACAGGCGTAAGCATCTTACCAACTACAAGGACTAACGGTTCATTGTCCAAAATTCTACAATAGGGAGATTAGTCTACAAGTGAAACATGATCTCCAAGCGACAACGGAATAACCTCACTATAGGCCAAGGGCCAGAATTTAGATGCAAGAAATGGAAAGCGTTAAAGATATAAATACACTGATATAGATACAGAAAGCTAAAACAGACTGGATGAGATTTCTATAACTTGCTATTTACATTTCTCTCATCTTACTTCAAATACTTCCTTTTTAAAATCAACAAAGAATGCCAAAGAATTAAGCTCCCCATGCTATCTATATTGGACTCAACTCAAACAAGCCCTCAACCTCAACAAATTTAGGGCCACTAGCACATATCCTTTTTCTCTTAGGAAAAAAATATAAAAAATAAAAACATGAATCCTGTTTCCATTTGAATATGAAAGCTTACAAATGCCAACAAATTTCCTACATAACAACACCGATCTCTCAAATTTCTTAAATTTTCCTCTGAATCCAGTATCTTGAATTCAATCGTCTTTATTAGCACAAATGTGAGCATGTGCAAAACAAAAGAATTTATAAAAAATAGACACAAAAGCACACCTGCCAGGCTCTCTGCATGTTACGCATTCGCAAGCTCCTTCTTTGTAGAACCTTTTCCATAACAGATTCGTCTAGGAGAGATTCAGCATTCTCATCAAGGTTTACATGGTCATCGTGATTGGAGGGATTTGCCTCATCTGAATTGTCAGCCACTTTTCCTGAACTTAAATGTGTCCTGTCAAGGTGCTCTTGAAGCAGACCTTCCACTCTCCTTTGCAAGCTTAGTGGGATAACAACCTGCATAGATGAACCTCAATTTCAATTGAAAAAAAAAAGGGCGGATACCTTTCAGAAGCCATTGTGGAAACAGAAATGTTGAAAGCAATTACCTCCCTTTGTGGCCGCTTATCATCAAGATCTGGCCTGTAGTTTGGAAGAGGAACCTTGCTTGCAACAACCACTTTCCCATACATTTCACTGGATACAATATGACAGAAAACAGAATCAGACACTTAGCCTCCACAATTAATGGGGATAGGGAAATGTGAGAAATAAAATGCTTAATTACCAGTGAAGGCCCATCCTTTTAGCAAGGTTAGATATCTGCTCAAAGTCCCTCCTGTCTCTTTTATCCCTTGACACAATTTCTTGGTCTTGTTCATTGCGCAACAGCAAGCTAAGCTTCCATTTCCACTCATCAATATTGGCAACAGAGGATGACGCCTGTTATTGTAAACAGAAATGTTACTAATTAAACACAAGACATTGTGCTTTCATCTCCAAATATGTACATCTGTGCATGCACACACACACAGAGGACAGGCATAGAGAGAGAGAACGTGGTAGATGGGGCTCCTTACCAATTTAATGTCCACAAAACACTACAAGTATAAGATTCATGATTTATTAGCAAAGCACCAAAATTTGGCAAAGAAAAAAAATCATATAAAAGCTGAAATACATGCATCCATAGAAAACCATACAAATATAAAGAGAACCTACATAGAGGCAAACCAAGGAACTCATGGAAATTCAAACCATCAAATTCAACCTACCAATCATGAACACGGGACACGGGGCAAGACACAACACAAACACGGTGACATAGCAAAATTAAAAAAATAAATAAAATAAATAAATAAATTACACATGATAACCTACAGAATGTGGTACCATGTCATGTTTAACAACCTTGTCCAATACGAACACTGGACACTAACAAAGCCATTTTCAAAAGTGTAAGTGCAATAGGGTTATTTAATGCATGTCTAAAGAGGTATCATTGAAGACAATGCAGAAAGCCACACTGTTCAAACTTTATCAACAGGAGCATTTCATTAGAATCTTGGCATAAATAAAATTCACAAATTCAGCATAGGATTCTGTAACCGACAAGATAACAGAGAGCAAAACAAATGATCTGGAGACAAGAAAAGGGGGAAAACCTTATGATTCTCGAACTCGCATTCGTATTCATCATCAGAAAACTGCTCAATAGCATAGCCACAGAAATGATTCCATCCTGAGAACGCAAAACTCGAAAGAAACCCTGAATTGCAGCCTGGCGAACAAAGATAAGTGTAGCATGCGCTTCTCGTTAGCTGGCGATTGCTAAACTTAGAAGATGACGAAGAATAGAGAGATTTGGTGCAACTTCGCAACAGAAACCCTAGTCTTGAATGCATTCTAGAGGAAGAGAAGAAGAAGAAGAAGAAGGTTCAGGCATGGCGTCTATTAGCGTGAGATTGAATCAAGAGCCAACTTTGAATGGTGATGATGAATAGCATTTACGTGAGAAGGGTGAGGGCGTCTTCCCTTCCGATTCGAGCGGACGAGATCAGAGTTTTTGTAACTAGCAATTAGGGTTATTCATTTTCAGAAAAAGGGGGGAGAGAAAAAGAAAATTGTTTTCAAAAAATATTTAGAAGAGGTAAAACCTAAGGGAGAAATATTTTACTCCTATAAACCCTAAGATATTTGGTATGAATAATAAATCTTTCAAAATGATACACATGATACCTTGTCAATGTTATAATATAGAAATATCATATATTTAAAAGAATACTAGACATTCAAATTTATATAAATATAAATATTGTCTTTTGTAATTTTATTATACATATACAATAAGAATAAAAATCTCTTATACATATAAATTGGTATGCATTTTTTATAATTCTTATTTATAATTTTTTATATAGAGATTTTATTGAATATTATGATTTTTTTGAAATATGTTTTGGTGTTATAATTTAATTTGATCTTCTATATTAGAAAATGAATAATTTTGTTATATTTATTATTTTCTAACTTTATTGTTAATTAAGTATATATGCTAAAAACCAAATTTATTGACTACTGGTCTAAAAGTCTTTTATAAAATACAGATTTGGTATAACAAAACCATATATTTAATCAATTAATTTTCATTAAAATATATAAATATATTTTTTTATAAATGCGGTATTTATTTTCTCTTTATTTGTTATAGTTGATAATGTCTTTTTTTATGAAACTCGAATTTGTGCCTTTGATATTGTGGGAAACAATTATTTATCATGAGTGTTAGATTTGCATCTAAATGTAATGAGTGTTGAAGACACTATTAAAGTAATTTGAAATAACAATAATGATGGAAAAATATAATCACATGAAAATGGTTGTTTTTATGATGGAAAAGTTTTACAGAGAAATATTATTAGGAAAGATATATTAGAAAATTCTCCATTTTTCATGTTTCAAATTTGCTCTTACAGTAACAATATTGGAAAAAGGGATTCAAAATATACCGAAATGGTTTTATGTCCCATTATAACTAAATAAAATATTATTGATAAAAAATCATGAAATTCGACCTACCAATTCTACCATTCCCTAAAACAAATACGATAAAATATTATTATAAATATGAAAGAGGTAATGATTATAGTAATTGTTATAATTATGTAAGTTAGTTAAACTATCAGAAGTGGTCATTCAAATTTATCTATCACCGAAGTGGAACAATAATAATAGAAAAAGATAATATAAGTTCCCAAAGATTCTGAAAATATTCTGAGATTAATAAAATGTAAGAAAAATGAATGCATCATTGATAATATTGCGATATATACAATAATAATTATTTCTTCTATATTAAGTTGTGAGAACTGACGGTTGATATTATAAATGATAGTGTGAAATTAATTGAAAGCTATAGTAGAGTACAGATATATATCCCTGAAGAAAATTTGACTACTTGATTAGCGATAAATGGTGGAAATATATATCTTGCAGATAGTACCACTATGCGTACTATATTAAAAGAAAAGAAATATTTTTCTTTTTCGAGAATACAAGAAACCAATGTTGATACTATATCTGACAGTACAAAATTGATTAAACGCTCTAAAAGAGCTAATATGCCCTTGCCTAAGGAAACTAAATTTGAAATTGATAAAACATTATACTTTTCTCACTCTTAAAGAAATTTACTGAGTTTAAAAGATATATGCAAAAATAGGTATCATACTGAAATAACAAGTGAAGAAAATATTGAATACTTTTATATTATGAGTATAATTTTGGGTGAGAAAAAGATCTTAGAAAGATTATTGGCATATTCACCCTGTTTGTATTATGCATACATTAATGCAAGAAAAATATATGCAATAATAAATAAAAAATTTACTAAATTAAATGATTTTATTGTTTTGCATGACTGATTGTGTCATTTCGAGTCCATAATGATGCGAAAGATTATAAATGATTCATGTGGACATTTTTTGAAGAACTAGAAAATTCTTCAGTCTAATGAATTTACTTGTTTTGTTTGCTTTCCAGATAAATTAATTATGAAACCATCACCAGTCAAAATAAATTATGAGTCTCTTGAACTTTTGAAACGAATACACGGAGATATTTGTAGGTCTATACACCCACTATGTGGACCATTCAAATATTTTATAGTTTTAATTGATATATCAACTAGTTGATCACATGTATCATTATTATCAACTCTAACATGACATTTACGAAATTATTTACTCAGTTAATTATATTATGAGCGTATTTTCTAGATTATCCAATTAAGAAAATTCCTTTTCGTAATACTAGTGAATTTATATCCCAAAATTTTGATGAATATTGTATGTCGATTGGGACAAATGTAGAATATCTTGTAGTACATATTCACACTCAAAATGGTCTAGCAGAATCACTCATTGAGTTTATTCAATTGATTACAAGAGCATTGCTTATGAGAGCAAAATTATCGGTTTCTATTTGGGGACATACTGTTTTATATGCGACAACACTTATTCACGTCCGACCAATAAGTATTAACAATTTCTCCTTATTACATTTGATTTATGGTCAGAAACCAAATATCTCCCATTTAAAGATTTTTGGATATACAGTATATGTCCCATTGTTCCACCACAGTGAACTAAGATGGGACTTCAAATAAGATTAGGGATATATGTTGAGTATGAATTTCTATCGATTATTAAATATATTGAACTGATGATAGGAGATTTATTTACAACTCATTTTGCTTATTGTCATTTTCATAAATCTGTTTTCCCAACATTAAGGGAAGAAAAGAATAAACAGTATAACAATAGAATCAGTTAGAATAAATCATTATTATCTTATCTTGATTCTCGAATAGAACAATGTGAATTGGAAATTTAAAAGATGATTTATTTACAAACTTTAGCAAATCAGTTGTCAAACGTAGTTATTGATCACAAAAGAATAACTAAATCACATATTCCGACTGTTAATGCTTCTATTAGGATTGATGTCCTGAAGGACACCATAATGTTACTAGTGAGTTTAAAGCGCGAGCAAAATGTCACGTTATTTGGTTTCAAAGATAAAAATTCTTGAGATAGAAAATGAGTAAAGAAATTAAATGGTTTAAAGGAGGATATTGCATGTCTTAGAGATATACTAGTCATAGATAATGTTCTAAAAGAATATCATATACCTGAAAATATTGATAATTATGAGATTTCAATAAATTATGTTATACTTAGAGAAATATGGAATCGAAATGATGTCAACATTGATGAACTTTTTTCATAGCACATGGCAATGAGTACAAAAAATGAAAATGAGGATCTTGAATAAAAGTCTATTAAGGAGTGCAAACATAGACATAATTGACCAAAATGGAAATATGCAATTGAGGCAGAATTGAAGTCTGTTGACAAAAAAAAAGTTTTCGGGCAATTAGTTTTACACTTATTGGTGTAAAACTAGTAGGATACAAATTGATATTTGTGCAAAAATGAAATGAGAAAGGTAGAATTATAAGATATAAAACATGTTTAGTTGTACATGGATTCTCATAAAGACTTAATATTGATTATGATGTGATATACTCTCCTGTGATGGATGTGATTATTTTTTGATTAGTTTGACTATACAAAAGGGACTTGATTTATATTAAATAGATGTCGTTACAATTTATTTGTGTGATCCACTTGATAATAACATTTTATGAAAATCTCAAAATGATTTAAACTAAAAGCATATAATTCCGATTCTCGAGAATATTACTCAATCAAATTAAACAAATTCTTATATTGATTAAAATAATCTGGTCGTATGTGGTATAACTGTCATAGTGAATATTTGTTAAATGTGGGATATAAAAATGATTCTGTTTGCACATGTATTTTTATAAATAGATCTGGATGTAATTTTACTATTATTATAGTACATGTTGATAATTTTAATAAAGAACTCTCAAAAGGAGTACAGTGCTTAAATAAAGAATTTGAGATATTTGAGATGAAAGATATCAAAAAAACAAAATTTTATATTGAATTACAAATAGAAAATTTAAAGGATGGAATCTTTGTACATTAAGCAACTTATATAGAACAAGTGCTAAAATAATCTTATAATCAGAGCACTCATGTATTTCACTAGTCATATACAACTTGATATATCATTTTTCATTAACTTATTAGAGAGATATAACTCTTATCCAATCCAAAAACATTGGAATGAGATTAAACATGTATTTTGTTAGCTATAAGATACAAAAAATATGGGTCTATATTTTACTAAACTATCCAAAATAAATTTGATTGGTTTTATAGATGAAGGGTATCTATCTGATCCTCATAATGCTCAATCACAAACTAGATATATGTTCACATATAGTGGCACCGCTATTTCATGGCATTCTATGAAACAAACAATAGTAATTATATTCTTCAATCATCTGAAATTTTGATAATTCATGAAGATAGTCACGAGTGCATATGGTTAAAATCTGTGATTCAGTATATACGAGGAGATTGTAGTTTATCTTTAAAAAAAGAGAGACACCGACAGTCTTATATAACGATAATGCAGCATGCATCGCCCAACTTAAAAAAATATATATCAAAGGTGATAAAACAAAATACATTTTACCAAATTTTTTTTCACTCATGAAGTTTAGAAGAATGGTGATATAGATATTCAATAAATATGATCAAACGAAAATTTAATAGATTTATTTATAAAGTTCCTACTAACTACTATCTTTATAAAATTGGTGAAATGAATTGGAATATATCGGTTTAAAGATCTAAAGGGATATTCTCAATAGGGGAGTAAGTACATCATCAAACACTTTGAATAGCGTACTTTTTTTCCTTTACTAGAATTTTTTTCTCTCTAGCTTTTTTTTTTCTAGTAATCTTTCAACGAGATCTATTCTCTATATAATAGACATCCAAGTGGGAGTGTTATAAACTTTAGAATACTTGGGTGGATGCCTAATATATGAAAGGTGAATATTTTAGAAAAATACACATGATACTAATATTGTTATTAGTGAAATTTTTTATATGTTAGTATCACAATATGTAAATATCACATATTTGGGATGATACTTGATTTTAAAATGTTTCATTTATATACACATCTTAATTTATATAAATATCCCACTTTGTAACTTTATTTTACACATACAATATATATACAAGAGAATAAGAAATCTTTCTCTAGTTTACGACATTTGCCTCATTTTTGCTTCAACCACAAATATTCTAAAGTGGTAATCTAATTGCAATAGTACTAAATCTCATAATTTTTTTTTTTTATAAATGAATAGATAAATATCATATATTTATATAATCATTGTTATCTAATAATCATATTAAATCCAATTAGATTCATTTTAATCCCTTAAGTAACAAAACTCTTATAACACTTATTTTCATTATATGTAAGACTCAAAACCAATATTTTACTTATTTATAAAACTCTTTGCATAAAAAAGAGAGATTTACTTTATAGCAAAATGTATAATAATTAGCCAACACAATCTCTAGACATAATTATATTTTTTGTCCCAAAATTACAAATTAGTCACCGAGTAATGCATGTGATAGTTTTCGGAGCCTTTTATCTTAAAAAATCTAAAATTTTGATAATACCCATTAAATTGAAATCTTAAAATTTTTCATAAATAACATGAAAACTGATAGCGCATGATCCAAAAATCCATTAGTGTGAGACATAATTCCAAGGCGCAGCGGACGAAATGTGCTAAAAGGTGCCAAAACACGTCATTTATACAGAACACATATCATTTTCTTAGTGCATACCGAGTAAACCTCGTTCTCACGGAGCATACCGCCTAGACCGTTCACGATAATTGTCTAATCAGCTCTCAAATCTCCTCGATATTCAATATTCGATCAACTTGGAATAATATTCATCTTTTTGTGAGATACGGGAGTAGTGTCTCATATCGAGAAAAGAAATTTTTGAATCCCCACTGATAAGAAAAATAATCCTCTAATGAACTAAAACTTTCCCTATTGGGAACACTCTAGATTTTTTAATATTTCGTCAAATATCTAAGAATATCAGGACACATTCATAAGAAAATTAGGGTTTTAATGCCCCGAATGTATACAAAACTCATACATGAAAACTATATATACATCATTAAGCTAATAGCTTGTACGCTTTCTGAACTTACACATAGCGCAAAAAGACAAAACAAATCTTTCTTTTAGTTTGTTTTTCTTTTCAAAAACTATTATCTGACTTGCTAGAGTCTCCTTAACTGAAGCACCCTCGAATGGTATTTTGTTGGCCTCACTAACCTAGCCAGTCATCTTGTTTGAGTTGACAGATCCATCATCTGTGGAGCCAAACCCACCTCTAACAAATGGTACTATCTGTGGGAACAGATTGATTCCCCAACTTCCTATCACCATCTCCTTCTTTTTATAATCATGGCATACCTAAAAGGAAAAAACCATCAGTTTTGATAATGACGATCTAATAGGAGTTGACACCAATGGAAATGATCCATTGATCATCACTACAGGAATAGGGTCCTACCTCAGTAAAAGGACTTTCGTTGATCAATGCGCAAATTGAGACATTCTCTTTTAGGACGCCTTCTAGCGGATGGACTTTGCCCTATCTCATCTTTAACCCTCTAACGTGGATTTGTTGACGAGTTTATACATCTAGAAAATACTATCTCGCTTGTCATAACCTTAAAAATACCTGTTTACCATACTACTACCAAAACTATTTTTTATACGGCGAAACTCACGACCCCTTACAATGTTATCTTAGGTTGTCCTAGTTTGGATAGTCTCAAAACATTACCGAGCACAAAGGCATATGGAGATCAAATTCAGGACATCCCTAGGGGTCACAATGCTTCATAGTGACATCAACCCGTTGACTTTTCCCACCACCAGAGGAGGGAAAAAAAGTTTTCTTGGTAAAAACACCAAATTTTAGAGATGATATCGAATATCAATCCTAACCTCAGCCCGTAGATGAAGTAATCGAAGTTTCCATCATAGATATACCAGGTTAAATGATCCAAGTTGGTGCCTACCTATTAATATCTCTCAAGAACGCAATCGTGAATTATCTTCGACAACATTCTAAAGTTTTTGTACGGTCCCGAGAGTGCATTCCAAGTATTCACCCATCGGTTATAGTTCATAAACTAACTGTAGACGTCAGTCGTAAGCCTGTCAAGCAAAAAAAAAAGTATTCGTACCGGAACGTGACTGCATAATATAAGAGAAAGTCAAGAAACTTCTAGTAGTAGGGTTTATTCGAGAAGTAGACTACTTGGAGTGGTTGACCAATGTGGTTATGGTAAAAAAGGTTAACGGTAAGTCAAAAATATGCGTAAACTTCACTGACCTTAATAAAGAGTACCCCAAGGATAGCTATCTGCTCCTTAATATTAATAAATTGATAGATAATTCATCATGTCATCAACTTTTAAACTTTATAGATGTATACTCTGGTTACAACCAGATATGCATGGCCCCTGAGAATGAATAAAAAAACAGTTTCATTACAGAATTTGGCACCTATTGCAACAAAATTATGCTATTTGGTCTTAAGAATGCATAAGCAACCTTTCAGCCATATTAGTTAACAAAATTTTAGTGAACAGCTTGGCAAAAACGTGGACACTTATGTTAACGACATGCTCGTCAATAGCGCTAAAGGTGAAGATTATATCGCATGTTTGGAATAGACATTCCAAACATTATAACGTCATAACATGTGACTGAATCCAACAAAGTGCACCTTCGAAATCACAACTGAAAAGTTTTTAAATTTCCTTATTACAAATTGAGAGATCGAAATGAATTCAAAAAAGATATAAGTCATATTGGACATGACACCATTGAGGACAGTAAAAGAGATATAAGGTTTCACTGAGAGAATCGCATCTTTAAATTAGTTCATGTTGAAAGTAGGGAAAAAGTATAAACCCTTCTATGATACTTGGAAGAAGTCCTACAAATTTGTGTGGACACTGAAGTTCTAAGCAGCGTTCGAATGGTTCAAAGAGTACCTCATGTTGACTCCGCTCTTCTCTCGACTTGTTCCTGATGAGAAACTCTATCTTTACTCTCTATCTCTGATTAAGCTCTCAACTCTATTTTTATGAGGCATGAATTCACTACCCAAAAGCCAGTGTACTACGTCAATCATATACTTAAAGAGTCTGAAGTTAATTACCGATGAATCAAGAAAGTAACTTTCACACTAGTCATAATTGTTAGACACCTTTGGTCTTACTTCCAAGTGCATACAATCGTGGTATTGACCAATCAGCCCCTAAAGCAGATTCTACAAAAGGACACCTCAGGTCGACTCGTTAAGTAGAGTATTAAGTTAGGTGAATTTGACATCAGGTACTAACCAAGACCAGCAATCAAGTGTTAAACTCTTGCCGACTTCATCCTTAAATGTGTACTTCTGATACCTATTGAACAAGCCCCTGCTGATGACCAAGAAGAATGCTTTTTGCCTAATGGATCCTTTATGTAGATGGGTTGTTGAACTCTTTAAGAAATGGAGTTGCACTCATTCTCATAGGACTATCGTGGGACCATATAATTTTAAAGCCAAATATGTCATTCGTTTCAATTTCAAAGCGACTAACAATCAGGTTGAGTATGAAACTCTTTCGGCGAGATTGCATATCGCAGCCTCACTGAGGACCCAAAACATACAAATCTTCACCGATAGCTAATTAGTCATTAAGTATATTAAAGGGGCCTACAAAACTAAGGAACCAACGATGGCCAAATATCTGAACAAGTGATGAGAGGCTGTGGAAAAATTCGACAAGGTGGATATATAACAGATCTCTTAATTAGAAAATATATGAGCCAATACTCTCTCAAAATTAGCCGGCTCCGACTTAGTAGCAATCAGCCAATGATTTATATAAAGAGTCTGTTGTACCTGAGCGTCGACAAACCCAAGCAAATCTTATTGGCAGACAGTTAACTAAATTGGAAAGATCCCATAGAAGTCTATTTGAAGTATGAACAACTATTGAGCTCGCCCTCTGAATCCATTAAGTTGAGGTGTAAGGCTGCTTACTATGCCATTATCAATGAAGATCTCTACAAGAAATCCCATACTCATCCGTTCATGAAGTACTTGACACTTGAGGAAGGAAATTATGTGTTTAGAGAAATCCACAAGGGGAAATGTAGTAGTCACCTAGGCTTTCGAAACCTAGTAAACAAGACTCTCTGATATAGATATTATTGACCCACCAAAAAGATTGACACGAATGGTTTCTAATAAACCGATTTGACTTGCACAACTTAATATGAGGGTAGTACTGTCGAAGAACTTCTTGCATTAAGCACTTAGCTTTCCTTTCCTGATAGAACTACTACTTGTACTTCCTTACTGGACTAGCTTGCGGAAGATTCATCCGAAGTTAATAGATTACTATCTTTGTCTTGGGATCAACCCAAGAGGTCAGAAGTCTCTGTAACAGGTAGCTTTAGGGTTGTTTTATCTCAAAGCAAGTGATTAGTGGTTCCAGAGGTATCATATTATCAACTAGAACACCAAAAAAAGTAAATCGGGCGAGCCCTCAACCGAGCTCAACTTGATAGTGAGCCTGTGACGATTTGCAGAATGGGGAATGGATATCCTAGTACCATTCTCCCCAACTACCGAATATGGAAGTTCTTATTCGTGGCCATTGACTATTTCATCAAGTAAGTCACTATCGGCAAAATATAGAATTTTATGTGGATGTCTATCATCACCAGATTTGGCATGCCTCACGTTCTGATTACCCACATTCTGATTTCACCTTCGTTGCATATCCCCAGATTAATGGTCTCGCTGAAATAATGAACCGAACAATTTGAGGACTAAAGGCTGCATTAGATGAAGTCAAAAGCTGCAAGGTAAAGGAGTTCTATAGCATCCTTTGTGTTTATTGAACAATACTTTGAAGGGCGATAGTATAACTTACAGCTATGAAGTGGTTATATCAGTGGACATCAGCATCCATATATTTCGAGTAGATCAATATGAGCATGTGTGGAATGAGCTAGCGTTACACGAATGGTTAGATTTACTCCTTGAGTTGAAAAAAATTGTCTGTTCAAATGGCAGCTCATCAACAGCAGATGGAGCGATACCATAATAGGCAGGTCAGGACTAAAATGTTTGGTGTTAAGAAAAGTAAAAGCCATCGGATAGCCTTAACTGGGGGGAAACTAGTACCCAATTGAGAATGGTTTTATCGGATACGTTCAGAGGTTCGACCTGGAACATATGTCTCAATCGCCTAGACGGCTCATTCATGCCTAGGACTTAGAACTTTGAAAACTTGTGAATCTACAATTAATGATGATTGTCATTATCTCGTGGAAACCCGCTCTATTTCGTATCTAGCCAAATAGCTAGGTAAGACCTCTATGGTCCTCTATTATGCTACATTGACTATCTATCGACTAATCTACTTCTATATCCATACTAAATGTAGTATATTGTCAATAAGAGATATATCCCCCTAACGAATAGACACGACTTATCCTATTGTTTTAACTCTCTCAACTGAATTCCTATTAAATGTATCATGTCATTAATAAGATATATATCTCTCCGATGGGTAGACACGATCCATCCTATTATTTGAATTCTCTCGATTAAATATCCTACCAAATTAATATGTCATCAATAAGGAATGTATCTCCCCGACAAATAGATATAGCCCATTTTAATGTTTAAACTCTCTCAATTAAATATCTTACTGAACGTAATATGTCATCAATAAATGATGCATTTTCTTGATGGGTAGATATGGTCCATTCTATCATTTAAACTCTCTTGATTGAATATTCTACTGAACGTAGAGTGTCGACAATAAAGGATGCAACTCTCTGATGGATAGACACGACCCATGCTTTTGTTCTTATAACAAGTTAACAACTGTTGAATGCACTAATGAAAATGCCAATTGAATGATTTCAATGTGTTGAGAAGTATTATTATGTTTGACATTGCAGGTACAAAACAAACATGCAATACAATTTTCAAGAAGGAAAGACGAATTTTATTTATCAATATTATTATGAAACAGAGCAGATATAGATGAAATAAGAAATATGAAATTCCGTGTAAGGCAAAAGAGACATCAAACAATTATAAGAAAAATTATAAAATTTTACAAGAGAAACCGGAGACAACTTTGAGAAGGGTAGGAGATGGTAAAAAAGTGAGAGAAAAGATACATCAACTTTAACATATTATCTATCGTTTGGTCTTCTCTGTTCTCCCAACTCCTTTTGTTGTCCAACCCGAAAAAGGCTGAGGAAGAATCATTAGACATCTGTTGCACGCAGGGACTGGATGATGAATCTGACCTTGAGAAGAGAGCTTCCTTCCACTACGAACAAAAATCTTTCCTATCTGAGTTAAGATAAGCTAGTATCCTTGAGGAACTCTAATAGATTCTGCCATAATGCTGGGATCCCGAACGTCATGATGAACTATTGTATCGGTAATCTCATTCTTGATGGAACCTTGCATCAATAGAAGTCATCTAACACACTGGGTTTTGTGGTTCAAAACCTATATTCAAGCTATCTCTGAGAGTTGCTGACTGTCAACAGAAAAAACTCATAAAGTCATTTTCAAAATAGTTGAAACCACTTTAGGAAGGTACTAAAATCTGCTCCTCTATTTATGATAACGAAGACGTGATCTTTACAACTATAGGCAACTATATGCCCTAATGAAAGATGTGCATAATGAATGAGGAATTCAAACTCTTCAACTCCCCACATAATATTTATTTAAGGGCTATTTGTTTGGTGGTTATCTCTACTAATGCCCCCATGATATTTCAAATATTGATCTTTAAACTTATTATCATTTTCCCTAAAACGACACAAGGAGTAGGGGCAAGTGATGGACTTGGTCCAAAAGCCCATTAGTATGAGACACAAGCCCAAGGTTCAGCGGATGAAACACTCTAAAACGTGCCGAAACACATCATTTATATGGGACACGCCCTATCCTCTTGGTGCATATAGACCTTTCTTAGTTATTTTCTAATCGGCTTTCGAATCTCCTCGATATTCAATACTCGGTCAACTTAGAATAATATTCATCTTTCCATGAGACACTGGAGTAACGTTTCGTAACAAGGAAATAAGTCTTTGAATCCTCACTAATAAGGAAAGTAATTTCCTGATGAAGTGAAACTTCCCCATTGGAAGACTCTAGATCTCTTAAGATTTCATTAAGTACCCGAGCACTTTCATAAGAAAATTAGGATTTTAATGCACTGAATGCATATGAAACTCATATACGGATACTATATATATATTATTAAGCCAACAGACCAAACACGCTCTCTGAACTTACATATAGCATACAAAAGTATAACAAAATTCTTTTTCAGTTTGTTTCTCTTTTCAAAAATCGTTTTTTGACTTGAGTGTCGTATTCTCCTCCGTTAGAACCTTTTGGTGGCTCTTTGCAATCTCATTAACCAACATCGACTGACACTCAGTCATCTTATTCGAGATGGTAGAGCCATCATGTGTAGAGCCAAACCCATCTCCAACAAAAGCGAATCTCAATTAAATGACATATAAAAATAAAATAAAATCGTGTACTAAATTTTGTCTTGGACTGTTGGTTCCAAAGACAACCAAGAAGGGGGGTTGAATTGATTTTCTAAAATTTAGCTTTTTAAATTTTTATCTAACTCCACTTAAATCTAATTGAACCTATAGTCAATTTATAGAATATATAACAAAAATTAAAATAGAAAGTAAGGAGACAAATCTGGTTTATAATGGTTCGACTTTATACTTATATTCACTCTTCCAACCAAGTAAACTAGGATCTAACAATCTGTCAGTTTCCACTATGATCCAAAACAACAATGTATATCTATTTGTCTACTTCTGATCTTCATACCATGAAAATTGTTTCGTTCAATAATGAAAGACAACTCACACAAAGGTTCAATCAAAAGATTACAGAATATGTAAATGAAAATGACAGCAGCAGACTCTATTTTGATACCAGTGAAACTCAAAAACCTACAGTAAAAAGTTTCCAAAGTTACTACAACAATCTCAATAACTATTCTGAAAAATAGGTTTCAAATGTTCATAAATTTTGATATTTACCAATAGTAAATAATTTTTTTTTGAAATTTAAACATCTCTCTATCATATTCAAGAACTGTTTTGATTACATCCAAATGATTGTTCTTCCATAAAATTTGAAAACTATTCTAGAATTTCAGTCCCAGTTTTGAATTTTTCAGAACAAATAGTTAACTTTGCCCATTTATTTTTCCGTCAAAATCTCGAAATAACTGTGCCGCGAATCCTCATATATGTTGTTCAACTATAGAATTATAATGTAGAATAATTAAATTCACAAGTCCAAAGCCAGTGGTGAAGATCTCGAAGGCCAAATACCCCTTAAGAACCATTTTCTAACAAATAATTCTGCTATGTAAAATAGATAACCAACCAACTTTCAACTGATTTTTTTTCAACATATTCATAAGATATTTGTACTGTAAATGTTTGAAATTGAAGTTCCACACATCTTTTTTGAAATATAATTTTCGGTTTTAGAAATATTTCAAAATATAAGAAGATATGATTATCCAAATATATCGAAATAATCATAGTTTAACATTTAGAAAAATTTCTAAATAGTGGAATATGAATTGTCCTTATATTGTGATGTCTTTTATGTACATCTAGGGTCAATTATAGTCTAAGTGTAGTACCCAAATTATACTTATTTTGTTGGCTGGGTTTTCAACAAATATAAAAAGTCTTGATTCTATGACCAAATGAGCCTTACTTTTATGACCGATTCTATGATTGGTTATATGATTTTTCTTTAACAAAAGCTATCTATTGAATAAAAAATCTGTACACTAAATAAACTGGTTAGAACAATATGAGAGATTGTGTTATCATCAAAACTAAGGAGAGAACAATTTCTCCAATATTCTTCCCTTTTTTATGACAACAAAACCTTAAAAAATAAATGTACAAAAATTATTCAATAAAACACATTCTCAAATAACATGTAAATCATATAAATACAATATCAAATGATGCAATCAAATATATACACTTAATATTCATTCTCATCCAATTCAAAACTCCCCCTAAGTTTTGTTTTATTTAATATGTATTATATATTATTCTCCTCCTCAATGTGTGCAGTTTCCTTATTATTTGTCTTCGAAATGCAGTTATTATTTGTCTTTTATTAGTGCATTTTAACTTTATTTTCCCATTTTTGTTGTATAAAAAAGAATACATAATAGGGTAAAGAATAAAACATCAAAATTTTTTTAAAGTTTGACATCATTACATGAGAAATACAACATTGAAACATAAAGGAAGTGTCATTGTCAGAATATAGAAGTAAATTACAGAACATAGAAGCAGACAAAGAAAAGCCTAATAATTAGAAAACCAGAACAAGAAATGTCTAAGCCTAAGATGCATTTTTGATAGCAAATTCAAAATTTCAGTGAACTTTGATTGAGTGTCTCTTTGTCTTTCTAGACACTCATCAAGTTTCTTTTCAATTCTTTCCTTCCAATCATTCTTATTAGTCTTAACTTGTTTTTTCTTCTTTCTTGAAGATTCACCGTGTACAAAGGTGGATCTCAAAGACTCTTCATTGGTTCTTTCTATAAATGGACATTTTATCCCACCATTGTCTTGAAATTTACCTTTCCAGAAGGAATGGTCTTTACCTCTCTAAACATTATGATCAGAAATGCTTATTCCCATATGAGAGACCATTGATTACCTAACACAGGTAGCTCCAAGACAGGATCCTTTCGAGCTGAAAAATCAAATCTTTTGAACTCAAACAGTCTCATAAGAACATTGTCATACGGTTTGCTGCTCTTGTTTCTATGGATGTGATTGATAAATATATTGACCATATCAATTTTTCTTTCTAACAACAATGCAACCAAGATTCTACCATCCTCTACAGTCACAGTGGTAGAATTTCCATGAGTCATGTACATATCTAAATAAAAAAAAATTTTAAAATGACCTTTGAACTAAAATAATTTTGAAAGGAACCTACATTTGTCGCGGCCACCCGTGACAGGCTATGTCATGGGTTTAACCCGCGACACGGTGACGTGTCGGCAGCAGAGGTGTATCGCGTTTTGGAGACGTGACATTAACGTTCCTCTCGCTCCCGCTGCACTCCGCTACGGAGGAGGAGAGAGGGAGGGAGGATTGTCGTAGGAGCTGTGAGGGGAAGGAGTGCCGCAGGATCCACGTAGGGGGAGAGAGAGCCGCTAGGGCGGGGAGAGAGGGACAGCCATGGAGAGAGAGGGAAGATTGCCGTGGGGGGAGGGAGGACTGTCACGGGAGGGGGAGGGAGAGAGAGCGCGCGACCGGGGGAGGGAGGGAGAGAGGACTGTCGTGGGCGGTGGGGGAGGAGATAGAAAGAGAGAGAGCGTGGGGGGGGGGAGAGGGACAGCCGCAGGGGGGAGAGAGGAAGGTTGCCACGGGGGGAGGGAGGACTGCCGCGGGCGGAAGAGGGAGGGAGAGAGCCCCGATCGGGAAGGAAGGGAGAGAGGATGGCCACCTGTGGCGGGGGAGGAGATAGAGAGAGAGAGTCGTGGGTGGGGGAGGGAGAGAGAGAGAGTCACGCGTGGGAGGGAGGGAGAGAGCCGTAGGCGGAAGAGCACTGCGGGTGGCGGGGGAACCTATGTTGCGGGTTCAAGACACAAAATAGCCTGTCACGGCTTCTACCTACGACAAATGTGAGTTCTGAAATTTTTTTTGTTCAAAGGGTATTTTTAAATTTTTTTTCTTTTGGGTTCAGATGCGTACATGACTCGAATTCCCATACCTTGGGATGAGGCACATCAAGACTATTTTGTGCAGAATTCTAACAAGAAGAGGAAAATCTTTTTCATATAAATATCCTATTTCAGAATCAAAATTTACATGACACAGTCTATAGACATCATTTTTCTTCATGTTTTCTGATGACTTATTTTTTGTTGTTTAAGTTCCAAACATTGAACAATATCATTCTTGCTAATCTCAATTCTAAACTCCAATATTTTTGATTTTAAAATATCAGATTGTTCAATATCCAAGTTCTTGTAGAAATAAAAAATTACCTTCCTAATGCGTTTTTATTGGTGTCACATAATCTAACACCTCCAATTCTTTTAAGAACAGTTCGTATCTCCAAATCCATTTGCTCAAAATAATTAAAGTTAACGAACCTACAAGAATCAATTTCAAACAGAATTGGTCATGACCGAGTGTAGGGAATTTGGATTTGAAGGGGTTGAGACATCTGTTCTTTTAAGAAGTTTTGATGGGCTTCTTGATTTGAGAAATGAGTTTGATTTTTAGTTGATTGAGAATTAAAATCATGAATGGATACCGAATTTGATCTTTAGTTCAGAGGATGTGTATCATGACGAAAATGAAAATTTGAAGAATCGAAACTTGAAGAATCAAAACTTGAAAAGTTCAAATTAGAGATGTTAACGTGAGAAGAAGATGAATTTTTTGATATTTTCTCCATAATTCTTGAAAATTTGTGTGAAGGTCTGATAAATTTAAGTTTAGGGTTCTCTATTAGGGTTTTCGAAGAGAGAGAAACAATTTTGATGTAGAGGCTTTAGGTGTTCCGTTAACTTAAAATTCTATGTTCCGATTATTTATTTATTTATTTATTATTATTATTATAGTAAAATTTTAAAATGGGAATCACAATTTTATTTCATTTCTAATATTTTCAAATCTTTCTCTTTCTAAAGATTTTGTAAAAATATCAATAAGTTGATTTTTTGTCTTGACATATTTTAAAATTATATCACCACTTAAAATATGATCTCTAATAAAATTGTATCTAATCTCTATATGTTTTGATTTTGAATGATTTATGAGATTTTTGGTAAAACAAATGACATTAGTATTGTCACATTTTATAATAATATTTTTATAATCTAACCCATAGTTTCTAAATTGTTGTTTTAGCAACAAAATTTGAGTACAATAATTTTCTATTGAAACATATTCTGATTCAGCTGTTGACAATGTAATTGAATTTTGTTTTTTAAATACCCAATTTATAATTCTATCACCTAAAAATTGACAAATATCTGAAATACTTTTTCGATCAATTTTGTAACCGGCATAGTGGTATTCGAATATCCAATTAATTCAAAATTTAAATTTTTTTTGTACTATATTTCTAAATTTTTGATACTGACTATATATTTTAAAATTTTTTTGGTGGCTCTAAAATGAAATTTCTTAGATTTGTTTTGAAATTTTGCACACAAACATACACTAAATAAAATATTGGATCTAGAAGCAGTTAAGTATAACAATAATCCTATCATATTTCTATAGAACTTTTCATTTATATCTTTTTCTTTTTTATCTAGGTCTAATTTAATAGAGGTAAACATATAAGTACTAACATATTTTGAATTTTCTATACTAAATTTTTTAATTAATTTTTTTACATACTTTTCTTGACTTATAAATATACTATGAAGAGATTGTTTAATTTACAATTCAAGAAAAAAATTTAATTCACCCATCATTGACATTTCAAATTCACTCTTTATGATATTACTAAAATAATTACACAAATGTTTATTTGTAAATACAAACACAATATTATCAATATATATTTGAACAATATGAATATTATTATCAATATATTTGATAAATAAAATAGTGTCTACATTTCTCTTTTTGAAATAATTTTCACAAAATATTTACTTAACCTATCATATCATATTATGCTCTTGATTTTTGTTTTAGACCATACAATATTTTTTACAATTTATAGATATAATCTTACAATATTCTTCAAAATCGAGTGACTGATTAATATACACCTCTTCTTTTATGAAACAATTTAAAAATACACTTTTAATATCCATTTAATATAGTTTAAAATCTTTAAAATATGCAAAAGCTAAAAATAGTCTAATAGTCTCTAATCCAGCAACGGGTGCAAAAGTTTTATTATAGTCAATTTCTTTCTCTTGTAAATATCTTTTTGCAACTAATTTAGTTTTGTTTCTTATAACGTTTCCATTTTTATCCAATTTATTTCAAAAAACTCATTTAGTTCCAATTATTGATTTATCTTAAGGTTTCGGTTTCAAAGTCAAAATATTATTTCTTTTAAATTGATTTAATTCTTCTTATATAGTCTCTATCCAATTTTCATTTTCTATGACTTCTTTTATGGTTTTCTATTCTATAGTAGACATTAATGAGAATTGATTTTTAATATTTCTATAATTTGATCTTTACATCTCTCATTACATCATTCGGTGAGTGATTAGATAATAATTTAACTCTAATATTCATATTATTTTTCAGAATAAAATATGTGCATCCAAATGTATAAAAATATAAAATATTTGGTTTTTCTTCCTTTAAAAATTTCATAGGGGTTTTGTTTGTCATAAATTTTGTGTAAATTTTATTTATTATATAACATGCTGTAAATGAGGTTTCAGCTCAAAAATATTTTCCTACACCACTATCATTTAATATAGTTTTAGTCATTTCTTGAATAGTTCTATTTTTACATTCAACTACCCCATTTTGTTATGGTGTGTAAGGTATTGAAAAATTTTGATTTATTTCTTTTTTATTACAATACTTTATAAATTCTAAATTATCAAAATTTTTTCCATGGTCGGTTTTTAAACTAACTATTTTTAAATATTTTTTATTTTGAATTTTCTTTGCAAAAATTTTAAAACTTTCAAAAGTTTCACTTTTGTGAATTAAAAATAAAATTCAAGTTAATTTAGAAAAATCATTTACAATAACTAGTCCATATTTGTTTTATCCAAAATTCAGATTTCTAATCGATCTAAATAAATCCATATACAATATTTTTAGTGGTATAGATGCGGAAATGTGATCTTTACTTTTAAAGGATATTTTTATTTGTTTGCTCAAAGAGTATGCACTACATGTTATAGATTCTTTCAATTAAAGTTCATAAATTTCTCTAACTAGATTTTTTTTTGGACAATTTTTCTAATTGTTTAAAATTTATGTGATCTAGTTTTTTATGCCATGTAAAAATATCATTATTAAAAGATATTAAACAATTTTCTTTTAAATTATTTAATATTGTAAAATCTACTATATAAACATTACCTAATCTTATTTTTTAAAAAAATTTGTTCATACAACTTACTATTAAACACTACGTATTTATCCCTTTTGAATAACACATCGTAACCTAAATCATACAATTGATTTACACTCAACAAATTATGTATCAATTTATCAATAAAAAAACATATTCTTCATAGAGGTAGAATTTATACCTATAGTGCATTTTCCAATTATTTTTCCTTTTTGATTGTTTTCAAAAGTTATCAGTCCATAGTTTCTTCTTTCAAGCTTCTTGAACAATGAGGTATCACCCGTCATATGTCTCGAGCATCCGCTATTAACATACCATTTTCCTTTAATTTTTGTCTCTTATTTGTACATATGAAGAAAAACCATAATCTGTTTTTGGGAACCCAAATAGATTTGGGTCCTTTTAAAAATAAGTTTGTATATGAATTGAATTTGTCTTGATGTGCATTAAACTTATTCAAAAAACAATTTCTAGTAAAATGACAAATTTTATGACATATGTAGCATGAACTAATATTATTTTTATTTTTTTACATTATTAGGTCTATAAGTAAAATAATTCTACATATTGCCAAATTTATTATATCCAAATTTAGAATAAAATTTTTGTAAAAGTTTGATTTCTTCCTAAAACCTTTATGAGTAGTTCTATGAGTACTTCTATATGAATTTCTGTTTGATATTTTGTAATATTTTTCTGTAATTTGTGAAAAATTTCTGTGCATATTTTGTACAGACTGTGAGGGAGTTTTATTTAGGTTTTGTGTAGTTTGATGGATAATTTTTGAAGCAAAACTTTGATTTTTGCTGTGCAAACTTTTGTATGATTCTGTGAGTGTTTTCTACAGGCTAAAATGCGATTATATCTCCTTTCTCTGCAACTTTAACAAAACCACTATTGTTAGAGTTTGAAGGCATCTTATGATTATTAATATAGTCTAAATCTCTTTTGGAAAAATTCATTTTTTGTTTGAAAAGTAATTTAGTTAATTTCTCATCACTCTCAGAAATTTTTGAAATGTATTTTCTATTGATTTTGGTAATTCAGTTATTTTATTTTTCAGAATATGTATTTCATTTTTCAGTCCACAGTTTTCAGTTTTTAGTGTCTCATTTTCACCTCTAATGGTTTCATTTTCAGAGTTCAACAAGTATTTGGTTTTGCCTAAATAAATTTTTTTCATTTTTTAATATGATAACTTTATTTTTCAGTTTTGAAATTATACTTAATAAGTTGTCAGATTTAGCAATATCAAATGAATTTTTAGAGATCACCTCATTTTTTGTCATAAGATAGAGATTAACTTCATGTGATGTATCTGAACTTTCATTTTCTGAATGTTTATGTTCTGAATCACTCTATGTGACCTTCACTACTTTGTTTTTCTTCTTGAATGTTTTGATCTTTTTCAATAACACTGGATACTCATATTTTATGTCATTTCTTTTTGCACTCATAACAGATTTTTTTATATTTTTGTTCTATTTTTCTGTTGTCTTTTCTTACACTGGATTTAACCTTTTGTGAGTTCTAAAAGTTTTTAAATTTAAAACCCTTTTTACCATTTTTCTTAAAGGCACAAGAAAGCTTTTTGGCTAGTAAATTGATATCTTGATCACTGTTGTCATCTTTTGTAGAATTTTCATTCTCTTCAGTAGCGAATGCAATAGACTTCTTATTGTTTTCAGATTCAGCAGTATGAAATATCTTAGTTTCATAGGATATCAACTTCCCTCTTAATTCATTAAGAGACAGCTTGTTCAAGTTTTGGACTTCCTCAATAATAGTCTTCTTGGTATCCCAGGCTCTTGGTAATACTTGAAAAACTTTTCTTACTTGATCAGAATCTGAAATCTTTTTTTCCAAAAGAATCAAGTTTATTAGTTATTATAGAAAATCTATTGAACATATCCTTTACATTTTCTCCTTGCTGAAAATGAAAGAGCTCATATTCCTATATCAACAAATTGATTTGAGTCTCTTTCACAGTGCTGGTTCTTTCATGTGAAATATACAACCTATCCCAGATTTTTTTTGCTATTGCACATGAAGAAACCAAGTTGAATTCAGTTGGTAAGATTGTATATAAAAGCAAATGTTTGACACGGGATTAATAGACATTTTTCTTTTGTCATTTTCTGTGATAATATGTAATTTAATTTCTACATTTTCAGAATTAATCACTTCTCAAGCCTCATAATCAGTGGATGGAATGAATATCTCCATCCTATATTTCCAATGGGAAAAGTTTGCACTATCGAAATATAGTATTTTTTTCATGGCCTCACCATAGTTATAGAAAAAAACCATGGATTCAACACACTAAAGAGATCTCTGTAATGGAGTAGAGAATCTGCTCTAATACCATTTGTTAGTTCCAAAGACCACCAAGAAGGGGGTTTGAATTGGTTGTCTAAAATTTATATTTTCAAATTTTTATCTAACTCTACTTATATCTAATTAAACCTATGGTCAATCTATAGAATATATAGCAAAATTAAAAGAGAAAGTAAAGAGACAAATCTAGTTTGTAGTGGTTTAGCCTTGTGCCTACATCCACTATTCCAACCAAGCAAGTCGGGATCTAATAATCTGTTAATTTTTATTATAATCAAAAACAATAATGTATATTCATTTGTCGACTTCTGATCTTCACACCATAAAAATTGTTTCTTCTAACAATGGAAGACAAGTCACACAAATGTTCAATCAAAAAATTATAGAATATGTAAATGAAAACGACAGCAGCAGATTCTTTTTTGTATCTCAAAATACAAAATCTCTTTTTGATTTTTTGGTATTATGAAGTCTCAAAGATGATTGTCATTCGGCCACTATTATTCTCTCTTTAAACCTGCTGAATTATTGCATTATTTGATACCAATGAAGCTCAACAACCTGCAGTAAAAAGTCCCCAAAATTACTGCAACAATCTCAACAACTATTCCGAAAAATATGTTTCAAATTCTCATCAATTTTGATATTTACCAATAGTAAATAATTTTTTTCTTAAATTTAAATATCTCTTTATCATATTAAAGAAATGTTTTGATTATATCCAAAATGATTGCTTTTCCATAAAATTCGAACACTATTCCAGAAGTTCAGTCTCAGTTTTGAAATTTTTTGAACAAATAGTTGACTTTGCCCACTTATTTCTCTACCAAAATTTCGAAATAATTATATCATGAATTATCATATCCGCTGTTCAACTATAAAATTATGATGTAGAATAATAAAATTTACAAGTCCCAAACTAGTGGTGAAAATATCGAAGGCCAAATATTACATGAGAATCATTTTCTGACAAATAATTATGTTATGTAAAATAGGTAATCAATCAACTTCTAACTGATTTTTTTCAACATATCTGTAAGATATTTGTACTATAAATGCTTGAAATTGAAGTTTTACATTTTTTTTGAAATATAATTTTCGATTTTAGAAATATTTCAAAATATAAGAAAATATTGCTATCCAAATATATCCAAATGATCGCAGTTCAACACTTAGAAAAATTTCTAAGTAGTGGAATATGAATTGTTCTCATATTATGATATCTTATATGTACATTTAGGGTCAATTATAGGCTGACTGTAGTACCCAATCTATACTTACTTTATTCGCTGAGTTTTCAACAAATTTAAAAAAATCTTGCTTTTATAACCAAATAATTCTTACTTCTATGACCGATTCTAGACTGGTTATATAAATTTTCTTTAACAAAAACTATCTATTAAATAAAAAATTTGCACACTAAATAAATTGGTTAGAACAATATGAGAGATTTTGTTATCATCAAAATTAAGGAGACAACAATTTTCTCAATATGGACTAATCATAAATTTGGTGTGTAGTTTACGTATCAGAACTAAATTTTTCCTACAATTTTAGCATCTCTTATTCATGTTCGAGAAATATTCTGATACTTCTTATCTTAAAGGAAAATCTAAAATTTTTGATAACATTCATTAAATTGAAACCCTAAAATTTCTCAGAATAAATAAAAATGGACTTCAATTAAGTAAAATGTAAAAACTAAAAAAAAATTTGTGTCCCTAAATTTTATGTTGCAACTCTTCATAAATTTGACAGTAAATATATTAGAAGTGTTGTTTACATATCATGATTAAATTTGCCATACAAATATATCGACTCTCATTCATGTCTGAAAGTGTTTTGTGCTTCTTACATAAAGAAAAATCCAAAATTTTGAGAATATACATTAATTAAACCTTGAAATTTCTAGGCGAAATGAAAAATCATCAACTTGATCTATTCAAAAGTTTGGTCATGAATGAATCAAAATAAAAATATGTGATAAGATTGAGATTGAGAACAATGATTTAGTGATAGCAAAAAAGAGCTGTATGGTACTTAGTATCGAAATCAATACATAAAACTTGGCACCCAACGCCTCAAGGAAAGAGGGAGAGAGAAAAAAGCAAGGATATAAACTCCTTGAAATAATCCCCTAAGATATAACCTCTTAATATAACCATAACCTCGTAATCTAACCTATTAAGATATAACAATCGGTTGACATTTTTGTGTATTATGATATATTGAAAGTTCGTTTTTCTTTTGAGTGCATTATTTTTTTCTCTTTTTCCTCAAAATTTTCTCTTCCGGTCTTAATCTAGATCTGTAGGTTATTTATGCCAATTGTGGGGCATTTTGATAAGAATGAGATAATGTGGTAACTCCCATTATTATTTATCAATATTAACCAATATTATTTGGTAACTCCCAAAAACTTAACCCTAATGGCTATTATTCTTTTGATTCAATTGAGAAAGGATGATTCCTTCCTTGTGAGTGGATAGCAGCCATGGGCAACCATGAAG
Organism: Dillenia suffruticosa; assembly: GCA_033439265.1. NCBI lineage: Eukaryota > Viridiplantae > Streptophyta > Magnoliopsida > Dilleniales > Dilleniaceae > Dillenia > Dillenia suffruticosa. The sequence goes on along the minus strand of JAVTVX010000034.1, from coordinate 14,128,366 downwards.
GTGGCTAGGGTTCTGCACAATGCTCTAGAGAGAGAAAAGAGTGAGGGATGGAGATTTTCGCGTAGGAAAATCTCCCATCGTTAAAAAAATTACCAGACATGAGGATTGCGGCGTTGTGATGCTGTGGTGGTGATTCGACTAATCTCGTGATCACCATCCCGACCGCGAAATCGGATCAAGGGACGTGCCGTATGATTGACTTTGAAGATCCTACGTATTGAGATACCCTAAACCCGATCTATTTTATTTTTCGAAAATTATTGTATGCCTCCGCTGCATGAGAATCTTAAAAATCTAACATTAGTATCAGAGCATACGTTGGATTTAATTTAAAATAATTTTCGGATTTTTTTCGGGTATAAAATATAGGGTATAAAATTTGGGGTCCGGATCACGGATGAGTTTCGTTAATCCGATAACACCGTAGGAATACCCATGGTCCAGGGATTTCAAATATATTTTTTGTTTAATTTTCCGAGTATGGTTGGACCATGAAAAGTCCGGTCGAAGTTTGCGACCTTACGGACATAAAACCCTTAGATCTGTGGCTTTAGAGGGCGGATCGAGGCATGAAAAAATTATAAATGAGTTCCTTGCATCTAAATCTACGGTTTTATATATTTTATTATGAGTTTTGGGTGCCGGAAACCGGGATTTCCGAATGGCCGCGGAGGGCCGCGACTGGGGTGGTTGAGTCCCACCATTTTTGGGCTTGAATCCTCCTAAAATCGAGTGTAGGATGTTTGGAGGATGCCTACAAAATTTTCCAGTCGAAAAAATGCAAGAAAAAATAGCCGGAATCGAGTTTTTCAGAAAACGGGTCGAAAAACCCGTCGCAGGACCCGTCGGGCGAAGAAGAACCGGCCCAGACCCGTGGGCGCGTGACACGCACGCTCCAGGAGGCGCGTCTGCTAGGCGCGTGTAGTTCACGCGCCACACAGGCGCGTGGAGCGGGGAAGGTAGCGGTCGGGTCGGACCATGACCCGGACCGACCCGACCGGGTCGGATCGGACCGTTGACCGGGTCGGACCGAACCAGTTGACCGGGGTCAGTCGGGTCAACCCTGACCCGTTGACCAACCCGGTCAGACCCGGCTCAGCGCGTGAAGGCGCGTGAGCCGCGCGCCGCGATTGGGCGCGCTTGAGCTGAGCCGCGCCAGGCGCGTGGCGGCACGTGTGAGGCGCGCCGCGCGTCTGGCGCGTGCGGCAGGCCGCTGCCAGCGCGTGGAGGCGCGTGGCGGCGCGTGGATAGCGCCGCCGGTGAGCGGCAGCGGGTGTGGGCCCCGGGCGGCGCGTGAAGTCGCTAAAAATTGAATTTTTTCAATTTTTTGGGGGTCCTATATCCATAAATGTGACTTTTTTGTGGGTTTTTGTGTGCCGAATCACAATCCAAATGATAAGATGCGATTCCAAGTTGTGGTGTATGATGTCCGTTGACTCATACGCTCGCTTTGGGATCGTACTCAAGTCATTTTGGTCTTGATGATTCGTAGGGCGTACGAAAATGTAGTAATAAGCATCTCCAAGTCAGAAATGTCTCTCTTAATACGTTGAGAACTGTCGTATTAAATTTTTGCAAGGAGAGTAAACTGAATGATGTGATCTGCGCGATTTTATCAGTAGATTCAGTTTATTCTCGAGAGTCAAAATCTAACGGAAATCTGAGGCAAGAGATGATGGGCCCCAGGGTGGGCACCGCGCCTCAGGGTATACGAGATAAAGAGATCTATCGTGTATGGTATAAAAGATTTGCCAAGTTAGGGCAATGCTTATCAGTGGCATATACGATGATTTAATCTCGTTCTACAAGTCATATCCTATGGAAATGTCGGTTCGACTCCTCCCATAAGAGCATAGTGTTGCTCTCTTCGGCTCCTATGTGAGGATGCAAAAGAAAAGGGTTAATCATACAATGAAGCAAATGTCGAGTATGATCACCGAGTTAATATATACGGACGAGTAAATTTCGGATGAAATTTAGGTACCGGATGTGATCCAGTTTTTACCTGATTCATGGGAAACCGTGAAATCCTATCTCACATTTGACGAAAGTATTCATACTTTCGTTGACGTGAATACATATTGTGAGCTCGATGAGGAGCACCTGTATATCTCTATTTACGATAAAGACTGAGCTTGTAGTATGCTCAATTGCAGTTCATGAGAATGGTTGGCTTCAGAAATTTTCTGGAAGACTTAGGGGTCGTGACAGATAGTGGGAGGTCAGTGATGATTATTGTGATAATCAGACCGACACTGTCAACAAATGAGACCCTAAATGTAACAGCAAAACCAAACACATTAATACCGAAGACCATTATGAGAGATATTACCGAGAAGGGTATTGTGACATCTAAGTACACCTTGAATACAGCATGAAAGCTGATTTTTTCAGAAAACCCGTTGTGAGAGATTCCTTTGTGAGATAAAGAATCATTGGGTGTATACTTTAACATTTCTCCATATATACTGTTTTAGATGCTTATTTTAATATATGACATGTATGCATTATTGGGTCACATATTTATTTCATGCATCATTTGTTGTCATATATTGTGATCTTATGATAAAAGATGTGTTAGGCAGGCGTGGTCGACTCTCTCACACGAGTGACCACCTCCGACTCTGAGTGAGCGGAGATGAGACGGATTCTAGTTGTAAGAGGCTTTGAGAGTAGCCCTACTAGAACATAAGTCACCCTGATATGTGTTCAGGATGAGATTATATGCGATATGACCGACATGGAAATACCCACATCCATGTTGTCTGTAAGAAGCCAGGTTTGAGATCTCAGAAATCACCTGCGATTTGTGATATTGTCTCTGAGATGCTCTCTCTGAGATCTCTGGGTAAAGTCTTATGTGTGGACTGAGTCCCGTACCTGTACAGTGTTAGAGAAATCTGACATATGCCCTTTGAGAGATAGGGGAATAACACTGTGGCACGTGTTTCATACCATGTGTGATGAGACGACCATGGGACAGTGGGAGCTATTATTTGAGACGATAGTTTGATCTTGATCCCCGTTCCCACTGTGTGAGACCTGAGATCCATTGGGTGGGATCTCTTATGCCCTTATTACTTTAGGCTGTCTCTAGAAGTTTTGGTTCAGTGTTGCTACTTTAGTCTGTTTACCTATGACCCGGAAGATAAATTGAGGTCTAAGGGGCAAGTCTAGGAAAGCAGCTGAATTGAGACCGATAGATTCGAGTTTGGGAAAAAGAAGGCCAATAGACATTACATCATTGTCATGTATTCATAAGTCGACCTATTGTGTTAATCCATATTAGAATTCAAACATAATAATGAATACATAGTCTAATAAATTGATTGGGGATCACTTTCGATGAGGAAAGTGGCTCGATGGATGTAAATGCATTGAGTCTGGGGTATAACGAGTTATTTTTAATACTAACGGTGACTTTTCGATCATCCTAACAGGTGTATCGAGAAGTCTTTGCTTGCAGATGTACTCGCCGGTCATACGACGCTCAATCCAGTATGAAAAGTCCAGTAGCGTGATGCGATAGATTGCATGAGTTGCGATCTTGTGACTGACGGAAGTGAAATGCCCTAATGTGCAAGTGGGAGATGTAGGTTATTTATGCCCATTGTGGGGCATTTTGGTAAGAATGAGATAATGGGGTAACTCCCATTATTACTTACCAATATTAACCAATATTATTTGGTAACTCCCAAAAACTTAACCCTAATGGCTATTATTCTTTTGATTCAATTGAGAAAGGATGATTCCTTCCTTGTGAGTGGATAGCAGCCATGGGCAACCATGAAGGTAGCTAGGGTTTTGCACAATGCTCTAGAGAGAGAAAAGAGTGAGGGATGGAGATTTTCGCGTAGGAAAATCTCCCATTGTCAAACGAATCACCGGACATGAGGATTGCGGCGTTGTGATGCTGTGGTGGTGATTCGACTAACCTCGTGATCACCATCCCGACCGCGAAATCGGATCAAGGGACGTGCCGTATGATTGATTTTGAAGATCCTACGTATTGAGATACCCTAAACCCGATCTATTTTATTTTCGAAAAATTATTGTATGCTTCCACTGCATGAGAATCTTAAAAATCCAACAATATCAGTGTTCAGTTTGTTTGTATTTGTTTGCTTGAATTTTTGTTTTCAATGTGAAATAAAGATAACTAAGTCGAGAAAAGTTGAAGTTTCGTTATTATGCATCTGATCGACAAAAAGCCTATTGCTATATAGGGAAAGAACAAGAAGAATAGAATGGAAAAGGGAAGAAAAAGAAAAAATGCAATAAATAGAATGTGGCGTTAACCAAAATCAGAAATGTCATGCATGTATCATCTGTAATCTCGCATTTTTAATAAAAAAATTAAATTTATATTCATATTAATAGAATTTTGACTAAATATTTAATTGAATAAAATTATAAAATTTATATTCTCAAATGAATTCATTGAAACTTAATATTTTAATTAAAAATTTGAATTATAGTTTATTTTTTTTTCTATGTAATTATCTCCTAATAGAAATCATATGATTTTTTATTTCTCTTTTTGCAATTTTATTTTTTTAATCAATTCACAATTAAAATAAAATAGAGTACTTGATTATACATTGTCCCACCAACCAAGATTACTTTATAAGGGAGAGTGTACGTGAAGGTGTATTGAAATCAAAATCATCAAGCCAGAGAAGAAGTCGGACTGTCTCATTGTTGTGTGCTCTCATGGCCAGGCAACAATTTGATCCCCAGGATCTCATTTTCGATATCCTCTCGTGTCTTCCGGCCATGTTCCTAATACGTTTCAAATTAGTCTGCAAGTGTTGGTGCTCTCTTATTGAAGACCCATACTTCATTTTGGAACACCTACGCAACTCGAAATTTCACAACATGAATACGGGTCTCATGATCTTGGAATGCACTTTCCAAAGATGCGGATTTGCAATTCCCTTGCTTTCCCCTCCACTGAAACTCAAAGTTTCATCCCTGATATGGAAATCCCTGAATTATTGATAAAATCCAAAACTGAACGTGTCTTTGGTCCCTAAAATGGAATTTACTGCGTGGCATTTTCCTTCCAACCCACAATTGCACTGTGGAATCCCTCCATTCGAGAATTCAAACTGGTTCCCCAGTTTGTCCTTGAAGTTGAAGCACAATATATTTCATCGATCCCACTTTGGGTTTAGCTTCGATTGCAGAACCAATGATTACGAAGTTATTAATGATGGGATTTATTCGGGATATCGGTGCTTTATAGGAATGTATTCATTGAAAAGCAATTCCTGGAAAACGCTGGAGTTCCAACTTCCGGGTACAGTTTTTCTGAGAGAACCTTGTATTACCATTAATGGTGTCATTATTTGGGCTGGTAGTGTCTTATGTTTGTCGGGTCCCGACAGGAAGTCACTATTTGCCTTCGATCTGGACAAAGTGATGTTCGTTGAGGAACCATTGCTGGAGGTTCTTCTCAGTTTCAAAAAGGAACTGGTTCTTTCCGTGCTGAATGAATCATCAATGGCTTTGGTAGTTTTCGAGGCTTCTAATGGCTTTGCAATGCATGGATTCGATGTATGGATCAGGGAAGAAACCTGGGGCATTGGTGACATTGCCGAGCTGTTGGTTCAAAACTTACAGTTTTGCTGCTCCACTTCCTTTACCTGCACGGCCAGTGGGATTTTCAATCAACAATGAACTACGAGAGTTTGGTTTCAATCATATGAGCAAGCGATGACTTGTTCTGCAATACACTGTTTATCCAATCAGAATAAAATGTCCTTTCGTAATCATCGTTTCATTGGATATGTTGTAGTGGTTCTAATCTGTACTTATATTTTCTGTTTGTTACTATTAAATCTAAAATTGTTCAATTGTTTACAGAAATCACCTCAGGATTCGATTTTGAGACACATTAGCAATTGTCAGTGTTAGTGGGACAGTTGGCTAGGCTTTTGATACATATTGTTCTGTCGATAGGTTAACGCTAACAACTATGGCCTCAACACGGAGGATTCTTGGATATTTTCCATGCCTCCCTATTTGTTTTCATTGTTCAAGTCCTTTTGTTGGGTCTTCGGTGAAGTATTCAATTCATCAGTATAGCATAATCTTCTCTGAACACTCTTGGATTATCAAATTAGGCTTATTTCTGTGTGAAGGTTTTCTGTTTCCCAAGACATGAGTTTGGTTCTTTCTCCCTCCAAATTGATTATTGGTTCTTTACATGTGTTTGTTGTGGCATATTTGACTAATGGAGAAAGCAAAATAAAGAGGGGCTGAATCTAGTACATCATGAGATGTTGGAGAACATCTGATATAGAATGTGGAGGTTGACACCAAATTTTTGGTGTCATTGAAATTTGTAAGATTTTCTTTGGAAGCCGAGGGGACATTCCATCACTGGCTGTTATTGACAAAAATTTTCAATGAAAAATGAGGGAAATTTGTTCCCTAATCTTTTAACAACGAAATCTGCGAAGAACACAAAACCCGTGTAGAAAGCTCAGTCCCAAAATCTTTTTAGACCACATGCCAAAATGGTCCCTAATTGGTGATGAGCACTAAAATTTGCCACCGACTAATGACATAATTAAAATGGTTCCTGAGCATTGTCCGAGGACGTGTTTGCGACAAATTTAGCAGCGCTATTTCATGGATTTATCCACAAATCAGCAACTATCATTTTTTTGAAATTTCTTGTTATCATGTTTTCTGGTAATGTAGTTTTTATGATATTTGACCCTTTTAAAATGAAATCTAAAAATTGCAAGAGTATATTTAACAAACAAGAAAAAACACATTTCATTCGTATCAATTATGTTGCAAAGACTGTATCACAAAAGACTTGAGAGACTATGTGAATTTATCGTGGCGGACTGTTGCTAATGCCTTTGGGGATTGAACGATCAAATTACCGATGAAAATTAGGCGACAAGAACTTAGAACTGATTTAAAAAAATTATATTTTAGCCACGAGAAATGGGACTATGTGAAGATGAAATTAAGGATCTACTACAAGAAAATTGACTTTCAGTGATAGAAAATTATCGACGAAAAAAAATTTCTCGAAAATAGCAATAAAATTGTGACGGATTAACGTTAAATGGAATACTGAGAAATTAACGACGAAAATATTTTCGTCGCTATAATGGATTAGAGTAAAAAAAAATTTTTAAAACTATTAACGATAGATTAAAAACGAAAAACATCCATCGTTAATCTGTTGGTATAGTGGTGAAGGGTAAAATAAAAAAAACATATGTACAGCTATCAGCGACAGATCAGTAACCCAATAAGTGTCGATACTCATGAGATCGGTGACTATTGGATTAGTAGTTAGCTATTGGAATATTATCCAACGGTCACCAACGTCATGAGTCTCAATACATTTAAGGGTTATAGAAAGACAGTTGTTTCAATGTATAATCAATTGTGCTCAAAATGGCAGTTAAGAGTACATAGCATGAAGTCGTAAATAAAGGAAATAAACAGCTACATACCTCGCATGTTGTTTCATTTTTTTGTAACACGCATGCCCCTGTTAAAAACAATAGATAAACTATTTTACATATTTTTAAAATTTGGACGTAAGTTTTACATAAATCTAAGCCAAATCTACCATGTATGTGATAAAAGGATTATGTCACCGCGCATGTTATTGATAAGAATTATCTTAACTTGGCTATCTTCTTTCTTCCATGTATAATAGATCTCATTGTCCCGTTTAGCCTGAGGTGCGTATCCTCCCTGGCCCCACTATCTCATGTCTCAGAATTTCATACAGATTTTACTGTTCAAGAATAAACTGAATTTTTTGATATAAAATCTCGCAATTGTCATCATTTGGTTTATCCTCTTTACAAAGATGTTATATGATAGTTTTCATTGTAACAAGAGAGACTTTAATGACTTATCGATAATTATTATCATATTTTGTGTACTTTTCGAATCAACAAATTTCAAATGATTCGAGCATAGACCCAAAATTGAGCGTATGAGTCAATGGACACCATACATCACAACTCGAAAATGCATCTTACCATTCGAATTTGAATCCAGTATACAAAAATCCATGAAAAGTCATAAATATAGATATGAAACCCTCAGAAAATTGAAAAAAATCAATCTAGAATGACGTGACGCTCTGTCAAAGGTCTCACGGCATGTTGCCAAGTGCCTACACGCGCCAGCTGCACACTGGCACATGTGCCAGACATGAAGCGCATGTGTCATGTGCTTGCATCCGCGCGACCTGCATCTCGGGTGGCGTCTTGGGTTGGGATGCTGGTTGAAACGTGGATTTGGGTTGTAATGACCCGGACTATCCCGATCCTGTTCCTGAGCCTCATCGTGTGGTTCACACGCAAGCTTCCCAAAGTCTCACTTTTTCGATGTAAAATCTCACAATTGTCACATTTTGGTTTATCATTTTTACAAAGATCTTATATGAGAGTTTTCATTGTAGTAGGAGAGATTTTAATGATTTATTGATACTTATTCTCATATTTTATGCACTTTTTGAATCAATAAATTCTAAATAATTCGAGTATAGACCTCAAAGTGAGTGTATGAGTTAATGGATATCATACATCACAATTCGAAATTGCATGTTACCATTTAGATTTGGATTCGACACACAAAAATTCACGAAAAGTCACAAATACAGATATGAGACCCTTAGAAAATTGAAAAAAATCAATCTGCAATGAATTGATGCGCCGTTGGAGGTCCTACGGCATGCTGCCATGCACCTGCACGTGCCGGCTGCAGCTGGCACACGTGCTAGACACGGAGCGCGTGTGTCATGTGGTTGCACGTGTACGACCAGCATCTCGGGTAGGGATGTGGGTCGGAACGCGGATTCGGGTCGTAACGACCCGGACTGCCCCGATCCTGTTCCCGAGCCTCATTACGTGTGAACTTCACATGCAAGCTTCCCAGAGTCTCATGCTCCTCCCGCGGGCGCGTCCTCCCACGTGCGTTCGTGTCACATGTCTGCGAGTTGGGTCCCGTCTTCCTTGCCTGACGGGCCTGCAACCGGGTCCTCACAACTTGGCTGCTGGAAAATGCTATTCCGGCCACTTTTGACGTTGTTTTTCGGTTGAAAATTATAATTGGAGTTCCTTCCTTCAACCTGGTCTGGACTTTAGAAGGAATCTTGCCCTAAATTTGGCGGATTCAACCACCCTTATCGTAGCCCTTTGCAACAGTTTGGAAATTCTAGTTTCGGTGACCAAACTCACAATAAATATAGTAAACATGCATATACGAACTTCAAGAACATGAATAAACCATTATCACAAATCAATTTGCCTTCTATCTCGACAGATCTAATGTTTTGTGATATTCTTGGCCAAGATCTTTGACCGACCATTTCATAGCATAAACATAGTTCAAAAATTAAATAAAAATCATATTTGTAATCTACGGGTCGTGCACTACAAAAAAAACACAGTTTTAGGCATGAATTTTCGCGACGGAAAAAATTCGTCGTTATTTTGCGACAAATTTAGCTACAAAAACTTTTTCGTCGCTAATTTGCCACCAAATTTACGACGGAAAGGAAGTCATAGCTAAATTAGCGACGGACATATCATTCGTAACTAAATTCGTTACTAATTAGTGATGAAAAAATTTTCGTGAATAAATTCGTCACTAATTGGTGACAAAAAATTTTTCGTTGTAAATTTCATCGCTAATTAGCGACGAATAATATTTCGTATCTAAATTTTGCCACGATTTTAGTCACGAATTTAAAATTCGTCGTAAAATTTAATCTTTTTTAAATAAAATTTTATTTTTTTATTTTTCTTTTTATTTTATAAATATGTTATATTTAAGTTAAAAATTGATTTAGCGACGGATTTGTTTTCCGTTACTAAATTTAACGACGAAAATCTCAATCTAGTGCTAAATTTTTTATATATAATTAAATAAAATATAATATCAATATAATATTTAAATTAAAAAATTAATTTAGTAACAACGAAATTTATCCGTTAGTAATTTAGTGACGGATTTGAAATCCGTCGCTAAATTTAATCTTTTTTAATTAGAATTTTATTTTATTTTTATTTTTATTTTATTAATTTATATTAATAAATTATATTATTATTTTATAATATTTTAATTTACATTTTATTTTATTATATTATATTTCATTTTTTAAAAAGAATAATATTATTTAAATCTTAAAAAAACATATATTTTATTTTATTTAAATTATACATATATTTTAATTAATTAATTTATTTTTCTTTTTTTGTTTGATTTAATATTTTTTATTATTGTATAGGTACCTTTTATTTTATTTGTATTATTTTATTCAATAATACAAAATTTTTAATTAAATATTAATCCGGCGCGCAAGCCGGCACAAGCGCGGGCGCGGGCGCGGGCGCGGGCGCGGGCGCGGGCGCGGGCGCGGGCGCGGGTGCCGGTGCATGCACGCACGTGAGCGGGCGCGGGCGCGGGCGCATGCACGCACGGGCACCGGCGTCAGCGCATGCATGCACGAGCACGGGCACGGGCACCGTTGCATGCACGCACGGGCACCGGTGCATGCACGCACGGGCGTCGGGCGCAGGCAAGCGCGAGCCCTGCTGGTGTGCATGTGTGCCTCAGGCGCCCGCCCTTCATTGTTTTAATGCTAAAAAAAATGCTAAATGTTATTGAAAGAATTCAAACTTTGGATTTTAGATTTGAACAAAAGACATATTACTACTGCACCACCACTTAATGTTGTGTGATAATATTTTTTTTTCTTTTTTCCTCCTCAATTGTTTTCTATTCTCACTTTTTTTTTCCTTTCTCTTACTCTTGTTTCTATTTTTGAGTTTTTTTTCTTTTTTATTCTCATTATTGAAATTTCTTATATATATAATTATATTGAAATTTCTTATATATTCAAACGAATAAAAATATTTTGTGATTAAATATATAGATATTTTAAATTATTAATATATTATAATTTATTGATAATTATAATTTTATATTATTGAGATGGCGTAATCCATTTTTAAACTATGGATTAAAAAAATAAAATAAAAATTAAAAAGAATAATAAAAGAATAAAATAAAAGAAAAAAGAAGAAAACAAAATATAATATTAATATATTTTTTAATTAATTAATTATTTTATTTTAAATTAGTTTTTTATTATTTTTTATTTTATTAAAAATTATCATATTTATTATTTTTAATTAATATTGTTTTAGGTTGGTGGTTTAAATAAAAAAGTTATTATATTTATTTTTTGAAATTCTTATTATATATTATTTTATTATTATTAGAAAAATGTAAAGGAAAGATAATAAGTAAAGAAAGTTATTACATTTATTATTTTAAATTGTTATTATATATTATTTTATTAATATTAGAAAAATGTGAATGCAAGATAATAAGTAAAAAAAAAAATTTATATCACATACTAACATGGTGGTTTACAGGTTTATGCTTATGCGTGTGCGTGCAAGTGTGCAGGAGTTCAAACCACGGTGGAGGCAAAGCGGCATTTTCCAACAATTAAGTGAGGAGGGCTGATGTTGGAGCGGGCGCGCTTGCAGGTTGGTGTTGGCTTGGGTGGGTGGGGCCCGTCCAGGCACATGGCTTCCATGCTAGTGCTGGCTCAGGTGGGCGGGGCCATCCAGGCACATGCTGGCTCGGGTGGGCAAGGGTTCGTCCAGGCACTTGTGCTCCCTGGGCATTTCGACGAATTTGGAATCAGTGACGGATTCCAAATTCGTCACTAATTCAGCGATGGAGTTTTTTATTCGTTGCTAAATTAGGGACGGATAATTATTAGATGGATTTTTTTTCTCTTAAATTAGCGATGGATTTTAACGACAAAATTATCTGTATTTAAATTTAGCGACGAATTTTAGATTTTCGTCGTTAAATTTAGTAACGGATTTTTTTCTATTGTTAATTTAGCGACGGATAATTTTTCGTCTCTAATTTTATGACGAATTTTAGTGACGAATAATTATTTTTCGCTAAATTTAGCGACGGATTTCTAATTTTCGTCGCTAAATTTTTGCGACGCGTTATTAGCAACGAAAAATTTTTTGTCGTTAAATCCATCGCTAATGTTTTTAGCGTCGAATTTTTTTTTAAATTTTCGTCGCTAAATTTGTGACTAAAAGTCTATTTTTTTGTAGTGGTGGATAATCTCGTGGTATTCTCAAATTCACGAAATTCATCCAATATGATTTGAATCCAAAATTTTACCTAACACATTTTAATCCAAAAAATTCCAATTTTTTTTTTAAATAAATCTAACGTCACTTTAATACCAATGTTAGATTTATTCACATGTATCGGAAGTATGATAAATTATAAAAATTAAATATTCAGAATTTTTAGATAAATAACTCAATGTTTAGATTTTTAAAATCCGTGAACCACGAACTTTCTCATACGAATCGCTCGATTGAGATGGTGATCACAAAATTGAATTACCATCACAGATTTACGAAATTTTAACCCAAAATTTGGTAAACCTAATGATGAGAAAAATTTTTCTTTTTGAAAATTTTTCAAACTCTCGAGATAATCTTCTCACTCTAGAAAACATATTTCACACTCATCAATCTCAAGCGATATGCAAAGTTCTCTCACACAGAACAAGCAAAGCCCTGTATCACTTGTCACTTCATGTAACCATTACATAGAGAAATATAAGTTAGTTATTGGGATAACGAGAGTTATCTCATTATCCCAAATTTAATTTGTTTTTCTGCTTATTACTTATGATAAAAGTCCCTTATCGGCATATTTACCGACACAAAGTGTTTGAACTGATTCTCCCAATGAAAGCTACAATAGTAGAGAGTTCTCATTATAAAAAAAAATCTGGAAATTCTCATTGACCCGAGAATTTGAACGCCCTTATCATCGTTTCTGGATTTACAATGCATTTCGAGGTTAGGGCTTCCTTTCAATTGGGTTTGTGATGTTGACATGCATCTTGGGAGCAAATATGTATGCGTAACATTGACAAATGGAAAACAACAAAATCATAACCATCATTCTGTGCGGGGAATTCATGGCTATGATGTCTCTTATTCCCCTATTCACAATGACTTTGGTTTCTCATTGGGTTTATATAGCTTGTCGTAGGACATAGATCGGTGACTATTGGATTAGTAGTTAGGTATTGGAATATTATCAACGGTCACCAACGTCACGAGTCTCAATACATTGAAGGGTTATAGAAAGACAGTTGTTTCAATGTATAATCAATTTTGCTCAAAATGGCAATTAAGAGTACATAGCATGAAGTCGTAAAGAAAGGAAATAAACAGCAACATGCCCTGCATGTTGTTACAATTTTTTGTAACACATATGCCCCTGTTAAAAACAATAGATAAACTATTTTACATATTTGGACGTAAGTCTTACATAAATCTAAGCTATACATAATTATACATTTAATCCCTCTCCCTCTTAAAAAAGAGAGAGAGAAAACAAAAGAAAATCTTATCTCGGCCAAATCTACCATGCATGTGATAGGAAATTTGATAATTAAATATGTTGCCTACATTTTTGATTGAGTTCTTGTAGCAAACCATGCAAAGAGTATGTCTGGCCTAACTATTTTTTTTTTTGGGTTAAAATCTCTTATTTTTTATTTATAGGTTAGCGTAAATAATAAGAGTTTGAAAATTTAAATGATAAGTTGTTTGACTATTTTACTTAGAAAAAAACACTTTGTAAGTTGTAAATTTAACAAAATTAAAATAAAAGGAGATTACATTAAAGTTTCACAAATAATTCTTAAATATTTATAAATTAAACATAAATATTTTAATTATATAAATATCATAAATATTCTTAATTATTTAAAGTTCAAACATTTTGGAAAGATTTACTAAATTCATAAAAATAATAAATTAATAATTTATATTTTCTGTCAACAGAAAAATAAAAATAATGGAAATAATTCTGTGTAATTTAGTCAATTTAGATATTTTTATTAAAAAATCCAAGTAAAAGCTCCTCCGAACATCTCCTTTTACCAGTGTTTTTTTTTTTCATTATTTGACTCATATTTGTTATCTAAAAATTGTTACATAACATTTCTAAAGAAATATAATTTAAAAAATGGAAGAATCAAAGATGGAAAAATGCATAACACGAAATTTGATCTTGTCGTCATGCCCCAAAAAGATATGAAGAAAAAAAATGTAAAGATGTCAATAGGCTTAAAATAAGAAATCTAATGAATCATTCAATCGCGAAACTCCACACATACAATAATTCTCACAAATTTGTTTGACTCATACTCTCAAACCTACGACACAAGTTTTGGTGTTTCCACTTCCCCGAAATTTTCTCTCCTAAATTGAGGCACATTTTGGAGCTCATTCTCATTCTTGTATTGATAGCAAATGTAGGACTCTTCATCTTGAGAGCGACATACTGTATCTCGACGAACAAACCAATGACACTAGGTGCACGCATAATGTGCAAGCATAATAATCTCTTTTTTCTTCATAAATATCAAAGTCTTGAATTGATCCTCCCAATGAAAACTACAAAAAATAGAGAGTTCTCATTATAAAAAAATTCGGTTTAAATCCGAACTCAAAACTCTCATTGGCGCGGAGCATTTGAAAGCCCTTATCATCGTTTTTGGATTTACAGTGCACTTCGAGGTTAGGGCTTCCTTCCAATTGGTTTGTGATGTAGACATGCACCGTGAAAACAAATATACGTGCCTGACTTTGACGAAAGAAAAACAATAAAATCATAACCATCATTCTGTGTAGGGTACTCATGGCTTTAATATCTCTTATTCCCTATTCACAATGACTTTGGTTTCTGATTAGGGTTTATATAGTTTGTTGAGGTACATTCTGCCAACCCAACAAGTATTGATACCCACAAGTTTGCTGGGTATTGGATTGGTATGTAGCCATTGGAATGTTATCCAACGGTCACTAATCTCATGAGCCTTGATACATATGAGAGTTATAGCATGACAGTTGTTCCAAAGTATAATCAATTTTGCTCAAAATGGCAACTAAGAGTACATAGCATGAAGACCTAAATAAAGCAAACAAATAGCTGCATGCACTGTATGTTGTTACATTTTTATCAGAAGACCCAATATTTGGCCTACCGTTAAAAGTCATTTCTGGGATTTCAGGTTCATTGCATTATTGATGAAAGTGATCATAAAACTATCATGTTCTTGCTTTAATCCCCCTTCCTCGTTATAAATAAAAAGAAAAAAAAAATTCTTATCTTGGCTGAATCTACCATACATGTGATAGTGAATTGATAATTAAATATCTAGCCTAACCCATTCTTTGACCGAGCTCTTGTTACAAATCATGATAAGACTCTGTTCAGCCTAACATTTTTTTTTAGTTTTATTTTTAACTTAGAAGTTAATATGAAAAACAAGAGTGAAAATTTAAGAGATAAGTTGTTTGACTATGTTTCTTAGAAAAAGCTCTTTGTAAGTTTTAAGGTTAATGATACAAAAATAAAAAGCCCACGGTACATTTGAAAGCCCTCACTTTCATGGTCAAAATGGGTTGACCCATTATCCGAGTGTCGCAACCCCTAACAAAAGAGGTAAAATATATTGAGAAATAGAAACTAAATCATTACAAAATAGATAACACCCAATTAAGTAGTCTCTCTATCGCCATCACGTGACGTGAAAACACAAAAAAAGAAAG
This sequence comes from Dillenia suffruticosa, assembly GCA_033439265.1. NCBI lineage: Eukaryota > Viridiplantae > Streptophyta > Magnoliopsida > Dilleniales > Dilleniaceae > Dillenia > Dillenia suffruticosa. The sequence continues at coordinate 14,112,686 of JAVTVX010000034.1, read as the reverse complement.
GTAAAAAATTTTTTAAACATTTACTTTACAAATAATTTGTAAAAATTCGGGCATAGTTTCCCTAGCAAATGGTTAAACTAGCCATTAAGAGCTATCATCAACAATATAAAATACGTAATACTTCGATATCACATTAACAGATGGTCTTAAGAGCTCTCTAGCCTGCCCATCGGTAGATCACATGTGTTAAATAATTTAACTACGATAATTCTTAGTCATTGATCATAATTTCCACCGTTAATACTCCAACATTCATAAATATAAATGTGGGGAGTCATGCCATGTCAAAATTCGTCGATTGTAATTTAACTGATGTATCATATATTTAAGTATCGACAAGTGTATCTAACCTTGAGATAATCAAAACCAATGAGAAAATACAAAATCCACTTATTACATCTACATGAACATATATACCATATTTTTAGGAAAGCTAACACAAGAAAATCAATGCAAATTGGGTTAGAAACTAAAAGAGAGGGAGCGATATAAAATATTCAAACCCGAAATCCTCTATTGCTATCCAAGTCTCCTCACTTGGCTTCTGATATATCTAAATGATAAATTTGGATCAAACAAATAACCATTTTACAAGAAATCCAAGGGGACAAGAAAAGGCAAGCATATAAAAATGTACATTATGTGAATTAAGATTCATGACATACAATAATAATCCTATTCATTAACATGATCGGTTCACTATAAAAAAACCAGTTTTTAGCAACAAATTTAGCGACGAAAATTTAATAAAAATTCGTCGCTAAAAACATTAGCGACGAAAAATTAAAAATTCGTCGTTAAATTTAGCGACAAATAATTTTTTGTCGCTAAATTCGTCGCAAATTTAGCGACGAAAATAAAAAATTAGTCGCTAAATTAATTAATTAATTAATAAATATATATTAATATTTTAATTTATTTTAATTATTTTTCAAATTTTGCGACGAATTCTGAATTTCGTCGCAAAATTAATTAATTATTTAATAAATCTATATTAATATTTTATTTTATTTTATTATTTTTCAAATTTAGCAACGAATTTCAAAATTCGTCGCAAAATTAATTAATTATTTAATAAATATATATTAATATTTTATTTTATTGAATTATTTTCAAAATTTTGCGACAAATTTCCCAATTCGTCGCAAAATTAATTAATTAATTAATTAATATATATTAAAATTTTACTTTATTTTATTATTTTTCAAATTTTGTGACGAATTCTAAGATTCGTCGCTAAGTTTGCGACGAATTTTGAAATTCGTCGCAAAATTAATTAATTAATTCCTGAATCTGGCCCGCCCGCCCGCCTGCCCGAGCCAGCATCCGCCCGAACGCCCGCCCGAGCCGGCACCCACACGCCCTCCCTCACTTAATTCTTGAGAAATTCCACCGCTTTGCTCCCACCATGGTTCAAACCCTTGCGCTTCCGTGAATCTTTAAGATCTTGCAACCATCAAGCTAAACGTTAGTATCTGTTATAAATTTTTTTTTTTACATATTATCTTTCCTTTACATATTTCACATAATAATAAAACAATATAAAATAACAATTTATTATAAAATAATAAAATATTAGTTAAAAATAAAATAAAAATATATATATAAAAACAATAATACTATAAAAATAAAATATAACATATTAATTAAAAATAATAAATGTGATAATTTTAGTTAAATAAAAAAAAAATAAATATATATTAATATTTTAATTTATTTAATTTTTTTAAAATTTTGCGACGAATTTTGAAATTTGTCGCAAAATTTGCCACGAATTTTGAAATTCGTCGCAAAATTTGCCACGAATTTTGAAATTCGTCACAAAATTAATTAATTAATTAATTATTATATATTAAAATTTTATTTTATTTTATTATTTTCAAAATTTTACCACGAATTTTGAAATTCGTCGCCAAATTAATTAATTAATTAATTAATATATATTAAAATTTTATTTTATTTTTTTATTTTCAAAATTTTGCGACGAATTTTGAAATTCGTGGAAAATTTTGCGATGAATTTTAAAATTCGTTGCAAAATTTATTAATTAATTAATTAATATATACTATAATTTTATTTTATTTTTTTATTTTCAAAATTTTGCGACGAATTTTGAAATTCGTCGCAAAATTTGCCACGAATTTCGAAAGTCGTCGCAAAATTTATTAATTAATTAATTAATTAATATATATTAAAATTTTATTTTATTTTTTTATTTTCAAAATTTTGCAATGAATTTTAAAATTCATCGCAAAATTAATTAATTAATTAATTTATATTAAAATTTTATTTTATTATATTATTTTCAAAATTTTGCAACGAATTTTGAAATTCGTCGCAAAATTTGCCACGAATTTTGAAATTCATCGCAAAATTTATTATTTAATTAATTCATTTATATTAAATTTATTTTTTTATTTTCAAAATTTTGCGACAAATTTTGAAATTCCTCGCAAAATTTGCCACGAATTTTGAAATTCGTCGCAAAGTTAATTAATTAATTAATTCATTTATATTAAAATTTTATTTTATCTTTTTATTTTCAAAGTTTTGCGACGAATTTTGAAATTCGTCGCAAAATTTGCCATGAATTTTGAAATTCGTCGCAAAGTTAATTAATTAATTAATTCATTTATATTAAAATTTTATTTTATCTTTTATTTTCAAAATTTTGCGACGAATTTTGAAATTCGTCGCAAAATTAATTAATTAATTCATTTATATTAAAATTTTATTTTATTTTATTATTTTCAAAATTTTGCGACGAATTTTGAAATTCGTGGCAAAATTTGCCACGAATTTTGAAATTCGTCGCAAAATTAATTAATTAATTAATTAATTTATATTAAAATTTTATTTTATTTTATTATTTTCAAAATTTTGTGACGAATTTTGAAATTCGTCGCAAAATTAATTAATTAATTAATTAATATATATTAAATATTTTATTTTATTTTATTACTTTCAAAATTAGCAATGAATTTCAAAATTCGTGGCAAAATTAGCGACGAATCTCAAAATTCGTCGCAAAATTAGCGACAAATTTCCGGTCGTCTCTAAATCAGCTATGACTTTTTTTTCGTTGGAAATTTCGTTAGAAATAGCGATGAAAAAATATTTTGTCGCTAAATTCGTCGCAAATTTGCAACGCAAAAAATTTGTCGCTAAATTTCGTCGCAAAAAATGTGTTTTTTTCTAGTGGTTTTGAATATATATATATATATACATATATGCTTGTAAATAAATCGATAATAAGAACGAGAAAAATATGAAGAAATAAAATCAATTAGTTTGAAAATTTCACCAACTCTATTATATAGTACAACAAATATATCTGTCGATTTAAGTTATTCAACCTGATTTTTTATGGGAAATAGACTACCTTTACTTTCTTAAACTTGTCATTTATGTTGGGTTTTCTTTACTTATTTTGTATTGAAAAGGGAATTAAACTTTGAATTCCCTCTGGTCACGTAGAACCTTCCCATGACATGCCCATAGATTGAGCACTTTTTTTTCCCATAAAATGACAAATTTTATATTATACTAGAGAATGCTTTCAACCAAAAGTTGTAACACCGACACTTGGTACTTGAACAAGTGTATTGGTTTTGAGATATTTATATATATATATATATATTCTTTTTTTTTTTAAAAAAAAAAAGAGAGAGGAAGGAGGAAACGCCGCGTTTCGGGCCGAAACGCCGCGTTTCGTGCCGAAACGCGACACTCCCCCGTGTCAGATTAGGGCTAAAAGCTATAATCTGTCTCTCTCTCTTCATCTCTCTCTCTCCGACTCTTCGTCTCCCCTCTCCCCACCTCTTCCTCTCCCGCGGCAGCGCCTCCCTCTCCCGCGGCAGCGCCTCCCTCGCTCGAAGCCGCTGCGCAGTACCACCGTCTTCTTCTTCTTCTTCTTCTTCTTCTTCTTCTTCTCTCTCTCTATTTCTTTCTCTCAGTTTCTCTCTCACTGTTTCTCTCTCTCTCTCCGCTGCTCACTCTCTCTCTATCTCTCGTGATCTCCTTCCGTCTCGATCGCCCTCCACCGTGAATCCGCCACCCTCCACCGCAATCCACCACCACCACGAGTGTACCCAGCTACTACAGCTCCTCTCTCCCGCAAGCGAGCCACTACAGCTCCTCCGTGCACGAGCACGAGCCTCGCGTGAGCGTGCTTACTCGAGAGCGCACCTACGCACGAGCGCGCGCCTGCTCCCGAGCACTCTCCAGTCCACTGCGCGCAACCCGTGTGCGCGCGACTGCAGACCAGCTCGTGAGCGCACGTGCCAGCTCGTGAGCTCGTGAGCCCGTGAGCCCGCCAGCATGCCAGCCCGTGAGCCCACCAACCCGCAACAATCCACGAGCCCATGTAGCCTGGGAGCCTACTGCGGCCTCAAAGCCCACTGCGGCCCACAGCCCACAGCCCGCAATAGCCCGTGACAGCCCGCGAGTTTCTGCGGAGCATTATAGATTTTGGAACGATCGAGGAGACATTCGGATGAAGGTCTGCGTTCCAAGAAAACTCTAGGTGAGAAAATTTCTTACCCATTTGATTTATTTGAACGAATGTTAGGGATAAGTTGAGACATGAGGAGAAATGGTTGGCGTGCAGACGCTACACGCCCTGGGTGCTATGCCCTACACACAGGCGCTGCGCGCCCTGCACATAGACCCTGCACATGGGCACTGCGCGCCTCGTACATGGGCGCTACACGCTACACAGAGAAGCACTGGGCTATGGCCCTGTTGGCCATTGTGTAACACCAAGCTTTAAAAAAAAAAAAAAAAAAAAAAAATTTGGAATCGCAGCGTTTTGGGACAAAACGCTGCGTCCCCAATTGGGGATTAGGGTTAAAACCCTAACCCCCTTCTCTCTCTCTCTCTCTCTCTCTCCCGACCTTTCGTCTTCCCCGACCCTTCGTCTCTCTTCTTCCACCGCGGCGCCGCCTTCCTCGCTGCGTGTCTCCGCCATTCGCCACCTTCTTCCTCCTTCTTCTTCTTCTTCTGCTTCTTTCTTCCCGCGGCTCACTCTCCTTTCTGCAGTCGCGATTGATTTCGATCTCACCTCCTTCGCAAGCTCCGCCGAGCGCCGCCACCGCGCGATCTCGCTTCCGTCCGCGAACAGCCGCCACCAGCAGCAACCCCCTCCTCCTGCCACCATCGCGCGAGCTTGAGCGCTCCACAGTGCGATTCCTCCACGCGAGCCCGATCGTGCCACAGCACGCGATTGCTGCCTCCTCGCTCTATCGAGCCACCGAGTGTGCCCTCCAGCCCACAGCTCGAGCCCAGGCTACGAGCAGGACCGAGGCCGCGAGTGCGAGCGAGGCCGCGAGCGCACAAGGCCCAGCACACTATCGCGCGAGGCCCAGCGCACTAGCGCGAGCGGCCCAGCGCACGAGCGTGCACGGGCGCGCGGCCCAGCGCACGAGCGTGCACGGGAGCGCGGCCCAGCGCACGAGCGCGCGCGAGCAGCGCGCGAGAAGAGCGCGCGAGCAAAGCGCGCGAGCAGGGGCGCGAGCAGAGCGCGCGCAGAGCGAGCGAGCAGGGCGCGCAACAGCGCGCGAGCGCGCACGAGCCAGCGTGCGAGCGCGCACGAGCCAGCGCAGCGCACGGGCGTGCGCCAGCACACGGGCGTGCGCCAACACACGGGCGAGCATTGTCAGCCCGCAGGCCCATCAGCTGCAGGCCCACCGGCCCATCGGCCCGCCAGCCCGCTGGCCCGCAGACCAGCGAGCCCGCTAGCTGTAGCCCACGAGCCCGCGACGGCCCGTGACGGCCCACGAGCCCGTGACAGCCCACGAATCTCCACGCAGGTAAATGACTTAGGGTTTTGCTTCGGATCTATGTGTTTAGATCTAACAAATAAATGTTGTTTTGATAGGAAACCCTACAGACTTTGGAGTGACCGAAGCGACTTTCGGACGAGACTCGGCACTTCGAGAAAACCCTAGGTGAGGAGATTTCGACTCTAATTAATAAATTGGACGAATCTAGAATTGAATTTAAGATGAAAGGTTTTGTATATGTTTAGAGTGTAAGTGGAATGCAAATAGAATACAAATTATGAAATGATTATATATGAATTGAAGGTTAAGTATAGAATGTTACAGAAATTTGATGATCTGATTTAGGTTGATCTTTTGGAGACTCGAGCGGTCAGATCCGATTTGGCTTGTCAGTAGGGAGTGACTTCCCTCCCGTAGAACGGTGAGTGGGACTTTGACATTCGCTATTGATTGAAAACCATGTTTCAAAAATATCTTTTAAATGACATGTTTCTGCAAAATGTATGATTGTTATGACTTTCCAATATTTGATGAAATGTTTTGTGGCCTTTGGAGTGTCTTAACTGCCGATTTTATTGATATGCATCCATGAGTTTTGATAAACGTATATTGTGCCACATTTTCGACATATTGATATGTTTTAATGCTTCCACTACATTGGCACATGGTTTTAAATGGATTTATATACACATTTGGGCTGTATGCCCGGCCGACTTTATGATATTATGTTTTGGGCTGTATGCCCGGCCGACTTTGTGATATTATAGATTGGGCTGTATGCCCGGCTGACGTTATGATATTATGCATGGGGCTATATGCCCGACTGATCTGGTGATGGGATGCATGGGGCTACGTGCCCGGCTGATATGATATTGTGATCCGTAGCTACGAAGGACATCTGGTAGAGGCACCCCTTGTGTCCGGATACGCTTCGGCCGGAGGTATCCGCCAGATTGTCGTGTGTATAGGTGTCCCAGGTTGACCCTCATCGGAGAGGACGTTGAGTACGGCTCCGTCTAGCACCAGGCGGGAGCACCATACACGGCTGACTAGTTATATGTACTTTATTATTATTTACAGGCTAGTTGGGGTAGTCTGTGGCCAACATTGGGGCAGAGAGCCATTCTTTAATACTTGCATTTGGAAAAACCCCCAATGCGCCGTCCTTGGTCGAGGTAGACCATTGCCGGGAATATTTCATTGGCCGGCTCTTCATGACATTGATGTAAAATTTTGGGATGCATATTTTGATTTCTGATGTGTGCGTATTATATATGATTTTGAAATAGCATGATCGGTTTGCACACTATGGATATTTTCTTATCTTATGCTTTGACACTCCAAATTCACCTCGATATTGATAGTATGATGTTAGTCCCCTCACTTACTGAGTATCCTCCCATAGATACTCATCCCTCACTTTCTTTCCCACAGGATTAGTGGTTGGATCGAGGAGATACCACTGGGATTGGGTATGGATATTTTCCATCTCTTCCGCTATGATGATTGGTGATATTATTATGTACTGGAGGTTTTAGATTGACCAATGTATTTATATAAATTTTCTGGGATGACTGTATAAATTATGGACTTTATTTCGCGAAACTCTCGTGTTGATTATTTCATTGCATTGAGACATTTGTAAATATTTAAAAATAACTTGGGAATTTATTTTATATATGCGTAGAATTTAAGTCCGCTCGGTGTGGCGGCTGCTCATGCTCTAGTTGGGCATGACAGTAGAGGTCTGTTGCTAGGACTGTTAGAAACTTTATAGTCTCTCGTTGTTCTGGATGTTGGCTGTGGATATTGTTGATTTTGGAAAGGCCGGGATGACCAATTGTTTATTTTTACAGGATGAATGTTATATACAGGTGAAATTGTACAGGGGAAACCTCCGATTTATGGGGAGGTTCTACCCGATTTTCTGTAAAAATACAGCCGGCATCCAGGGACAACGGGCGACTGTTCATGATCCCGGTTCGGGGCGTGACACATTGGGTGTGAGCGAGAGATTGGATTAATGTGAGCCCTGTGCGAGATTGATCGAGTACCAACACTTAAGTCTTATGGACACGTTGTATGCATGAACAAAATATGAGAAATTTGGGTAGGGTTCTAAAGGATTTGAACTACCTGATTGGCATACGTGTATTAGAAGTGATAGTTTATTTCCTATAACTGCGAATGTTTGAAACTCGTTGATTTTTTATATATATATATATACATTCATAGGTATTGGGTGTCTCGAGTTAGGGGAACCCTTTTCTTTGCTTCATGGTATTATTGGGGAGTGCGCTACCTCCCCCATACAGTGAATAGAATTTATTTCAATGTTTTTGTTTAATGTGTAAATTCTGTTTTAAAATATTTGATAAATGAGTTTGATTTGTAGCGTACTTGAAATGTTTTGACTGGTTTTGAAATTGATTTTTGTGAACCGATGGAGTGTCCAAAAATTGTGATGAAATATTGAAATTATGTATCCATGTGGTTGAAATGTATAATGTATCATTTTTGCTATATGTTGCATTTGGTTTGTGAACTTGATTTCGGCACATTTTGATACGATTTTGGATTTGGCCTTGAGAGTTTTGATAAGTATTGTTCCGTATCTACGAAGGACACCCTGAGAGACGCATTGGTGGCTTCTAGATATGCCTAGGCCTGAGATATCCCACGAGTTGTCGTGATTTTATTAACAACACGGTACTAGCCAGGTTGAACCCGAAAGGGGGAGGATTTGGATACTCACTCCAAGTCTAGCACATGTACGAGGTCCGTCGCCAATGCCGGGGTAGAGAGCACTTTAAATAAACTTGCATATAACACCCCCGGTGCGCCTGTCATAAGTCGCGGTAGACCTCTGTCAGGATATTTTCGGCTGGTAGCTTTATGATTTTAGTGACAGTGTTTTGAATGCATATTTGACTTGAAAATGCGTGCTAATGATATATTGTTGAAATAAAAGCATGATAATTTGAAATATGATTCGTATACTTATGTTTTGACACTCCAGTTTCACACTTCATATTAGACGATTGTATTGATCCACTCACTCACTGAGTATTCATTCCCGAGTACTCACCCCTCATTTCGCTTCTTGTTTCAGAGATAATATTTGACAATGAGCGTTGCTTTTAGGACGCTCAGTATCATTGGGAAATCTGACTTGGACTTGAGGAATCATTATATATTTCTACTGCAAAATTTGTATTGATAATGTATATGCATTCTGAGGTCTATAGATGACCATTGTGAAATTTTGGGACGATTGTATAAATATGGACATTCAAATTGTGGAACTCTCATGTCATTGTATAACATTGCATTGAGACATTTCTTATTCGTTGTGTATGTACTTGGGAATGTGTTATGTCTTAGAAGTGTATTCTAGGATTGCTCGGTGCCACCTCTAAATCACAGGAGGGACGACTGGTGGCTGTCCATACCTTTGACGGGGGCATGGCAGTAGAGGTCTGTGGCTAGGTTGCTGGAAAAGTTTATAACCTTGCGTTATTTTGAATGTTGGCTATGCGATTGGTTGATTTTGGAGAGGCTGGAATGACCATTTGATTATTTTACAGAATGGTTGTAATTTTACAAAATTAATTGTATTTGGAAGATTTTCGAAATATGGGGAGGTTCTATCCGATTTTCTACAGAAATACAACCGGCATTTCAGGACAACGGGCGGCTATTTACTATCCCGGTCCGAGGCGTGACAGTTGAATTGGTATCAGAGAGACTTGGTTGAGAGCTATGTAGGAAGAAAGTTTTGAAAACATTCCCGAGTGTGCTTATGTTTAAAGTTCTCAATGTATGAGAGTTTCATACAGTCATGAAATCCCAGTACATGGTCATAGGTATATGAGTTCATCCATTTTAGGGGGTTAGATATAGTTGTGTCTAACCTAACATGCTTTTTTTTATTGGATTCCATTCTTTGTCAGGTTAGTCAAGATGTGACTAGCTCAAATTTCTTGAACCATTCCTAATCTTTGAACGATACCTAATAAAGATTTTTCTCTTGCAGAAGTAAAATGACCCGACGAAGCACCCGTTTTGCCCCACCAAAGGAATTAGACGAGCCGGAGGATCGTTACTCGACTTGCGTGCCACCACCGGCACCTACTCAGCAAGCTGCTCAGGCTGAGATTCCCGTACCTACACTCGACGCCTTTTAGCAGGTGTACGAGTGGTACACTTCGCATGGGGTCCAAATTCTACCCCCACCACCTCTTACAGCGGCGCCTGCACCTGCAGCAGCGCCAATTCCTTTAGGGCATTGGTGACATTGGTGACATTGCCGAGCTGTTGGTTCAAAACTTACAGTTTTGCTGCTCCACTTCCTTTACCTGCACGGCCAGTGGGATTTTCAATCAACAATGTACTACGAGAGTTTGGTTTCAATCATATGAGCAAGCGATGAATTGTTCTGCAATTCACTGTTTATCCAATCAGAATAAAATGTCCTTTTGCAATCATCGTTTCATTGGATATGTTGTAGTGGTTTTAATCTGGACTTATATTTTCTGTTTGTTACTATTAAATCTAAAATTGTTCAATTGTTTACAGAAATCACCTCAGGATTTGATTTTGAGACCCATTAGCAATTGTCAATGTTAGTGGGACAGTTGGCTATGGCTTTTGATACATATTGTTCTGTCGATAGGTTAACGTAACAACTATGGCCTCAACACGGTGGATTCTTGGATATTTTCCATGCCTCCCTATTTGTTTTCATTGTTCAAGTCCTTTTGTTGGGTCTTCGGTGAAGTATTCAATTCATCAGTATAGCATAATCTTCTCTGAACACTCTTGGATTATCAAATTAGGCTTATTTCTGTGTGAAGGTTTTCTGTTTCCCAAGACATGAGTTTGGTTCTTTCTCCCTCCAAATTGATTATTGGTTCTTTACATGTGTTTGTTGTGGCATAGTTGACTAATGGACAAAGCAAAATAAAGAGGGGCTGAATCTAGTACATCATGAGATGTTGGAGAACATCTGATATAGAATGTGGAGGTTGACACCAAATTTTTGGTGTCATTGAAATTTGTAAGATTTTCTTTGGAAGCCGAGGGGACATTCCATCACTGGCTGTTAATGATAAAAATTTTCAATGAAAAATGAGGGAAATTTGTTCCCTAATCTTTTAACAACGAAATCTGCGAAGAACACAAAACCCTTGTAGAAAGCTTAGTCCCAAAATCTTTTCAAACCACATGCCAAAATGGTCCCTAATTGGTGATGAGCACTAAAATTTGCCACCGACTAATGACATAATTAAAATGGTTCCTGAGCATTGTCCGAGGACGTGTTTGCGACAAATTTAGCAGTGCTATTTCATGGATTTATCCACAAATCAGCAACTATCATTTTTTTTTGAAATTTCTTGTTATCATGTTTTCTGGTAATGTATTTTTTATGATATTTGACCCTTTTAAAATGAAATCTAAAAATTGCAAGAGTATATTTAACAAACAAGAAAAAACGCATTTCATTCGTATCAATTATGTTGCAAAGACTGTATCACAAAAGACTTGAGAGACTATGTGAATTTATCGTGGCGGACTGTTGCTAATGCCTTTGGGGATTGAACGATCAAATTACCGATGAAAATTAGGCTACAAGAACTTAGAACTGATTTAAAAAAATTATATTTTAGCCACGAGAAATGGGACTATGTGAAGATGAAATTAAGGACCTATTACAAGAAAATTGACTTTCAGTGATAGAAAATTATCGACGAAAAAAAATTTATCGAAAATAGCGAAAAAATTGTGCTGGATTAACGTTAAATGGAATACTGAGAAATTAGCGACGAAAATATTTCCCTTGCTATAATGGATTGAGTAAAAAAAAAATTTGTAAAACTATTAACGATAGATTAAAAACGAAAAATATTCATCGTTAATCTGTTGGTATAGTGGTGAAGGGTAAAACAAAAAAAATATATGTACAGCTATCAGCGACAAATCGATGACTCAATAAGTGTCGATACTCATGAGATCGGTGACTATTGGATTAGTAGTTAGCTATTGGAATATTATCCAATGGTCACCAATGTCACGAGTCTCAATACATTTAAGGGTTATAGAAAGACAGTTGTTTCAACGTATAATCAATTGTGCTTAAAATGGCAGTTAAGAGTACATTGCATGAAGTCGTAAATAAAGGAAATAAACAGCTACATACCCCGCATGTTGTTACATTTTTTTGTAACACACATGCCCCTGTTAAAAACAATAGATAAACTATTTTACATATTTTTAAAATTTGGGCGTAAGTTTTACATAAATCTAAGCCAAATCTACCATGTATGTGATAAAAGGATTATGTCATCGCGCATGTTATTGATAAGAATTATCTTAACTTGGCTATCTTCTTTCTTCCATGTATAATAGATCTCATTGTCCCATCCCCACTATCTCATGTCTCAGAATTTCATACAGATTTTACTGTTCAAGAATAAACAGAATTTTTTGATATAAAATCTCGCAATTGTCATCATTTGGTTTATCTTCTTTACAAAGATGTTATATGATAGTTTTCATTGTAACAAGAGAGACTTTAATGACTTATCGATAATTATTATCATATTTTGTGTATTTTTAGAATCAACAAATTTCAAATGATTCGAGCATAGACCCAAAATTGAGCGTATGAGTCAACGGACACCATACACCACAACTCGAAAACGCATCTTATCATTCGAATTTGAATTCAGCATACAAAAATCCATGAAAAGTCATAAATATAGATGTGAGACCCTCAGAAAATTGAAAAAAAATCAATCTGGAATGACGTGACGTGACGCTCCGTCGAAGGTCTCACGGCATGCTGCCAAGTGCCTACACGAGCCAGTTGCACACTAGCACATGTGCCAGACACGAAGTGCATGTGTCATGTGCTTGCATCCGTGCGAACCGCATCTCGGGTGGCGTCTTGGGTTGGGACGTGGGTTGAAACGTGGATTTGGGTTGTAATGACCCGGACTACCCCGATCCTGTTCCTGAGCCTCATCGTGTGTGAACTTCACATGCAAGCTTCCCAGAGTCTCGCTTTTTCGATGTAAAATCTCACAATTGTCACATTTTGGTTTATCATTTTTACAAAGATCTTATATGAGAGTTTTCATAGTAGTAGGAGAGATTTTAATGATTTATTGATACTTATTCTCATATTTTGTGCAGTTTTCGAATCGATAAATTCCAAATAATTCGAGCATAGACCTCAAAGTGAGTGTATGAGTTAATGGATATCATACATCACAATTCGAAATTGCATCTTACCATTTAGATTTGAATTCGATACAAAAATTCACGAAAAGTCACAAATATAGATATGAGACCCTTACAAAATTGAAAAAAATCAATCTGCAATGAATTGATGCGCTTTTGGAGGTCCTACGGCATGCTGCCATGCGCCTGCACTTGCAGCAGCGCCAGTTCCTTCGGTACCGGTTCCACCGCCAGTGGCCAGTCCTTCTACTTTGTCTGAACCGAGTAAGACCACATCGGCTGCTCTTAGACGGATATATGAGGTGACTCAGTTGGTTAAGGAGGCCTGTCAGCTGGGATGTACTGATTTCACGGGGCTTGGTGATACTACGGCAGCCAAGTATTGGATTAACCGCACCCGTAGGATTTTGACCGATCTGGGGATTGGAGAGGAGCTCTATCTGAAAGTGACACAGCGATTATTAGAAGGAGAGGCCCTCTTATGGTGGGAGGCCCTCACTGATGAGGCGACAGAGCCACTGCGGTGGGACGACTTCTTTCAGGAGTTTGACGGCAAATTCTTCCAGTAGAACAGGATAAAGTCAGAGTTTGGACGACTTATACATGGTCCAAATCTGTCTCTGAGTATAAGGCAGATATATGGAGGCTTGTCGCATTCGTACCGGATCTGGCCACACCTTAGTATTTGCGCTTCAAATTCGAGGACGGTCTTAGCCTCAACATAAAGAGGTATATGACTGTTACTCCACATTTTACACTGGCCGAGGTGATAGACTCTGCTCACTGCGCGGATGCTTTGGTCGGCGCCGAGACTAGGCAGAGAGAGACCAGAGAGAGAGCAGAGAGTAGAAAAGAAAGAAAGAGAAGTCTCATTTTGCGCAGAACTCCAAGAGGGGCAGGGGATCCAGTTCGCACAGAGGCAGTTTAGGATCTGGATTTCCTGAACTTGGACGGGGACAGTACTCCCAGGGGTTCAGACAGCCCGCTCCGACTCACCCTGCACAGTATACTGCTCAGCAGCATCCTTATTGTCGTAGGTGCAATAGGTCCCATTCGATAGGAGCTTGTTCAGTGTCAGTCACTTGCTTTCACTGTGGGAAGCCGGGGTATATCAGGAGTTCTTGTCCTGAGTTAGGATTCGGAGGACAGAGTTCACAGAGCCATACTAGTACTCCTCGTATGGGACAGCAAGGGTAGCCTGCTCGGCCAGCATCTTCTACTCCCAAGGTGACCACTGGGAGTAATACAGTCCAGACTCAGGCACGACAGCAGCCTAGGGCTCAGGCCCGGGTTTATGCCATGACGCAGGAGGACGTCCAGACGAACCCCGACATTATCATGGATACTCCTCCTTCGGATCCTGTAGAATAGGATCCCTATTTGTATTTCAACTTCTTTTGGGGATGTCAGCATTGTATCATGATAGTCGTATATGTATTTTATGTTGTGTACCCTTTTGTCGACATGATATTATTCTGACATTTTTGTACACTGAAGTTGTAAAATTCTTAGAGACTCAACTATTTTGACATATATATATATATATATCAAGTTTGAAATTATTCTAAATCTATGTGCATTTTGTTCAATGATAGGCACTCTACCTATCTTCGGAATAGATGTTCGTATCCTTATTGACAAGAGGTCTAACTATTCGTATGTGAGCGATCAATTCTTCCGACATTCTGACAGGCAGTTCTCACCTTTGGATGAGGAGATATTGGTCATTACTCCTCTGGGTGAGCAGATTGTGGGTGGCACAGTGTATAGAGAATGTGAGATCAAAGTTGGGGATACAGTGTTGAAGACAGATCTAATCCCTCTTGCCATGACTGATTTTGATGTCATCTTGGGGATGGATTGACTACATATGTATCAGGCTTCAGTTGACTGCTTTAAGAATCAGGTGGAGTTTCGAAAATCCGATCAGCCAATGTTGATTTTTGAGGGCGAGAGGCGGGTTTTATCCCGCTGTGTTATTTCAGTTTGGAGGCCAAACGCATGATTCACCGCGGGTGTGCGGCTTACCTGGCTCGCATCATAAACACCATTGCTCAGGGACCGAGACTGGAGGATGTTCCAGTGGTACAGGACTTTCCTGATATTTTTCCCGAGGAGCTACCCGGATTACCACCGGTTTAGGAGTTTGACTTTGAGATCGATTTAGTTTCAGAGACTACCCTTATCTCTATGCCGCCATACAGGATGGCGCTGGCTGAGCTGAGGGAGCTCAAGGTCTAGCTATAGGAGTTGCTGGATAAGGGGTTCATCCGTCCTAGCACGTCCCCTTGGGGCGCTCCAGTACTGTTTGTAAAGAAGAAGGATGGCTCACTGAGATTGTGTATGAATTACAGGCAGTTTAATCAGGTGACTGTGAAGAACAAATATCCGCTGCCTCACATAGAATAAGATTTGTTTAATCAATTGCAAGGTGTCCGAGTTTTCTCGAAGATTGATCTTCGATTGGAATATTATCAGTTGCGGATTAGGAGTTAAGATGTGTCAAAGACAGCTTTCTGCACTCGATACGGGCATTATGAATTTCTAGTCATGCCGTTTGGACTGACTAATGCCCCCGCTGCATTCATGGACTTGATGAACAGAGTCTTTCATGACTATCTGGATCAGTTTGTCATGTCTTCATAGACGATATACTGGTGTATTCGCAGAGTGATGAGGATCATGTTCAGTATCTTCGCACTATTTTATAGATCCTCCGTGATGAGCATCTGTATGCCAAATTCACAAAATGTGAATTTTGGCTAAGACAGGTTGGATTTTTGGGGCATGTCGTTTCTGCGGAAGGGATTTTTGTTGATCCATAAAAGGTCGATGCCATTACGAGATGGGAGCAACTGTAGACAATGACTGAGATCAGGAGTTTTCTTGGTCTGGTTGGGTATTACCGCAGATTTGTTGAGGGGTTTTCCCGGATAGCTGCTCCATTGTGTAGATTGACGCGAAAAGGTGTCAAGTTTATATGGGATAACCGTTGTGAGGCGAGTTTTAAGGAACTCAAACAATGGTTGACTACAGCTCCGATTTTGGTACTTCCAACCAGCAGTCGGGAGTACACAGTGTATAGTGATGTTAGCCGACAGGGGTTGGGTTGTGTTTTGATACAAAATGGTCGGGTGATCTCCTACGTCTCTAGATAGTTGAAGAAACATGAGGTGAGTTATCCGACACACGATTTGGAGCTTGCGGCCATAGTCTTTGCATTGAAGATATGACGCTATTACTTGTACGGGATGACTTACCAGGTGTATACTGATCATAAAAGTCTAAAATATTTATTCATCCAGTGAGAACTTAACCTGAGACAAAGGAGATGATTGGAACTCCTAAAAAATTATGATATTGTCATTGATTATCATCAAGGCAAAGCCAATATGGTTGCTGATGCCTTGAGCCGGAAATCAGCTTCATCGTCTCAGGAGAACAATGCAGCATACCTCACTTGTTTGATGAGACTCCGGGATTTGAGAGTCAGATTGGCTAGTGATGATCGGGGTACTCTATTAGCCAGGTTTGAGGTTAGGCCAATGCTGTTGGACCATATTAGGGAGCCGCAGGGCACTGATACAGAGCTCCAGGCTCTTATTGAGAAAGCCCACAGAGGTGATATAGATGATTTCAGAGTCCGTAGTGATAGACTTTTGACTTATCTAGATAGAGTGGCTATACCCGTCGATGAGGATCTCTGCAGGTTCATATTAGAGGAGGCGCACTCCTCGGCCTATGCCTTATACCCGGGTAGTACAAAGATGTATCGAACTATTCGGGCCAGTTATTAGTGGCCATGTATGAAGAGGGACATTATGGAGTTTGTGGTTAGATGTTTAGTCTGTCAGCAGGTGAAGACCGAGCATCAGAGGCCAGCGGGTTTAGTACAGTCTCTTCTCATTCTCGTATGGAAGTGGAAACATGTGACTATGGACTTTGTTTTGGGATTGCCGCGGACTCAGACCAGATATGATGTCATTTGGGTGGTAGTCGATCGACTCACCAAGTCTGCCCATTTCATCTTGATGCGCAACGACTCTCCACTGGAGACATTGCCACGTTTGTATATTGACGAGATAGTCAGACTGCACGGAGTTCCCGTGTCCATAGTCTCGGATAGAGATCTAAGATTCACTTATCGATTTTGGCCCAAGCTGCAGGAAGTTTTGGGCACACGACTCAGTTTTAGCACAGTATATCACCCACAGACAGATGGTTAGTCAGAGAGGACCATTCAGACGCTCGAGGATTTGCTTCGGGCTTGTGTTATGGATTTTCTGGGTAATTGGGACAGACATTTACCGCTGGTGGAGTTTGTATATAATAATAGTTATCAGACCAGGATCAGCATGCCACCCTATGAGGCACTTTACGATAGAAAGTATTGCACCCCATTGTGCTGGGATGGGATAGGCAAAAGGCACCTTATTAATGTCGAATTAGTTGAGGAAACTAAGGAAAAGGTCAGGGTGGTCTACGAGAGGTTGAAAGCCGCTCAAGACAGACGGATGACATATGCGGATCGGAGAGGCCGGGCCTTAGAGTTTGAGGTGGGTGATATGGTATTTTTGAGGATTTCTTTATTGAAGGGACTCATTCGATATCAGTAGCTGGGCAAGTTGAACCCTAGGTACATTGGCCCGTTCTGTATCCTCAGTAGGGTTGGGAGCGTGGCATACAGACTAGAGTTGTCAAACGAGTTATCTCGAATCCAGATGTCTTCCATATATCAGTATTGAGGAAGTACATCCCAGATCTTTCGTATATTTTGGAGCCTCCGCCAGTAAAGGTACAAGAGGACTTGAGTCTACCTGTTCAGCCGGTGGCCATACTTGACTAGCAGAGTCGGTAGCTACGGAACAGGGAGGTATCTCTTGTCCGAGTGCTATGGCGCAGCGATCAGGTCGAGGAAGAGACCTGGGAGCCCGAGGAGACTATAAGGAGACAGTATCCCTAGTTGTTTGCTGTTTATCATTCTTTTAGTTTCGAGAACGAAACTTGTTTTTAGGGGGTTAGAAAATATAACACCAACACTCGGTGTCCGAATAAGTGTATTGGTTTTGAGATATTTATATATATATTCTTTAAAAAAATAATAAAAAAAGAGAGAGGAAGTAGGAAACACGGCATTTCAGCCCGAAACGCGGCACTCCCCCTTGTTAGATTAGGGTTAATCTCTCTCTCTCTCTCTGACTCTTCATCTCCCACGGCAACGCCTCCCTCGCCCGAAGCCGCCGCGCATCACCACCACCATCTTCTTCTTCTTCTTCTTCTCTCTCTCTATTTCTTTCTCTCGGTTTCTCTCTTACTGTTTCTCTCTCTCTCCGCTGCTCACGCTCTCTCTATCTCTTGCGATCTCCTTCCCTCTCGATCGCCCTCCACCGCGAATCCGCCATCCTCCACCGCGATCTGCCACCACCACGAGCGTACCCAGCTGCTGCAGCTCCTCTCTCTCGCGAGTGAGCCGCTGCAGCTCCTCCCTGCATGAGTGCAAGCGCGCCTGCTCGGGAGTGCGCTTGGGCACGAGCGCGCGCCTGCGCATGAGCGCGCACCTGCGCACAAGCGCGCTCTAGACCACTGCGCGCAACCCGTAAGCGCGCGACTACAGCCCAGCTCGCGAGCGCATGTGCCAGCCCATGAGCTGTGAGCCCATGAGGCCTCGAGCGTGCCAGCCCGCAAGCTCGCGAACCCACAAGCCCGCGACAGTCTATGAGCCCACGCAGCCCCCGAGCCTACTGCGGCCTCGAAGCCCACTGCGGCCCGCAGCCCGCGATAGCCCGTGACAGCTCACGAGTATCTACGAAGTATTGTAGATTTTGGAGCGATCGAAGAGACATTCGGATGAAGGTCTGCGCTCCGAGAAAACCTTAGGTCAGAAAATTTCTTACCCATTTGATTTATTTGAACGAATGTTAGGGTTAAGTTGAAAAATGAGGAGAAATGGTTGGCGTGTAGGTGTTGCGCGCCCCACACATGGGTGCTACACATTGCATAGTGGAGCGCTGGGCTGTGGCCCTGTTGGCCTTTGGGTGCAAGCGAGAGATTAGATTGGTGTAAGCCCTGTGCAGGATTGGTCGAGTACCAATACTTGAGTCTTGTAGACATGTTGTATGCATGAACAAAATATGAGGAATTTGGGTAGGGTTCTAAAAGATTCAAACTACCTGATTGACATATGTGTATTAGAAGTGATAGCCTATTTCCTATAACTGTGAAGATTTGAAACTCGTTGATTTTTTTTATTATATATATATATACATTCATAGGTATTGGGTGTCTCGAGTTAGGGGACCCCTTTTTTTCGTTTCGTGATATTATTGGGGAGTGCGCTACCCTCCCCCATACAGTGAGTGAGATTTATTTCAATACTTTTGTTTAATGTGTAAATTCTATTTTAAAATATTTGATAAATGAGCATGATTTGTAGCGTACTTGAAATGTTTTGACTGGTTTTGAAATTGATTTTTGTGAACCGATGGAGTGTCCAAAAATTGTATTGAAATATTGAAATTATGTATCCATATAGTTGAAATGTATAATGTGCCATTTTATGCTCTATGTTGCATTTGGTTTGTGAACCTGATTTCGGTACATTTTGATACGATTTTAGGTTTAGTCTTGAGTGTTTTGGTATGTATTGTTCGGTAGCTACGAAAGATACCGTGATAGACGCTTTGGTGGCGTCCGGATATGCCTAGGCCTAGGGTATCCCACAAGTTGTTGTGATTTTATTAACGACACGGTACTAGTCAGGTTGAACTCGAAAGGGGGAGAATTTGGATACTCTCTTCAAGTTTAGCACCTGGATGAGATCCGTCACCAACGCTGGCGTAGAGAGCACTTTAAATAAACTTGCATATAACACCTCCAGTACGCCTGTCATAGGTTGTGGTAGACATCTACTAGGACATTTTCGGCTGGTAGCTCTATGATTTTAGTGACAGTGCTTTGGATGCATATTTGACTTGAAAATGTGTGCTAATAATATATTGTTGAAATGAAAAACATGATAATTTGAAATATAATTCGTATACCTATGATTTGACACTCCAGTTTCACACTTCAGATTAGACGATTGCATTGACTTACTCACTCACTGAGTATTCATTCCCGAGTACTCACCACTCATTTCGCTTCTTGTTTCAGAGATAATATTTGACAAGCAACGTTGATTTTAGGACGCTTAGTGTCATTGAAAAATCTGGTTTGAACTTGAGGAATCATTATATATTTCTGTTGTAAAATATGTATTGGTAATATATATGCATTCCGAGATCTATAGACGACCATTGTGAAATTCTAGCATGACTATATAAATATGGACATTCAAATTGTGGAACTCTCATATCATTGCATAACATTGCATTGAGACATTTTTTATTCGTTGTGTATGTAGTTGGGAATGTGTTATGTATTAGAAGTGTACTCTAGAATCGCTCGGTGCCATCTCTAAATCACAGGAGGGGCAACTGACGGCTGTCCATACTTTTGACGGGGGCATGGCAGTAGAGGTCTGTGGCTAAGTTGCTGAAAAAGTTTATAATCTTGCGTTATTCTGGATGTTGGCCGTGGGATTGGTTGATTTTGGAGAGGCCGAAATGACCATTTGATTATTTTACAGGATTGTTGTAATTTATACACGATTAATTGTATTTGGGAGATCTCTGAAATATGGAGAGATTCTATCTGATTTTCTATAAAAATACAGTAAGCATTTCAGGATAACGTGCGGTTGTTCACGATCCCGGTTTGGGGTACGACAAAAGTTGTTTTTTTAAAAGAAGCAAATACATGGCATGTTATATTAGTAATCAGTGAATGTTACAAATAAATTTTTATAAATGAAAATGAAGAATTTCTTTCTTATTTGACTTAAATTAAAGCACAAATAGATATATCGTGTTCGTTAGTAAAGTTAAAAAAAAAAAAAAATCAAATTATCGTGTCGTGTCAATCTTGTATAATTGTTTATTAGCCAACATAATTTTCTTTTAGCTAAACAAAAATATTTTGTTCTTTTATTATTTTTATATTCTTTTTTCCTTAAACAGATATAAAGATGTTCTACCTTTCTATATATAATTAAAAAAATCTAGTATTTTTCCTTTTTCGGCTTTGAGTTTTTTATTTTATCTTCTTTTTAATAATATATGTAAAAACATATTATACCTTCTTCAAATAATCAATTCTAGAATTATAAAATACAATTACTTAAATATGATATAAAATAAAGATTAACGTTGTCAAGTAAAAATATTATCGATGACATCTCATTATGTCACAAATAATTTAATAATTTGATATTATTTAATTATTTTTATCACAAAAATATACAATATAAGAAATATTAAACTTTTCAAATTGAAGAATATTTTAAATCATTTAGGTGAAAATATAAAATATGCAAATTACCATTTATTAATTATTATACAAATATTTCGCTTTCCCGTTTTTTATTTCATTCTGAAAATTTCAGTATTGGTAAAAGGAAAGAAATACAATGAAAATATAAAAACTATGAAGGGTTCAAGCTAAAAATATAGAAACTGGACAAAATTAACATTACTAAAAATAATGTTATGTGAAATTATATAGAAGTTGGCAAAAATAATATTACTAAAAATAATGTTATAAGAAATTATATATTGAGAAAGCGAGAGACCTAGGCTGCAGTCGCATGATTTTGAAACAAGTAATGGCGAGGATTGGAACCGTCCACATTGTCCTTCTGCTTCTTATAACCTTTGCAGGTTAGTTTTAAGCAGCAAACATCAATTTCTTTTCTTTTTCCTATGTAAATCTCACCATGTTATGTTTTTTAATGTTGTTTTTGCGGCTTGTAGTTGTTGAGTCGGAAAGCACAAGTTCATGTTGTCGAACTCTGCACTTCCATTGCGACCCTGGGGTGGAAGATGATAATGATAAATGCAACAGGATTTGCTCAGAGAATTGCGTGAAGGGAGGAGTTTGCAAGAACTGGGGGTTGAAAGTGTGTCATTGCTACTGCTGATGAATCAGTCCCATGCTAGCACCAATTAGTGTCAGAAATAATAATAAAAGAAAAATAGCTACTCACCGTCTTTGATGCTATCGTTATTGTAGCCCTAATAAAAGTTATTTTTATTGTTTCACTATCTTTAAACCTCTTTAGGCAGCTATTTCAACTTTGTTAACAGCATTCAAATAGCCCCCACATCATATTTTTCTCCATTTTATAATAATTATTATTTTACATTTGTTAATATTCTCTTTGTATATTCTATCGTTATATTTTAGGTGCAATCATCTGTATATTTTGTTAGCAAATTCTGCCTGTGCTCGATCTCAAAATATAAACATACTTTTAATGTAGCCAATCTCAAACCGAGTAAAGGAGAATGATTATGATAGGTTGACGATCGGTGTAAAAATTTTATCATGTAGTGAAAATTGGCAAGGGCTGCTAGGTCATCATCACCCGGATGCAATGTGGGACATCACCTGTACTCTTACATACTTGCATATAACTTGCTTAACTATTTGGAATATATGATATCTAATCGGATACTTTGAGGGAACCTCTAGACCTAATGTTATTGTAAAATTATTACAAAAAAAAGGAAGGTCAAATGGGAGATAATCAAATAAATGCAGGTAGAAGGGAAAGAAATAGATGCTCTTACTGTTAGCCAAAGTAAAACAAAACTTTTGCATCACTACAAAATAAATGGCGTATGGAGACGGATGAAAACGATGAGAAAAATGTGATAAAACCATCGATAAAGTATTCTTCGATGGATAGAGGTTTAGTTGGTTATATACGGGTCGAGATAGACCTATCCCATTATTTGTCATGATCGTTGGAGTATGTTCAACATCCGGACGGTTAGAAAAGTGTCAATAAAAATTAATCTTATATCATTAGTTATAAATGGTCAATAAAAGTTACTACTTTTATCGTCACCTTGTAAATGATTAGTAAAAGTTACTTTATTTATCATCATTCAATATAACCGTTAAGAATTGTTACAACTATTTATTATCCCCAATCACATAACACGTATGTTAGTAAATGTTATTACTTTTATTGTTGGTTAATACAAATGTTAGTAAATATTACTACGATACCATCGTATCTTAACACATAGAAAATGTTAATACTTTATTGTCACTCACTATAACCGTTAATAATTGTTATGCTATTTATTGTCGGTAATATAGAACCAGATATGTTAGGAAATGTTACAATTTTTTTTTTGTCGGTTGTAATAAGTGTTTGAAAAAATCAGCTTTTAGTATCAGTTTAAAAGCGTTAGTAAAAGTTACTACTTTTATCGTCGCCTACTACAGAAATGTTTTACCTTTATCATCCATAACTATAGCTGTTAAGAATTATTACCACTATTTATTATCGGTAACCACATAATATATATGTTAGGAAATGTTACTACTTTTATTGTCAGATATTACAAATGTTAGTAAATATTACTATAAATATCGTCGCTTACCACGTGTATAGGAGATGTTACTACTGTCGCTTACCATGTGTATAAGAAATGTTACTACCAGAAATATTACTATTGTCACCATAATCATAAAGAATTGTTATACTATTTATTGTTGGTAAGTACTGAGTTATATGTTAGGAAATGTTACAAAATTTTTGTTTGTCGGTTATGATAAGTGCTCATAAATGTTACTACTTTTATGGTCGGTTATCACAAACGTTAGTAAATATCACTACTTTTATTGTCATTAGAATATGTTACTAATCGTGAGTCACCTAACTGTTAAGAATTGTTAGTGTTATATATTGTCGACTATTAGTAAATATTATTACTTTTATAAGGGGATAGACATGTGTTATAAAAGTACCCTTTTATTGTTGGTTACACAAATGTTAGGAAATATTATTAACTTTTATCATCGTCGTTACCATCATTTTATTATAGACATTTATCATTGGTTACCCTTTTATTGCGACGAATATATATTTTGTGACAAATATAAATTTTGTTGGCATATTTGGACCATTTTCCCTATATAACCTGTATTTATACCTGCTCATCCAACCCCATCAACAATTAATTGTCCAAATTATTTTTTATATTAAATTTTATCTATCTATACTCATCAATATAACTAACTATTCAATAAGATCAATAAGTGAAAAATTCAACAAGAAATATAATAGTAATATCAAAGATAAAAGCAATATCAAGTCTAAATGTTAAAATATCAATAACCATATATAACCAAAAAATTAATGTAACGAATATCAAAATATAACAATCAAATAACAATACACAATTTCAAGCACGATCTCCACCGTCATCATAATCATCATCATCATCGAAGAAATCATCACCTTCATCACCATCACGAGCATTATCAGGAGGAGAAATAGAAGGGGGAATCTGATTTGAAGTGGAGGCTAACTGAAGATACTGCATGATTAACATTTGCTGCGTGCGGAAGTCGTTCATTTCTTGCGTGTGCTTTGCTTGAAGTTTATTGAATTCCTAATCTCTTTACAATAGTAATTCTTTCAAATGGCTGACATCTTGATTCAATTGATTTATTTTTGTCTTGACTGCTGGTGGGGTAGAAGAAGATGAACAATCGCTTTTGTAAGTTCTGCTCAAAGAACCTATCTCAACTACTCTACCCCCTTTGGTCCACCAGTTACCTCAAGCCATGTTTTCATGTTATCAATAGATGGCTTAGATCCGCCAGTA
Source organism: Dillenia suffruticosa (assembly GCA_033439265.1). Classification (NCBI taxonomy): domain Eukaryota; kingdom Viridiplantae; phylum Streptophyta; class Magnoliopsida; order Dilleniales; family Dilleniaceae; genus Dillenia; species Dillenia suffruticosa. The sequence continues at coordinate 14,087,935 of JAVTVX010000034.1, read as the reverse complement.
TCATCACTAACACTCAAACTTCTGCGTGATAGTTCATCATATTTCTCCTGTATTGTCATAAGAAAAATTAAAATAAATTTATAACATTCATATTAATATTGAATAAGTTGAAATTTATGAAAAAAAAAGAGAATCTCTATCAAGTAATTCATTAGAAATCAAAGAATCAAGTCAGCAATAAAAATAAATTTGAAAGAGACTAACCTAATAAATTCAACTTCCTACATTGTTATGATATGTTCAATATAATATGTTCAAATCAACATTGAAAATGTTCATTAAATATTTAGAAATTTTGAAATTACAAACCTTAATTGCTCTAACTCTCTCCCCGCTCCAAGTCATGTATTTTTTCTTAAATGTGCGCGTGAAAGTATCTATGAATGAAGGTTCGGCCCCCGTTTTCTTGGCCTAAAATAAGAAAACACTGTTAGAAATAATGAAATAGTTTAAATTAGATTAAAATATTAGCATTTGTATAAAATTATCAATCTATTTCTATGTTCACCGATATTGATGGAGCCTCCCGCATACGTCGCAGACAATTCCCCTGAATTATAAGCTTGGTTTTTTTATTCTTCTCACTCCTTCGTTTGATCTCCTCCGATTCCCAAAAATTCACAATCATGTACCAATTTTGCTTGGTGATGCAGTTTGGCTTTTTTTCGTGTCTCTTCGCATGATTTAGAACGTGTCGGATGTGATCGCCACATTTTTTCTTGAAAATTCTTTTTACTTCCAACTCTTCAGTCTCATCTCAAGTGAACAGTCGCTGCAATGGAAAAAAACTAATTGATTATAAAGCTATTAACTTAATTTCATATATAAATTTATTGGGAAAACTTACCTTGAACTCGCTCCACCATAACTCTTTTGTTTCTTCCGGAGTGCTTGTGTAAATTATCGAAACCCCTCCCCAATGGTTATTCACTGTTCTATTAAGTTCGTGAATAACATTTCCAGAATTTATAAATCTATAATAAAGTTTCAAACAAACAATGTTAAATAAACAAGATAGTTAAAAAAAAATTATTTTATAAATAAAAGAAATAATTTTACTAGCCATTTGTAAATCTATAATTTGTTGAGAATACTAGTACATTACGACCCGACCTACTAGTACTCTTGTATCTACATTGATTACAGAATTTATAAAATTCTGCATCTTTATCATCTCCCCAATATAGCATACAAGCATCTCTGCAAACATCCATTCTTTCCACCAGAAGACCTAATTCTTTCACCAGCTTTTTCATACTATAGAAATCATTGGGCATAATGTGATCCCGTGGTAACACTTTTCCAATAACTTGAACAAAATCATTAAAACAATCCTCAGACACATTATGCTCTGTCTTGACATTCATTAGTCTTGCAGTTAGATATAGCTTAGTGTGGCTGTCACAATCAGCCCACAAAGATTCATCTGTAGCTCTTAACACTTCCTGAAATTGGAGAGATGATTCCTTATTTACATTTTCATCACCTGGTACTTCTACCTCCTCCAATGGTGATACATAACTAGTGTTCCCATGTTCAAATGTTGGAGCAAAGCTAGAACTTGTAACGCTTGGTTCAGGAACAAAATTTGGAACAAAATTCAAACCCGCAGCATCAATTACCATCCTCTGATATAAATTCAATTGATTATAATAACTCTGATCCCCACTAACTGAGAATTGTCTGTTTCGTCCATACTCCTCATCAGAAATGAACGGTTCACTATGACATGTCCAATTATAGTAATTTGGGATAAAACCAATTCTACAAAGATATTCCCTAACTTGATCACATTGTAAAAATTTATTATTACGACACCTTTTACACGGATACCTTAGCTTATTCCCATCCATAAAATCAACATGACTGCAAGCAAAATCTAAAAATCGTTCCAACCAAAAAATAAACTCATTAGTTAAACCCCAATGATCAGATAAGTTCTTTTTATACATCCAATTTCTTTCTTTCTGTATTTTCCCTGTCTCTAAGTTTAAAATTTTTAAAATATTAATAAAAACTACCAAAAAAACTACTAAATCATCAATAATAATTTCATCATTAATCCCAACTAAGTTGATATAACAATAAATAATAACGTTAATTGTATAAAAAATTAACGTTAATTTCACAATATAAATTAAATATTATAAAAGTAATGTTAATTTCACAAAACTCAACATTATCAATAATATTAACCTTAATTTCACAAAAATTAATATAATAATAAATAATATTACAAACTTAATTAATATCAAACAAATTAACTAAATTATTACAAATTAACCACAGCGTGCGAGCACTGCGCGATCTCCCTCGCACGAGTACCCCTGCGCGATCTCCCTCGCACGAGTACCCCTGCGCGACCCCCCTGCACGAGCTACCCTACGCGAGCGCGCCCCCAGTGTGACCTCCCTCGCGCGAGCGTGCCTTAACGCCCGACTGCAGTCTCTCGCGAGCGTTTACTCTGCCCACGAGCGCTCTAGCTCATGAGCGCGAGCCCCTAGCCCGTGAGTGCGCCGGCCTGCAAACTCACTAGCCTGTTGACCCGTGAGCCCACCAGCGGGCGAGCCCACGGGCCCGCGAGCCTGCGACGGACCGCAAGCCCACAATCGGCTTTCTCCTTTGAGAGCCATCTACCATCCTCATAGAAATCCTTCACTGTAGGTAACAGCCGCGTTAGATGTGGTTTAGTATTTAGAAATTGATTTAGTTGCTAACGTGATTTCAAAATTGAAAATATTACAGGTTTTAAATTAATCTGACGGGCGAACGAAAGCTAGGTTTGAAATTCGAATAAACGTAGGTGAGGGAAATGAAATTATTTCCATACTTAAATTTAATTTTGTCGAATTTAGGTTTGAATTTAGCTTGATTTTGATTTGGTTATTTACTTATAAATGGAACGCAATTGATGACATTGGTGTATATTTATAAATTGAAGAATTTAGCGTTTGTACGAATTTAAGAAAAATGATAAACCCTGACAATAGTCAAAAATTTGATGAAAATCGTGATAATTTGATTAGGTTGACTTTCTTGGTGATTCGATTGAGGGGAGCTTTGTTCTACGTATTGTGGTTTTATTGGGGAGTGCGCTATCCTCCCCAAATCTATGAGTGAGATTTATTTCAATAGTTTTGTTTAATGTGTAAACTCTGTTTTAAAATATTTGATAAATGAGCATGATTTGTAGTATACTTAAAATGTTTTGACTGATTTTAAAATTGATTTTTGTGAATCGATGGAGTGTCCAAAAACTGTGTTGAAATATTGAAATTATGTATCCATGTGGTTGAAATGTATAATGTGTCATTTTATGCTATATGTTGCATTTGGTTTGTGAACTTGATTTTGACACATTTGATACGATTTTGGATTTGGCTTTGAGAGCTTTGGTATGTATTGTTCCGTAGCTATGAAGGACACCGTGAGAGACGCTTTGGTAGCGTCTGGATATGCCTAGGCCTAGGGAATCCCACGAGTTGTCGTGATTTTTATTAACGACACGGTACTAGCCATGTTGAATTCGAAAAGGGGAGGATTTGGATACTCTCTCCAAGTCTAGCACCTGGACGAGATCCATCGCCAATGCCGGAGTAGAGAGTACTTTAAATAAAATTACATATAACACCCCCGGTGTGCCTGTCATAGGTCGCGGTAGACCTCTGCCAGAACATTTTCGGCTGCCAACTCTATGATTTTAGTGACAGTGTGTTGAATGCATATTTGACTTGAAATGTGTGCTAATGATATATTGTTGAAATGAAATGCATGATGATTTGAAATATGATTCGTGTACTTATACTTTGATACTCTAGTTTCACACTTCATATTAGACGATTGCATTGACCTGCTCACTCACAGAGTATTTTTTCCCCGAATACTTACCCCTCATTTCCCTTCTTGTTTCAGAGATAGTATTTGACAAGAAATGTTGCTTTTAGGACGCTCAGTATCATTGGGAGATCTGGTTTTGATTTGAGGAGTCATTATATATTTCTGCTGCAAAATTTGTATTGGTAATGTATATGTATTCTGAGATCTATAGACGACCATTGTGTAATCCTGGGATGATTGTATAAATATGGACATTTAAATTGTGGAACTCTCATGTCATTGCATAACATTGCATTGAGGTATTTCTTATTCGTTGTGTAAGTCCTTGAAAATGTGTTATGTCTTAGAAGTATACTCTAGGATCGCTCGGTACCACCTCTAAATCACAGGAGGGGCGATTGGCGGCTGTCTATGCCTTTGACGGGGGCATGGCAGTAGAAGTCTGTGGCTAGATTACTGGAAATTTTTATATTCTTGCGTTGTTCTAGATGTTGGTTGTGGGATTTGTTGATTTTGGAGAGGTTGGGATGGTCATTTGATTATTTTACAGGATGGTTGTGATTTATATAGGATTAATTGTACTTGGGAGACCTCCAAAATATGGGGAGGTACTGTCCGATTTTTTGTAACAATACAACGACATTCAGGACAACGGGCAGCTGTTCATGATCTTGGTCCGGGGCGTGACAATGTGCTTGAGAAGGAGCGCCTAGAGGCGAGTAGGTTGCACTCGAGTCATGCTTATTCAGAGGAGTCGAGTGAGGGCTCCCATGGCGCGAAGCCAACAACATAACCTTGTGAAGAAAGCTCGAGATCTAGGCAATAAAAAATCATCTAAAAAAACAGACAACAAGGTACAAAAGCGCAAGAAGAAGAATTTTGACAGACCAATGAGAAGTGCTACATTTCAGATAAACTTGGATATTTCGCTCGTGAGTGTGATGAGTGGAAAAAAATGTCATTCTTTTTTACATGGCTTGAGTTTTGTCTCATTTATTGTGAGGTTTGCTGATTTCTCTCTTTTATAGATTGTAAATTTAGGAGCCACTAACCACGTAACTCGAGATAGGAGCTCATAAATAGAGTTCTGCTAAGTAAATCCTCAAGTTAGGAGGATTTACGTTAGGGACGAAGCATGTGTCGTCATTAGAGGGACCGACACTTGCTATAACGTTCTCTATACTTCAAGCATTCGACGAAACTTGAATTTAGTACCTTGTTTGAAATTGTCTAGGACATGCAAGAAAATCAGTTTTTTAATACGACACCTTTTTGATTTGTTCTGGTTTTAACCCATGATGGATGCACGGGGTACTACTCCTTATAATGGTTTCTTGTCATTCTTCTATTGTCTTTACATCTGATTGCGTAAATGATGATGTGAATGAGTGGAATAGTAGACTTAGCCACATAGGATAAGAGATGATGAATCGGTTAGTTGCAAGTGGTTTGTTGGTCCCGCTAACCAGATTCGAATTGCTCGTATGTGAGTTTTGCTTAGTCGGCAAAATGATGAGAAAACCATTTAGTAATGCAATAAGAGTTACGACTACATTGCAGTTAGTCCACTACGATATTTGTGGCCTTATGAGCATGAGAGCCGGAAATAGAGCTGCATAGATTATGATACTCATAGACGCTTACACGCGTTTCGCTTCATCTAACTGATCTTGCTTAAGTCTGAAGTATCGGAATGTTTCAGGAGGTTCATTAGCGAGATTGAGAATAAGTTAGATTTGAAAGTGGAGACTCTCAGAACCGATCGGGAGCATGAGTATTTGTCTAAACTACACAGGGAGCTTTGTTTCGAGAAGTGTATTACGTGATTATTGACTATTACTACTATTTCTCAGTAAAATGGAGTAATCGAGATAAGGAAATGGACTTCGTTAGAAATGGTGAGATCTATGATGGCGTAGATCAATATGTCCATCTCCCATTGGAGAGATGCTTTATTGACTACAGCCTACGTCCTCAGCTATGTGTCATTAAAGTCTGCAGTCAATACCTCATATAAGCTTTGGACAGGGAGATAGCCTGACCTTAGCTATTTGAGGTTATAGGGTTGTGTCGCGATTTCTCGCATTCACATGACGAGTTAAGCCCGTGAGAAAATATATGTTCTTGGGCAAACATACGGACAATACTATAATCGAAATTGAGTATCGTAATACCACATTTCTTGAGAATGATTTCCCTAAGAGAGGTGAAATCAATTTAGACCTTACCCTCTATGAGATGGATGAGCCTAGTGGCTCGGGGAGCCCAGCGGAGAGAAATAAGAATCCACTACCGATCTTGATCTCAGTGGGAGCGATCCATCAAGAGGTAAGATTTTTCTCTCCACGTAAAAGTATCGAGAATGTGTACTTAAACGTCATTTCCCGATTGAGGGTGAGCTTCTCATTGTGACTCTTGAGGATGATGAAAAATTTAAAACGGTTCAAGAGGCTCTTGAGAGTTCTGTGAAAGACCGTTTGTTGAAGGCCATAAATGAAGAGAAACATTTGATGAGAATCAATGGGGTTTGGGACCTAGTTGATTTTCTTGAGGGCAAAAGGACTATTGAGAACAAGTAGGTTTTCAAGATTAAGAAAAAGGTCAACAGATCGATGAAGAGGTATATAACCCATTTAGTAACCAAATGTTACACTTAGACTGAGGGGCGGACTATTGAGGAGTCGTAGTCTAATTTATCTCGATTTGTTTATCTTTTAGCGATTGTCACGAACATGGATCTAGAGTCACACCACATGAACGTACAGACTGCTTTTTGTAATGGAAGTCTAGATGAGGCGATCTACATGGAACATCCCTCTTGATTCGTTCTAGTAGATCAGATGGATAAGGTCTGTTGATTTTAGAAATCAACAAACGACATTAACCCATCATCCAGACAGCAGCACCTGAGATTTCACGAGAATATGATATCTTATGGTTTTGTAATGATCCAGTAGGATCATTGTGTTTATCTGATATGACTCTTTTATGATCATGTTCTTATATGTGGGTGACATTTCTATTGGCCGGGAATAACAAAGAGTATCCAATGACCATTGTAACATGGTTATTGTTTATAGATAAGGTTTTAGTTCATTCTCGGAATTTGGATCCAAAGAGATCGTTTGAGAATGGTGTTAACTCTTTAACAAGAGTTTTACATTAGATATATTTTTGAACATTTCGAGTTGAGCGATGACAACCTAATATATACTCTATCGCTAAAGCTAAAAACCTGATTATTGACATATGTCCTAAAATTTATAAAGAAATAAGAGAGAAGAGCAGAATCTCTTATTCCAGTGTAATGCGTATTCTAATGTATGCGATGAGACATATACGTGTAATGTATAGTCTAACGTATGCGATGAAGCATACATGACCAGATGTCTAGTTTTGCATTCAATCTGGTGAGTAGAAATTAATCGAATCCTGGAAGGGATCACTGTAGAGCAGTAAAAAAGGATTATGAGATATCTCATGAGAATTGTGGACCTCTCCATGTGTTACAGAAGAGGTGATTTGTGTTTTTGTTAGGTATTCAGACGCCAACCGAGAGTAGCGATTTGAATGAACACAAACCGATATTAGGTTTTATCTTTTTAGAGTAGTAAGAAGCAAACCTGTATGCTCTATCTACGATAGAAACTAAGCTTGTGGTATGCTTAGTAGCAGTTCAGGAGAGCGTTTGACTCCAGAAATTTCTGGAAGACTTAGAAGTTGTGGCAGATTGTGGAAGGTCAGTGATAATTATTGTAATAATCAGACCGCCATTGCCAACAATCGAGACCCTAAGTATTGTAGTAAAGCCAAACACATTAATACCGGAGACCACTTTGTGAGAGACATCACCGAGTAGGATGTTGTGATAACTAAGTACACTTTAACATATAGTATCGAGGCGAATCCCTTTAAAAAACCCGTTGTGAGAGGTTAAAGGAATCATTGGATTTAGTGTGTTTTGACATTTCTTATCATGTACTGTTTTTGATACTTATTGAAATATGTGATATGCATGCTTATTGGGTCACAAGTTTATATCATGCACTTATTTATTGTCATATATTCTGTAATATATTGTGATAGAAGATGTGTCAGACAGACGTGGTCGACTCTCTCACACGAGTGACCACCTTCGGCTCTGAGTGAACAGAGATGAGATGGTTTCTAGTTGTAAGAGGCTTTGAGAGTGGCCCTGTTAGAATATAAGTCGTCCTGATATGTGTTCATGATGAGCTCATATGCGATATGACCAATATGGAAATACCCACGTCCATGTTGCCTGTAAATGACCAGATTTGAGATCTCAGATATCACTTGTGATTTGTGATATTATCTTTAAGATACTCTCTCTGAGATTTTTGGGTAAAGTATTATGTATAAACTGAGTCATATACCTATATAGTGTTAGAAAAATCTGACATATGCCTTTTGAGAGATGGAGAATAACACCGTGGTATGTGTTTCATACCACGTGTGATGAGACGACCATAGGATAGTGGGAGCTATTACTTGAGATGGTAGTGTGATGGTGATCCCGTTTCCACTGTGTGAGACCCGAGATCTATTGGGTGGGATCTCTTGTACCCTTATCGCTTTCGGCTATTTCTAAAAGTTTTGGTTTAGTGTTACTACTTTAATCTGTTTACCTATGACCCGAAAGATAAATTGAGATCTATGGGTTAAGACTGATAGATTCAAGTTTGGAAAAAGAAAAACCAATAGACCTTACATCACTGTGTTGTATTCACAGGTTGACCTGTTATGTTAATGCATGTTGGGATTCAAATATAATAGTAAATATATAATCGAACAAATGATTAGGGATAACTTTCGATGAAGAAAGTGGCTTGATGGATATAAATGCATTGAGTCTGGGATATAGCGAGTTATTTTTAAACTAACGATAACTTTTCGATCATCCTAACAGGTATATCGAGACGTCTTTCTATGCAGCTTTACTTGCCAGTCGTACGACACCCAATCCTATATGAAAGTCCAGCAATGTGATATGATAGATCGCATAAGTTGGATCTTGTGATGGATGTAAAATGGTTTTATGTACAAGTGGGAGATGTTGGTTGATGTGCCCATGAGGTGCATTATTGGGATTGGAGATAATGGGTGAACTTTTATTATCTCCATAACTCCCACATATTAACCACCCTAATTACTCCCTAATTAAGCCAAGGAATAACCAGTGGATGGGGTTTTCTCTCTTTATCACACTTGAGGTTTTGGGTAAAAGAAGAGAGGCTAGGGTTTGAACATATATCTCTCTTGGGAGAGAGAAAATACTATGAGGGTTGGAGATTTTCGTGTAAAAAAATCTCTTTCGTCAGAAAATCCACCAAACATGAGGTTTAAGGCGTCATGGATTTATGATGGTGGTTCGATTGGTGATCATCATCCGACCGCACGATCCGTTCGAGAGATATCACGACACGGTTAATTTTTGAAAACTGCCTCCTATCGAGATATTTTCCCGAAAAATTCCAAACTTAATTATTTACGTTTCCACATGTGCAATTAAATCCAACAGTCATTAATCATAATTTCCACCGTTATATTCCAACATTCATAAATATAAATGTAGGGAGTCATGCCATGTCAAAATTCATCGATTGTAATTTAACTCATGTACCGTATATTTAAGTATCGACAAGTGTGTCTAACCTTGAGATAATCAAAACCAATGAGAAAATAAAAAATCCTCTTATTACATCTACATGAACATATATACCATATATTTAGGAAAGCTAACGCAAGAAAATCAATGCAAATTGGGTTAGAAACTAAAAGAGAGGGAGCGATGTAAAATATTCAAACCCGAAATCCTCTATTGCTATCCAAGTCTCCTCACTTGGCTTCTGATATATCTAAAATGATAAATTTGGATCAAACAAATAACCATTTTACAAGAAATCCAAGGGGACAAGAAAAGGCAAGCATATAAAAATGTACATTATGTGAATTAAGATTCATGACAAACAATAATAATCCTATTCATTAACATGATCGGTTTTGAATATATATATATATATATATACATATATGCATGTAAATAAATTGATAATAAGAACAAGAAAAATATAAAGAAATAAAATCAATTAGTTTGAAAATTTCACCAACTCTACTATATAGTACATGATATATCTAAAATGATAAATTTGGATCAAACAAATAACCATTTTACAAGAAATCCAAGGGGACAAGAAAAGGCAAGCATATAAAAATGTACATTATGTGAATTAAGATTCATGACAAACAATAATAATCCTATTCATTAACATGATCGGTTTTGAATATATATATATATATATACATATATGCATGTAAATAAATTGATAATAAGAACAAGAAAAATATAAAGAAATAAAATCAATTAGTTTGAAAATTTCACCAACTCTACTATATAGTACAACAAATATATCTGTCGATTTAAGTTATTCAACCTGATTTTTTATGCGAAATAGACTACCTTTACTTTCTTAAACGTGTCATTTATGTTGGGTTTTCTTTACTTATTTTGTATTGAAAAGGGAATTAAACTTTGAATTCCCTCTGGTCACGTAGAACCTTCCCATGACATGCCCATAGATTGAGCACTTTTTTTTTTTTTCCCATAAAATGACAAATTTTATATTATACTAGAGAATGCTTTCAACCAAATGTTGTTTTTTTAAAAGAAGCAAATAAATGGCATGTTATATTAATAATTAGTGAATGTTACAAATACATTTTTATAAATGAAAATTAAGATTTTCTTTCTTATTTGACTTAAATTAAAGCACAAATAGAAACTGTGAAAATATAAAAACTGTGGAGGGTTCAAGCTAAAAATATAGAAACTGGACAAAAATAACATTACTAAAAATAATGTCATGTGAAATTATATAGAAGTTGGCAAAAATAATATTACTAAAAATAATGTTATAAGAAATTATATATTGAGAAAGCGAGAGACCTAGGCTGCAGTCGCATGATTTTGAAACAAGTAATGGCGAGGATTGGAACCGTCCACATTGTCCTTCTGCTTCTTATAACCTTTGCAGGTTAGTTTTAAGCAGCAACATCAATTTCTTTTCTTTTTCCTATGTAAATCTCACCATGTTATGTTTTTTAATGTTGTTTTTGCGGCTTGTAGTTGTTGAGTCGGAAAGCACAAGTTCATGTTGTCGAACTCTGCACTTCCATTGCGACCCTGCGGTGGAAGCTGATAATGATAAATGCAACAGGATTTGCTCAGAGAATTGCGCGAAGGGAGGAGTTTGCAAGAACTGGGGGTTGAAAGTGTGTCATTGCTACTGCTGATGAATCAGTCCCATGCTAGCACCAATTAGTGTTAGAAATAATAATAAAAGAAAAATAGCTACGCACCGTCTTTGATGCTATCTTTATTGTAGCCCTAATAAAAGTTATTTTTATTGTTTCATTATCTTTAAACCTCTTTACGCACCCATTTCAACATTCTTAACACCATTCAAATAGCCCTGACATCATATTTTTGTCCACTTTTATCATAATTATTTTTCATTTGTTAATATTCTCTCCGTATATTCTATCATTACATTTTAGGTGCGATCATCTATAGATTTTGTTAACAAATTCTGCCTGTGCTCAATGTCAAAATACAAACATCCTTTTAATGTAGCCGATCTCAGACTTGAGTAAAGGAGAATGGTTATAACAGGTTGACGATCAGTGTAAAAATTTTATCATGTAGTGAAAATTGGCAAGGGCTGCTAGGTCATCACCCGGATGCAATGTGGCACATCACCTATACTCTTACATACTTGCAAGTATGTAAGAGTTCTTGCATTCATATAGAGGGGTAAGGTTAAAGAAACTAGTCTACAATGATGTAACTTGCTTAACTATTTGGAATATATGATATCTAATCGGATTCTTTGAGGGAACCTCTAAACCTAAACGCAACAATAAGGACCATCAATCTACAACAAAACTAAACTAAAAAAATCAATACTATGGTGATAGAGGAGGAGATCTTGCCACACGAAACTAAAAATGGATTATGGGATCTCAATAATATAAAATTATAATTATCCATAAATTATAATATGTTAATAATTTAAAAAATCTATATATTTAATCACAAAATATTTTTTTTTCGTTTGAATATGTAAGAAATTTTAATATAATTATTATATAAAAGAAATTTTAATAATGAGAATAGAAAGAAAAAAAAACCAAAAATAGAGATGAGAGTAAGAGGAAGGAAAAAAAAAGTGAGAATAGAAAACAAATGAGGAAGAAGAAAGCAAAACAAAAAGTGATGGTGCAGTGGTGACATGTTTTCTGTTTAAATGCGAGATCCAAAATTCGAATTCCTTCAAAAGCATTTAGTATATTTTTTAGCATTAAAACAATAAAGGGTGGGCGCCCGTGCGTCGGGCATGCGCGGGTGCCTGGGCATGCGCACGCCCCTGCCTGTGCCAGGCGCCCGTGCGGGCATGCACGGGTGCCCAGGCATGCGCGCGCGCCTGCCTGCGCCCGGGGCGCGCGCCTGCCTACGCCCGGTGCCCGGCGCCCAGCATATCCGGATTAATAAAAGTTATCAATACAATAATAAAAAATATTAAACCAAACAAAAAAAGAAAAAAATAATAAATTAATTAAAATATATATATAATTTAAATAAAATAAAATATATGGTTTTTTTAAGAATTAAATAATATTATTCTTTAAAAAAAATGAAATATAATATAATAAAATAAAATGTAAATTAAAATATTATAACATAATAATAATATGATTTGTTAATATAAATTAATAAAATAAAATAAAAATAAAATAAAATTCTAATTAAAAAAAGATTAAATTCAGCAACGGATTTTAATCCGTCGCTAAATTACCACCGGATAAATTTCGTCGTTGCTAAATTAATTTTTTAATTTAAATATTATATTAATATTTTATTTTATTTAATTATATATAAAAAATTTAGAGACGGATTGGGATTTTCGTCGTTAAATTAATTTTTAATTTAAATATAACATATTAATAAAATAAAAAGAAAAATAGAAAAAATAAAATTTTATTTAAAAAATATTAAATTTTGTGACGAATTTTAAATCCGTGACAAAATTTAGCTATGAAATATTATTCGTCGCTAATTAGCAACGAAATTTTCAACGAAAAATTTTTTATCGTCAATTAGCGACGAATTTAGTCACGAAAATTTTTTATCACTAATTAGCGACGAATTTAGCTACAAATGATGTGTCCGTCACTAATTTAACCACGACTTCATTTTCATCGTAAATTTTGTGGCGAATTAGCGACAAAAAGTTTTTGTCGCTAAATTCGTCGCAAAATGGTGACGAATTTTTTTCATTACGAAAATCCGTGGCTAAAACCGTTGGATGCAAAACGAAGACATGATTTGAGTTTGATCAAACGAGCTCTGCGATACCATTGGATGCAAAACGAAGACATGATTTGAGTTTGATCAATTCAAACTCCAAATCTACAAAACCCTAATTCAAGGATTTCATGAAAGATAGTATAATATTTTAAAGAAAATAATATTCAGAGTTTGTTAAAATAATAAGGAAGTAAAACTCTTATATTCTCCTCATTCAATGAAATCAAAAAGGGAAGAAATATGTAAAAAATGGAAAATAAAAACCAAAATAATAGAATTTGCTCAAAATCCATTGTGCATTCCCATGGCAATACAGATGGCAATCCTCTTTGATGCTCTGTTCTAGTAGTATCACCATTGCCATTGCTATGGTATGATCCAAAATCTGTTACAGGAATATTCTGAAACATCTTCTAAGTTGTTAACTTGTTAGCTACTAATTAGGACTGGTTTGTTAATCAAATCAAATAATATCTAGTTCCTTATTTTTCTACATTCTAGTTATTTGTAATCCTATAAATGGGTATATATGTTAGTCTTGTTACGTTCAAGGAGAAAGAATAGCAATCCGTTCTTCTTTAAAATTCTCCTATTTACTCCTATTGTTAGTAGTATAAGTTCACCTCTTAAATTAAACATTTGGTATTAGAGTCTCGTTACCTTCATACCTTGGGCATTTCTTTATGGCAAACAATGGCAGTATAGTGAGCATAGCCCAACCCTACTTACCTATTTTTAAAGGTGACAATTATGTGTTTTGGAGCATTAAAGTGAAAGCATTATTCAAGTTACAAGAGCTTTGGGATTTGGTGGAAAATGACTACAATAGTTAAGATGAGAAGAACAAATTGAAAGAAAACAAAAATAAAGGTTCAAAGCTTTGTTATTTATTCAACAAGCTGTTTATGAATCAATTTTTTCAAAAATTGCAACAGTCTCAACAGCAAAAGAGGCATAGACAACTTTGCAACTAGAATTTCATGGTTCATCCACAGTAGCCATGGTGAGGTTGTAGACACTTAATTGTGAATTTCAAAATCTTCACATGAATGGAGAATCAATGTAGAAATTTTTAATAAAAATAGAAGGAATTGTTAATCAAATGAGATCCTATGGAGAAGAGGTCTTAGAGATGATTATTGTGACAAACTGTTGAAGAGTTTAACTCCTAAATTTGATCATGTGGTTGCAGCTATTGAGGAGTCCAAAAGTCTGTCAACTTATTCTTTTGATGAGTTGAAGGGTTCCTTACAATCTCATGAAGCAAGAATCAACGGAACAGAAAGAAGGTTGAAGAAAAGGCATTTCAGGCAAAAGGAGAAGGCTCAGTATCAAAGGAACATGATAGAGCAGTAGGCTAAGGAAGAGGCAAAGGAGAATTTCGAGAAAAGAATTTTTGTCGTAACAAAGGAAGAGGTAGAAGATCTGAACAAAGATTCAACAACAATAAGGGCAACATCCAGTGTCATAATTGCAAAAATTTGGGCATTGAAAGTTGATTGTTGGTTTAAAAACAAATAAGCAAATAATGCAGAAGAGGTAGACGAAAGACGAATATTTATGGCACAGTGTGACACAATTGGCACCCATGGTGAAGTGTAGTTTGTAGACAATGGGTGTTCAAATCATATGATAGGCAAGAAGACAATTTTCAAATAGCTTGATGAGAGTCAAAAAAAAGGAAGGTCAAATGGGAGATAATCAAATAAATGCAGGTCGAAGGGAAAGAAACAGATGCTCTTACTGTTAGCCAAAGTAAAACAAAAATTTTGCATCACTACAAAATAAATGGCGTATAGAGACGGACGAAAACGGTAAGGAAAATGTGATAAAACCATCGATAAAGCGTTCTCCGATAGATAGAGGTTCAGTTGGTTATACACGGGTCGGGATAGACCTATCCCATTATTTGTCATGACTGTTGGAGTATATTCAACATTCGGATGGTTAGAAAAGTGTCAGTAAAAATTAATTTTATATCATTAGTTATAAATGGTCAATAAAAGTTACTACTTTTATCGTCATCCTGTAAAGGGTTAGTAAAAGTTATTTCATTTATCATCATGCAATATAACCGTTAAGAATTGTTACAACTATTTATTATCCCTAATCACATAACACGTATGTTAGTAAATGTTATTACTTTTATTGTCGGCAAATACAAATGTTAGTAAATATTACTACAATACTATCGTCACTCACTATGTTAATACTTTATTCGTCACTCACTATAACTGTTAATAATTGTTATACTATTTATTGTCGGTAAATATATAACCAAATATGTTATGAAATGTTACAATTTTTTTTTGTCGGTTGTGATAAGTGTTGGAAAAAATCAGCTTTTATTATCAGTTTAAAAGCATTAGTAAAAGTTACTACTTTTATCGTCGCCTACTACAAAAATGTTCTACCTTTATCATTCCTAACTATAGTTGTTAAGAATTATTACTACTATTTATTGTCGGTAACTACAGAATATATATATTAGGAAATGTTACTACTTTTATTGTCAGATATTGCAAATGTTAGTAAATATTACTACAAATATCGTCGCTTACCATGTGTATAGGAGATGTTACTACTGTCGCTTACCACGTGTATAAGAAATGTTACTGCTGGGAATATTACTAGTGGCACCATAATCGTAAAGAATTGTTAAACTATTTATTGTTGGTAAGTACAGAGTTATATGTTAGGAAATGTTATAAAATTTATGTTTGTCGGTTATGATAAGTGCTAATAAATGTTACTGCTTTTGTGTTCGGTTATCACAAACGTTAGTAAATATCACTACTTTTATTGTCATTAGAATATGTTACTAATCGTTAGTCACCTAACTGTTAAGAATTGTTAGTGTTATATATTGTCGACTATTAGTAAGTATTATTACTTTTATCAGTAGATAGACACGTGTTACAAAAGTACCATTTTATTGTTGGTTACACAAGTGTTAGGAAATATTACTAACTTTTATCGTCGTCGTTACAATCATTTTATTATAGACATTTATCATCGGTTACCATTAATTATCACATTTATTAGTATAAGTTACTATTATGTGTCATTGATTACTACACTTTCTTAGGAAATTAGGAAATGCACTCCCTTTTATCATATTAGGAAATGTTACAGAAATATTCTGGATACGATTTTTTTAAGATAGTATAGATTTGAGAGCTATAAGACTAGAAAATAAAGAAATTATAAAAATAATATAAACAAATAACATTGATACATTGATTTCTAAGAAAAATGGCATATACATATAAGAACAAAAAAAAAAGAAAAAAATGACATATGCATTCGTTGGAAATGTGCAACAAATAAAATTTTCGTCGCCAATTTTGTGATGAAAAAATATTTGTTGCAAATTTTGCAATGAATAAGTTATTCGTTGCAAATTACGAATGAAAAATAATTTGTCACAAATTTGACACGAAATATTTTTTGTCGCATATTTGTCATGAAATTTTCGTCGCAAATTTATGACGAATAGTTTTTTTCGTCAGAATTTTTGTAACGAAATGAAATTCGTGGCAAATTAGGAATGAAAAAAAATTCATTGCAGAATTTGTCGCAAATTTGCGACAAATGTTTTTCTTTGCAAAATTCGTTGTTAATCAAAATTTACAATTCAATTTTAGCAACAAAATTTGCAATGAGCATAGTTTTCCAGGACAAATTTTGCGACGAATATGTATTTTGTGACAAATATAAATTTTGTTGGCATATTTGAACCATTTTCCCTATATAACCTGTATTTATACCTGCTCATCCAACTTCATCAATAATTAATCGTCCAAATCATTTTTTATATCAGATTTCATCTATCTATACTCATCAATATAACTAACTATTCAATAAGATCAATAAGTGAAAAATTCAACAAAAAATATAATTGTAATATCAAAGATAAAAGCAATATCAAGTCTAAATGTTTAAAATATCAATAACCATACATAACAAAAAAAAATCAATGTAACGAGTATCAAAATGTAACAATCAAATAACAATACACAATTTCAAGCACAACCTCCACCATCATCGTCATCCTCATCATCATCGAAGAAATCATCATCTTCATTACCATCACGAGCATTATCAGGAGGAGAAATAGAAGGGGGAATCTTACTTGGAGTAAAGGCTAACTGAAGATACTGCATGATTAATATTTTCTGCGTGCGGAACTCGTTCATTTCTTGCTTGTGCTTTGCTTGAAGTTTATTGAATTCCTGATCTCTTTGCAACAGTAACTCCTTCAAATGGCTCACATCTTGATTCAATTGATTTATTTCTGCCTCGATTGCTAGTGCGGTGGAAGAAGATGAACAATCGATTTTGTAAGTTCTGCTCAAAGAACCTAGCCCAACTACTCTACCCCTTTTTGGTCCACCAGTCACCTCGAATCATGTTTTCATGTTATCAACAGATGGCTCAGATCCGCCAGTATCATCATTAGCACTCGAACTTCTGCGTGATAATTCATCATATTTCTCCTGTATTGTCATGAGAAAAATTAAAATAAATTTATAATAACAATATAATACAAATACATATAATCTAGATTAAATATATATATATATATATATGAAGGAAAATAAAAAAAAAATTTTAACATAAATCATGAGACTATATAGGATTTAAATTATGAACATTCATATTAACATTGAATAAGTTGAAATTTATGAAAAAAAAAAAGAGAATCTCTATCAAGTAATTCATTAGAAATCAAAGAATCAAGTCAGCAATATAAATAAATTTGGGAGAGACTAACTTAATAAATTCATCTTACTACATTGATTTGATATGTTCAACATAATATGTTCAAATCAACAATGAAAATATTCATTAAATAATTAGAAGTTTTAAAATTACAAACCTTAATTGCTCTAACTCTCTCCCCGCTCCAAGTCTTGTCTTTTTTCTGAAATGTGCGCATGAAAATATCTATGAATAAAGACTCGGTCCCCGTTTCCTTGGCCTAAAATAAAAAAACACTGTTAGAAATAATGAAATAGTTTAAATTAAATTAAAAAATTAGTGTTTGTATAAAATTACCAATCTATTTTTATGTTCACGGATATTGATCGAGTCTCCTGCATACTTTGCAGACAATTCCCCTAAATTATAAGCTAGGTTTTTTTTTTTATTCTGCTCACTCCTTCATTTGCTCTCCTCCGATTCCCAAAAATACACAATAATGCCCCAATTTTGCTCGATGATGTAGTTTGACTTTTTTTCGTGTCTCTTCGTATGATTTAGAACGTGTCGGATGTGATCGCCACATTTTTTATTGAAAATCCTTCTTACTTCCAACTTTTCAGTCTTGTCGCAAGTGAATTGTAACACCAAGCCAAAAAAAAAAAAAAAAAAAAAAAAAAAGAAAGAGAGGGAGAGCCAAAACGCAGCGTTTTGGCCCTCCCCCCAATTGAATTAGGGCTAAAGCCCTAATTCGTTTCTCTCTCTCTCTCTCTCTCTCTCTCTCTCTCTCTCTCTTTCCCTCTCTCCGCCGACCCTTCGCCTCCCTCCCCCACCGCGGCGCTGGTCTTCACCGCAAGCTCCGCCGGCATCTTCTTCTTCTTCTCCTTCTCCTTCTTCTTCTTCTTCTTCTTCTTCTGCTTTTTTCTTCTTTCTCCCGCAGCTCATTTCCCTCTCTACCTCACTCTGTCTTCTCTCCCTCTCGCGATCTTCCACGATCGCTCTCTTTCCGCCTCGCCGCACACTGCCGCGAGCCGCGATCGAGCCACCGAGTGCGCAGCAGCACAGCGCATAGGCGTGCATCAGTGCACGGGCGTGCACCAGCGCGCATCAGCGCACTAGCGCGCGAGCAGGAACCAGCCGCAGCGCGAGCCCAGGCCGCGAGCAGGACTGAGTCCGCGAGCGCGAGCCCAGGCCGCGAGCGCGAGCCCAGGCCGCGAGCGCGCGAGCGCGCACGAGCCAGCGCAGCACACGGGCGAGCACCAGCCCACGAGCCACTGTCGGCCCGCAGGCCCGCCAGCCTGCAGGCCCATTAGCAGCAAGCCCACGGGCCCACCAGGCCCGACAGCCCGTCCAAGCCCGCAGGTCCAGTACGGCCCGCGGCCCAGTTCAGCCCATCGGTCCGCCAGCCCGCCGGCCCGCTAGCTGTGGCCCACGAGCCCGCGACGGCCCGTGACGGTCCGTGAGTTCGTGACAGCCCACGAATCTCCACGCAGATAAATGACTTAGGGTTTTGTTTCGGATCTATGTGTTTAGATCTAACAAATGAACCTTGTTTTGATAGGAAACTCTACAGACTTTGGAGTGACCGAAGCGACTTTCGGACGAGACTCGGCGCTTCGAGAAAACCCTAGGTGAGGAGATTTCGACTCTAATTGATAAATTGGACGAATCTAGGATTGAATTTAAGATGAAAGGTTTTGTATATGTTTAGAGTATAAGTGGAATGCATATAGAATACAAATTATGAAATGATTATCTATGAATTGAAGGTTAAGTATAGAATGTTACAGAAATTTGATAATCTGATTTAGGTTGATCTTTTGGAGACTCGAGCGGTCAGATCCGATTTGGCTTGTCAGTAGGGAGTGACTTCCCTCCCGTAGAACTGTGAGTGGGACTTTGACATTCGCTATTGATTGAAAACCATGTTTCAAAAATATCTTTTAAATGACATGTTTCTGCAAAATGTATGATTATTATGACTTTCCAATATTTGATGAAATGTTTTGTGACCTTTGGAGTGTCTTAACTGCTGACCTTATTGATATGCATCCATGAGTTTTGATAAACGTATATTGTGCCACATTTTCGATATATTGATATGTTTTAAATGCTTTCACTGCATTGGCACATGGTTTTAAATGGATTTATTTACACATTTGGGCTGTATGCCCGGCCGACTTTATGATATTATGTTTTGGGCTGTATGCCCGGCCGACTTTATGATATTATGTTTTGGGCTGTATGCCCGGCCGACGTTATGATATTATGCATGGGGCTATATGCCCGGCCGACTGGTGATGGGATGCATGGGGCTACGTGCCCGGCCGATTTGATATTGTGATCCGTAGCTACGAAGGACATCTGGTAGAGGCACCCCTTGTGTCCGGATACGCTTCGGCCGGAGGTATCCGCCAGATTGTCGTGTGTATGGGTGTCCCAGGTTGACCCTCATCGGAGAGGACGTTGAGTACGGCTCCGTCTAGCACCAGTCGGGGGCACCATACACGGCCGACTAGTTATATGTACACTATATACTTTTTACAGGCTAGTTGGGGTAGTCTGTGGCCAACATTGGGGCAGAGAACCATTCTTTAATACTTGCATTTGGAAAAACCCCCAATGCGCCGTCCTTGGTCGAGGTAGACCATTGCCGGGAATATTTCATTGGCCGGTTCTTCATGACATTGATGTAAAATTTTGGGATGCATATATTGCTTTCTGATGTGTGCGTATTATATATGATTTTGAAATAACATGATCGGTTTGCACACTGTGGATATTTTCTTATCTTATGCTTTGACACTCCAAATTCACCTCGATATTGATAACATGATGTCAATCCCCTCACTTACTGAGTATCCTCCCATAGATACTCATCCCTCACTTTCTTTCCCACAGGATTAGTGTTGGATCGAGAAGATACCACTGGGATTGGGTATGGATATTTTCCATCTCTTCCGCTATGATGATTGGTGATATTATTATGTATTGGAGGTTTTAGATTGACCAATGTATTTATATAAATTTCTGGGATGACTGTATAAATTATGGACTTTATTTCGCGAAACTCGCGTGTTGATTATTTCGTTGCATTGAGGCATTTGTAAATATTTAAAAATAACTTGGGAATTTATTTTATATATACGTAGAATTAAGTCCGCTCGGTGTGGCGGCTGCTCATGCTCTAGTTGGGCATGACAGTAGAGGTCTGTTGCTAGGACTGTTAGAAACTTTATAGCCTTGCGTTGTTCTGGATGTTGGCTGTGGATATTGTTGATTTTGGAGAGGCCGGGATGGCCAATTGTTTATTTGTACTGGATGAATGTCATATACAGGTGAAATTGTACATGGGAAACCTCCGATTTATGGGGAGGTTCTGCCCGATTTTCTGTAAAAATCCAGCCGGCATCCAGGGACAACGGGCGGCTGTTCACGATCCCGGTTCGGGGCGTGACAGTTCGGTTGGTATCAGAGCTCTTGGTTTAGAGCTATGTTTTATAAAATGATTTGAAAACATTCCCAAGTAACTTGATTTTAAAAGTCCTCAATGCATTGGAAGTTTCACGCAGTCATTTAAAATCCCATACATGGTTTTCGACATACGAGTTATTCATTTTAGGGGGTTAGATACGATTAGTATCTAACCTAATTGATTAAATTCTGAGGTCCAAAACTTCATTCATTTTAGGGGGTTAGTTACGAATAACTAGCCCTAATTTTTAAATCATGTCAAACTCTAGAATTATATCTAATGAAAGTTCTCTTCTTGCAGAATTATGCCGCCTAGACGCGGTAGACCAGTAGGACGCGGAGCTAGACCCGCGCTACCCGCGACCCCTCACGTGCCTGACCCTCCGAGGGAGCCTGAGACCCTTAGAGTGCCTGAGGCTGCTTTCTCTACACGGGCGCCCCCTGTAGCGCCTACTCGGCCGGCTGTTCCTGTCGAGGTTCCACCACCGTCCCTTGAGGCGTTTAGGCAGGTGTACGAGTGGTACACCTCACACGGAATTCAGATGCCACCCCCACCACCACCACCGACGGCCGTGCCGACTCCTACGGCCGTACCACCTTCTGTTGTACCAGATCAGCCACCAGTTGCTGATCCTTCTACTGTGTCGGGACCTAGCGACACTATCTCCTCCACCTTGAGGCGTATTCACGAGCTCACCCAGCTGGTGAAGGAGGTGAGGCAGTTAGGCTGCACAGAGTTCGCAGGGACGGGTGATCCCACAGCAGCGAAACACTGGATCAACCGTACCCGCAGGATTTTGACTGATCTGGGGTTGAGCGAGGACTACCGGCTTCGGATAGCAGAGAGACTTTTAGATGGTGACGCCCTCACTTGGTGGGAGGCGATTTGTGACGATGCTACCGAGCCGCTGCGATGGGAGGACTTCCTACGGGAGTTCGATCGCAGGTACTTCTCTGAGTTCCAGCAGGACCGCAAGAGGGCAGAGTTTCTGCACTTGCGGCAGGGAGCCAGGACAGTGACAGAGTATGAGATGGAGTTGAGGCGACTAGCTACTTTTGTTCCAGACTTAGCGACGCCGACGCAGCTACGGTTCAAGTTTGAGGACGGCCTCAACTTGAACATCAGGAGGTACATGACAGTGACCCCTAGTTTCTCCCTTGCGGAGATTGTGGACTCAGCATTTAGGGCGGAGGAGATCGTCCGTGCTGAGGGCAGACAGCGGGAGAACAGGGAGCAAAAGAAGAGATTTGGGGCTTCTTCGAGCCAGGGCTCGAAGAAGGGCAGGAGTTCAGGATATCAGGAAGACTTTTCTCAGCCGAGACAAGCACATCCTGAACAGGGACCACGATCTCAGGGATTTAGGGCACCGGCCTCTAGCGCCACTACTCAGATTTCAGATCAGCGGTACCCTTTTTGCCGCCGATGTATTGGACACCACCCTTTTGGAGAGTGTAGGATGCCCATTACATGCTTCCGGTGTGGGAAGCAAGGGCACATCAGGAGCACCTGCCCTGAGTTGGGATATGGAGATCACATAGCTAGTGGACACTCGAGTGTTCCCCGAGGAGGACAGCAGGGAGCACCTGCGCACTCGAGTCACACCGCTCCACGGACGGTAGCCGGGAGCAACACGGTGCCAGGACCATCACGACAGCAGCAGAGGACACAGGCCCGTGTATATGCGATGACGCAGGAGGATGCTGAGGCGAGTCCTGATGAGATTTTTGGTGTTCCTCCCACTGATCCCCATGTTTAGAGATGTCCATGTACTTTTTTTTTTAGAACCATCATTGGTTAAAGCCGTAGATGCTTAACTATGTTGGTTGTACATACATTTTGATATACATATCTATATATATTTTCTTTTATATGTATCGACTGATCTTTTATTTCCTCACATTGGGAGTTATGGCAATATGGGAAGTCGACACTCGTGTCCTATTTGACACCGAGTCGAATCATTCGTATGTGAGAAGCGCCTTTTTGCCCACGGGTTGGGTAAGCCGTGTCGCGAGGTTGCACGGCATACCTAACTCATGTTATCGACACCACTGTTGAGGACCCGAGGCTTGAGAAGGTCCCAGTGGTGCAGGTTTTCCTAAATATATTCCCGAGGAGCTACCCGGACTAACCCCAATTCGGGAGTGTGATTTCGAGATTGACCTAGCTCCAGGGATCACTCCCATATTTATTCTGCCATACTGAATGGCGCCAGTGAAGTTTAGAGAGCTCTAGGTCTAGTAGCGGGAATTACTGGACAACTGTTTTATCCGTTTGAGCACTTCCCCTTAGGGTGCTCCGGTGATTATTCGTGAAGTAGAAAGACGGGATTCTAAGATTGAGTGTGAACTGTAGGCAGCTAAACAAGGTTTTTATCAAGAATCTGAACACTGTCGTATATTGATGATTTATTTGAGCAGTTCCAGGTGCGCGTGTTTTTCTCAAAGATTGATCCTCGATTTGGATATCATTAGTTGCGGATCAAGGCTGAGGATGTGCCTAAGACCACATTCCGCAATCAATATGGACATTACGAGTTCGTGGTCATGCCATTTGGGCTGACCAACACACAAACAGTCACAGATAGTGACCGAGACGCGAAGTTTCCTTGGTCTTGCGAGGTGTTATCGGCGATTCATAAGAGGATTCTCTCGGATCGTCGCTATACTTACCAGATTGATACGAAGGGCGTCAAGTTCTTGTGGGACGATCGTTGTGAAATGAGCTTTCAAGAGCTCAAACAACGGCTGACGAGGGACGGCCAGACAGAGAGGATTTTAGTGTTTTAGCTCAGCACGTAGCTATTCTAGATTGATAGGTCAGAAAGTTACGGAGCAAAGAACTTTCATTGGTCAGAGTTTTGGGGAGGAGTGACCAGGTCGAGTAAGAGACCTGAGAGACCGAAGAGACTATTAAGAGACTTAAGAGACAATACCCCCACTCGTTCAGCGTATTATTTTCTTTCAGTTTCGAGGACGAAACTTGTTTTTAGGGGGTTAGAAAATGTAACACCAAGCCAAAAAAAAAAAAAAAAAAAAAAAAAGAAAAAAAAAAGAAAGAGAGGGAGAGCCAAAACGCAGCGTTTTGGCCCTCCCCCCAATTGAATTAGGGCTAAAGCCCTAATTCGTTTCTCTCTCTCTCTCTCTCTCTCTCTCTCTCCCTCTCTCCGCCGACCCTTCGCCTCCCTCCCCCACCGCGGCGCTGGTCTTCACCGCAAGCTCCGCCGGCATCTTCTTCTTCTTCTTCTTCTTCTTCTTCTGCTTTTTTCTTCTTTCTCCCGCAGCTCATTTCCCTTTCTACCTCACTCTGTCTTCTCTCCCTCTCGCGATCTTCCACGATCGCTCTCTCTCCGCCTCGCCGCACACTGCCGCGAGCCGCGATCGAGCCACCGAGTGCGCAGCAGCACAGCGCATAGGCGTGCATCAGTGCACGGGCGTGCACCAGCGCGAATCAGCGCACTAGCGCGCGAGCAGGAACCAGCCGCAGCGCGAGCCCAGGCCGCGAGCAGGACTGAGTCCGCGAGCGCGAGCCCAGGCCGCGAGCGCGAGCCCAGGCCGCGAGCGCGAGCCCAGGCCGCGAGCGCGCGGCCCAGCGCACGAGTGTGCACGGGCGCGCGGCCCAGCGTGCAGCAGCGCAGGGGCGCGCGGCCCAGCTCACGGGCGCGTGGCCTAGCGCACGAGCGCGAGCAGAGCGCGCGGGGGGCGCGCAGCAGCGCGCGAGCGCGCACGAGCCAGCGCAGCACACGGGCGAGCACCAGCCCGCGAGCCACTGTCGGCCCGCAGGCCCATCAGCAGCAAGCCCACGGGCCCACCAGGCCCGACAGCCTGTCCAAGCCCGCAGGTCCAGTACGGCCCGCGGCCCAGTTCAGCCCATCGGTCTGCCAGCCCGCCGGCCCGCTAGCTGTGGCCCACGAGCCCGCGACGGCCCGTGACGGTCCGTGAGTTCGTGACAGCCCACGAATCTCCACGCAGGTAAATGACTTAGGGTTTTGTTTCGGATCTATGTGTTTAGATCTAACAAATGAACCTTGTTTTGATAGGAAACCCTACAGACTTTGGAGTGACCGAAGCGACTTTCGGACGAGACTCGGCGCTTCGAGAAAACCCTAGGTGAGGAGATTTCGACTCTAATTGATAAATTGGACGAATCTAGGATTGAATTTAAGATGAAAGGTTTTGTATATGTTTAGAGTATAAGTGGAATGCATATAGAATACAAATTATGAAATGATTATCTATGAATTGAAGGTTAAGTATAGAATGTTACAGAAATTTGATAATCTGATTTAGGTTGATCTTTTGGAGACTCGAGCGGTCAGATCCGATTTGGCTTGTCAGTAGGGAGTGACTTCCCTCCCGTAGAACTGTGAGTGGGACTTTGACATTCGCTATTGATTGAAAACCATGTTTCAAAAATATCTTTTAAATGACATGTTTATGCAAAATGTATGATTATTATGACTTTCCAATATTTGATGAAATGTTTTGTGACCTTTGGAGTGTCTTAACTGCTGACCTTATTGATATGCATCCATGAGTTTTGATAAATGTATATTGTGCCACATTTTCGACATATTGATATGTTTTAAATGCTTTCACTGCATTGGCACATGGTTTTAAATGGATTTATTTACACATTTGGGCTGTATGCCCGGCCGACTTTATGATATTATGTTTTGGGCTGTATGCCCGGCCGACTTTATGATATTATGTTTTGGGCTGTATGCCCGGCCGACGTTATGATATTATGCATGGGGCTATATGCCCGGCCGACTGGTGATGGGATGCATGGGGCTACGTGCCCGGCCGATTTGATATTGTGATCCGTAGCTACGAAGGACATCTGGTAGAGGCACCCCTTGTGTCCGGATACGCTTCGGCCGGAGGTATCCGCCAGATTGTCGTGTGTATGGGTGTCCTAGGTTGACCCTCATCGGAGAGGACGTTGAGTACGGCTCCGTCTAGCACCAGGCGGGGGCACCATACACGGCCGACTAGTTATATGTACACTATATACTTTTTACAGGCTAGTTGGGGTAGTCTGTGGCCAACATTGGGGCAGAGAACCATTCTTTAATACTTGCATTTGGAAAAACCCCCAATGCGCCGTCCTTGGTCGAGGTAGACCATTGCCGGGAATATTTCATTGGCCGGTTCTTCATGACATTGATGTAAAATTTTGGGATGCATATCTTGCTTTCTGATGTGTGCGTATTATATATGATTTTGAAATAACATGATCGGTTTGCACACTGTGGATATTTTCTTATCTTATGCTTTGACACTCCAAATTCACCTCGATATTGATAACATGATGTCAATCCCCTCACTTACTGAGTATCCTCCCATAGATACTCATCCCTCACTTTCTTTACCACAGGATTAGTGTTGGATCGAGGAGATACCACTGGGATTGGGTATGAATATTTTCCATCTCTTCCGCTATGATGATTGGTGATATTATTATGTATTGGAGGTTTTAGATTGACCAATGTATTTATATAAATTTCTGGGATGACTGTATAAATTATGGACTTTATTTCGCGAAACTCGCGTGTTGATTATTTCGTTGCATTGAGGCATTTGTAAATATTTAAAAATAACTAGGGAATTTATTTTATATATGCGTAGAATTAAGTCCGCTCGGTGTGGCGGCTGCTCATGCTCTAGTTGGGCATGACAGTAGAGGTCTGTTGCTAGGACTGTTAGAAACTTTATAGCCTTGCGTTGTTCTGGATGTTGGCTGTGGATATTGTTGATTTTGGAGAGGCCGGGATGGCCAATTGTTTATTTGTACTGGATGAATGTCATATACAGGTGAAATTGTACATGGGAAATCTCCGATTTATGGGGAGGTTCTGCCCGATTTTCTGTAAAAATCCAGCCGGCATCCAGGGACAACGGGCGGCTGTTCACGATCCCGGTTCGAGGCGTGACATGAATAGTCGTTGCAATGGAAAAAAACCAATAATAGTCTTGTCGCAACATAATCCCTCCCCAATGATTATTCACTATTCAATTAAGCTTGTGAATAACATGTACAGAATTTATAAATTTATTATAAAGTTTTAAATAAACAATGTTAAATAAACAAGATAGTTAAAAAATAATTTGTTTTATAAATAAAAGAAATAATTTTACTAGCCATTTGTAAATCTATCATTTGTTGAGAATGCTAGTACATTATGAACCGACCTACTAGTACTCTTGTATCTACATTGATTACAGAATTTACAAAATTCTGCATCTTTATCATCTCCCCAATATAGCATACAAGCATCTCTGCAAACATCCATTCTTTCCACTGGAAGACCTAATTCTTTCACCAGCTTTTTCATACTATAGAAATCATTGGGAATAATATGATCACGCGGCAACACTTCTCCAATAATTTGAAAAAATTCATTAAAACAATTCTCAGATATATTATGCTCTACCTTGACATTCAACAGTCTTGTGGTTAGAGATAGCTTAGTGTGGCTGTCACAATCAGCTCACAAAGGTTCATCTGTGGTCTTAACACTTCCTAAAATTGGAGAGATGATTCCTTATTCACATTTTTATCAACACCTGGTACTTCTACCTCCTCTAATGGTGATGCATAACTAGTATACCCATGTTCAAATGTTGGAGCAAAGCTAGAACTTGCAGCGCTTGGTTCGGAAACAAAATTCGAAACAAAATTCAGAGCCGTTGCATCAATTACCATAATCTGATATGGATTCAAATGATCATAATAACTCTGATCCCCACAAACTGAGAATTGTCTGTTTCATCCATACTACTCATTAGAAATGAACGATATACTATGACATGTCCAATTATAGTAATTCAAGGTAAAACCAATTCTACAAAAAATGTTCCCTAACTTTATCACACTGCAAATTTACCATTACGACACCTTCTACACAGACACCTTAACTTATTCCCATCCATAAAATCAACAAGACTACAAGCAAAATCTAAAAATTGTTCCAACTCAAAATTAAACTCATTAGTTAAGCCCCGACGATCATATAAGTTCTTTTTATACATCCAAGTTCTTTCTTTCTATATTTTCCCTGTCTCCAAATTTAAAATTTTTAAAATATTAATAAAAACTACTAAATTATCAATAATAATATCATCATTAATACCAACTAAGTTGATATAACAATAAATAATAACGATTGTATAAAAATTTAACGTTAATTTCACAAAACTCAACATCATCAATAATACTAACCTTAATTTCACAAAATTTTAATATAATAATAAATAATATTATAAACTTAATTAATATCAAACAAATTATCTAAATTATTACAATAACATTAAATATTATCATATAATCAAAGAAAGTATAAAATATTGAACATTTAACAACATTGATCTATTAATTAATCTAAAGTGGCAATGATGGGCCGGGTTGGGCCATGCTAGGCCCAAAGGGCTTGCCCGGGTCGTACAAGGGCCCAGCCCCATGGGCCACACGTGAAGGGGCAGGGGGCAGTGGCCCCTGCGCGAGGCTGGGCAGCGCAGGGGCCAGCAGGGGCAGGTGGCCCCTGCGAGAGGCTGGGCAGATTACCTATCACAATCACAGATCCGACATCCCTTCCGCCATCTCTTTGCAGAACCACCTTCGTGACTATTCGAAAATGAACAAAGCGAGAGAGAGAGAGAGAGAGAGTAAGTGAGAGTGAGAGTGAGAATGATGAAGTAATATATTGAAATTAGGGACAAAAATCTTTTGTCCCTAAATTCATTGGAAATCAGGGAAGAAATTTAATTTTCGTCCCTGAATCAGGGACGGAAACAAAATTCATCTCTAAATCAGCAACGAAATATTTTTCATCGCTAAAATCTGTGACAAAAGAATGCTTTTGTCGCTAAATTTATGATAAATATATGTTTTCGTCGCAATTTGTAACGGATTTAGCAACAAATAATTTTTTTCTTTACAATTTACAACGAATTTAGCAACGATACTTATGGTTTCTGACAAAAAACTCATTGAATGCACAAAAATAGAAACTAAATAAACAAACTATTAACAATATTTGCATACTATGATATAATTATTAAAAATATTCATTATATTGATCATTAATTAACAAGTATTTTTAATTTAACTCTTAGTTTAGTGAATCGATTACTTAAACAAATTTATAAGATTTTGACTAAAATTAATGTATATTTCTTTCATTATATGAAACATTTGAATAAACAGAAAATGAATGTATCAATTTAAAAGATTACATTATATTATCATTGTTTTATATAATCAGATAATAAATGTACTATTTTTTGTAAAATCTTATTGGTTTTGTGAATATCTTAAGATTCTCTACGCTATCAGTGCATATCACCGTTTACAAATCATTTTTCAATATTAGAAAATATTACTAACACAAGTAAACTAAAAAATGAATTTCAGCGATAAATTTTGCCACAAATACTATATTTGTCGCTAATTTGTAACAAATTTAGCAACAAATAATCAAATTTTTTGTGACGAATATAAATATTTGTCGTTAAATTTACAGCGAATTTAAAAATTTGTCGCAAATTAGGGACAAATTCGTTTTTGTCCCAAATTGAGGGACGAATGGTTAAATTTGTCACAAATTAGGGACGAATAATTTATTCGTCATAAATTTTGGGACGAATTTGAAAATCGTTGCAAATTTTGGGACGAATTATAAATTTGTTGCAAATTTAGTGATAAATTTTTTTTGTCGCAAATTGGCAACGAATTTTGTGTCAAAAATTTTTCGTTCAAAATTGGCGACGACTTTTGTAATGAAAACTTTTTTTTGTTGCTAAATTTCCGACGAAAATTTTTTTTGTTGATAAAATCGTGGCTAATTTGGCGACGATACCCTTTTTAGTCACTAAAGTTGTTGAAGATTTGTTACTAATATTTTTCGTTGCTAAAATTCGTCGCTGAATTCTTATTTTTTGTAGTGCAAGTCTTACAACTGCATGTCTTCTAAGATGTTACTATTACAATTGAAAGGCATTTTTATCCACAATCCTTCATTCGTGTCAATCTATTCATATAACACTATAATGAAATTAATATAATAACATTGTAAAGAATAATTGTAAATAAAAGTATTATTTTTTGGAGTTAAGTATGATGATAATAGTAGTGATGATGATGGTTGAATTTTATGTGCATTCTCAGCATAGTAGTGAGTAATTGGAGTGAGAAAGTGATGTGGATGGTAGTGATGTAGTGAGTGACTGAGTGGAGTCAATTGTAGTGATGATGATAGTTGAGTTTTATGTGTACTTCTGCTGGTGAGTGAGAGATTTAGATGGGTTAGGGAAGGAAAGATTTCGAGGGAAGGAGAATAGGGAAGGAGAAGCTTTGATGGTGAAATTTCCTACTTATGACTTATATAATGTATTATAGTCACAAATAAATTTTCAAAACCTTTACAAAACCCGCCCATTTTTTTTGCTTTTTTTTTTCTCTTTTTCCCTTCTCATTTTTCATTCTTTTTTTTACCGACCTTATTGTTTTTAATTCTTCACATTTTTTTATACTTTTAAACTTTTAATCAATGACGCGTGTCTTTTTACTTAAAAAAATCACTTACTTATTTTTACTACTTCTTACATTGCTATTACTACATATTAAGGTTCAATAATGTGTTTCAAGTAATCTATCATAGACACGAAACAAATGTTGAAAATAAATTTTCAAAAGCGTCATTTTTCATTAGAAAATTTTTTGTGGGATGCGTTATTATTTTTGACCATCTTTTTTTTTAATCGTATCATTTTTTAGACTTTAGTAATTGTTTTAACCCCTTTCTTCTTTTCTCATATGTTTCGAATGTTTTCGTATGTGTTATTTTCCCATTAGTTTATGATTTTTAAGACTTGTTACGATTTCATACAAATGCAATATATATGTTTATACAAATTTTATACAATTATTGTATTACCATTGCCTTACCATTTGTTACCAGACACTTGTTACCTTGTTACTATTATTTGTTATAGTTACTTATTATCACTTGTTACTATGTTATCATTTGTTACTATGTTCTTATTATACAAATTTTATACACTTATTGTCTTACTAAAATCACTTTGTTATCACTCATTCCATCACTTGATGGAGAATAAAAAGTATTTGTTACTATTTGTAAACCACTTGTTACCATACTAATTTTATACAATTATACCAGGTGTTGGAGCAATTGTATCACTGTGCTACAAATGATAGAAGTACTTATTACATTGTTACCACTTGTTACCATGCCATATCACTACACATATGGATCATCCTTGCTTCATGCATACGCGTGCGCGCACTTGCCTGTGCGGTTGAGCCGCATGGGCATGCGCGGCACAACCGCACAGGCATGTGTAGGAGCCCACGCATGCACGGTTGCCAGCACAGGCATGTGCGAATGCTCGCGCATGTGCGTGCCACACGGGCATATTATGGTGAAAAAGATTATCTAGGTATTATGTGCTCGAGAAGGAGCGCCTAGAGGCGAGTAGGCTGCAATTGATTCATGCTTATTTAGAGGAGTCAAGTGAGGACTCCCATGGAACCAAGCCAACAGTGTAAGCATGTGAAGAAGACTTGAGATCTAGGCAATAAAAATCATCTGAGAAAACCGACAACAATGTACAAAAGCGTAGGAAGAAAAATTTTGACAGACCAATGAGAAGTGCTACATTTGAGATAGATTTGGTCATTTTGCTCGTGAGTGTGACGAGCAGAAAAAATATCCTTCTTTTTTACGTGGCTTGAGCTTTGTCTCATTTATTGTGAGGTTCGTTGATTTCTCTTCTTTATAGATTATAAACTCAGGAGCCACTAACCATGTAACGCGAGATAGGAGCGCGTAAATAGAGTTCTGCCTAGTGAATCCTCAAGTTAGGAGGATTTATGTCAGGGACGGAGCATGTGTCGTCATTAGAGGGACCGACACTTGCTATAACGTTCTCTATGCTCCAAGCATTTGACGAAACTTGAATTTAGTACCTTGTCTGAGATTGCCTAGAATATGCAAGAAAATCATTTTTTTAATACGACACCCTTTTGATTTGATTTGGTTTTAACCCATGATGGATGCACTGGGTACTACTCCTTCTAATGGTTTCTTGTCATTGTTCTATTGCCTTTACATCTGATTGTGTAGATGATGATGTAAATGACTGACATAGTAGACTTAGCCATATAAGATAAGAGATGATGAATCGGTTAGCTGTAAGCTGTTTGTTGGACCCACTAACCAGATTTGAGTTGTCCGTATGTGAGTTTTGCTTATCCGACAAAATGATGAGAAAACCATTTAGCAATGCAATGAGAGTTGCGACTACATTGCAGTTAGTCCACTACGATATTTATGGCCTTATGAGCATGAGAGCCGGAAATAGAGCTGTGTAGAATATGATGCTCATAGATGCTTACACTCATTTCGATTCATCTAACTAATCTCACTCAAGTCTAAAGTATTGGAATGTTTCAGAACGTTCATTAGCGAGATTGAAAATCAGTTAGATTTGAGAGTGGAGATTCTCATAACCGATCGAGAGCGTAAGTATTTACCTAAACTATAAAAGAGCTTTGTTTTGAGAAGTGTATTATGAGATTACTGACTATTCATGCTATTTCATAGTAAAACGGAGTAACCGAGATAAGGAAATGGACTTTGTTAGAAATGGTGAGATCTATGATGGCACAGATCAATATGTCCATCTTTTATTAGAGAGATGCTTTATTGACTGCAGCCTACGTCCTCAACTATGTGTCATTAAAGTCCACAGTCAGTACCCCACATGAGCTTTGGACAGAGAGGTAGCCTGACCTTAGCCACTTGAGGTTATAGGGTTATGCCACGATTTCTCGCATTCACACGGCGAGTTAGACCCGTGAGAAAATATGTATTCTTGGGTGAACATACGAATGATACTATAATCGACATTGAGTGTCGTAATACCACATTCCTTGAGAATAATTTCCCTAAGAGAGGTGAAATCAATTTGGACCTTACCCTTTATGAGATGGATGAGCTTAGTGGCTCGGGGAGCTCAGTGGAGAGAAATAAGAATCTACTACCGATTTTGATCTCAGTGAGAGCGATCCATCAAGAGATAAAAATTTTTCTCTCCTCGTAAGAGTATCGAGGATGCGTACTTAAACGTCACTTCCTGATTGAGGGTAAACCTCTCATTGTAACTCTTAAGGATGATGAGAAATCTAAAACGCTTCAAAAGACTCTCAAGGGTTCTGTGAAAGACCGTTTGTTGAAGGCCATAAATGAAGAGAAGGATTTGATGAGAATCAATGGAGTTTGGGACCTAGTTGATTTTCCTGAGGGCAAAAGGACTATTGGGATCAAATAGGTTCTCAAGGTTAAGAAAAAGGTCAATAGATCGATGAAGAGGTATATAACCCGTTTAGTAACCAAAGGTTATACTTAGACTGAGGGGTAGACTATCGAGGAGTCGTAGTCCAATTTATCTCGATCCGTTTATCTTTTAGCGATTGTCACAAACACAGATCTAAAGTCACACCACATGGACGTAGAGACTGCTTTCCGTAATAGAAATCTAGATGAGGCAATCTACATGGAGGAGTTTGCAAGGACTGGGGGTTGAAAGTGTGTCATTGCTACTGCTGATGAATCAATCCTTGCTAGCACCAATTAGTGTCAGAAATAATAAAAAAAGAAAAATAGCTACCCACCGTCTTTGATGCTATCTTTATTGTAGCCCTAATAAAAGTTATTTTTATTGTTTCACTATCTTTAAACCTCTTTACGCACCTATTTCAACTTTTTAAACAGCATTCAAATAGCCCCGACATCATATTTTTGTCCACTTTATCATCATTATTTTTCATTTGTTAATATTCTCTCTATATAATCTATCGTTACATTTTAGGTGCGATCATCTGTATATTTTGTTAGCAAATTCTGTCCGTGCTCGATCTCAAAATATAAACATCCTTTTAATGTAGCTGATCTCAAACTCGAGTAAAGGAGAATGGTTATAATAGGTTGACAATCAGTGTAAAAATTTTATCATGTAGTGAAAATTGGCAAGGGCTGCTAGGTCATTACCCTGATGCAATGTGGCACATCACCTGTATTCTTACATACTTGCAAGTATGTAAGAGTTCTTGCATTCATATAGAGGGGTAAGGTTAAAGAAACTAGTCTACAATGATGTAACTTGCTTAACTATTTGGAATATATGATATCTAATCGGATTCTTTGAGGGAACCTCTAAACCTAAACGCAACAATAAGGACCATCAATCAACAACAAAACTAAACTAAAAAAATCAATACTATGGTGATAGAGGAGGAGATCTTGCCACACGAAACTTGTAGAAGAGAGAGGAGAGGAAAAGATGACTAAGGGTAGAGAAGAAAGAGAGAGAGACATAAAAAGAGTAGATAAAAGAGCAAAAGAGAGACAAAAGTAATTTGGTTTAATTCATAAGAATAATGAGAGCACGCAACATGGGATATTTCTTATAATTACCAAAAACTTTGGGGTTTCTCCCCTGAAACACATTGGAACTTCACACTTAGGTTCTCCCAACCCAAGAAGAGTTTGCCAAGGAGTTCCTATAGAGGAAAAGAAGTGTCCCAATCCTTTGAATGAGGGTTAGGGCGCAACCAATAATAAAGAATATCAAAATGAATAAATCCACAACAAAGACAGAGAAATTTAGAAAAAGAATATGGTATTGTAGTATGAGAATTTCAGGATGTTACACTTCTGCACCTTGATCACCTCCATCAGTTCCACACCTCCATCAGTTCCAAGGTATATCATACCCTATATTTTACAAACTAATAGATGTTCTTGCGACCTCGATGTACAGCAGTTAAGTCATTGTCAAGGCCTACTTAACAACATATTTTAAGAGCTTGTGTTAACCAAGTCATTATACATTTTATCTTGATACATTCCGATTGACAATGAAACCAAGCACCTCTCTGTAACATGGATCTTGTGTACATCCTTAATCCATTTGATGATATCGGGTTCTCGAAGCTTGTATTTTCAACTGAAATTTCCAAGTGAAAACCCCTACTAATGATATTCTCATGACTACCACCATCAACCGCTATAGTAAACTTCCTTATTCGACACCTATTTCGAACAACTTGTGTCTTGGCAAATCTCCTTCTTTAGAAGTCAACGACAACTTTTAAATCATAAGTCTATTCTTCATCTTCCTCACCCACACTCAGTATCTTTATGTCTGTAATACTCTTCCTTCAACAAACCTTATGTAGTATCATGCAGGCATTCGCCATTTTCATCCCCTTGTCACCAATTTCATAAGTTGCCTAACTAAGCTAATATTATATCGATGACCCTCTTCACCGACCAATAGCACTTCACTCCATGCAACCTAACATATAAGTTTTCTTTTCTCGCTGCAACCTTCTTAGTTGATGAAAGGGATGTACTCTTATCAATATTCAAACAAATACCAAACCATTCTTGTAGAAGTTCCCACCTAAAAAATTTTCCCTGAACACCTAACACCATTAGGTTGTTTGTTCTTCTCTCAAAACCACCCTTAGATCTGCATAGCTCTAATTGGGATATTTATACTTCAACTATAGTACTTAACAATTGTAAGTCAATTTTACACCTCAACATCGTTTTCAAGCATGATAAAAAGCTAGCCACTCTCTGACCCTATATTTCATTTAAATTATTCCTCTTAGCTAATTGAAGCAATTCAATTATCTCTTTAACTACAATATAATTCCATATATATATATAGTTCTTGTACTTGTTAAGCAAATACTGCTCACACCGAGATGACAAAAATTGGCATTCAACAAATTTTCAACTCTTCCTAAGTTTTTACAGGCTATAAACATTCCTCCCTCCTTTCATCTACCAGATGATTGCACCATACTTGTGCCAGTCGTTTCAAATTGTTGCCCATGGTGTTAATCATCAAAGCATAACAGGTCTCAATATACTCATAAAAGTGATCACAATCAGAAATACAATCATGAAACTTCTCTATTCCTAGATCCTTTTTGAAAACCAAAATCTCTATATTGAATTTATAAGATTGTCTTTGGAGATCATACTTGCAATGTTTGAAGTGTCTAAACTTATTTCTCTTTTCAATCTTTAATCCTCTGTTAGACTTTCTAATATGATGATCATGGACGAGATCCCTAATACAAATAGAATCCTAATTACGATTGTTGTTGGGTTAGATTGCTAGGGCAATGAACATGACTTTGAGCTCTTCAAAAGTCTGGTATCGCTGCTCTAGACTCAACCTTGATAATGCAAAAATTGTCATTTTTATTGTTGATATTATAGTATGGTTTTGGATTGATTAGTGCCATAATAAATGTTTTTTATGACTTTTTTATTTTTTTTAGGGATCAAAAGTGGAGATTGGATCAAAATGAGCTCAAAAAGACATTTTTGGAGCTAAATGGTTCAAGGAGCATTGGGCCTACACATGAAGGAGGAAGATCTAGAGTGAAGACTTGTGGTAGAAAATTTTTACTTCAAGTAATTTGTTTTTAAAGGGGTTATTTGCTCCCCCATTTTTAGGGGTTTTTGAAAGAAGAAAATTCTTAGATCTAGATCTAGATCTAGGGCAAGCACAATTGCTTCTTCTAGGAGACCTTGGCTATATATATGATATGTAATGTGCTCCTGCGGCTGCTGTACAAGGTTGAAAGTCCATAAAATTTGGTAGCACATTCTCCCTTTAGTTTTAGGTTTTATTTTTTCTTTTCTTTTCTTTTTAGTACATTTTCTTCTTTCTTTTATTTTATCTCAAGAACGTGGTCACCATGAGCGGCTAGTTTCTTTTTTCTGATTCAAGGAAATTTCATTGATTATATTCACCGTGAGGTTATGTGCTTTATTTAAATTCTTGTATTTTAATTCAAGTAATCTCGATTCTTTGTTTATTTTTATGAAGGATTTGTATTGGTTAATCTGACAATTTAATTCAATATCAATTTTTCTACTACATCTAGGATTTTAATGATTCGTAATTGTCATGAATGAATAGTACGAGTAGCAAATATGTTATTTATGTTTATGGGTCGTTGCTGATATTCATTTTAGCCTAAAGAATCGATGGAACAAAATCGAATACGTGTACGACTATCTTAGTTATTTGTATTTTGATTTAACTGTTTTCACAAAACTTAATACTGTCATTATTTAATATGGAGCGCTATTGTGTCCAGTCGATTAATGATAAATTTTGATTGGATACTGGGTTTGGTCAATTAATTTAGGAAAATACAAGATTTATTATGGTTATCCTTATAAATTTAAGGTTAAATGTTTGAATTGTAAGAATAACATTTTTTTACCGATAATTAGTGAAACAATCAAATGTGTGAACTTTTGGATCGGATGTTTAGTATATTGAATTTGTTCTCCAATTTTTAGTATTTTTGCATATTTGATTTGTGTTTTAATTTTAGGTATTTAATTTTTGATTTAGGAATTTATTTTATATACCCTCCATTTTATTTTGACATTAACTAAGAGATTAAGTCATTATAGTTTCCATGGAATTCGATCTGGTACCGTTATTGCTACAAATTTGTTGAATTGGGGGTTCAGTATTAATTTGAGAGTTTCGACAACCTGACCAAATTTTGGCGCTGTTGCCGGGGAACTATTTTAATTTCTTAGTTTGTATTTTTCACTTGTTTACTCATTTTTTACGAGGAAGAAAAGATGGAAAATTGTGTAAGGACTCTAAAGGAATTTGTTACACCAAATTTGAATCAACAATCTTTGTGCATCGAGTACCCAGTTCTTGAGGTAAGTCACTCAAATCTTAAAAATCAAATTTCTAAACTAATTGCTTTGGTTCGTCAATTGGCTGTAAGGCAAATTCAGGTAACCAAGGTTTGTGGCATATGCTTAGTTCTCGGACATCCGACAAATATGTGTCCACCCTATAAGAAGATTCCACTCAACAAATAAATGTATTAGGAGGATTTCCTAGTCAACCTCAATATAAGTATGATCCTTTCTTCAACCATTATAATTCTGAATGGAGGGATCACCCAAATCTGAGCTATGGAAATCATGGAGGACAGCCAAGATATCTACCCTAATTTTTTGATAGATCACCATCAGCACCTTCACAATCTTCTAATTCATATATGTTTTTAGAAGATATTGTTAAAGCTCTCGTGACTAACACTCAACAATTTCAACAGGAAACGAGAGTGAGTATGCAGAATTTGGGAAATCAAATCACTTAACTGGTAACCTCGCTTTACAATTTGGAAGCTCGAACTTCAGGGATGTTGCCCTAACAAACGGTGGAAAATCCTAAAGAGAACGTTAGTCAATAACGTTGAGAAGTAAAAAGAAACTTCATTTAAGTTTCACTCCATCTAAGAAGGTGAAAGAAGGGAAGGATTTGGACGAGGAAGAGGAACACAAGTTTGAGGAATCTAAGATGAAAGAATACGATAAGGAAGTAGGGAAGCTAAGAGGTGATGAGATGGATAAGAATGTATGTGATATCATCAAAAGAACTTTATCCGAAAAATGTACGAATCCAGGTATGTTCACCCTATCTTGTGTTATTGGTAAGAAAAAAATGGAGTAAGCCATGCTAGATTTAGGAGCACCTATTAACATCATGCCTTATTCAATTTATAGTGCTCTAAAATTGGGTCCCTTAAAAGAAATTGGGGTTGTTATTCAGCTAGCGGACCACTCTTATGCTTACCCATAGAGTATTATTGAAGATATTTTAGTGCAGGTTAACGAATTTTTTCAACTGATTTTTACATCTTGAAAATGGAAGGAGACACTATCACAGATTCAGCTTCACTTCTATTAGAACGACCATTCATGAAGACAGCAAAAATCAAAATAGATGTAGCTGATGGTACTCTCTCTGTCGAGTTCGACGGCGAGATTGTAAAATTTATTATTTTTGATCCTAGGAAGTACCCAAATGATTGTCAATCAATTTGTTATACTGAAATTTTTGATTTAATTGTGCAAGAAATTTGTGAAGAAAAATATGATATTGATTTTAAATTGAATGCACAATTAGATATGGAAGGAAAGTCATATGAGCCTCCAAAAGTAAAGTTAAAGCTTCCTTGAAGAGAAACAAGCGGAGAACACCAAGTATAAAGACGTTAAACAATTGCGTTTGTTGGGAGGCAATCCAAACCTTTTTTTTATTGATGTCTAAGAGGGA
This sequence comes from Dillenia suffruticosa, assembly GCA_033439265.1. Taxonomy (NCBI): domain Eukaryota; kingdom Viridiplantae; phylum Streptophyta; class Magnoliopsida; order Dilleniales; family Dilleniaceae; genus Dillenia; species Dillenia suffruticosa. The sequence continues at coordinate 14,048,319 of JAVTVX010000034.1, read as the reverse complement.
GAATTCAAAGAGTTTCAATGGTTCAAATCAAGAGACAAACAAAGAATGAAGTGCAAAAAAAATGGACAGAAATAGTCATTGCGTTAAGATGTGATCTACTGAATTCTAAAGTCAATTTCACGATGGGCAGAAGTAATCCTTTCTTTAGGGCGTGATCACGTGGTTTTCAGTAGACTCCAAATCTACTTCACACTATATGATTTCATCATAAAGCATCCATTCATTCAAAACCTCCAAATTTCAAACCCACATTTGATTCCAAAAAAAAATAAAATTGAAAGCCTTAAAATTTTCAAACCCAATCCTCTCCACAAAAAAATCCTAGACCTAATTTTTATCACCCTTGTAGCTTCTTCACAGCAGCAAAGACCATCGACTACAGACCAGCAAACATCATCACCCTAGGGGAGTTTTCTCTCATTTCTCTTTCTTTTCATTGTTTTGCTTTTATATATTGCATTAGGGTGATTTTATGAGTGTTGCTGCTGGTTTAAAATTGTGTCTAAATTTCTTATCTTATGCATACATTGAGGATAGTGTAGTGTTTAGGTGTGGGGGAGGATTTTCATCCTAATGTCATTTCTTTTATTCTTCTTTGGAGCTTCATATCCTTTGGATTTTTGTCTAACAATGATTTTGAGTTAGTATGCATTGTTAATTTGATTTTGAAATGCATGAAAGAGACAAGTGTGATTAGTTGTTTTTGGATAAAATTGTTTTAAGTGTCCCATTGATCTTGATGATTGAGTCAATTGAAAATGTGATAAATTTGATATATATTAAACACTTTGTGAGCTTTTGAGTCTTAAGAACATTCATCATTTTGCTCTAAATTTTTAAAAGAGTGTTTATCAATCATAATATGTTTGTTTTAGAACTTGCTTTGCTATACTTTTTGAGACCACATCAATGACTTCATAGATTAATGTGATGGGGCATTTAGTTTTACCCTTTTTAGCTTTCGAAAAAAGACTATCCCGTGCATAATATTCCCCCTAGTGAAACCCATTTGAGCTTATACCAATTTTCTTTGCGTTAACCTTATTAATTGACACATATCCTTCTTTTTACACTTAGTCTTCTTTTTGGTCCTTATATCAAAGAAGCATGTGATTTGAGTATAGATTAAGTGGTTATTTGTAAAGGGAATGGGGTAACTGTATTTTGGGGATTATTTTTAGGGATTCAATCGTATGATTGGGGTGATTTGTGTATACTCCATATTTTCATTCATTATCAAATCTGATTGTCCTTGAAAAAAAAAAGAAAACAAGAAAAAAAGAAAAAAAATGAGAAAAAAAGGGGATAGAAGAAAAAAAATAGAGAAGAAAAAGAAGAAAAAATCCCAGAAGTTGAAATTGGGGAATGTGAAGAAATTCAAAAGTTTCGATTGAGGAATGAGATGTTCTTGTTGGGATATTTAATTCAATATCAATTTTTCTACTGCATCCAGAATTTCAATGATCTGTAATTGTCATGAATGAGTGGTACGAGTAGCAAATAGGTTATTTATATTTATGGGTCGTTGCCGATATTCATTTTAACCTAAAGAATCGATAGAATAAAATCGAATAATTGTACGGTTATTCTATTTATTTGTATTTTGGTTTAACTGTTTTCACAAAACTTAATGTGTCATTATTTGATACAGAATGCTATTATGCCCAGTCGATTAACGATAAGTTTTGATTGAATGCTGGATTTGGTCAATTAATTTAGGAAAACACAAGATTTATTACGGCTATCATAATAAATTTAAGGTTAAATACTTGAATCATAAGAATAATATTTTTTAACACGATAATCAATGAAACAATCAAATGTGTGAACACTTAGATTGAATGTTTAGCATATTGAATTTGTTCTCTGATTTTTAGTATTTTTGCATATTTGATTTGTGTTTTAATTTTAGGTATTTAATTTTTGATTTAGAAATTTATTTTATAAACCCCTTGTTTTATTTTGACATTAACTAAGAGATTAAGTCACTATAGTTCTCGTGGGATTCGACTTGATACCGCTATTGCTACAAAATTGTTGCATTAGAGGTTCGGTATTAATTCGAGAGTTTCGACAACCTGACCAATCCTCTATTATACGTAAACAAGACAGATTGTATGTTCATTGACCATGTCTGACATAGCCCAACATCACTTTGCAACATGTTAAGAGCTGGTGTTTCCTTCTACTTCACTTGACATCTTGTGAATCTCTATCATCAAATCAAATGAGCTCTGCGATACCATTGGATGCAAAACGAAGACATGATTTGAGTTTGATCAATTCAAACTCCAAATCTACAAAACCTTAATTCAAGGATTTCATGAAAGAAAGTATAACATTTTTAAGAAAAAAATATTCAAAGTTTGTTAAAATAATAAGGAAGTAAAACTCTTGTATTCTCCTAATTCAAATAAAAGGGAAGAAATATAAAAAAAATGGAAAATAAAAACCAAAATAATAGAATTTGCTCAAAATCCATTGTGCATTCCCATGGCAATACAGATGGCAATCCTCTTTGATGCTATGTTCTAGTAGTATCACCATTGCCATTGCCATGGTATGATCCAAAATCTATTACTGGAATATTCTGAAACATCTTCTAAGTTGTTAACTTGTTAGCTACAAATTAGGAGTTGTTTGTTAATCAAATCAAATAATATCTAGTTCCTTATTTTTCTACATTCTAGTTATTTGTAATCCTATAAATAGGTATAGATGTTAGTCTTGTTACGTTCAAAGCGAAAGAATAGCAATCCGCCTCTTCTTTAAAATTCTCCTATTTTCTCCTATTGTTAGTAGTATAAGTTCTCTTAAATTAAATATTTGGTATTAGAGTCTCGTTACCTTCATACCTTGGGCATTTCTTAATGGCAAACAATGGCAGTATAGTGAGTATAACCCAACCCTGCTTACCTATTTTTAAAGGTGACAATTATGAGTTTTGGAGCATTAAAGTGAAAGCATTATTCAAGTGACAAGAGCTCTCGAATTTGGTGGAAAATGACTACAATAGTTAAGATGATCAGAACAAATTGAAAGAAAACAAAAATAAAGGTTCAAAGCTTTGTTATTTATTCAACAAGCTGTTTATGAATCAATTTTCTCAAAAATTGCAACAGTCTCAATAGCAAAAGAGGCATAAACAACTTTGCAACTAGCATTTCATGGTTCATCCACAGTAGCCATGGTGAAGTTGCAGACACTTAATTGTGAATTTCAAAATCTACACATGAAGAATAGAGAATCAATGTAGAAATTTTTAATAAAAATAGTAGGAATTGTTAATCAAATGAGATCCTATGGAGAAGAGGTTTGAGAGATGATTGTTGTGATAAACTGTTGAAGAGTTTAACTCCTAAATTTGATCATGCGATTGCAACTATTGAGGAGTCCAAAATCTGTCAACTTATTCTTTTGATGAGTTGAAGGGTTCATTACAATCTCATAAAGTAAGAATCAACAGAATAGAAAAGAAGGTTGAAGAAAAGGCATTTCAAGCAAAAGGAGAAGGCTCAATATCAAAGGAACATGATAGAGTAGTAGGTTGAGGAAGAGGCAAAGGAGGATTTCGAGAAAAGAATTTCGGTCGTAACAAAGGAAGAGGTAGAAGATCTGAGCAAAGATTCTACAACAATAAGGGCAACATCCAGTGTCATAATTGCAAAAAATTTGGCAATTGAAAGTTGATTGTTGGTTTAAAGACAAATAGGCAAATTATGCAGAAGAGGTAGATGGAAGAGGAATATTTGTGGAATAGTGTGACACAATTGGCACCCATGGTGAAGTGTGGTTTGTAGACAATGGTGTTCAAATCATATGATAGGCAGGAAGACAATTTTCAAATAGCTTGATGAGAGTAAAAAAAAAAAAGAAGGTCAAATGGAAAATAATCAAATAAATGCAGGTCGAAGGGAAAGAAACAGATGCTCTTATTGCTAGCCAAAATAAAACAAAACTTTTGTATCACTACAAAATAAATGACTTATGGAGACGGACAAAAACGGAAAGAAAAATGTGATAAAACTGTCGATAAAGTCTTTTTCGACGGATAGAGGTTCAGTTGGTTATATACGGGTTGAGATAGACCTATCCCGACACTTGTTATGACCGTTGGAACATGTTCAACATCCAGATGATTAGAAAAGTATTAGTAAAAATCAATCTTATATCATCAGTTATAAAGAGTCAGTAAAAGTTACTATTTTTATCGTCACCTTGTAAAGACTTAGTAAAAGTTACCATCTTTGTCATTACTCAATATAACCGTTAAGAATTGTTACAACTATATATTATCCCTAATCACATAACAAGTATGTTAGTAAATATTATTATTTTTATTGTCGATAAATACAAATGTTAGTAAATATTACTATAATACCATCGTATCTTGCCATATAGGAAATGTTAATACTTTATCGTCACTCACTATAACCGTTAATAATTGTTATGCTATTTATTGTGTGTAAATATAGAATCAGATATGTTACGAAATATTACAATTTTTTTTTTGTCAGTTATGATAAGTGTTGATAAAAATAAGTTTTTATCATCAGTTTAAAAATGTTAGTAAAAGTTACTACTTTTATCGTCGCCTATTAAAGAAATGTTACTACCTGTTACTATCTTAATCATCCCTAACTATAGCTGTTGAGAATTATTACTACTATTTATTGTCGGTAACCACATAATATTACTATTTTTATTGTCAGATATTACATATGTTAGTAAATATTACTACAGATATCGTCGCTTACCACGTGTATAGGAGATGTTACTATTGTCGCTTACCACGTGTATAGGAAATGTTACTATTGGAAATATTACTATTGTCACCATAATCGTTAATAATTGTTATACTATTTATTATCGGTAAGTACAGAGTTATATGTTAGGAAATGTTATAAAATTTTTGTTTGTCGGTTATGTAAGTGCTAATAAATGTTATTACTTTTATGGTCGGTTATCATACATGTTAGTAAATATTACTACTTTTATTGTTATTAGAATATGTTACTAATCGTGAGTCACCTAACTGTTAAGAGTTGTTAGTGTTATATATTGTCGACTATTAGTAAATATTATTACTTTTATCGTTGGATAGACATGTGTTACAAAAGTATCTTTTTATCATTGGTTTCATAAGTGTTAGGAAATGTTACTATCTTTTATCGTTGTCGTTACCATCATTTTATTATAGACATTTATCATTCGTTATCATTAATTATCACATGTATTAGTATAAGTTACTGTTATATATCATTGATTACGACATTTTCTTAGGAAATTAGGAAATGCACTCCCTTTTATTATGTTAGGAAATGTTACAGAAATATTCTGGATACGATTTTTTAAGATGATATAGATTTGATTGCTATAAGATTAGAAAATAAAGAAAATTATAAAAATAATATAAACAAATAATGTTGATACATTGATTTCTAAGCAAAATGACATATACATATAAGAACCAAAAGAAAAAAAGAAAAAAATAGAGAAAAGATTGCAAGTCCTACAACTGCATGTCTTCTAAGATGTTACCATCACAATTGAAAGGCATCTTTATCTACAATTTTTCGTTCGTGTTAATCTATTCATATAAAACCATAGTGAAATTAATATAGTGACATTGTAAAGAATGATTATAAATAAAAATATTATTTTTTGGAGTTAGGTATGGTGATGATGGTAGTGATGATGATGGTTGAATTTTATGTGCATTCCCAACATAGTAGTGAATGAGTGGAGTGAGATAGTGATGTGGATAGTAGTGAGGTAGTGAGTGACTGAGTGGAGTCAATTGTAGTGATGATGATGGTTGAGTTTTATGTATACTTCTGCTGGTGAGTGAGAGATTTAGATGGCTTAGGGAAGGAGAGATTTTGAGGGAAAGAGAATAGGGAAGGAGAAGCTTTGATGGGGAAGTTTCCTGTGTATGACTTATATAATATATTATAGTCACAAATAAATTTTCAAAACTTTTACAAAACCCCCCATTTTTTTCGCTTTTTTCTCTTTTTCCCGTCTCATTTTTCATTCTTTTTTTTTTATTACCACTCGTGTTGTTCTTAATTCTTCACATTTTTTTATACTTTTAAACTTTTAACCAATGCTGCGTGTCTTTCCACTTAAAAAAAATCACTTACTTATTTACACTACTTCTTACCTTGCTATCACTATATACTAAGGTTCAATAATGTGTTTCATGTGACATATCATATGTTTATATTTCAAGTGACATATCATAGGCGTGAAACAAATGTTGTAAATAGATTTTCAAAAGTGTCATTTTTCATTAAAATTTTTTTTATAGGATGCGTTATTATTTTTTATCATCTATTTTTTAATGATCTCATTTTTCAGACTTTAGTAATTGTTTTAAATCTCTTTCTTCTTTTCCCATATGTTTCGAATGTTTCCATATGTGTTATTTTCCCATTAGTTTGTGATTTTTAAGACTTGTTATGACTTTATACAAATGCATGATTTTATACAAATGCAATATATTTGTTTTATACAAATTTTATACAATTATTGTATTACTATTACTTTACCACTGGTTACCAGGCACTTGTTACCTTGTTACCTTGTTACTATTATTTGTTATAGATCACTTGTTATCACTTGTTACTATGTTATCATTTGTTATTATGTTCTTATTATACAAATTTTATACAATTATTGCCTTACCAAGATCACTTTGTTATCACTCGTTCCATTATTTGTTATCACTTGTTACCATGATAGAGAATAAGAAGTATTTGTTACTATTTGTAAATCACTTGTTACCATACTAATTTTATACAATTATACCAGGTGTTGGAGCAATTGTATCACTGTGCTACAAACAATAGAAGTACTTATTATACTTGTTACCACTTGTTATAATGCTATATCACTACACATATGGATCATCCCTGCTTCGCTAATACACATGCCCGTGTTTGCCCGCGTGGTTGAGCTGTATGGGCATGCGCGATGCAACCGCACAGGCATGAGCAGGAGCCCGCGCATATGCGGGCACCTACACAGGCATGTGCGGGTGCTTGTGCATGTGCATGCCACGCGGGCATATTATGGTAAAAAAGATTATCTAGGTTGGATATATTGATGATACATCCACATTGAAAGCAACAAACGATTGAAAACCATATGTTGAAGTATTTAATTTAAACACAGAGATCTTACTGCATTAACCCACCAATATATTCATCCCTTTCTCTTTATGACTTGTCCATTATATTAAATACAAATAAAATATTTTACACAAATTTATATTAAAATAAATATTTAGAGCAAGACAAAAGAGAAATTGTTTTTGGCATTTTGACGTGAAAAAATTTGATTAAATTTGAGCTGAACTAAAATTGCTACGGTTAAAAAAGTGTTCTTAAAATTACTATCTTTTATCATCGGTTTCAAAAGTATTGGTAAAAGTTAATATATTTTATCATCAGTTACTATATGTCTGTGTGTATGTGTTAGTAAATGTTACTAGCTTTTCTTATCATCGTTAGTTACCACAATCACGTATGCTTTATATAATATATGATCCAGTGATGCACGGAAACGTAGCTCATATCATATTTTACGTTTCTGATACGTATCAGATACGGAAACCATATGATACTGTTTAAAAACATCTCCCACTATGTTTTCTCCCACAAACTGTAAATTACCAAATAAATATGTTATGTATCCAACCAAAATTCTAATTGTCTAATAAAATTGAAGATAAATATGAAGTTAGAATTTAATTAAACTTAGAGGAATGAACCTTGTATGAAGGTGTCACAATCCCCATCCATGAATGAAATCTGAGAGAGTAATTTGAAGAGGTTTCCAACTGCATTTTCTACATTTGCTCTGAACAAATTTGATAAAGTCGAGACCAAGAGTTCCTTTCTAAAAATCGTCATTTCTTCTCTTTGAGACACTATTTCTTCTTCCATTCGTTCTTCGCCTTGAGAGGCAATAACCGAGAGAGTCACTTTGGAAGACTTCCAAAGTAAGCTTTGCAATTTCATCTTCACACACACTTGTCCCATGAATGTCACAAATGCATTTGTGAATTTGTGATAAATTTAAAGTGGATGTGCATTTGTGATGAATTTGAATGTGCATTTTACTTCTTCATTTACATTTTACATTTGTGTCATATTCACTTTCACAATACACACACATACACACGCGCGCACGCGCACACGTCCTTTTCAAATTCATTTTACTTTTTATTTAAAATTTTAATTTTATAATTTTAGATTTAATTTTGAAAAAGATAAAATTTTTAATATTAATTTAGATTTTAATTACATTTTAGGATTATTTAGATGTTAGTAATTAAAATTAGAATTTATCTAAAATTGTTATTATATTAGTACTTTAATGATTTTTATTTTTCTATTAGTAATTTAGGTTATAATTTTCTTATTTTATAATTAGAATTAAGAATTAACTTTATGGTTTTTTATTTAAATTTGATTTATTATTCATTTAATTGTTTAATTTCTTTTTATTAGATATTATTATGAACAATTTTTGTCTATATATTTTTTAACAGTTTAAATTTCTAAATTTTGATATTTTTTTCTATCAGATTATAATTTATTTCATGATATCTTCAAATTTCAAATCTAGTTTCAGCCGTAGTAGTGTGCCTTCCTCAATATTGAAAGATGAAGATAGTAGTCCTTTATAGAAATATGTGACTAAAATTAGAAAAACAGGAGATAGTGGAGGTAATTGGCTGTGGCAGTGCAATTTTTGTAATGAAAAAAAACAAGGGACATATACAAAAGTAAGGGCTCATCTTTTAAAAATTAGGGAAAAATGGATTAGTGCTTGTAAGAAGGTGACATTTGAAAATATTTCATATATGAAAAACTTTGAAGATGAAGTTGCAAAAAACATTTCACTCTCACAATCTAAACGAGTGTCTTTGCCAAATACATCTAGTGATTTGAATATTTCAGAACAAAAGAAGAGAAGAGTTGAAGATTCACCTATTGGTAAAGATTTTGACAAGCGAACTCGAGCAAAATTAGATGCTGAGATTGCAAGAATGTTCTATACTGGGGGTTTATCATTTAATTTTGCAAAAAATCCATATTATGTAAATGCTTTTACATTTGCTACTAATCTGCCTTTAGGTGGATATTTGCCTCAAGATTATAATAAATTGAGAACTACACTTCTTCAACAAGAGAAGACAAATGTAGAAAGATTGTTGGAGCCAATTATAAAAGCACATGGTTGGAGAAAGGTGTTAGTATTGTCAGTAATGGATAGAGCGACCCCCCAAGAAGACCGTTAATTAATTTCATGGCGGTTTATGAAAATAGATCAATGTTTCTCAAAGCAGTAGATTGTTCCAGTAAAGAAAATGATAAGTTTTTCATTGCTGAATTAATGAAAAAGGTAATTGATGAAGTTGGTAATGAAAAAATAGTTCAAGTAATTACTGATAATGCTACCAATTGCAAAGGTGCCAGAGAAATCATTAAAGGTATATTTCCACATATCTTTTGGACTCCTTATGTTCTTCATACGCTGAATCTTACATTAAAGAATATATGAATGGCTAAGAACTCAGCAAATAATTAGGAAACATATAATGAGTGTCATTGGATCACTGTTATGCATGGAGATGCTTTACAAATAAAAAATTTTATAATGAATTATTCCATGAGAATGGCTATTTTCAACCGATTTAGTTTTTTGAAGTTGTTTTTGGTCGCAGACACTCGTTTTGTTTCAGTTGTTGTGACATTTAAAAGATTTAAACTTATAAGACGTGCACTTGAATTGATGGTAATGAGTGATCAATAGGCACAATATCGAGATGATGATCAAGGGAAAACAAGATTTGTTCGTGAGCTAGTGGTAGATGAAGATTAATAGGAGAAAGTTGATTATGTTATTACATTCACTGTACCCATTTATGACATGATTAGAGTTTGTGATACAGATAAACCATGCTTGCATTTAGTTTGTGATATGTGGGATTCTATGATTGAGAAAATGAAGACAGTTATCTATGAACACGAGCAAAAGTCAACGAACGAGTTTTCTTCCTTCTGTCATGTGATTCATCAGATTCTTGTTGATCGTTGGGCAAAAAATAGAACTCCACTACATTGTTTAGTTCATTCATTGAATCCAAGGTAATCATTTAGTTGAATTTTTTACTTTTCTAATTCATTAGCTAATTTTTTTTTTCAATTTCATTATAGCGAATAGTTTTCTCTATTGTATTATTAATTTTTTTTTAAAGATTTTATGATGATAAGTAGAGAAGTCTCAATTGAACGAAACAAGTGCTTTAGAAGACTTTTTTCAAATGAAGATGAGCGTGTTAGCGCTTCTAATGAATTTGCTGATTTTTCTTTAAAAAGTGGATCATTTGGAGATTCAGATTCAATTGCAAGTAGGTATTATACGGATCCAAAAAAGTGGTGGGCATGTTATGGTTTCAAGGCACCTTTACTTCAAAAATTGGCTTTTAAAGTGCTTGGACAATCTAGAAGAAATTGGACCACTTATTCTTTTATTCATTCATTTAGAAGAAATAAATTAAATCCAAAAACGTACAGAAGATTTGGTATTTATTCATAATAATCTCCGTCTTTTATCAAGAGGCATATCTCAATATCATGATGAGAGGACAAAATTGTGGGATATTGGAGGAGATCAATTTGGGAGCATGCAAGATGTTGGTATTCTTGAAATTGCTAATCTAACATTGGATGAACCAGAATTGGAGAGTGTACCTTTTGATGAAGATGCAAATACAAGTAGGGAGAATGTGAATGATAATATAGAATTAATTTAGTAAATTACATTTGTTTTTTAATTTATTTTTTGTTTAAATATAAATATTTTTAGTTTAATGAATTATTTGTTTATTGAGTTTTAATTTTAACTTTTATTTTTTATTTTATTTGTCTTATAATTAATGATTGTATATTTAATATTTTTTTAATTTTTTTATAAAAGACATTATTTTATTATCTTTATAAAATAAGTAATATTTATATAAAATTTTTATATTTTTAATATATATGCTTCCTGCACGTTTCCGTTTCTTATTTTTTTATGAAATGATATTTCCCGTATCGTTTCCGTATCCGTTTCCATTTCCCGTTTCCGTTTCCGTACAACATAGATATGATCTATATGATTTATATAATATATCATCTTTCTAAATAAAATTTTAAAATCTTTTCAGAAGCCCCTCATTTTTTTCTTTTAGGCTTTTTTTCTGCCTCATTTTTCATTGCCCATTTTTTCTTTTACGCTTTTTTCTTCTGTCTCATTTTTCATTACCCGCTTCTTAATTTCTCACATTTTTTTAATCAATACCGCCACTGCCTTTTAGTTGAAAAAATCACTTATTACGTAATTTTTACTACTTACTTTGCTATTACTACATTTACTACATAGGGCATGCCTACACTGTGTTGTACTATGCTAATTATGTCCATTTGATTAATCACATGAGTATCAATTTATTAATATTATTAATTTAAATAGTATAAAATTATTAATATTATTAATTTAAATAATGTAATGATATGAAATTAGTAATATATATAATATAGTGTCATAGTTTTAAAAATTTATTAATAATTTGAAATTATAAGATAGTGTAATTAATTATATTGGTATAATGAATGAAGAGCACTTGTATCTGTTGTTGTATTCACAGGGTTTTTATCTAAGTAACACTAAGATCTCATCCTTATTTAAAATCACAAAGAATCACAAAGGTGAATAAATAAAGAATTCAAATTCTCACATGTCCACACTCTACATAACTTCCACACATACAATTTTCACACATGTACCACTTCCAACCCCATCTCAAATGTAATATTATTTAAAATTACTAATAATCTTATAATATAATATTGGTCAATATTATTTAAATTATTATATAATTATTAATAATCCTATAATGTAATATTGCTCAACATTATTTAAATTACTAGATAATTAATTAAGTTATGTAACGATAATTATATTATTTAAATTAATATGGATAATGCAAGATTCAATCATTGAATGGTGAATTACAATGCCTCATTACAATAATCTAATTTATAGTAATAGATATAGTAATTTATAGTAATACATATAGTAAGTAATTAATGTATTATATAGTAATGTAAGATTAATATTACTATATTATCGGACAATGATGTAATCTCAAAAGCAATACCAATGGTATGAACGAATCCCAAAAAAAATCTTTTTGCACCACCAATCAATTATTTAACTATCATTTTCACAAACAAATTAACAAATTTTCAAAATCATTTTAGCGCACTTTTTTCATTACACACTTTTTTTTCACAATTTTCTGAAGTTTAGTTTTTCCCACCTCTTTTTTTCATTACATATTGGTCTTATTTTTAATTTCTCATATTTTTTTTATACTTTACTTAATACCCATGACGTGTCATTCCCATATCTTTGCCATATGTGTTATTTATTTAAGTTATTCAAATGAGTTGTTATCATGTTATTTTATTGTTATTACATTTCATACATATACTTATTACCTTGTTTGCAATAGTCTTCACTTAAATTTTCATCATCAAATTAAAATTTCAAAACTTAATTAAAAAACCTAATTTTTGATTAAATTGACTCTAAAAGTAAAAATTGTTTTTGGCACAAAAAAGAAGATATTATCTCAATTGTCTAAATGAATTAAATATATTGATATTAATATTAATATTGTTAGCAATTTAGTATACTCCAGTAATAATATTTTCACCCACCAAATTTTTATTAATTGTTTAACTTATCACTTATTACTTTATTTCCACCTGTTATCTAGATCATGTTACCATATCCTACATGGTAGAGAATAAAATACTTATTACCATTTGTTAAAAATCACTTATTATTGTTATCATTTTTTACCATACCATATTATATAAATTTTATACAATTATTATGTTACCATTTGTTACATTATTACCATTTGTTAAAAACCACTTGTTACTATGCCATATTATACAAATTTTATATAATTATTGGTTTACCACTTATTATCAGATGTTGAAACAATCATGAAATTATTATATATCACTTGTTATCACTTGTTATCACTTATTATCATAACTTGTCATAATTTGTTGTTAAAAATCACTTGTTACCTCTTGTTGTCATACCATATTATACAAATTTTATACAATTATTAGCTTACTACTTATTATCAGTTGTTACCAGGTGTTGGAGCAATCATTTATCTTGTTACCCTTTGTTATTTGTTATAGATCAGTTACCTTGTTATCATTTGTTATTTGTTATAAATCACTTGTTATCACTTGTTATTGTTTATCACTTGTTATCACTTGTTACCACGTAGATAGAGAAATACACTTATTATTTTATTACCATTTGTTATTTGTTATAATAAAAGTACTTGTTACCATTTGATTGTTACCATTTGTTATCATGCCATATCACTTGATACCAAGAATGAAAATAGATTGATAAAAAATATAAAAATAGAGAAGATAAAAATGTAAAGAAAATTACATTTCATACATGTATTGATTTATAATAAATAAATACATAATTACAAAAACTAACGGGAAGAAATAAATGATAAATAAGAAAAGGGAAATAAATGAAATAAAGAGAGAATTGTAAACAGAAAAATGAAATAAACCTAAAACACAAAAATTGATTAAGTTGACGCCCTAAATCTTTTCGCGCCAATTTTGTTGACTCCAAGAAATGGTGCAAAGAGGAGGAGGTAATCCAAATAAACAAGTGAACAAATACTCGCGTCAAACTTTTTCATACCAATTTTATTGGCTCCAAGAAATTGCACCAAAGAGGAGAAGGAAGAGAGGAGGAAAAGAGGAGGAAGAGATAGCTGTTTTTTTAATTGATATAAAATTATATACTCAGAAATATTTGACACAATATATGATATAAATTATGAATTTAATATAAATATAAAATTTATATGATATAAATTATATACTCATAATCGCGTTATTATATGTACTTAAAATTATATACTCATACCGCGGGCTTACCTTCGTGGTTGAGCCTCACGGACACCTGCGGTTGGGCCACGCAGACATTGCATGACTATGTAATATATATAATAATTTATTACATTATTATAATATAGTATTATATATATATAATATTATATTATTATACATTATTATTAATTTTATATAATTAGTATCATATTTTTTTTAATTCATTTCTAATCTAATGTCATATATATATATAATAATTTATTATAATTAAATTTTATACTTACACACGACAATCATGGCATGACAATGTAATTTGAGGTTATATATAATATAATATAATATATTATATTATGTTATAGTACTAGCAATACACTAATATGATATAATATAGTAATATAATATAATATAATATAATATAATGAATTTTCCGTTACATATTACATATTATATGTACAAATATATATTATAATACAATACAATATAATATAATATAATATAGTAGTAATGTAGTAATGCAATATTATAACATAATAGTAATATTCATATATATATATATATATATATTACACATATATAATATAATATAATATAATATAATAATAATGTATAGAAATATAGCAATGTAAAAGTAATATACTGAATTACATATTATATTATATTAGAAATATAATATGATATAATAATCTAGTATAATTTCTTATTATATATTATATATTACATAAACATATTTTTTGGTATCCGTGTGCCTTGTGCGGGCATGCACCGCACATGGTGCATGCCTTCCGGCGTGTAGCACAAACATGGTGCACGCGGGCATGCGCATGCCCAGCGCTTGCGCTGTTGGGCCGCGCATGCCTTCTTTTTATTTTGCAAAAAATGCTTAAAAGAAAGTTTGAACCTGCGATCATCATGCCACCAACAACCCGCCATGAGTTAAAATAACCACTGTGCCAATAATATATTGTTGTGTGTGTGTGTGTGTTTGTTTTTTTCTTCATTCCTTTCGGTGTTACTCTCCTTTTTTTTTCGCTATCTTACTCTCACATTTTTTTTTCTTTATGTCACTCTCACCTCTATTTTTTTCTTTCACTTTGAGTTTATGTTTTTTTTTTTTTTTTTGCTATTCTCTTTAAATTTTCTTACTATTTAAATCTAATCTAATATATTCAAACCATCTATTATTATTATTTATTTGAATTATATTTTGTTAAATAAATGAATGAATCATGAGTTATTGGTTCAAAGTTTTTGTGATTAAATATATAAAAATTTTAAATTATTAATATATTATAATTTAAATTTATTTTTCTTTTTTTTTTTAACTTATTAATATATTATAATTTAAATTATTAATATATTAGCAATATTGAAGTGTATACAAAAATAAAAAAAATCATGAAATCTGTTGCACCCTTATATTGTTATCTTGAAATTACACACTATTATGTTACCACTAGTTATTATTTATCACCTACTTACTACTTATCACTTAATTATCACTTACTACTTACCACCTAATTATCACTAATCATCTAATTATTACTTACCACCTAGTTATCACTTACCACACTTACGTGAATTGCTTACCACCAACTTACCACACTGCGACGCTTCACTTACTACCACTCCTCTCTCTCAAAATATACAATCTCTTATCACTCTCAAAATTATCACAATACCTCTTATCAATTTCAAAATTATCACAATTTTTCCCCTTACGACCTCCTTACCACCTTATCATATCTTATCACTATCAAAATTATCACAACTTACCATCTTACTACATCCTTACCAACTTTTTTTCACTCTCAAAAGTATCACAACTTACCACCTTACTATATCCATACCAACTTTTTTTTACCACCTTCTATCACAAATTATCACTTTCTTATTACAATCTTTTATCCTATTATAATCATATTACAATTTATCACATTTACTCCAATTACAGATTTTTAATATTTACGATATATATACACTTTTTTCCTTTTTTTTGAGCATTTGGATTTCTATAATTGAATTGAATAGGAATTGAATTGTACATGTGGTTGTTAATTTAAAGTCATAGTAAAAGAGAAATGATATAATATAATTCAATATTAATAACTATCATGTGCAGTGTGCACGCATGAGCTCTTGCCTATGCAGTATAGCCGCATGGGCCCCCAAGGCACAGCTGCGCAAGCATGTGCATGCATGCGCTCTTGCATGTGCGGTATAGCCGTGCGGGCCCTTGCAGCACAGCCACACAGGCGTGCGCACGTATGCTCACACCATATCTTTTTTTTTTCTTTTCTTTCTATCACTCTCCTTTTTTTCCCATTTTCTTATCTCACTACACCTTTCTTCTTTTTCTTATCTCACTCTCACTCTATTTTTTTTCTTTTTTTTCTATTCAAACATAAACTTTTTATTAACAAACTTTTTTTTGAATAAACGTTACAAATTACAAATTACAACTTATAACTTTTTTTGCTTACCATTTTGTTAAAAATCTTTTATTATCATACCATATTATATAAATATTTTACAGCAAAGAGGGAATATTCATTATATCATGTGACTAAAATAATTATTAAAGTCCGAACCATTAAGATTAAAAAAGAAGATGGTCAAAAATAATAACGCATGCCACAAAAATTTGTAATGAAAAACATGCATTTCTAATGAGAAATTGCACGAAAAAATTTATTTTCAACATTTGTTTCGTGGTCACTTGAAACATAACTGTGAACCTTATGTCCACTTGAAGTAATGAAAGTTGAAAAAAATTTACCAAAATTTTGGCCATAATAATATAATCTAGTATTACTATATAACACAACTAAAATTATAACAAATTATAAATAGTTTCATAATATAAATTTATAAATTTATTATTATTATGATTATCAATATTAATTTAAATAATATAATTATTACCAATGTAATAATTAATATGACTATATTAGTATAATAGAATATTACTATATTATACAACTTAATTATCATATTTCTTAATTATAAATTCTAAAATATAAATTATCATATGAATTAAGTGTGTAATTAATATCATTAATTTAAATAATGTAATGCATTATCACACATCTCCAGCACATTCCTTATTTATAAAAATTTTGAAATATAAATTAAATATGATGATATAATTAATATTCTTATTTTAAATAATATAATCATATGAAATTTTTATGTAAATATAAAATTCTGTAACAATGTAGTAATAATAAACTAAAATATATAGTACAATATAGTAATATAGTAGTAATATTTATTGGTAGTAGTGGTAGTTAGTATAGTGATAGTTATATAGTACAATATAATAATATTTACTAGTAGTAATATAGTAATATAATAATAATAAGATAAGATTATGTTTGAGCTATTTTGGATAGATAAAATATATAATACAACGTAATAATATAGTAGTAACATTTACTAATAGTAGTGGTAGTTACTAGTAGTAGTGATATTTATATAGAACAATGTAATAATATTTTCTAATAGTAATATAGTAATATTGTAATAATAAAATAAGATTATGCATGCGTCGGTTGAGTCGTCTATAGTATAATATAGTAATATAGTAGTAATATTTACTAGTAGTAGTGGTGGTTACTAATAGTAGTACTATTTATATAGTAGTAATATTTACTATTTATAATATAGTAATATAGTAGTAATATAGATAAGATTATGCATGCACGGTTGTCAGTTAATTATTTAAATTTTTAATATTATTATTTTAAATTAATATAATTAATATTATTAATTTAAATAATGCAATCATATTAAATTACTAATTTATATAATATAGTGTCATAATTTATTTTTTATTATTAGATAATATACATGATAATAATACATTAATTTTTAATTATGAATATTATATAATTTTATATAAATTCTTAAAAATATTAACACTAATATTAATTTACTTTAATTCACATTTACGATCTACAATTTCAATGACAACTCCATAATAAAATCTCTAATCTTCACACGCCAAAAAAAATTTTTCTATCCATATCCAATTTAATCATATTTCGCACCAAAAACAAATTTTCAGTCAAATTGAACTTAATCAATTTTTTGGTGCTAATTTTTCAGTTTACTCCAATTTAATCAAATTTCTTCGTGCTCAAAACAATTTCTCTTTTGTTTTGCTCTATATTTCAATATAACTATTTTAACTGACGATAACCGATGCCAAAATAATAATATTTTCTTATGTCACTGATGATATAAGGGGTAACTTATACTAACACAACAGTTGTGGTATCCGATGATAAAAGTTAATAACATTTACTAACATAATAACATTTACCATAAGGTAGTAACAATGTTAATAAGTGGTAATCAATGATAAAATGTAACAACATTTACTAACATATGTTGTAACTGACAGTAAATGACATAATATTTCCTAACATATATAGTAACCGGTAGTAATTTTTACCAACAGTCTTCTAACTGTCGATACATATATCGTACACTTACCATACCTTACAACACTTATCATATCTTATACATCCTACACTTATCATGCCTTACTATACTTTATCATAACTTACCATATCCTACATATCCTACACTTATCATATCTTACTACACTTACATACCTTACAGATCCTACACTTACCAGACTTTACCGCTACTTACCATATCCAACATATCCTACACTTACCATATTTTACTACACTTACCATACTTTACCATAACTTACCGCAACTTACCATGTCAATATCTTATCACATTTATAATTTTCCACCTTTGTATCTTATTACTTCTTTTCCCCCCTCTCATTCACAAAACAACCTTTATACTAATTAATTAACACAATCAATAGAACTCTATATAAACGGTGGATGATAACTGTCAATATAACTTTAAGTCACTACTTACTAAGTCACCAAGTTACTAAACAAAAGTACCTATATTTACCCATTACAAGTTATAGCTGTAAGCATACACAATGGTTATAAAGACACCTTTCAAATCGTCACTACAAAACCTATATTTACCGATCATAAGTTATAGCCGTGAGGATATGGGTATATAAATACAGATGTGCTTATATCCGTAAGTATAGAGTATTGTATATTCAAACGCTATGCTACCTTTGGCCACGGTTGAAAATCTTTTGTCAACGACCATTACCGTAGGAAAATTTATAGTACTTCTAATGGTTTCAACCATAACCGTCTATATAGTTTCAAAAAACTATGAGTAAAGTTTACCGACAATAAATGTTGCCATCAACATAATACTTTAATTTTGTAATGCATGATGTTCAATTTGTTCCTAACTTAGCACACAATTTGTTGAGTGTTGGATAGTTGATGGCTAGTGGATGCTCAATTATATTTGATAATGGAGCATCTGTCATTAAGGACAAAGCTTCAGGCCATATGGTTGTAAAAGTTCTTATGAACAAAAATAGGAATATTTCCACTTGAAGTCTCTGATGTGGAAGAATTTGCACTCTTTGCTAGAGCGCAAAATGAATCCAACTGTGGCATCTTCGATATGGACAACTGAATATGAAAGAATTGCAGCTGCTCGAAAGAAAAGGTATGGTTTATGGACTTCCAAAAATTAAAACATTTGATATGTGTGAGGGATATATTTATGGCTAGTAAATTAGGAAGTCATTTCCTATTGGGAAAGCATGGAGAGTCACAGCATGTCTTGAACTAATTCATGTAGAACTATGTGGTCCCATGAATACATAGTCATTTGGAGGGAGTTACTACTTTCTTTTGTTTATATATGACTTTAGTAGGATGAGTTGGGTATATTTTTTGAAATCCAAATCAGAAACATTTGAGAATTCCAAAAAAATTCAAGGCACTGGTTGAGAAGCAAAGTGGTGCAAGAATAAGAGTACTTCGCACAAACAGAGGTGGTAAATTTCTTTCAAAGGAATTCAATCATTTCTGTAAGGAGAATGGAATTCATAAGGATATGACAACACCATACAATCAGGAGCAAAATGAAGTAGCAGAAGGTAAAAATAGAATTGTGGTGGAGATGGCAAGAAGTTTGCTGTAAGGGAAACCACTTCCAATTCATTCTAGGTAGAAACTGTAGCAACAGCAGTGTATCTTTTAAATCTTTCTCCTACAAAAGCAGTTCAGAATTGCACTCCATTTTGAAGCATGAAAAGGGATCAAAGCAACTGCAAGTCATTTAAAAGTCTTTGGTTTATTGTTTATGTTTTAGTAAATCTTCAAAATCACAAAAAATTAGATGAAAAATAAAAAAAAAATGTATTTTCATTGGTTATTGTTTTGAATCCGAAGCACATAAAATGTATAACCATATTGCTGGCAAGATAATTGTCAATAGAAATGTAATGTTTAATGAGAAAGCATGCTGGAGTTGGAGTGATAGAATCAGTAATGTGGAAGATCAGTCTCAAATTCCATTGGTTGAGGAAAACTCAAATTCAAGCTCAATTGATTCTCCAACTTCTACTCCAAATGTAAGCAGTCCAGCAACTCCACTCGAATACAGCCTCAACATTCAACAATCAAGTGAGACTTCAGAGGAGACATAACTAAGAAAATTCAAATCATTGAGGAAATATATGAATCATAGGAGTTTCTTTCTTAGTTCAAATTCTCCAACTTATACAGAGGCAGTAGAATGGGAGGAGTGGAGAAAGGCAATAAAAGAGGAACCCATGTCCATTCATGACAAAACAGAAGAATGCAATAGGCTTAAAATGGATATTCATGACAAAATTTCATACAAAATGGAAGTGTTCAAAAGCATAAGGCTCTGTTGGTTGCAAAAGGTTATTTTCAATAGCAAGAAATCGACTATAAGGAGACTTTTTCTCCTATAGCACGATTTGAGGCAGTAAGAATGCTCTTAGCATTGGCAACACAACTCAGTTGGAAGATGTACCAATTTGATGTCAAATCAACATTTCTGAATGATGAATTGAAGAAAAAGTCTACGTCTCACAACTAGAAGGCTTTGAGATTAAAGGAAAAGAAAAATAGTTGTACAACTTAAGGAAAGCTCTCTATGGCTTAAAGCAAGTTCTAAGAGTATGATAGAGAAAAATTGATGCATATTTTTAGCAAAATGGCTTTGCAAGGAGTAAAAATGAGCATACTCTTTATTTAAAGACGCAAGGTATCACTGATTTCATGATATTTTGCTTATATGTTGATGATATAATCTACATGAGTTCATATAATCTACATGAGGTCATGTTCACCACTTGTGGAAGAATTCAAATCTAACATGATGAGTAACTTTGAAATGACAGAATTGGGATTGCTGCACTTTTTGCTTGGACTAGAAATACTACAACATGAAGCTAGGGTGTTTATTTCCCAAAAGAAGTATGCTATAGATTTGCTAAAGAAATTCAACATGTCCTATTAGAAGATGGTGGCCACTCAAATGAATGTGAATCAAAAATTGCAGCACAAAGATAGCGCAGAAGAAGCAAATCAAAAGCAATTTAGATGTTTGGTTGGTTGATTAATATATTTAACACACCCAACACTAGATATTTCATTCTCAACTGGAGTTGTCTCAAGATTCATGAACAATCCATCAAAGCAACACTATGGAGCTGCAAAGAGGATCTTAAGGTATATTTTCAGATTGGTTGGCTTCACCAATAGTGATTGGGCAAACTTAATAGATGATAGAAGTACTTTCGGAAATGTTTTTAGGCTTGGTTCTGATGCATTCATATGGAATTCAAAGAAACAAGCAATAGCAACTTTGTCAACAACAGAGGTAGAGTATGTGGCTGCCACTACAGCAGCTTGTCAATGCATCTAGTTTAGGAGAATGTTAAGTGAGTTGCATCAAAAGTAAGATGAAGGGACTGAACTTTATTGTGATAATAAATTAACAATTGTTATGGCAAAGAATCCAGCATTTCATGGAAGAATAAAGCACATTGAGATTTCATTTTATTCAAGAATCGGTGGCCAAAGGAGAAATAATTATAAAGTTTTGTCATATTGAAGTTCAAATTACAGACATCTTCACAAAGGCTCTATCAAGTAAGAGGCATGCTTATCTTAGGACATTGCTTGGAGTCTATGATTGATATGATCCAAAATCTATTGCATGAAAATTTTGAAACATTTTTTGAGTTGTTAAGTTATTTGCTATTAATTAAGAGTTGTTTGTTAATCGAATCAAATAATATCTAATTCCTTATTTTTCTGCATTTCAGTTATTTGTAAGCCTATGAATAGGCATAGATGTTAGTCTTGTTACGTTCAAGGAGAAAGACCAACAATATGCTTCTTCTTTAAAATTCTCCTATTTTCTCCTATTATTAGTAGTGTAAGTTCTCCTCTTAAACCAAACAGTTATGAGTATCGCTATTGCCATCACAATGGTGACTCCCCTGCTTGTATTCTAAGCCCTCTTTTTTTTTTTTATAAAAAATATAATCAAATGGGATCGAAGTGGAGAAGGGAGGATGAAAGAAGGGATGTTTTACCGCTTGAGATGTCCCGAGGGTCTTCGAGCCCCCTTACTCTCCACGCATATCCATGGCCATAGTCGAGGGGTATGGTTCATGGCCTTTCTTTTTTTCATGCATTTTTGACCTTTCATTGCTTGTCCGATTAATCCATAAACTTGTGATAAAGGCATTCTACACATAATAATCTAAATATTGAAACTATAAAATAGCTAAGACTATAATTTGATCAAACACAAAGTAATGATCCTCAATTTTGAACTCAAGATATCTCTTTTTATCATCTAAACATATTTTAAGATCAAGTTGATGGCAATGTATTTAACATTTAAATACCAGTTTTGTTACAAAAGATATTTTATTGATCGTTATTATTTTGCATAACAGAAAGTTTCATAACTAATTTGGCAATTAATTATTAAATGACATGCTAGCAAAACAAAAGTTGTTCTATGAAATTTTTTTCTGATAATTATTGGCGTATAGGTGTCTTGGGAATTGGTTTTAATAACAGGATTGTTCCTTCATAGGTTGTTCATGTAAAAATTACTAATTGGTAAATGACGAGTCATTTTTTATTTTCTTAAATAAATTTTAGAGCTGAAAATTCTTTAGACATTCGATATTTTTAATCTTTCTTCAAATGTATACTTTTCGATATACTTTTTAGTTAAATACATGTTATTAAATTACATTAGATGGAGTACAGGAGATTCAAAAAAGTAAAATGTGGATACCCCTTTTCCTTACAGTTATATTGAGCGCTGCACTTTTTGGGAAAACATTAGAAGCTCTGATTTTGCTACTTCTATTTATTGTTTTTTTTTTTAATAATCATACGAGAGATTTAAACTCAAAATGGTAAAGAGAAACGGCATGATGCCGATTATACTATTGTTCATTAATTTTCCTTTTTCTTTCTTTTTATTTTATTTAAAGCAACTCGACGGTGTAGCGTTTCTATATTTATAATTCCTCTTCGATTCAGCATCTTCAAGTATTTTTTTCCGGAATTAGTTACTTGAATATTAGTTTTATTCACATCATAATTAGAATATAGTTTTGGTTTTTATGTATACAACTTTTCCAAGTTCCTTGATTAGGTTTGTTCTCACAAGTGTGTTTCAGAGTCTACAGCCATCGTAAAATTGTGTATTGTGATTCGTAATGTGTCAATATCTTTTACTTTATATTCTACACAAAGTTATTTAATTTTACATAAATGCTCGAAGGAATAAGGAGTATACAAACAGGGACGGAGTTAGAAAATTCTTCTTGAAGGGGCCATAAAGTAATAAAAAATAAAAATGTATTAAAAATTCGTATAATTCTAATTGAAAAAATATAAAAAAAAAAATAATTTATGAAAATTGTGTTTTCCGCTTCTTCGTTGATTCAAATTCATATTCCGAGCTAAAAATAATAGCAATTTCCCTTTTTAGTATAAATAACGAAACTATTTGTAAGATACTTATCTTCAATCTTGTTCTTCAACTTTACATTCAAAATTTTGATTACTGAGAAAACTCGTGTAGTTGTTGTTAAAATTAGAAGAGTCAAAATAAAATGAATCAAGAGAGATGTTATAACATTTATTATAGAAATTATTATTTTCTCTTGTATATTGAATCAAGAGAAAGGTCTTCCATGGATATTTCTTTTCATGAGAGAGAGAGAGAGAGGAAAAAAAAAAAAAAAAAAAGAGGAGAAAAAGTTGATGAATTTTTTCATATTTTATATCATTTATTATTACTATTATTTGTTTTACCCTCCTTTTTACTCTTTCTCTATTTGCATGCAAATTTATCTTTTATCACCTCTCACTACTTTTAAGATGCTATTTTTTCTCCTAAATTCCCTGTCAAAGCTCTCTCTTAGAATTTTCTATCATTTTTTGGGCATCCAGAGGTTCCCTACTTCGAATGTGGATCCTGTATGTTCACGGTCATTTCTATGTTTCAAATTCAAACAAAGAAAGATGTGGAGGATTGTAGATAGCCCAGGAAAATCAAAAGAATCAAAGAGATGGGCAATGAAATGATCCTAGTCTATAGTCTGCTGCGGCTTTTCTGATTATTCCAGGAGAGACTTAAAGAGCAATGGGCACTTCTTTTGGCATGATTAAGAACTCATCGGAAGCAGGTTTTGAGGCAATTCTACCAGAGGAATTAATAATCGAAATCTTGTCATGGCTTCCAGTGAAATCCTTATTTCGACTCAAATGCGTATGCAAATCATGGTATGCTCTCCCAAACAATTCCCATTTCATTTCCAAACACCTTCATAACTCCACAATTCGCACCCAAAACCAGGGCTTGATCATTTTCCACCACAAAAATCCGGATGAATCAATTGATAAAAATACTTTGACATTGCTCTCCGGTGAAACCACTTTAGACATTGAAGTCCCTAAAGAATTTGAAAAGTCAAAGCATGTAGAAATTTCCGGTCCATGTAATGGCATCTACTGCGTGTGCACTGAGAATGGCATAGCATTGTGGAACCCTTGTATTAGAGAGTTCAAACTTCTTCCACAACATAACATTCCCTGTGATGTCCCTAAAAATCTCACTCAATGCTGTTATGGGATTGGATTTGATTACATGTCTAATGACTACAAAGTTGTCAAGACTCTTTTTTCGTATAATGGCCGCCAAGGCCTTTTCGGGATATATTCATTGAAAACAAATTCATGGAAAACAATGGATGTCCACCATGAATCTGCAGTCCGTCTTCGCTATCCTTGTTTAAATTCAAAAGGGGTCCTTTATTGGGTTAGGCTTGTAACAGTGGAGACATCCCTAATGCCTAAATCGCTCTTTGCATTTGATATGGGAAATGAGAAGTTCCTTGAGATACCGCCGCCCATGGATATTTGCAATGAGAAAAGTTCTTGGGCTATTTCGCCTCTAAATCAATCAATTGCTTTGGTAGCTTTTAATTTTGGGTTGCAAACCACAAGGCAATGGTTTGATGTTTGGATGATGAAAGAAGACAACAAGAAGTACTCTTGGACTATGTTGCATAGAATTGGACCTGTTCCTCATATATCATTTCCATTCGGGTTTCAAAGAAATGGTGAACTTGTTTTGCTTGGTGGTGGAAAGGTGATTATTTTCAACCCAAAAAGCCTAGAAATAAAAAATGTTCGTGTTAGTGGGCGTGGGCAAGTTCTTTTTTATGAGGAAAGCTTGATCTCATTCAAAGGAGTAAGTAGTAGATGATTCTTAGACTCCCGGACTAAATTTCATATTTTATGCTACTTAATTTTGTCGCCTCCTTATCTCAATGTATATTATGCTACTTAATTCTTACTAGTTTAGGCTTGTTTGTCAAAGATAAAGAAGTTGATATATATTATAGTTTGTATGTTAAAAGTAACTATTTCAAGTTTTTTTTTTTAATAATCTATATATATATTTTAAAAAAAAAGGTTTATTACTTGTTTCATACTTCTGTGTTAGTTCTCCGGTGTTTTTCATATGCAAATGTGTTAGTTTGTACCTACTCCCAACAACATCAAACCAAATACCAATCCATCAGCTCTCTCTCTATGCTCGTATATGCGTGTGTGTGGGGAAACCCTATTTTTATAGTATTCATGTTCTTGGTGTATGTGGGTGTGTATA
The DNA here is from genome assembly GCA_033439265.1 of Dillenia suffruticosa. NCBI lineage: Eukaryota > Viridiplantae > Streptophyta > Magnoliopsida > Dilleniales > Dilleniaceae > Dillenia > Dillenia suffruticosa. Next base: position 14,022,211 of record JAVTVX010000034.1, on the reverse strand, counting down.
AAGACTACATGTAACTCTTTTTTATTTATTTTTTTAATTTGAATTTGAGATCACCAGATTAGAGAATGGGGATTTATACCACTAAACTGTTTTCTTGAGAACGTAATTCTCTCTCTCTCTCTATGTACGTATGTAAAGCCTATTCTCATAGCATTCATGTTCTTGGTGGGTGTGGTTGTGGGTGTGGGTGTATAAAGCCCATCGGTATTATTCTCTCTCTCTCTCTATGTGCGTGTGTAAAGCCTATTCTCATGGCATTCATGTTCTTGGTGGGTGTGGGTGTGGGTGTATAAAGCCCATCGATATTATTCTCTCTCTCTCTCTCTCCTCTCTCTGCTTGTATGAGCGTGTTAGTTCTTCCGAGTCTTTCATATGCAAATGTAGTAGTTGCTCAGTATGAAGTAGAGAGTGAGTATGCCCATGAGCCTTAAATAAGACTCATGCAGTATTTTATGAGTAAAGTTCTGGTCTTATGAAATATGAGTTAAATTAAACATTGATTTCTAGTCCTAAGTCTATTAAAATGAGAATATATATATTGCAAAACCAAATAATGATTCCTAAAAATAATTTCTATCCCTAATTCTAATAAAAATCAAATATATAAAATAATAGCAAATAAAGATTAAACGCCTAAAATTAACTAAGTAAGAAATTTAAAAATATACTAAAAGATCTAAAACTACTAGAAAATACTAACATTCTAAAATACTAGTCAAAATTAAAATTATTTTTATTTTAAAATAAAAAATTTCAAAAAATTAATATTCACTATAAAATAAAATCTCAAAATAAAAAAAAAAAAATACTGAAGTTAAACCGAAAATAATGCTGAAGTGAAAACGAGTAAACGTCCCTAAATTGAATGCCAGAATTGAAATAGAAATTGAAAACGGTGGGCGAATGAAGGCGAAGAAGACGAAGTCGAACCAAACTCGCCGGCGAATCTCCGAATTCGACTGAAGACGACGATCGGAGAGGCGGAAGCGATGGACTCCGGAGACGATTGAGATTGAACAGCCGAATTGAAATGAAGCGACATCGAAATCGGAGAAACCTAAACTAATCGATGCAAGAAGATGAAAAATTGAATTTTTTTGCGGTTGGGATAGTGATTCGATGGTGGAGTTCGAACAAAGGCGACGAAGATTAAAGATGGAAATCGAGCGAACAGCGGTGATGATGATGCGATCGACCCTGGTGATGTCTCGTGAGGATGATAATGAATAGATGCAATTAACAGCAATGAAATCGACGGTGGCAAGAACTCAGCAATAATCTGAACAAGAATTAAAGAACACTTAGCAATTGAAAAGGAATGGAAACAGAGGAATTAAACAAAACTAAAACCGGAATCCTGCTTTCTCCTATCCTTTCTCCAATCCTAGATTGTCAGAACTTCCCTTCTTCCAATTCCATTTTAATTCTAACTCCCACTTCCCCGTTCTTCTATTCTTCTCAAACTCTTCTCGTTGTCTTTGATTGCATGAAGAACTCTTCTTCTCGCTGTCCAAATATGCTCTGTCCTTGGCTGCATTTTAACTAATTGAATATTGTTTCCTCATGAATTGTAATTGGCTTAAACCATTTGGAATGGATTGATTATGGGCTTGAATCTACTCTATAACAATTAATAGTTAGTTAATTAATTGGTTAGTTCTGTGGTTAGGAAGAGACAACATAGAAGATAAGAGAGGACAACATTGAATTGATTTCTGAGTATACTCTCTCTCCTCCTATTTCCTTCTCGGCCTTCTTCCTTCTTCTCTTTACCTTTGTTTACTTCTTTCATTACAGAAACTTCATCAGAATTCCCTGTTTCTTGCCTTTGTCATTCTTCCTTGAGGGGATTGTTACAATTAAGTGCGATTGTTAGAAGGTGGTACCAGAGCTTCCACTCTTGGATTAAAGTGAGAAAATGCCACAAAAAACTCACTACAAGGCCACCGAAGAACAAGTTAAGAAAGGAAGTAAGATGAAATGGCAATTGAGATGAAAGAATCTCACATCTGGTTAGAACATAAAATGGATGAATGAACCCAAAAGATGGAAACTTTTGTCGCTAATATGTATGCAAGATTTAGCACATTCTTGAAAATGATGAATCGAGACAAGAATGAAAAACAAGATTTTGAAAGAACTCTTAAATCCCCTCTTTTACCCACTCCAAATGATGAAAAGTTGAGAGTGGACAGAGAATATTATTTACCCAAGAAAGACTTTGCTACCCGCGGTTTCTTGCCAGACCCTCCAAAGATTGGACTTTCTTTTTTGATGGGAGAAAATCCTTACATGTGGCAATAGAAATGCAGCAAATTCTTTGTTGTATATTAGATACCAAGTCATCAGTGGGTTGATACAGTACAAAACTATTTGGATAGAAAAGTGAGAATTTGGAATCAAGGTTCGAAATTAGTAAAGAAAGAAGTGGATTGTTAAATGCTTTCCAAGTTTCTTTATCAGAAATTTGAAACCAAGTGACTGTAAGATGAGGTGAAGGAATTCACTAAGTTCCAACAAAATGGTTTTCTAGCTAAGTATCAAGAAAGATTTGAGGAGTTCTGGTTGGAAAGCTTATTAAATCTTTCTTCATTTCTAGCTTCAATAGTGAAGTAAATGACTGAGCAATACTGAAGAAGCAAGTGATTTTGAGGCATAACAAACCAATCACTCTGGTGTTAATTAAATGGTTGACTCTTAGTCCAGAGGAATCAACATAAGATGGCATCTATTTCATCAAATCTTAGTTTCCAACATTTTGTCCTTAAGAACAAGGAAGCTTTCAAGGGAGGGGTATTGTAACAATTAGTAGTTGATTAGTTGAGTGGTTAGAAAGAGACAACAGTGTAAGGAAGACAAGAAATGAATAACATTGAATTGATTTTTGTGCATACTCTCTCTCTCTCTCTCTCTCTCTCTCTCTCTCTCCCTCTCCCTCCCTGTCTATTTCCTTCTTTGCCTTCTCCTTTCATATCTCTAGCTTCGTTTACTTCTTCCATCGTAGAAGCTTTATCAAAATTCTTGGTTTCCTCTATTCATCCTTCTTCTTTGTGTAGGATTGTTACAGGCTCACTCGACTTGGATTGAGAATGGGTTTGAATGTAACTTGGATCAAATGGGCTTGAATTTTAGCTTTAAACTTTGGTTATTGATTGAGCCCTAACAAGTGATCCAAATCCTTTCTATATTGACAGTGAACTTTAACAAATTTTTTACTCATCTTTTGATCAGATATAGATCTTCCTCAAAATGTAAAAGTTGTAAATCTCAAATTTATCTTCAAACGCAATTTGAATCATCTTAACCGGAGTTTTGAACCTCATCTTCAAACCCAATATTTTTTTTCTTGAGTTTGATTAATTTGTTATTTGATTTCTTAATTAATTAGGGGTATTTGGTTAGTGTCATTAGTTTTTTCTTTTATTTTTTTGGTGCCTAAGAGGAGAAATTCTAAGAGTGTATTTATCCAAGTCGAGAGAAGGACAGAGAAGTGAAGTTCAAGAGTGGGCAGAAGTAGTCCATCCCTCGATTTTCAGTAATAACTTTCACAAATGGACAGAAGCAGTCCTTTCCTTAGTGCGTGATCATGCAGTTTCCTACTCCTTTCAAAAGCACTCATTTCCACTTCAAATTGTATGATTTCATAATAGAAGCACCCATTCATTCAAAACCTTCAAATTTCAGACCCACGTTTTGTAACACCAAATATATAAAAAAAAAAAAAAAAAAAAAACAGGATTGGAGACGCAGCGTTTTGGAGCAAAACGCTGCGTTCCCATTTTGAGGACTAGGGTTAAAACCCTAACCCCCCTTCTGTCCTCTCTCTCTCTCTCTCTCTCTCTCTCTCCCGACCTTTCATCTCCCACTACGGCGCCACCCTCCTTCGCCGCGTGTTCCACCGCCACCGCCACTGCCACCGCCACCGCCACCGCCACCTCCTTCTCCTTCTCCTTCTTCTTCTTCTTCTTCTTCTTCTTCTTCTTCTTCTTCTTCTTCTTCTTCTTCTTCTTCTTTTTCTGCTTCTTTTTCTTTCTCCCGCGGCTCATTTCCTCGCGATCTCCCGCGATCTCTCATCGCGATCTCCCACAATCGCACTCTCTCCGCCTTGCCTTCCTTCGCCGCGAGCCTCCACGAGTACCACCTTCTGCCACAGCTCGAGCCTGCAGCGTGATCCCACAGCTCGCAGCGCGATCCCCTAACCCACAGCACGAGTTAGGCCCCAAGCAGGACCCAACCTGCAGCGCGAGCCCAGGCCGTGAGCAGGACCCAGCCCGCAGCACGAGCCTAGGCCACGAGCAGGACCCAGGCCGCGAGCACGAGCGAGGCCGCAAGCGCGCGAGCCAGCGCACGAGCATGCACGGGGGCACGGTCCAGCGCACGAGCATGCCCGGGGGCACGGCCCAGTGCACGAGCGCGCACCAGCACAGCGCACCAGTGCATGGCCGAGCACCAGCCGCAAGCCCATCAGCTGTAGGCCCATCGGCCCGCCAGCCGCAGGCCCATCACCCGCAAGCCCGCCAACCTGCAGGCCCATCAACCGCAGACCCACCAGCCCGCAGGCCTGCCAGCCCGCTAGCCACTGGCCCGCAGACCAGCGAGCTCGTTGGCCGAAGCCCACTGTAACCCACGACGGCCCGTGAGCCCGTGACAGCCCACGAACTTCCACGCAGGTAAATGACTTAGGGTTTTGTTTTTGATCTAAGTGTTTAGATCTAACAAATAAATCTTGTTTTGATAGGAAACACTACAGACCTTGGAGTGACCGAAACGACATTCGGACAAGACTCTGCGCTTTGAGAAAACCCTAGGTGAGGAGATTTCGGCTCTAATTGATAAATTGAATGAATTTACGATTAAATCTAAGATGAAAGGTTCTGTATATGTTTAGAGTGTAAGTGGAATGCGAATAGAATACAATTTCTGAAATGATTATATGTGACTTTGAAAGTTAAGTATAGAATGTTACAGAAATTAGATGATCTGATACGAAAGAAGCGTATTATAGAATCACAAAATCATGTCGAGTGAATTCGAATAGTTTCCTTAGAGTTAAACTTTGAAATATGCATGAAAGTATCTGGGTTGTAGGGTTGAAATGAAATGAGCCATAAAGTGGAGGATATTGTACATTTCATGTCTTTCGGATAAACCTTAAATATGCTTGAGAAATTGATGTTCAATTTTGATGATCTGATTAGGTTGATTTTTTTTGGAGACTCGAGGAATTAGATTTGATTTGGCTTTGAAAATAGGGAGTGACCACCATCCCTAGAACTGTGAGTGGAACTTTGACATGTGCTATTGATTGAAAACCATGTTTCAAAAATACTTTTAAATGGCATGTTTCTGTAAATGTATGATTGTTAGAATTTTCGAATATTTGATGAAATGTTTTGTGACCCTTGGAGTGTCTTAATTGCTGATTTTATTGATATGCATCCATGAGTTTTGATAACTGAATATTGTGCCACATTTTCGACATATTGATATGCTTTAATACTTCCACTGCATTGGCACATGATTTTAAATGGATTTACTTACATATTTGGGCTGTTTGCCCGGCCGACGTTATGATATGATGCATGGGGCTATATGCCCGGCCAACATGGGGATGGGATGCATGGGGCTACGTGCCCAGCCGATATGATATTGTGATCCGTAGCTACGAAGGACATCTGGTAGAGGCACCCCTTGTGCCCGGATACGCTTCGGCTGGAGGTATCCTCTAGATCATCATGTGTATGGATGTCCCAGGTTGACCCTCATCAGAGAGGACGTTGAGTACGGCTTCGTTTAGCACCAGGTGGGGGCACTATACACGGCCAACTAGTTATATGTACATCATTATTATTTACAGGCTAGTTGGGGTGTGGCTAACATTGGGGCAAAAAGCCATTATTTAATACTTGCATTTGGAAAACCCCCAATGCGCCGTCCTTGGTCGAGGTAGACCATTGCCGGAAATATTTCATTGGCCGGCTCTTCATGACATTGATGTAAATTTTGGATGCATATCTTGCTTTCTGATATGTGCGTATGATATATGATTTTGAAATTACATGATCGGTTTGCACACTGTGGATATTTTTTTATATTTTATACTTTGACACTTTAAGTTCACCCTCGATATTGATAGTATGATGTCAATCCCCTCACTTACTGAGTATCCTCCCATAGATACTCACCCCTCGCTTTCTTTCCCACAGGATTAGTGTTGGACCGAGGAGATATCATTGGGTTTTGGGATGGATATTTTTCATTTCTTCCGCTACGATGATTGGTGATATTATTATGTATTGGAAATTTTAGTTTGACCAATATATTTATCAAGTTTTATGGGATGACTATATAAATTATGAACATTTATTCGTGGAACTCTCATATTAAATTATTTCATTGCATTGTTTAAAAATAACTTGGGAATTTATTTTATATATGCGTAGAATTTAAGTCTGCTCCGTGTGGCGGCTACTCATGCTCTAGTTGGGCATAACAGTAGAGGTCTGTTGTTATGACTGCTAGAAACTTTATAGTCTTGCGTTGTTCTGGATGTTGGCTGTGGTATTTGTTGATTTTTGGAGAGACTGGGATAGCCAATTGTTTATTTTTACAGGATGAATGTGATATACAGGTAAAATTATACATGAGAAACCTCCGATTTATAGGGAGATTTTGCCTAATTTTCTGTAAAAATACAGTCGGCATTCAGGGACAACGGGCGGTTGTTCACGATCCCGATTAGGGCTGTGACACGTTTCTTCCAAAAAAAAAAAAAATCGAAAGCTCCAAAATTTTCAAACCTAATCCTCTCCACAAAGAAATCCTTGACTTAATTTTACCCATCCCCACGGTTTCTTCATAGTAGCAAAGACTATCAACTTCAGATGAGCAATATCATCATCTTAGGGGAGTTTTCTCTCATTTCTCTTTCTTTTCATTGTCCTACTTTTATATGTTGCATTAGGGTCATTTTATGAGTGTTGCTGCTAGTTTAAAATTCTGCTAGTTTGTGAGTTTCTTTAGCATTGTGCCTAAATTTCTTATCTTTTGTATACATTGAGAACAATGTAGAATTTAGGTGTGGGGGAGGATTTTTCATGCCAATGTCATTTCTTCTATTTTTCTTTGAAATTTTGTACTCTTTTGATGTTTGTCTGATAATAATTTTGAATTAGTATGTATTGTTAATTTGAGTTGAAATGCATGAAAGAGACAAATGTAATTAGTTATTTTTGGATAAAATTGTTTTGAGTGTCCCATTGATCTTGATGATTGAATCAATTGAAGATGTTATGGATTTGATACAAATTAAACATTTCTGTGAGCTTTTGAGTTTTAAGAGCATACCATCGTCTTTGCTCTAAATTTTCTTTGATGAGTATTTATCAATCATAGTATATTTATTCTAGAACTTGCTTTGCTATACTTTTTGAGACCATATCCATGAGTTCATGCATTAATATGATGTGGGCACTTAGCTTTACCCTTTTTAGCTTTCGAAAAACAAGACCTTCCCATGCATATTATTCCCCCTAGTGAAACCACCATTAGAGATTATACCCATTTTTTTGCTTTAACCTCATTAATTGACATATAACCTTCTTTTTACGCTTAACTTTTTTTTTTTAATTCTTATATCAAAGAAGCATCTGATTAGAGTTGATTAGAGTATGATTGATTGGTTATTTGTAAAAGGGAATGGAGTAAATTTATTTTGTGATTTGTTTTTAGAGATTCAATCATACAACTGGGGTGATTTGTGTATGCACCCTATTTTCATGCATTCTCGAGATTGATTCAAAAAAAAAGAAAAAAAAGAGAAGAAAAAAAAGTGAAAAGTGTAAAAAAAAAGTGAAAAAAAGAGAAAAATTTCCGGAAATTGAAATTGGGGAATTTGAAGGAAAAAATTCAAAAGTTTGATTGAGGAATGAGATGGTCTTGATTGTGTTATCTTTTTATGGGTTGATTGTACATCATGATATGGGAAAGGGGAAATGGTCTTGTAATTCCTGATATGCTTCTTTTGATATATATTTATTACACATCACATTTACTCTCTTATCCTACCTTTGCCCAAGTCACATTACAACCTTTATATAAACCCCCAGATTTTTGTTTTAAATTCATAGAAGTGGTTGTAGAGATTTGATAAATAAACAATCTTATGGTAATGACATACTATGTTTTGATTTTGAGAGTTATTGATAAATTCCCTTAAACACCTTGAGTGTATAGAGTGAATTTCTTGTGAGGGTATTGAATCTTGATATATTGAATTTTGATGAAATTATTGAGTTGATGAGATGCTTATATTTTCTTTTAAATTTATGATACTATGATCATTTGCTCTCTGAATTGTTGATTTGACTTGAATTTTTCAATATATGATGATTTGAGATTGATTAAAGATGATTTGAAAGAGGGGAAGGAGAGAAGAAGAGAATAGTTGTGTGTCATTAATCTAGTGAATGCTTGAGAACAAGCATTGGTTTGGTGCGGGGGAATTTGATTATGTACAAATTTTCTATTTTATTATTAATATTATGGTATGATTTTGTATTGATTATTAATATTATGGTATGATTTTGTATTGATTATTGCCCTAATGAATGTTTTTTATAACTTTTTTATTTTTAGGGATCAAAATTAAAAATTTGAATTAAAATGGGATTAAGGAGGCAATTTTGGAGTTTAATAGTTCAAGATATCATTTGAGCCTATATAGAAAAGGAAGAAATATAAAAAAGTGAAAAAATTTATTTTAGAAATTTAATTTTAAATAAAATTGTTGTTAAGAGTAAAATTCTTAATTTTCCTATTTTGGTAGATCTTTTCTCTATTATTTTAGAAAAATTTTGGAGACCTAGAGCACTAAAAGATAGACTCTTCTCATTAACCCTGGAAGGTACTATTCACGGCATGATTCATTTATCTATAAAAAGAGACGGCTGTTTGGTTACCATTCCAAGTTCTTCAAAAAAGCAAACTTTTATTTATTTTTTCTTTTCTTTGGTTTTTCTTAGGACTCATCACCATAAGTGGTTAATTTTTTTTTTCTGATTCAAGAGGAATTTTATTGATTGTATTCAATGTAAGGTTATGTGTTCTATTTAATTTCTTACTTTTTTAATTCAAATATTTGTCGATTCTTTATTTATTTACATGAAAAATTGGTATTTGTTAATTTGACAATTTAATTCAATATTAATTTTTTTTGTTACTATCCGGATTTCAGTGATCCGTAATTGTTATGAATGAATGACATAAGTAACAACTAGGTTATTTATATTTATGGATCTTTTACCAATATTCATATTTAATCTAAAAAATCGATGGAACAAAATCAAATAATTGCGGCTATCCCGATTATTTGTATTTTGCTTTAATTGTTTTCACAAAACTTAATGTTATCATTATATTGATATGGAACGCTATTATATTCAGTCGATTAATGATAAATTTTGATTAGATGCTGGATTTAGTTAATTAATGTAGGAAAACGCAAGATTTATTACGATTACTCTGATAAATTTAAGATTAAATGTTTGAATAGTAAAAATAATATTTTTTAACCCATGATTAGTGAAACAATCAAATGTGTGAACTCTTAGATCAGAGTTTAGTGTATTGAAATTCTTTTCTAATTTTTAGTATTTTTTGCGTTATTGATTTGTCTTTTAATTTTTTGTTATTAATTTTTTATTTAGAAATTTATTTGATAAACCCCTAATTTTATTTTATCAATAACTAAGAAATTAAGTTAATTTAGTTTCCGTAAGATTCAACCTGGTACCACTATTATTACAAATTTGTTTGCATTTGGGGAATCAGTATTAATTTAAGGGTTTCGACAACCCGTCCATGACTTCATAAAAGGGCTACTAGAATCTTATGGCTATGATACAATACTGGTGGTGGTTGATAGACTTACAAAATTTGGTCATTTTATGGCACTACAACACCCCTAATCTACAAAAATAGTATATCAATCTTTTATAGATAATGTGTTCAAGTTATGTGGCTTACCAGACTCAATAGTATCAGGCAGAAACAGGATTTTCACTAGTATCTTTTGACAAGAATTATTCAAACTGGTGGCACATAATTATAGCTTGATAGTGCATACCATCCACAGACTAATGGGCAAAGTAAAAGACTAAAGTGATGTCTTGAATACTATATGAGAAGCATGATTGCAAACAGGCCAAGTTTATGGGCACAATGGTTCAGTTTAATAGAATGGTGGTACAATACAAACTTCTACTCCAGTATGCAGACCTCTTTTGAGGCTTTGTATAGTTATCAGCCCATGGACCTTTCATGGACTAAATCTTCTCGGCTACTGAAAGTTTTATCAAAGCTACAAGCTATGCTCCAAATTCTACACGATCACCTTGTCAAGCATAAAACAGAATGAAGACTTATGCTAACCAATGAACAACTGAAAGGGATTTTGAGATTTGGGATCTGGTTTAACTTGAAACTTCAACCATATAGGTAACAATTAATAGAAAAAGCTTGGAGGAAATCAAACTACCTTGCCGAGTCTACCTTTGCTAGGATATGATAAACAAGCAATAGTAGTACCAGAAGCTGTGTTAAGAAGATGGTCTTCTTAAGATGTGATAAACCCATTACTCAATGGTTGATTCGATGGTTAAATCTTCGTCTGGAGGAATCTACCTAGGAAGATATGGATTTTATTAGGTCATAGTTTCCAAATTTTTATTCTTGAGGACAATGATGTTTTTAAGGCGAGGGTATTGTAACAAACAGAAAACGAGTTTTAGAAACAACAGCTAGTTTCTAGAAACTGGCTGTTAACTTTGTTAATTCAGTTGCAAACATTATTAGTTAGGGGTTGTTGATTTAACTGCATCAGTTAGAATCAGTTAAGCAACTGAAGACAATTAGGATTAGTTAGGAAATTGAAGAAGGGATCGTATAAAAAGGGAATGTATATAATGCAATGGCAGGAAATGAACTTGTGTCTTCTTTCTTTCTTTCCTTAAACCCCCTCTTCTCTCTCTTTCTCTCTGCAACTTTGTCTTTCCTTTCCCCTTCAACCATTCTATGCTTTTTTCTCTGACCTGCACGTTCTGTTCTTGACACGGAAGCTGTCTCACACAGTAGGAACGGGGATCATGACTAGATCATCATCTCATGTAATTGCTCCCACTATCTCTAGTCATCTATCACACGCGGTATGAAACGCGTACCATAGTATTAATCCTTAATTTCTCATAAGGGCATATGTCAGATTTCTCTAATACTGTGCAGATACGGTACTCAGTCTACACATAAGACTCTATCCAGAGATCTCAGAGAGAGTATCTCAGAGACAATATCACTATCACAGGTGATATCCGATATCTCAAATCTGACTACTCACAAGCAACATGGATATGGGTATTTCCATGTCGGTCATATCCCAAATGACCTCATCCTGAACACGTATCAGGATTACTTTTGTTCTAGCTGGACCACTCTCAATGCCTCTTATGACTAGAAACCGTCTCATCTCTGCTCACTCAATGCTGGAGGTGGTCGCTTGTGTGAGAGAGTTGACCTCGCCTGCCTAATATATATTTTATCACATAAAAAATATACATGATATAAATAAGTGTATTATTTAAGGCAAAATAATTCTAAGTGTGACTGAATAATGTACATAATCACATATAAATTTAATAAGCATCACATCGTCAATTTAGTACAATAAGAAAAGTGAAAATATTCCCAAACCCAATGACTCTCTATGTGCTATAAATGAGTCTCTAGTGATGGCTTTGGTGAAGGGGTCAACCACCATGCTATGTGTCGAGATATACTTGACGGTCATTTCACCCTTCTTGATATGTCTCTAACAAAATTATATCTGGTATCGATATGTTTGGTCCTACTATGGTACTTAGGGTCTCGAGTGTAGGCGATAGCAGCCTGATTATCACAGTAGATTATCACTGGCCTCCCACTATCGGCCACAACCCCTAAATCATCTAATAGTCTTCGAAGCCAAACATTTTTCTGAACTGCGACTGAACAAGCCAGAACTCAGCCTCCATCGTAGATAAAGTTACACAGGTCTGCTTCTTACTGCTCTAAGAAATGACACCACCATTGAGCAAGAAGGCAAAACCTAATGTCGATTTGCGTTTATCCAGATCACCGCCCCAGTCGGCGTCTGAATATCCTATGAAGCGCAAATCACCTCTCCCATAACACAGGGAGTAGCTCGCAGTTCCTTTGAGTTATCTAAAAATCCTTTTCACTACTCTCTAGTGATCCCTTCCAGGATTTGATTGATATCTACTCACCAGACCGACTGCATAACATATGTCGGTCGTGTACACAATATCACGTACATCAAACTTCCTATTGTGCAAGAATAAGGGATTTTACGCATCTTCCTTATTTCTTCCTGAGTTTTCAGGCACATCTCAAGACTTAGGCCATCACACTTGACGATTGGAGTATCAATGAGATTACAATCACTCATCCCAAAACGCTCGAGAATTTTCTTAATGTAGGTCTCTTGTGAAAGAGTCAACATTCTTCTCGATCGATCTCTCTGGATCTTAACTCCAAGGATGAACTCAGCTTCACCCATATCTTTCATGTCAAAGCTCGATGACAACCATGCCTTGATCATCATCAAATGCTGAATGTTGTTTTCAGCCAACATTATATCGTCCACATATAGGGACAGGATCACAAAAAAATCATTAGATCATATAAGATAAATACAATGATCCTCATCGATCATTGTAAAGCCATAAGATATCACATCCTTGTGAAATCTTAGGTACCATCTCCTGGATGATTGCTTTAGACTATATATCGACTTCTGAAGTCGACAGACCTTATCCTCATGACCTACTAGAACGAACCCAGAGGGCTACTCCATGTAGATCTCCTCATCCAGGTTTCCGTTAAGGAAAGCGGTCTTTACATCCATCTGATACAACTCTAGATCCATGTTTGCGACAATCGCCAAGAGTAAATGAATCGATGTAAATTTGACTACAGGGGAAAAAGTCTCCTCATAGTCAATGCCCTTTGTCTGTGTATAACTCTTGGCTACTAGACGGGTTTTGTATCTCTCCACCGATCCGTCGGCCTCTCTTTTAATTTTGAGAACCCACTTGTTCCCTATGGCCCTTCTGTTCTCAGGTAGGTCAACTAGGTCCCAGACCCTGTTGACCCTCATTGATTTTATCTCCTCTTTCAAGGCCTCTAGCCATTGGTCCTTCATAGGACTCTAGAGAGCCTTCTCAAAGGTCTGAGGTTCCTCATCATCCTTGGGAGTCACGATGAGGATCTCATCCTCTATCGAAAAATGACGTCGGGGTACATGTCCCCGACTACTCCTACGAGGAGGAGGAGCCTTCTCACCTCGAGATGGGTCACTCCCACTAGAACCAAGATCCATTTCAGACTCTTGGATCCCACCGCTGGGCTCAATTGGGCCGTTAGGCTCACCCATCTCATAAAAAGTGAAGTCCTGATCGATTTCACCTCTTTTAGGGAAATCATTTTTCAGAAACATAGCATTACGAGATTCGATCTCAGAGACTGTGCCATCCGTACGTTCACCTAGTAACACATATCCCCTAGAATGCTCGGAGTACCTTACGAAGATACATTTATTTTCTCGCAGGCCTAACTTGCCGTGTGGGTGCGAGGAATCGTGAACGTATGCGACATAACCCCATGGTCTCAAATGGCTAAGGTCAGGCTGCCTCCCTGTCCAAAGCTCGTATGGTGTACTGACTACGGATTTGGTTGGAACATGGTTAAGAACGTAGGCAGCAGTCAACAATGCATCTCCCTAGTGGGAGATTGCTAAATTGGCCTGCGCCATCATCGATCTCACCATCTCCAACAAAGTTCTATTCCTTCTCTCGGCTATCCTGTTCTACTGGGGAGTAGCAGGAACAGTCAACTATCTCGTAATACCCTTCTTGAAACAAAGCTCTTTAAACTTCTCAAACAAATACTCGCGTTCTCGATCGGTTCTGAGAGTTTTAACTCTCAAGTCTAACTGGTTTTCTACCTCGCTGATAAATCTCCTAAAGCAATCTAATGCCTCAGACTTGTGCGAGATTAGGTAGATGTAACCGAAACGCGTGTAATTATCTATGAACGTAATGAAATACGTAGCTCCGTTTTGGGCTCTCACATTCATAGGCCCACAAATATCGGAGTGGATCAATTGCAATGGGGTCCCAGCCCTCATTGCCTTTCCAAATGGTTTCCTCGTCGCTTTTCCGGTTAGCAAAACTCACATAAGGACAATTCGATCCGGGTTAGCGGGCCCAACAAGCCACTCGTAGCTAATCGGTTCATTCTCTATTATCCTATGTGGCCAAGTCTACTATGCCAAATAGAAAAATCATCAACTACACTATCAGATATATACGCAATAGAAGATAAATCAGAAATTTTATTAAAGAAAACAAAATCCAACACATAAAGTCCATCATGGACTAAACCAGTACATAAAATAGAGTTATCGTAGATGACAGAAACACTCAAATTTCTAAAAATGACAGAGTATCTTAAACGATCTAAACAAAGGACAGATATGAGATTCTATCGAATTTCGGGAGCATACAGCACATCATGCAGATATAGGACTTGGTTACTTGGCAGCATCAGCTTGTATGTACCAATCCCCTTCACAACCATAAATACTCCGTTCCCCACGTACAGCCTTTTCGCTTGGGGATTCAATCGGCAGAACTCCACATATGCGCTCCTATCTCAAGCTACATGATCAGTGGCTCCTGAGTCTACAATCCACAAAGGAGAAGAGTTAGTAAGTATCACAGTGGTTGAAACATAACTCACACCATGTAAAGAAGAAGGACATACCTTTCGCTTGCCACACTCGCGAGCAAAATGGCTAGATTTGCCACAAATGTAGCATCTGACTCTACTCTTGTCGAGCTCCTTCTTTTTGCGTTTCTACCCTCTGATCTCGGTCTTCACTATGGCTTCCTCTTAGCCTGGCTAGGTTTCTTATCATGCTTGCATCATTTACGCTTAACTTCCTTGGAGCCCTTACTCGACTCTGCCACATAGGCATGACCGGAAACCGACCTAGCCACCTCCTTGAGAAGTGCCATGGAAGTGGTTTGCTTCGTGATCTGGTGTATATAAATCTAGAAAAGGGCATTTAAGAATCTTTTTGTGACTTCATCTTCACCCACCCTGACCCCTGGCATACGATTTTTGAAAGATGCTACTCTCAGCACATGGAAAGTCTTGCACATTGCACACGGCATTAGAACTCACCGTAGGTCTTTAGGACCTTGCAATGCTGGTTTTAACTGAGAAAGAGAAAAAAAAATGATTTCTCTCTAAATTTAACTCATTAATTTTACCTTAAAAGAATTAAATTATTTTAATCTTCTTAAGGTGGGTTTAATTTTCCTCTATAAGAAAGCTAAGTTATATAATTTTTTTTTTGTAAATCTAAATACAATACTTTTTTCTTTAAAAATTGATTTAGTTCATATTGTTTCTCAGAAAACACATTTGTTTTAAGTGTTCTTTATCTACAAAAATAACATCTAGTTTTTCAATCTTTAAAACTAAGCATACTAGTTTTCTCCCTTTAAAAATATTATATAATTTTTAAATTTTGTCCCTCTAAATTTATTGACTTTTAATTTCATATTTAAATTATTTTAAATATTTAATTTCATTTAATTTCATAATTTCATAATTAAAATTTCTTTTAATTTCATAATTTTGTCCCTCTAAAATTAGTTTTTCTCTCCTTAAAACTAATCATATTATTTTCTTTTCTTTATATAAAAACTAATTTAATTTTTCTACCTCTAAATTAAACACATGAATTTTCTCTAAAAAATTAATTTAATTCACATATTTTTTTCTCTCTGTAAATGCAAGACTAAGTTTAATTTTTTTTCTTTCTAAAGCTACCAATATTAATATTCTCTCTATAGAAAAACTTATTGTTTCCTTTCTCTAAAACTATACAGTTAATTTTTTCTTCAAAAGATTAATTTAAAGTTTATATTCTCTTTCTAAGCATATTAATTTTAAATTTTTTCTTTATTTAAAGCTAAATTTAGTTTTCCACTATGTAAGGCTAAACATACTATTTTCTCTGTTTAGAATAACTAATTTATTTTTTCTATTTTTAAAAATAAATACATTAATTTTCTCTTCATACACATCAATTCAATTCATATTTCTTCTCTATGAACTCATTGATTTAACTCTCTCTTTAAAAATGCAAATTTTATTTTTTCCCCCTAAAACTTACCACAATAATTTTTCTATAAATCTAAACACATTACTTTCTCCCTAAAAAAAAAAATCCTTTTAATTCACATTTTCTTTTTCTAAGCACACAAAGAGCATATTTAATTTTTCTCAAAAACAAAGAGCATTAACTTTCCTTCTAACAAAATAAATTATCTTAAAATTTATCCCTCTAAATATTCGATGAAAATGATTTTTTTTCGATTTTCCTTTATGTAACCCCTAATTAAACTTGCTTTGAGGTGGGGTTTCAACCCACATGCAATGTATAGTAGATTACAAGGAAGCTCTTGCAAAGCAATGGTGCTACTTGGTTTGGTGAAAACGAGAATGAATAACCTTACAATTTGTCATGCTTTGAATAAGTGAGTAACATTCCTCAATTATCATATCAAAATAAGAATAATCTAATTATTCGTTCTCACTTGAAAAGTAAGCAAAGCAATTCAATTCAAAAATATTTGATAAATTCATGCTTTAAATCCCATTCAAGGCTTCCTTAAAATTCAAACCTTCTGCTAGTTGAGGATAGATTAAACCCGGCAGTGACTTTCGAATAACACCTCGGAAGTGGTCATCATTAATGGTGGAATTCTGGAGCACACTACTAAAGCAGAATTTTTCTGGTAAATGACCAGTGTGCTGGTTTTCAGTCAACCCCAAAGTCCTGAGCTACGTAAGATTATTCACAGATTGTGGAAGGGAGCCATTAAGCTAGTTCAGAGACAGTAGTAGCACTCAAGAGATTGTATCTTTCCCATTTTTGGAGGGACTGGTCCAGATAGTTGTTTTTCAGACAGACTTAAAATTGTCAAGTTGCCCAAGTTTCCTATGGAAGTAGGAACGAAGCCCTCGATTTTGTTTACATCAGGCCTCAGATTAACTAGAGAAGCGAGTTTCCATAATTCCCGTGGAATTGATCCAGATGATTGATTTTCAGAAAGTCTTAAAATGGTCAAGTTGCCCAAGTTTCCTATAGAACCACTCAAATTTGTTCTGATCAAGCCTATGCTAGAGAAATAAGCATCCCTATTTACTGTGGAATTGACCCTTGGAGATTGCTAAAAGCTGCAGATAAATTAGAGATGTAAGGTTCCCTATTTCTCGAGGGATGGATCCAGATGGATCCTGAAAGGTTATTTGAATAAATTCATAACTTGTTAGTCCCTTTGTTACTAACGGAGCTTGGCTAGCCATTAAATGCTAATATGGTCTGACATGGCAAATGATGTGGTGGATTACTTTCTGACATGTCTTCCATCCTGTCATGAATTGCTGATGTGTTTACTGACATGTCAGTACCAAACACTCACAACGTTGCCACGTTAGCATTTTTGCTGATGTTGCTTCTGTTACGTAATTTTTTTTTGCGCCATTATTCCCCCAACAACGTTGGTTATAAAGGGGTTGGTTAGAAAAAAAAACAAAAGAAAAAGAAAAAGAGTTAGATGGAGAGAATCCAAATCAAAAGAGTGGCTTGAGGGAGAGAGAACAATCGTGCAACATCCATACGAAGGAGGGTTAGGGTTTGGTTACTCTCTTCTTCTCATCTTTTTGTTAGCAATAACCATATAAATGTCATCAAGTATGGAAGAAGGAACATTGAAGTGCAGATGCAACCTTGATACTGTGTTGGTGACTTCATGGTCAGAACGAAATCAATCACGAAGATTCTATAGTTGCCATAATTTTTGGGTATGGTGAATGTTATTCAATTTCCTTTCAAATGTCTCAAATTTAAATTTGCTGAATGCTAATGCCTTTCACGAGGTAATGCTTGTGATTTTTTGAATGGTATGATTCACCATTTTGCCCTTGAACAATTGAAGTTAGTCATGAGTTGAAAAAGAAAGTAGATGAGCTAAAAAATCTATACAATTCTGCAGTAGCTGATTGGAGTTTGAGAATGCGAGATGCAAGAAATACCATCAGGAGGCTGATGGAAGAGAAAGATTTTGAGCTTCCAGGAGATGAAGGAGATGAAGGAGAAGAAGTTAAAAACCAATTAAGAAAGATTTCATATGCGTAGGTGGAATAATGTCAATGTGAATTCTGTTTTTTGGTTTTTTGTATAAGGTTGGATAGGATAGGGGTTTTTTGTATATGGTTGTATAAAGTTGGTTTTTTGTAATATTATAAATTCTTGCACTTTTGCTTCATCAAATGGGTTTCTAAGTTTCAAACAATTTGAGATCAAACTCTGGGCATAAAACAATTTGAGCATCAGAGTTTCAAATAGTCCTGAAACGTCAATATTCATAGTTTGTGTATAAAACAACTATCTTGAAAACATCGCAACATTAGTCTGTAAAACATTTTTTAACATAAACTTAAAATTTTCTGATCATAAAACAACTAAACCATAAGAAACCTACATTTAATAAATTCCAATAAAAAAATTATGGTCCAGAAGTTTTGAGTTTAAAACTTTAGAATGTCATATTTTTAAGCTTAAAACAACAACATTCAAAGTTTGCAATTGTGAACATAATAATTGCAATTCTGAGCCCAAAATATGTTTACAAGTTTGTATTTCAAAAATTGAATCCACCGCATTGTTCAAAAGATCTTTACAAGTTTACAATACAAATCATGTAGTTTTTTCCCTTTCCCTTGGGACGCTTGTGATGAAGGTTGGCTTTTGAATTGTTGAGATGAAGGTGGCTGGGATGCTTGTGATGCAGGTTGGCTTCTGAAATGTTGAGAAGATGAAGGTGGCTGGGATACTTATGATGTAGCTTGGCTTTTGAAATGTTGAGATGAAGGTGTCAGGGACCCTTGTGATGCACCTTTTGAACTACCACATGCCTGGCCCTGCAAGGAATAATAGGATTAGTTATGGATACAAATAGTACTACAAGCATAGTATGGATCCAAATGTAATCAATAACCTTGTTTTGCATTTGAGCTGCATGATCTCTTGTTGTGTCCTATTTGCTTGCAAATAGTGTACTTGAAGACGGTTTCAACTCTAGAAAGTGATGGGGAATTTTAGGTGGCACATCAGTAGGCTCCGTTCTCCTTTTTCCACTGGCCTTCCTACTTTTCTTTTGTAGTTAGGAAGTAACAAGTTTGGGAGTTGACATTTGTCCCAAACATTTGGTCAATTACAAAGATAAATAATAGGTGCATAGGACTTCGCATAAATTGCTGGACTATAACAACTAGATACGTATTTCTTTGGTTTTTCTCTACAAACAAACGTGCAACTAATTGCATGGGCACAAGGAATAAAACATAATTCCCAAACCTTACAAGTACAGGTCTTATTGTCCAAATCAACAATAAATTTATTGCAAAATGATGACACTTCATAAATCCCACCATTAGCTAAGATTGGAAATCAATGTCTTCTTAGCCTCTTTTATTTTTTAAGTTTCCTCTGAATGGCTAAACAAATATCACCATTGAAAGATGATATTTTGCTCCTACTTTTAGAGAATTTTGCCATCAATCCAGACCTAATTACCTCAACCAAGCTGATAACAGACATGTCTCTTATATCCAAAATTTTAGAATTGAATGTTTCACAAACATTGTTAACTAGTAAGTCACACTTACTGTAACAAAAAAATGCAGACCGTGACTATGTGTGGTATCCTTCTCCATTAGCCATGCATATGCCCCAACATTAGATGTCTGAATCTTTCTCATCACTCAAATGAACTCAGCCTCATATATAGCCCTGGAAGCAACATAAAACATGTTCTTCAACTCTAGGTTTTTGAACTTCTTGTGTAGATTATTGTAGAGATACCAGACACAATGAACACCATCTTCTTACTTCTATCATCAAGCTTTGTCCTCTCTTGTTTTGGTAAATGCACATGTGTGATAGACCTAAAACTCTTAAATGCTTCACAGTTGGTTTCCATTCGCTTCATGTTTCTTGAGGGGTATTTTTCTTTAAACTCTTCATTGGTGATTGGTTAGAGAGACAAATTACACGTGTAATAGCTTTAGGCCAAAACTCCATAGGTGTAACGCCGACTTTGTGATATCGTATTTTTGTACGAGAAATTTTATTTATTTATATTGATTTTTGATTTTGTGGTATTTAAATGAAATTTTTGATATATTTAAAATTATTGTCATATCCGTGAAAGTTTGAGAAAAATGAATATATATATATATATAAATAATAATAATAATGATAAAAGAAAAAGAAAAAAAAAAGAAAAAGAAAAAGAAAAAGAAAAAGGAAAGGAATTAGGGCTTAAAGCCCTAATTCTCCCTTCTTCACTCTCTCTCTCTCTCTTCCTCTCTCTCTCTCTCTCCGTCTCTTCCTCTCCCGCAGCCACCACCCACTGCCTCGCCTTCCTCCCGCGATCGCCGCCGCTGCAACGCCCTCCCGTGAGCAGCGCCTTCCTCCCGCGATCACCGCCGCTGCAACGCCTTCCCGCGAGCGCCTTCCTCCTCCGCGTAGCGCGATCTCCCACGAGCTGCGTGAGCCCAAGCAAGTGCGATCTGCTGCTAGCGTTCCATAGCACGAGCGCACGACTGCCCGAGCGCTCCACAATGTGAGCGCGAGTGCACGCCTGCTCGAGAGCTCACCTGCGCACCCCGCTCCAGCGTGACCCTCTGCCCCAGCACAGCGCGCTCCAGCGCACGACCCACTAAGCGAGCGCACTCCAGCGTGTGACCCACTACGTGAGCGCGCCCCAGCACGAGCACGAGCGCGCTCCGGTGCGTGACCTACTGTTCGAGCGCGTGTGCCTCATAGCGCACGATCCACTTGCGAGCGTGAGCCTTAGCCCGTGAGCACCCGCCAGGCCGCGAAGCCCACTGCTGACTCGCGAGCCCACTGCAGCCTGCGAAACCCACTGTGGCCAACAAGCCGGGTTGAGAGCCCACGAGCACAACAGCCCGCGAGCCCACGACCAGCTTTCCCCTTCGAGAGCTCACCTGCATCTTCACTACAGGTAATGACTATGATTTGGTTGAAATTCTAGGGTTTGGTGTTAGAAATTTAGTTGTTGCTAATATCGTTCAAATTTGAAAATATTACAGGTTTTAGACCAATCCGACGGGCGAACGACAGCTAGATCTGAAACCCGAGGAGCCCTAGGTGAGAGAAACGCACTCACTTCAAAATTTGAATAAATTTTGTTGATTTTAGATTGAATTTAAAATCGAAAATTATATATCTATTCGGAAATGTGTTAAATTCGAGGAAAATTAGAGAAATATTAAAAATTTGATCATTGGTGAGACAAATGATTCGAAATTTGATGAAACGAGAATTTAGAAATGATTGTGTAAATTAAGGTTATATTAAATTGAAAAGAAAAATTGGAAATCCCTTATTAGGGTTTTATTTGATATAAAAATTTGATGATTTGATTAGGTTTGTCTTTGGAGACTCGAGAAGCCAATTAGATTGATTTGAAAAATAAGGAGTGACCACCCTCCCTAAATAAGTGAGTGGGACCCTAATCTCTTGCATAAAATAGTAAAATGTGTTTTCTGTCGTGTTTTCGATAAAACATATTTTTGATATGCATTGATTTGACGTATGATATTGAATTTCAAATCTATTTTGTGATTATTAGAGTGTCTTAAATTATGTTTACGATGACTATGCATCCATGGTTTGAAATGAAACAAAAATTGTGACATTACTTGAAAATTGATAATTTCCTTTTCTACCGTTGCATTGATATGCTGTTTGAAATGATTCGATAAAACGTATTGGCACGCAGATTTGAAATGCTTTGATGAATTATGTGGGTTGGATGCTCACAAGTTATACGATGATATGATTTTACTTGTGGGACGTTGTGCCCTTGTGATACTATGATGATGATATTGACGATTTCGTAGTTACGAATGTCATTTGTAGAGGCATGGGTTGCCCGGATACGCTTTACAGGAGATATCCGCAAACGTCATTGATTCTAAGCGCTATAGGAGCGGCCGGTTGAACCCACGTAGGGGGAGGACGTGTGTGACGCCACCGTCTAGCACCGGGCGGGGTCCTATACACGATAATGAGCCAGCCCCAGCGAACTCATGGCCAACGTCGGGGTAGAGAGCGATTTTAAAGGTATGCATAATAAAACCCCCGATACGCCTGTTCTTGGTCATGGTTGACTTTTGCCAAGATTATATTTGGTTTGCTCTACTATTATTTTATTTTTAAATAGATGCATACATGCTTGTTATCGTGTGATTGATTTAATGATTTCAAATTGCTAAACATATCATGTTTTGCTGCGAAATGTAAATTTTTGTTTCAAATGATATTATTTGACACTCCAATGGTTCATCCACACTATTTATGCTTGACATTTTCCCCCTCACTCACTGGGTATCTTCCCATGATACTCACCCCTCCCTTTTTCCTCCTCAGACAAGATTATTGTTGTATTGGAGCGACGCTTAAGATTTTAGAGATTTTGATAGATTTTGGTGATTTACGACGATGAGATTTAAGTTTAAATTTGAAAGATAAATTCCGTAATTTATTTTCGACCCTGCAAGTTTTTAACATTGAGGTCCATAGTTGGCCATGTACTTATTTAGGGATGACTATATAATATATATATAATTAGTTGTGAAACTCTCATATTTCATTTGCATTGAGGCGATTGTATGTATTTGAATATTACTTGGAAAGGACTGCTAAAAACTTTATAGTTTTACGTTGTTCTGGATGTTGGCTGTGGTTTTTGTTATTTTTGGAGAGGCCGGGATGGCCATTTGTTTATTTTACAGGATGAATATGATATACAGGTGAAATTGTACATGGGAAACCTCCGATTTATGGGGAGATGATTTTCTGTAAAAATACAGCCGGCATCCAGGAGCAACGGGCGGCTGTTCACGATCCCGGTTTGGGGCGTGACAATAGGCATACCTTTGCTCTTTGGCTTTGTTCTAGCCATATTGAGGATCGTCCTATTCTTCATTTCAGTGACTCCATTTTGCTATATAATCTTGCCACAGTCATAGGACATCTAATTAGATGTTTTCTTTTTCTACCGAGCTTTGAATTTTCTAAACGCTTAAAAAATCTCACTCTTATTTTTTAAAAAGTATACCCATATCTTTCATTAGTAGTCATTAATAAAGAGAACAAATTATGAATTTTACCCATAGATTAAGCCTTTATCGACCCAAATACATCATCACAAATAAGTTGAAGCAGCTTAATGGCTCTTGAATTTGAGAGTTGGGGAAATGATAGATCATAGGAATCCCATTCACCATGTTTTTCTCTCCTAAATGACTTGAGACTTTCAAAGTTTAGGTGTTTGTACCTCATATACCGTATCCATCAAGGATCCTTGACATAAACATGTAAACACTTTGCTTTCTCCATCTTCGAGTTGAGAAAAAACATGCGACTTTTTATCATAAGAACTTTGGCAAAGATTCCATCTTCCTGATCTTGGAGCCATAGAATGTGGTCCTCCATATTCATCTTATGCCCATTCTCTAAGAGCTAGTCAATACTCAAGATGTTGCTTTTTATCTTAGCTATGTAGTAGACATTGTATAGGATTTTGTGGGCCCTATTCTTCGTGGACAAAATTACTAGACCTTTACCCTTGATTTCAAATTTGTTTCACCGCTAAATTTGATGTAGCACATTATTTTCATGTTTAGCTCTACGAACTTGCTCCTATCGTCCATCATATGGTTGCTCGCAGAATTATCAAGGTAACACGTGCTATCTTCTTCTAAAAAATCTTCCTTTTGAGAGAGCATAAGGGTTTCACCTTCGGCCTCCATATGCTCAATAAGATTTGTCTCTGCGTCACCATTCTTGGTTTGGCATTCCCAAAAATAATGCCCATACTTGCCACATAAGCAGTATTCAACTTCGTTTTTATCACTTCTCAATTCATTTTTCCTCCAATTGTTTCTTTGGAAACTCTTGTTTTTGCTGTCTTGGGCATAATTTTGCTCTCCTCTTCCTTGACCACATCCTTGGCCTTATCCACAACCTTGGCCTCTACCGTGTCCTTGACTTCTTCAACCTCTTTTTGAAATATTTCCTTTAAGATTAAAGGAAAGTTTCTCTAACAAGACTTGCTTTATCAGCTCTAGTTAACTTCATTTCATTGTCTCTTTATGGCTAATAATTCAATTCATCAATAGTCTTGGATCTTAAGTCCTTAGACTCTTCAATTGCTATAACTACATGATTGAACTTTGGGGTGAGGGAGCGTAGCTCTACAACCCATACATTATCTACCGCTTCTTTGAGCCTCTTCCTTTGATTCCCTAGTGCCAACACATAGGTGAAGTAGTCTGTTATGGATTCACTCCCCTTTATCTAAAGTGACTCTAATTCAACCTTTAGAGTTTGGAGTCTCACATTTTTCATCTTATTAACTCCCATTATGGAGTTCTTAAGGATATCCTATGCATCCTTAGCCTTGGTTTTGCTGGTAATCTTCTCGAACATGTCATAATCTTTGATATCATTTGCATTGAGTACATTGGTATTTATTGGATTTTCCCTACATATCAAGAGACTTCTAACTTTGATAAGTTCACTACATACCAATAGAGATTCTAGAAAATCTAATAGCTACACCACACATTAATTGTTATGCATGAAAAGCAAATGCATGGATTAAGAGGCATGCATTTTACATTAAAAAAAAAGCAAGCTGAAAAAATGACCCTTTACGTTCAATGCTCAAGTTGAATTAATTCTTCACCATTTTCAACAAGTTTCTCTTAAAATTATCTTTTGAAGTGCTACCAAATGCTTAAAGAAGGTTAAATAATTTGCTATGGTGATTTCAATGCCATATTTGTAATTTTTCATTATAAACCCTTATTTATTTGCTAAGAGATTGCCCACAGACATCCATACTTTGGAGAACTTTTAATACAAACTAGATTTTTTAGGATGAGCTCTTCACTAGGGTTAGAGCAAAGCACAATTTCAAATGGTAAAAAAATTCAAGCAGTTATCTTTGGCCTGTATCTTGATGGATTTGGAAAAACAAAAGACATGAAAGTCTTTTCAAAAAGCCTCTAAAGTCGGAGGAAATTTCTTTTCAAGGCCTTAAGCTTGTAGAAGAATTTGTCAGAAATAGTATCAAGGCTTCCCCTTGGTCTAGCCAAGTAGCTTCTAGTTTCTTGGTCCCTTTCTTCCCCTAGGTTTATCAAGCTAAATATGGATGGTAGTGTGAAAAAAAGGGAAGTTACAATAGGAGAAATAGTAAAAAATTCAAACAATGAATGGATTATAAGTTTTTTCATGAACTTGGGGCTCTATGATATGATTCATCCAAGCTATGGGGGATTTTTATGGCTTTCTATTGTCCATCGAAAGAACTTTCAAAGGCTCTAAATTGAGATGAACTCACAAGTGGTAGTTTTTGTCTTGTCTAAAACCTACTCAAGCACTAGGAATCATGATAACTTGGTAAAGAAGTGCATGGATGACCACACATCCATTTCTTATACTCTCCGTTGAGCAAACTCATGTGTCAACCTTCTAATAGGTTTAGGTCACAATCATCCTCCTCAGATTGGGGCCTATTCTACTCCTCAATCAACACAAAAACATAATTTGAGAAACTACTAGATGTTTTCTCTATTGTTTTTGTGCTCTTTTGTGATTACTTTTGTTCTTTTGTTATAGTTTTCCTTTGTTACTTGTGTCTTTTGGGTCTCGCTTTGGGTCCACTCTAAGAACTAAAGAACAAGAGAGACAGGGAGATAGAGAGAGAGAGAGGAGTATTATTGGAGTTTAGTGAGGAGAGAGGGAAAAAAGCATTGAAACACGGACATTCCAAAGTAAAAAGGCAGCAAAACACTCGTAAACAACATAGTCTGTGTTGGATAATAAGTTTACAAATTCTATACTAAGAATTAGAGACTTGGATTTTCAAAATATTGAAACTTTGATGGAGTTCGAAGAGAAGAGAAGATAACAGCTAAAAACTACTTGAGTTACTTGTATTGCTAGAGTAAATTGCTTGAACTTTGTTTATAACTAAATACCAAGGTAGATTTATATACTACTCTATTCTAAATCCACATTTAATACAACTATTGAATGCTACAATTAAGTACATCAAGGAATCTAGCAACTAAAGAGACAAAATCACATATAAATTTTTTTTGAGTCACAAAAAATACTTGTTCTTTGGCATTTTGCACATGTTCCAAAATTTTCAGCTTAACTCTTTAGATTTTGATAAGATAGTTAGACTTTTATGACTCCTTATTTCCACATTTTTCATAATAATTGATCCTTCCATCGTTACACTCATGTTGGCTCATCTAAATAGCTATTTTCTCTCTATATAATATCAAGTTCTTTCCATCACCCCCTATCAAACTTGATTTTTCTATGACATTAAGCCATATCCACAACTTTTGAAAATTCTCCGAGTTAAGAAGTTTAATGAACACATTAACTACTTGGCCCGATGTCTTAACATATTCAAACTCGATCTTTTTCTTTGCAACACAATCTTGGATAAAATGGAATCTTGTGTCGATATGTTTGCTTCTTTCAAAGTATACTAGATTTATTATCGGTACTTGACTTGACTTGACTTGATATTTATCATCAACTATGTTGTCTCCTTTTACTTTGAGTGAGTTTCTTTCATGAGTCTTATCAGCCATATTACATGAGAAGTACTTGATATCACAGCTACATAATTGGAGTCACATAAAAAAAGTGTAACCATTGGTTGTTTCTTGAAACACCAAGAGGTGACATTGTTTCCCATAAAGAAAACATGTGTGATAGTACTATTTTTATCATGGACATCTCCTGCAAAGTTGTTAATACACCATAATGCATTGTCGAAGGTTCAATTGATGTAGCTGAGGATTTGTTTGGAAACCTTCATATGTGATTCAGTTGGATTCTCCATAAGCGGACTAATGATGTTAATAGCAAACATAATGTCCGATCTTATACATGTCAAATATCTGAGACTTCCACAAGACTTTTGAATTGAGTTGAATTCAGCATAACTTTAGTATCTATTATTTTTGACAATTTTAACCTGCACTCCATTGGTGTGGCAACCGGCTTGCATTCAAACATCTAAAACTTTTTCAAAATTTCTTTTGCAAACCCTTATTTGGAAAAAAATATCTCATATTTTGATTGCATCACCTCCATGCCTAAATAATAGGACATGAGGCCCATGTCTATCATTTCAAACTCCTTGACCATGGCTATCTTGAACTTGCTGAACATTTTTATATTGTTCTTGATGAATATTAAATTATCTACATATATGCAAATATATAAAAGATTATATTGATTTTCTTTCACATAGAGGTCATACTCAAGAGTGTGCCTTGCGAATCTATTCTTTTGAAAATATTTGTCGATATGGCTATTCCATGCTCTTGGAGCTTACTTAAGGTCGTACAAAGCCTTCTTTAACCTTAGAATCTTGTTTCACGTTTTTTGATCACCTATCCCGGGTTGTTTAATGTAGACTTCTTCTTCTAGATGACCACTAAGGAAGCCTGACTTTATATCTAATTGGACAATCCTCCATCTCTTTTGTGTTGCCATTGAAATAAGCAATCAGATCATCTCAAGTCTAACCATTAGAGCAAAGACTTCAACATGGTTAGTGCCATGTCTCTAACCACTCTACCTCTACTTTTTGGATTCTTATTTATTTTATACACCCATTTGACTATGATTGCTTCATGATGATTTTGAAGCATTGTTAACTTCCGGTGTCATTCTTGTTGATGGCTTGAATATTTTTATCCATCATTTGAACCCACTTTTCATTTTTGTTGCATTCTTCAAAATTTGAAGGTTTAACATTAGCTTAAGTACAAAAAAGATTAAAATTATTTACCATCTCAGTCGCATTATAGATATCTTTAAGAATCTTGGTTCCGTAAGGTCCAACCTTTGAATTTGATATTGAAGCTGAATTTCTTCTTGATGGAGTCATCCTGGAGCTTGTCCAGTTCGAGTGGCTTCTTGAGGTATTGATGGAGTTTGTGAGCTGGAAAGAGTTACTTCAATATAACTTGTTATGGTCAGAAAGTTTTCAAAATATGGAAAATAAACATATGAATCTGTTGCCATTCCCATGTTGACTTTTTATTGAACATCATATCCCGATTGATCACGATCTTGCTAATATGAGGCAACTTATCATTTATTATAGAAACACTACAAAATTAAATTCCTATGCTAACGGTAACTTTTATTATCGATGAGCTTTAATGATGATTTGTTATACCTTGTAGAGATGTTTTTGACAAAACCGTTGAGAAATATATGCATTTTTAACGGTATAAATTGTAGCGTCGAGAAAAGTTTATCAATTGTCAGTAAACTTAGTGCAACCATCTGTAAAAATGATATTCAATGTCGTAAGTTATCGTTTGTCTTCAATAAATATGATAGTTTTAGGAATGGTTTGAAAAGGGTCTCTATATGACTCTTCTTTAGGGTCTACTTAATTATACATTTGCATAAGTCTATGGCATATATTATCCCATTTGTAAATGCTATATATTAGTTTTCGTCGGTAAATGTGGTATATGCGATATCTTGTGATAAGTTGCAACAACATAGAATAATTTGTGATAACAGGTGGTGTGCTATTATAACATGATAATTTTATGAAAACATATAGTAAATTTGTGATAATTAGTGATAATATAATATGATAATATTATTATTCATAGGAGTGAAATATAGTGATAACTAGTAGTAATGTTGTGATAATTAGTGGTAATATAGCGATAACAGATATTTATGATGTTTGTGATAATATTGTTATTCATTGTAGTGAAATATAGTGATAATTAATGGTAAATTTTTTATAACTAGTAATAATATAGTGATAATAGGTGCTTATGATAATTTACGGTAAATTTATGATAATTAGTGATAATTTAGTTTGATGATATTATTATTCATTGGAGTGAAATATAGTAATAATTAGTGGTAAGCTTGTGATAACTAGTGATAATATAGTAAGAATAGACATTTATAATAACAATGATAGCATGTGTTTATGATAACTGATTATAAATTTGTAATAATTAGTGATAATATATTCTGATAATATTATTATTCATTGGAAAGATATATAGTGATAACTAGTAGTAAGTTTGTATTAATTAGTGGTAATATAGTGATAAGGGAGTGAAATATAGTGATAATTGGTATTATTATAGTTTGATAATATTATTATTTATTAGAGTGAAATATATAAAGTGGTAAATTTATAAACACTGGTAAAATTGTGATACTAGGTAGTAGTAATAATGGAAAGTTGGGGACCACGCAGGCAAGCGCGAGCGCGGGTATGCGTCTAATAACTCATAATTTATTCATGTATAAAAATTCAATGAGAATAGAAAAAAAAGAAAAACATGAGTCAAAGAAAAAAAATAGAGGTGAGAGTAACGTAAGGAAGGAAAAAAAGAGGTGAAAGTGAGATAGGAAAAAAAAAAAGAGTGAGATAGATAGGAAGGAAGAGAGGAAAAAAAAAACAAAAAAAAATAAAGCATCACAACATTATGGTATGGTGGTTGACATAATAGAAATAGGTTTGTAAGTTTCGAATCAAAGGTTTGATTCCGCGTCCTAACATTTTTTGCATCGAAAAAAAAGGCATGCACATGACTGCGTAAGGCAAGCGCCCACATGGGCGCCCGCGCATGTCACCACGGGGGCATGCACACCACGTGGGCGTCCGGGCATGCCACCGCATGAGCATGCGTGTCGTGGGTGCCTGCCCATGCCATTGTGTGGGCAAGCACAGTGCTACACACATGCCCGTGCGTGGGGCAAGCGCTCACGTGGGCACCCGACCATGCCAGCGTGGGCACCCGCTCTGGCCACCAAGCAGTTCAAAACATACCAAAATATTGTTATAATTTATGGTTATAATGGTTATAGCAAATCTCGTGTTCAAAACTTAAATATTATTAAAATATTGTTAATTTATGGTTATAATGTTCGTAGCAAATTTATAGTGTTTATTTATTTATTTTTATAAAATATAGGTATTTAGTAATCACGTTGGGTTTCATTAAATCTGATCCAAACTGATTTGGGCTTGGGATAAAGCTCTCACTGTGTCTGTTTTCTCATACACAAGATTCAAATCCGATATCTTATTTAATTGAACTGGTGCACAGTTATCGAACCTACTAGATATTGGTAGTATTTGTAATCATTGTGGAAAAAAAATGAATTACCATTTTTATTTTGAACATAATTACTTTTGCTTTGGATACGTAAGATATTACTCGTGTTTGAATTTAACTCTTTAACATAAATATAATTCTCCACAACAAAGCAAGCACATTTTGGGTTAGCAAGGTCTCAAATCTCCTTAAGATCACAATAATTACAAAACTCCTTTACCATCAAATCTTACCAATTTTCCATAACCCTTTGTTTATACCAATCAGGATGATTGAAAATAAATGCAAGAAAATAAAATGACTGAAAGACACAATCAAAACATACCAAAACAGATGGCAATAAATTTATACTAGTCAAGTCACATATATTCTTCAGAATTATTGCATAACCTTGTGAGATGTGTTGGAAATTGAGTACAGTCCACCAATTAGGGTAGACCCATAATCCAAAGACCCATTCCTTTGAATTTGAATAAGGGAGAGAGTGGTTTTTTGGAAACCACCCCTCAACTCCCTTACATTTCTTATTTTGTAACCATTCCCAACTTCACTTCCTTTTTTGAAGCATATATTAAAAATGAGGAAAGTAGAGGGGACATAAAGGATAAGGGTGAGAAAAGGAAAGATACAGAATTTCTTCTCACAATTTCCAAAATAGAATAGAGGATTGATTATTTTTCACCAAAGTATTTGGATTATGAACAAAAGAAGATAATCCAATTTTTGTGACACTTTCCTAAATCCAAAATACACAAAAGTCAAAATTTGTGAGATATTTCAAACCCTATCAAAATATTGTGAGATATTTCAAACCCTATCAAAATATTCTAGTCGCCATAACTTTACGTACAACGTAGATCTTGCAGTGATCTTTGTGAGTTAAAATCCTCTCAAAAAATGCTTTCCAATCTTATAAAGAACTCTTAAAATGATTAAAAAATGAGAGAAATATGAAGGTTTGAAGTTAGGGTTGGGTTACAGAAAAATGAGAGAACAAAGAAGAAATTGAATGGTGCTTTCTGGGCTTCCCCAACTCTTAGCAAAAGTGCATGTATCCCACACTCTAGGCATTATAAAACTAAAACCACCATCAAACTTAGAAATATCGAAAATGGGGTCAGCCAAAACTTGAAAGCCGTCAGCCATTGAAAAGACAGCTCATGGACATCATACATCGGTAAAGGCGCATAAGCAACCACAAACTTTTTTTTTTTAATTTTTGCACAGCCACCCACGACGGTGTGTGGGGATGCATGAAGGTTCCGTTTAGTTTGGAACTTTTACAAATATAATTTTTTGTTTTTCCATATTTTTGGTGATTTTTTATTTATTTTTCAGAGTCAAAAAATAATTTTATTGCTTTTTAAACATATAAATTGTTTAAAATTACAAAAATATTATTTTTAGTACTAGAAAAATTATGAAAATTTTTGTATAACTTAAGAAAATTATTTTCGTATTATTGGCTACCTGTATGAAATTTTCTATACCTATTTGATTTTATGCTCATTTCTTTATGTATAAAAAATTCATTTTTCAACATAAATTAATTGAACACTGAGCATAATCATTACAATTGATATTTTAAAATTTTTCATGACTGTTTGTATGCCCAACCTAATATTATTCCATTTTCTAGAGAAATGGTGGTAATCAAATGGAGTGTTACAGTTCTTTGGGGGAGAGCTGGAACATTGAGAAGTTCAGAGCGTGTGATAAAATTGTGCTAAATATTGATTTATAAGATAGACTCATTTCATACTTTGCTAGACTATTTGGAGATCGTGGAAGAGAAACACTAGGAACTCCTTGATCTAGGTCATGCTTTTTGGGGGCAATGACATATATACTAAGAAATTCCCTCACTACTTATTGGATTAACACGATTGATGAGTTGATTGTCGAGAGAGGGAGCAAGATTCTTGACGATGTGAGGCCAATATTAATAAAAATGTGGAGTGTCAAGAATAAAGAGAGCTAAATGAAGAAAGGTCGTTTCAAATCATAAATAGCTCAAGCCCACATGCCATAAAGAGATTTTTTTTCTACGGATAGACTATCTAAGAAAACGATGAACATGATTTCTTGAATGGACATGTCCTGAATCGAAGTAATGAATCGTATGTTTTCTTTTGCACATTATGATTGCCTATTTGAACCATGATGATTAGAAAAACTTTTGAGATATATAATATAAATTTTCTATTGAGCATATATTGGCTATATTTGTTGATTTGGATGATCATGTATGCCAAAAAAAAAAGGCCTCTTCAATAGAAAATTTTGATTGGTAGAATTTAATCAGTTCCCATAAAAAATTGAAATATTATTTAAATATTTTACGTATTTAAGTGAGAAATTATTTGTTAGAAGAATTTGAGAAATTCCCATCTAGAACTTATTAAATTTTGTCAATTAAATTAAATGTGAGATAGTCACACATT
Organism: Dillenia suffruticosa; assembly: GCA_033439265.1. Classification (NCBI taxonomy): domain Eukaryota; kingdom Viridiplantae; phylum Streptophyta; class Magnoliopsida; order Dilleniales; family Dilleniaceae; genus Dillenia; species Dillenia suffruticosa. Next base: position 13,989,335 of record JAVTVX010000034.1, on the reverse strand, counting down.
AGGATCATAGATGATAATTGAAAATTTAGTAAACTTTTGATTCTATACCTAATGTTAATATGTCATTAATGATAATTTTCAAATACAAAATTATATATATGATATGAGCATTAATAGTTATATTCACTACTCTGAAAACCTTGAAGATGAGATCAAAGTTCATTATTGTGGACTTAAATAAAAGTGACAAACAAAATGGTGATAAGCATGACATATGACACCACAAAATTTGGTATATGCTGGAAGAACAAGATGCCTTGAAAGGAATCAAGATCTTACCACTTGTGGAAAAAGAAAAATTCTACTATTCAATCGATTTTGATTAGCCCCATGCTTGATGACATGATTCGTAAGTGTGAATAATATATGATTGCTCATGACCTCTAGGTATACCTCAGGAAGAAATATAAATATACTAATGTGACTCGTTTTAGACAACTGACCATAAGTTTGTTACCTATAAAAATGAGGTGTTTATAGTATCAAACAATATTTAAGGGTCATGTTTAACATGAGAACAGAGTTTAAATTAGTTGGTTATATCCTTTCTGATGAATAACAACTTCAAGTCTTGATTTGATCACTTCTTGACAAATGAGAGCACTTGAAAGCCAATTTCTCAAAATGACAATGTGAAAACTTTCTCAGAGCTACTAGCCACTTGAGCCTAAGGATGAGTGGCTCGGTACTGTGAGATCCATGGCTCATTCTTTTATTACAAAATCCAGTTCCAAGAAAGACTCGACCTTTACATGTAAGAGGAATTAAAACAAAAGTTAGAAAGGAAAGGAGACTAGGGATGAATTACAAAAGGAATAATCTAGGGCATAACACCAGGTGGAAGCACTTCAAAAAGAAACAATGTAAAAGCAAGTTAAAGAGTTATAATTGCCAAGCTCTGGGTCATTCTGCTCATGAATGCCCTGAGCCAAGAAAAAGTAGCACTTGAAAATGTTTCTTTGAATATGGCATATGTCTCTAATACTGTTGGCTAAATCTTATCCTGTATAGATTGTAGACTTAGGAGCAATAGACCATGTAATTAGAGACCGTGAGGCATTTGTGAACCTTCATCAAGATTGGCTCTTATGTCATATTTAAATGTACGTTGGATAAGTTTTTAAGATTGGCTCTCTCACACGAGTAGTCACCTCTGTTATCTATGTGACATGTACAGATGAGGCAATGTTAATTCATGGATTGATTAACTTACATGTCGCCTTAGTGGATTACATTAAGATGAGATTACCGATTATGTACACATATGTAATAATTGAAATGGATTTCCCACAATCCACTAAACTTGTCTAAAATCAAAGTGTGAGTTTTTCTTAATTTTGTGAGATTTTGAGGACTTGTAAGAAGGAAAACTTTGGTCAAGTATTGAGTGTACTTGGACTAAAATCTATACAATGCATTATTTTGAAAAGAAGACATATGCTTCCAGGTGGAAAGAATGTGCATCGTAGAACATGTTTCAAACCACATGTGCTTATGTGACCACATGGATAATGGGTGATACATCCTTTTATGTTTCATTGTGTGAGACCTGAAAGTTCATATTTAATCTCAATTTATACCCTTAGAACTTTCAATTGTTTCTTGAAATATGATTTTAGTGTTACTAGTTTAACATGTTGTCAAGAAAGCATGGTTGATTTGGTTTAACGTTGCATTTATAGGAAAGCAACTAAGATGAAGTTGAAAATTAGTACATGAAAGGAAGACAATTTTTTACCAACACATTACTCTATATTCATAAGTCGGCCAATTATGTTTATGATTTAGAGTTTTAGAGACGTAATTGTGAATCATATTTGACTTGAGTGAAGTATACTCTTACATTGTTTGAGGGATAAGAGATACGTTGATTATATCTAGTAAAAGAAGTATGGAGTATGGTGAGGTACAATGTTCTTATAATTATATTGAAAGTGAGCTACCGAATATCTTTAACCGGTATATGGCCCTTGAGCTCTTAGTACTTCGCAGGTCATACGATCCACTTGTCAATATAAAATTTGATGATATTCGATTGTAATGATCATGCTATATGCTAGTCTAGCTCTCGGGTTCCGGGTCCGGGTTCGGGTCCACCCATAAGTGTAGACCCAAAACCCAAAGGCCTAATCTTTTGAATTTGAATAAGGGAGAGAAAAAAAATGGTAAGGAAGTAGTGTTTTTGGAAACCATGCCTCAACTCTCTCACATCTCTCATTTTGTAATCATTTCCAACTTCCTTGCTTTTTTGAAACATGGGTTAAGGGTAGGAAAAGGAAAGAGAGAAAACTTCTTCTCATAATTTTGAAAATTGAGAAAAGGATTGATTATTTTTTACTAAGGCATTTGGATTATATTCAAAAGAAGGTGATCCAATTTTTGTGATACTTTTCTAAATTTAGAATACACAAATGTCAAACGAGGTAAGTGATTCAAACCCATCTTAAGTTCTTGAATTTTATACAAGAAAAGAACGAATTTGTTGGTTTTAAATCGACAAGATGAAATTACTAAGATGAAACTCAAGACCTTTGATATTGTTGAAGTGACGAATCTCAAACATTAAATATCTATAACCATTGAGTTGTAGAAAATTAATGGTGTTTGCAATCATTCTGTTGGAAATTTTACACGTAAAAAATTCAATTGAATAATGCCACTCCGTTTTTGAAAAATAATCATGTCTTTTGTTTTCAAAAAATGTTATCGGTTTGAATTTAAAAATGTTACTTGTGAGCTGTTCAAGCCTCACTATGATTAAGCTAGTGCAGGTTCTTAAGCTTTTTGGGATAACACCTTGGATGTGGTTATCATTAATGGTAAAAGTCTCAAGGATACCTCTAAAGTAGATATTTTATGGTAAATGACCACTAACCTGGTTTTCAATCAAACCCAAAGTCTTGAACCACATAAAATTTGTTACACCCCGAACCGGGATCGTGAACAGCCGCCCGTTATCCTGAAAGCCGGCTGTATTTTTATAAAAAATCAAGCAGAACCTCTCCATATTTCGGAGGTTTCCCAAGTATAATTTATCCTGTATAAATCACAACCATCCTGTAATATAATTAAATGGTCATTCCGGCCTCTCCAAAATCAACCAATCTCACAGCCAACATCCAGATAAATCAAGGCTATAAAAATTTCCAACAACCTAGCCACAGACCTCTACTGCCATGCCCCCGTCAAAGACATAGACAGCCGCCAGTCGCCCCTCCTGTGATTTAGAGGAGACACCGAGCGATCCTAGAGTACACTTCTAAGACATGACACATTCCCAATTACTTACACAATGAATCAGAAATGTCTCAATGTAATGTTATGTTATGCAATTACATGTCCATATTTATATAGTCATCCCAGAACTATACAATGGTCGTCTATCAACCTCAGAATACATATACATTACCAATACAATTGCTAACTCACGAAATTGCGGTAGAAATATACAACTCCTCAAGTCCAGACCAAATCTCCCAATGATACTGAGCGTCCTAAAAGCAACGCTCCTTGCCAAATACTATCTCTGAAACAAGAAAGAAAGTGAGGGGTGAGTACTCGGGGAAGAATACTCAGTGAGTGAGTGGGTCAATGCAATCGTCAAATATGAAGTGTGAAACTAGAGTGTCAAAACTTAAGTATACGAATCATATTTCAAATCATCATACTTTTCATTTCAACAATATATCATTAGCACGCATTTTCAAGTCAAATATGCATCCAAAGCACTGTCACTAAAAATCATAGAGCTGCCAGCCGAAAATGTCCTGGCAGAGGTCTACCGTGACCTATGACAGGTGCATCGGGGGTGTTATATGCAAGTTTATTTAAAGTTCTCTCTACCTCGGCGTTGGCGACGAACCTCGTCCAGATGCTAGACTTGGAGAGAGTATCCAAATCCTCCCCCTTTCGGGTTCAACCTGACTAGTACCGTGTCGTTAATCAAATCACGACAACTCGCGGGATACACCAGGCCTAGGCATATCCGGACGCCACCAAAACGTTTCTCACGGTGTCCTTCGTAGCTAATGAACAATACATGTCAAAGCCCTCAAGGCCAAAATCAATATCATATCAAAATGTGTCGAAATCAGATTCATAAATCAATGCAACATAGAGCATAAAATGACACATTATACATTTCAACCACATGGATGCATAATTTCATAATTCAACACAGTTTTTTGACACTCCATCGGTTCACAAAAATCAATTTTAAAACCAGTCAAAACATTTCAAGCATACGACAAATCATGTTCATTCATCAAAATGCTGTAAAATAGGGTTTACATATTAAACAAAAGTATTGAAATAAATCTCACTCACTGTATACGATAGGGTGATCACTCCTTATTTTAAAAGCCAATTCAAATCTGATCGCTCGAGTCTCCAATGAGATTTTCCTAATTAATCATCACAATTCGATATCAAATAAGGGCCTAGTAATGGATCTTCAATTTTTTTATTTCCAACTAATATTACCTAATTTGATAAAATTTATCCAAAGGTTGAAGAGATTTCATTTCTCTCACCTAGGATTCCTTGGATCTCGGATCTAGCTTTCGTTTGCCCGTCGGTTTGATCTAAAACCTTAATGTTTCCAAATTTGAAACAATTGTGAGCAATTTCAATCCAATTACTAAAGAAATTCGAAACCCTAGTGCGAAAATCGAACTTTGAGTCATTTACCATTGTAGAGACTCACGGACTATCACGGGCCGTAGCGGGCTCGTGGGCCGCGGGCTTGGCGGGCTGGCGGGCCGGCGGGCTGATGGGCTGGCCCGCTGGTGGGCTCGCGGGTCAGTAGGCCGCAGTGGGCTCGTGGCTGTGCACCAACGGCTGGGGCGCACGGGCTGGCGTACTCATAGGCTAGGACTCGCACTCGCGAGCTGGATTGCGCACTCGTGTAGTGGGTCGCACGCTGGAGCGCTCGCGTTCGTGTTGGGGCGCGCTCAAGCAGTGGATCGTGCGCTTGGCTTGCATGAATGGTCGCGCTGGGAGGCGCTCGCACAGGGTAGCTCGTGCTGAGGCGTACTGGCGCTCGTGTAGGGGCGCGCAAGGACATGCTGGCACTCGTGCAGGAGCGTGCAGAGGCGCGCAAGGCGCTCGCGTAGGGGCGTGCAGTGCTCTGCGCTGTCGCGTGCTGGTGCGCTCACGGTGGTGGAGCGCGACGGAAGCGCGCAGCGGAGGAAACCGAGAGGGAGATCGCGAGAGAGAGTGAACAGCGGAGAGAGAGAGAAACTGAGAGGGAAGGGTAGAGAGAGAGAGAGGGAAAGTGAGAGAAAGACGAAGAGAGAGGGAGACGCGGCGACAATGGTGGTGGCGGAGGAAAGCACAGCCGCGGGAGAGGATCGGACGGAGAGAGAAAGCGGCAGGGGAGATGAGGAGTCGGGGAGAGAGAAAGAGGAAGAGAGAGAGAGAGGGGAAAGATTAAGGCTAAAAGCCCTAATCCCAATTGGGGGGGTGCTGCGTTTTGTCTCAAAACGCAGCACTACGCTGCTTCTCTTTTTTTTTTTTTTTTTTGGTGTTACATTTTCTAACCCCCTAAAAACAAGTTTCATTCTCGAAACTAAAAGAGGCTAAATAGCAAACAACTGGAGGTGTTATCTCCTCATAGTCTCCTCGGGCTCCCAGGTCTCTTCCTCGACCTGATCGCTCCTCCACAAAACTCTAACAAGAGGAACCTCTTTGCTCTGTAGCTTGCTGACCTGTCGATCCAGAATAGCCACGGGCTGAACAGGTAAGCTCAAGTCCTCTCGAAACTCAACTGGAGGAGCCTCTAAAATGTGTGAGGGATCTGGCTAATATTACTTAAGTACTAAGACATGAAATACATCGTGAATACCCAATAGGTCTGCTGGTAGCTCTAATTTATATGCTATACTTCCGACCCTCTGAAGGATACGGAAGGGCCTAATATACCTGGGGCTCAACTTCCCCCGCTACCCAAATCGAATGACTCCCTTCAAGGGAGATATCCTTAAGAATACCATGTCTCCCACAGTAAACTCTAGAGGTTGCCACCTACGATCTGCATAGGATTTTTGTCTATCCTGGGCGGCTTTCATCTGCGTACGGATAATCCTCACTTTCTCCTTCGTCTCCTCTACCAGCTCAACATTGGTGAGTCGTCGCCACCAACCTCATCCCAGCACAACGGGGTACGACACTTCCTCCCATACAATACCTCGTAAGGTGGCATGTCAATGCTCGCCTGATAGCCATTATTATAGGCAAACTCCACTAACGGAAGATGCCGATCCCAACTCCCCCGGAAATCCATAACACATGCCCTAAGCATGTTCTCTAAAGTCCGAATGGTCCTCTCTGACTGACTATCTGTCTGGGGATGATACGCTATACTGAAATTCAGTCTAGTACCCAAAGCCTCCTACAGACTGGGCCAAAACGGGATGTAAATCTGGGGTCTTGATCTAATACTATCGACACTGGAACCCCATGCAGTCTCACAATCATATCAATATAGAGGCGTGCCAACGCCTCAAGCGAGTAATCACTCCTAATCGGGATGAAGTGTGCGGACTTAGTAAGTCGGTCAACTATCACCCAAATAGCATCATGCTATGCCGAAGTCCGCGATAACCCCACTACGAAATCCATCGTGTATGCTCCCACTTCCACTCAGGAATGGGAAGGGGCTGCAAGGTGCCAGCTGGACGCTGGTGCTCAGCCTTTACCTGCTGACATACAAGGCAACGAGCAATAAATTCTGCAATTTCCTGTTTCATACCCGACCACCAATAACTATCTCTGATGGTACGGTACATTTTAGTACTGTCGGGATGTAAAGTATGGCAGATGAATGGGCCTCCTCAAGAATAGCCCTACAGAGATCACTATCTACTGGTACACATACCCGATATCGAAAAACCAACAGTCTATCCTTGCAAACTCTAAAGTCATCAATATCACCTCTGCTAGCTTTCTCATAAATACCTCGGAGCTCTTCATCACTTTGCTGAAGCTCCCTGATACGGTCGAGCAAACTCGGTTGAATCTCAAATCTGGCTAGTATAGCTCCCTGATCATCACTAGCCAACCTGACTCCCAAGGCTCGGAGTCCCAATAAACATGAGAGATAAGTACTCTCGATAGTCTGAGAAGAGGAAGATGACTTCCGACTCAAGGCATTAGCCACTACATTAGTCTTGCCCGGATGATAGTCAATGATGAGGTCATATTCCTTTAACAGCTCTAGCCATCTCTGCTGCCTCAAATTTAGCTCCCTCTGAGTGAACAGATACTTTAGACTCTTGTGATCTGTAAACACCTTGTATGTGACCCCATATAAATAGTGGCGCCATATTTTTAGTGCAAAGACTATGGCTGCCAACTCCAAATCGTGCGTAGGATAGTTCACCTCATGCTTCTTTAGCTATCGCGAAGCATAGGCAATAACTCTACCATCCTATATCAATACATAGCCCAATCCCTTCCTACTGGCGTCACTGTACACCACATACTCTCGACTACTCTTGGGAAGGGCTAGAATCGGAGCGGACGTCAATCGCTGTTTGAGCTCCTGAAAGCTCACCTCACAACGGTCAACTCATATAAACTTGACACCTTTTTGCGTCAATCTACATAATGAAGCAGCTGTCTGGGAAAACCCCTTAACAAATCTACGGTAATACCCAGCTAGACCAAGAAAACTCTTGATTTCTGGTACTGTTTATGGCTGCTCCTATCTTAATATAGCCTCAACTTTCTGCAGATCAACAAAGATACCTTCTGCAGAAATTACATGGCCAAGAAACCAATCTGCTGCAACCAAAATGCACACTTGGTGAACTTGGCATAAAGCTGTCTCTCACGAAGAGTTTGCAGAATCACCCTAAGGTGCTGAGCATACTCATCATCACTCCGCGAGTAGACTAAGATATCATCAATAAAAATAATAACGAACCGGTCCAAATAATCGTAAAAAATTCGGTTCATCAAGTCCATGAATGCAACGGGGGCATTAGTCAGCCTAAACGGCATGACTAAAAATTTGTAGTGCCCGTATCGAGTGTGGAAAGCTGTCTTTGGCACATCTTGACTCCTAATCCGCAATTGATGATATCCCGATCGAAGATCAATCTTCGAGAAAACTTGAGCACCTTGCAATTGATCAAATAAATCATCTATGCAAGACAGTGGATATCTGTTCTTCACAGTCACCCGATTAAGTTGCCTGTAATCCATACACAATCTCAGTGAGCCGTCCTTCTTTACAATCGGCACTGAAGCGCCCCAAGGGGACGTGCTAGGACAGATAAACCCCTTATCCAGCAACTCCTGCAGCTGGACCTTGAGCTCCCTTAGCTCAGCCGGTGCCATCCTGTATGGCGGCATAAAGATAGAGGTAGTCCCCAGAGCTAAATCGATTTCAAAGTCAAACTCCCGAACCGGTGGTAATCCGGGTAACTCCTTGGGGAAAATATCAGGAAAGTCCTGTACCACTGGGACATCCTCCAGTCTCGGTCCCTGAATAGTGGTGTCAATGATATGAGCCAGGTAAGCTACACATCCATGGTGAATCATGCGTCTGGCTTCCAAAACTGAAATGACACAGCAGGGTAAAACCCGCCTCTCGCCCTAAAAAATCAACACTGGCTAATCGGGTCTTCGAAACTCTACCTGTTTCTTAAAGCAATCAACTGAAGCCTGATGCATATGTAGCCGATCCATCCCCAAGATGGCATCAAAATCAGTCATGGCGAGGGGGATTAGATCTGCCTTCAACACTGTATCCCCAACTTTGATCTCACATTCTCTATACACTGTGCCGCGCACAATCTGCTCACCCAGAGGAGTGATGACCAATAGCTACTCATCCAAAGGTGAGAGCGGTCTGTCAGAATGTCAGAAGAATTGATCGCTCACATACGAATAGTTAGACTCCGTGTCAATAAGGATACGAGCATCTATTCCGAAGATAGGTAGAGTACCTATCATTGAACAAAATGCACAAACATTTAGAATAATTTCAAACTTGATATGTATATATATATATATATGTCAAAATAGTTGAGCCTCTAAGGCTTCTACAACTTCATGTCGACAAAAGGGAACATAACATAAAATACCTATACGACTGATACAATGCTGACATCCTCAAAAGAAGTGGAAATACGAATAGAGATCCTATTCTACTGGATCAGAAGGAGGAGTACCCATGATGATGTCGAGGTTCGCCTGGGCGTCCTCCTGCGTCATGGCATAAACCCGGGCCTGAACCCTAGGCTGCTGTCGTGCCTGGGTCTGCACTGTGTTACTCCCGGTGGTCACCCTGGGAGTAGAAGCTGCAGGCCGAGCAGGCTGCCCCTGCTATCCCATACGAGAAGTACTAGTGCGGCTCTGTGAACTCTGTCCTCCGAGTCCTAACTCAAGGCAAGAACTCCTAATATGCCCCGGCTTCCCACAGTGGAAGCAAGTAACCGTCACTGAACAAGCTCATATCGGATGGGACCTATTGCACATGTGGCAATAAGGATGCCGCTGAGTAGTATACTGTGCAGGGTGAGTCGGAGCAGGCTGTCTAAACCCCTAGGAGTACTGTCCCCGTCTCAGCTCAGGAAATCCAGATCCTAATCTACCTCCATGCGAACTGGATCCCCTGCCCCTCTTAGCGTTCTGCGCAAAATGAGACTTTTCTTTCTTTCTTTTCTGCTCTTTGCTTTCTCTCTGCCTAGCCTTTGCATGGACCAAAGCCTTCACGCGGTGAGTAGAGTCTATCACCTCGGCCAGTGTAAACTGTGGGGTAACAGTCATATATTTCTTTACGTTGAGGCTAAGACCGTCATCAAATTTAAAGCGCATATACTGAGGTGTGGCCAGATCCGGTACGAATGTGGCAAGTCTCCACATATCTGCCTCATACTCCGAGACAGATCTGGACCCCTATGTAAACCATCCCAACTCTGACCTCATCCGGTCCTACTGGTAGAGTGGGAAGAATCTGCGGTCAAACTCCCGAAGGAAGTCGTCCCACCACAGTAGCGCTGTCACCTCATCAGTGAGGGCCTCCCACCATGAGAGGGCCTCTCCCTTTAATAATCACTCTTCCACTTTTAGGCAGAGCTCCTCTCCAATCCCCAGATCGGTCAGAATCCTACGGGTGTGGTTGATCCAATGCTTGGCTGCCGTAGCATCACCAAGCCCTGCAAAATCTATGCACCCCAGCTGACAGGCCTCCTTAACCAACTGAGTCAACTCATGTACCCATCTAAGAATAGCCGATGTAGTCTCACTCGGCTCAGACAAAGTAGAAGGACCGGCCACCAGCTGTGGAACCGGTGTCGAAGGAACTGGTGCTGCTGCAGGTGCAGGTGCCATTGTAGGAGGTGGTGGGGGCGGAATCTGGACCCAATGCGAAGCGTACCACTCGTACACCTGTCGAAAGGCGTCGAGTGTGGGTACGGGAATCTCAGCCTGAGCAGCTGGCTGGGTAGGTGCCGGTGGTAGCACGCGAGTCGAGGAACGATCCTCCGGCTCGTCTAATTCCTTTGGTGGGGCAAGACGGGTGCTCCGTCGGGTCGTCATACTTCTGCAAGAGAAGGATCCTTATTAAGTATCATACAAAAATAGGCACGGTTCAAGAATTTTGGACTAATCATAGCATGACTACCCTCACAAAAGAATGAAATTCCTAGTTCAATAGAGGAAGAATATAGCATGTTGGTTAGATATAACCGTATCTAACCCCCTAAAATAGATGAACTCATATACCTATGACCATGCACTAAGACTTCATGACTATATGAAACTTTCATGCATTGAGGACTTTAAAGACCAACACACTCGGGAATGTTTCCAAAACTCTCTTCCTACATAGCTCTCAACCAAGTCGCTCTGATACCAATCCAACTGTCACACCCCGAATTGGGATCGTTAACAGCCGCCCGTTATCCTGAATGCTGGCTATATTTTTACAGAAAATCGGACAGAATCTCCCCATATTTCGGAGGTTTCCCAAATACAATTTATCCTGTATAAATCACAACCATCTTGTAATATAATCAAATGTCCATTCCGGCCTCTCCAAAATCAACCAATCTCATAGCCAACATCCAAATAACGTAAGGCTATAAAAATTTCCAACAATCTAGTCACAGACCTCTACTGCCATGGCCCCGTCAAAGGCATAGACAGCCGCCAGTCACCCCTCCTGTGATTTAAAGGAGGCACCGAGCGATCCTAGAGTACACTTCTAAGACATGACACATTCCCAAGTACTTACACAATGAACCAGAAATGTCTCAATGTAATGTTATGCAATGACATGTCCATATTTATATAGTCATCCCAGAATTATACAATGGTCGTCTATCGACCTCAGAATACATATACATCACCAATACAATTGCTGACTCACGAAATTGCAGCAAAAATATACAACTCCTCAAGTCCAGACCAAATCTCCCAATGATACTGAGCGTCCTAAAAGCAACGCTCCTTACCAAATACTATCTCTGAAACTAGAAGGGAAGTAAGGGGTGAGTACTCGGGGAAGAATACTCAGTGAGTGAGTGGGTTAATGCAATCGTCAAATATGAAGTGTGAAATTGGAGTGTCAAAACATAAGTATACGAATCATATTTCAAATTATCATACTTTTCATTTCAACAATATATCATTAGCACGTATTTTCAAGTCAAATATGCATTCAATGCACTATCACTAAAAATCATAGACTTGCCAGCCGAAAATGTCCTAACAGAGGTCTACCGCAACCTATGATAAACGCACCGGGGGTGTTATATGCAAATTTATTTAAAGTGCTCTCTACCCCGTCATTGGTGACGAACCTCGTCCAGGTGCTAGACTTGGAGAGAGTATCCAAATCCTCCCCCTTTCGGGTTCAACCTGGCTAGCACCGTGTCGTTAATCAAATCACAACAACTTGTGGGATACCCCAGGCCTAGGCATATCCGGATGCCACCAAAGCGTCTCTCACGGTATCTTTCGTAGTTACGAAACAATACATATCAAATCCCTCAAAGCGAAAATCAATATCATATCAAAATGTACCGAAATTAGGTTCATAAACCAATGTAACATAGAGCATAAAATGGCACATTATATATTTCAACCACATGGATGCATAATTTCATAATTCAACACAGTTTTTTGACACTCCATCGGTTTACAAAAATCAATTTTAAAACTAGTCAAAACATTTCAAGCATACGACAAATCATGCTCATTCATCAAAATGTCATAAAATAGGGTTTACATATTAAACAAAAGTATTAAAATAAATCTCACTCACTGTATACGGGAGGGTGATCACTCCCTATTTTAAAAGCCAATTCAAATCTGACCGCTCGAGTCTCCAATGAGATTTTCCTAATTAATCATCACAATTCGATATTAAATAAGGGCCTAGTAATGGATTTTCAATTTTTTTCTTTCCAACCAATACTACATAATTTGACAAAATTTATCCAAAGGTTGAAGAGATTTCATTTCTCTCACCTAGGGTTCCTCGGATCTCGGATCTAGCTTTCGTTCGCCCATCGGTTTGGTCTAAAACCTGAATGTTTCCAAATTTGAAACAATTGTGAACAATTTCAGTCCAATTACTAAAGAAATTCGAAACCCTAGTGCGAAAATCAAACTTTGAGTCATTTACCTTCGTAGAGGCTCACGGCTGTCACGGGCCGTCGCGGGCTCGTGGGCTGTGGGCTTAGAGGGCTGATGGGCTGGCCCGCTCGTGGGCTCGAGGGTCAGCAGGCCGTAGTGGGCTTGCGGCTGTGCACTAACGGCTAGGGCGCGCGGGCTGGCATTCTCACAGGCTAGGGCTCGCACTCGCGAGCTGGATTGCGCACTTGCGCAGTGGGTGGCGTGCTTGCGTAGTGGGTCGCGCGCCGGAGCGCTCGCGCTCTTGCTGGGGCGCGCTCGAGTAGTGGATCACGCGCTTGGCTCACACTGATGGTCGCACTGGGGGGCACTCGCACAGGGTATCTCGTGCTGAGGCGTGTTGGCGCTCGTGCAAGGGCGCACAGGGGTATGTTGGCGCTCGTACAGGAGTGTGCAGAGGTACGCAGGGGCACGCTGGCGCTCGTGCAGGAGCGTGCAGAGGCGCGCAGGGGTACACTGGCGCTCGTGCAGGGGCGTACAGTGCTCTATGTGTCTCACGCTGGTGCGCTCGTGGTGGTGGCGCACGACGGAAGCGTGCGGCGGAGGAAACCGAGAGGGAGATCGCAAGAGAGAGAGGGAAGGGTAAAGAGAAAGGGAAAGTGAGAGAAAGACGAAGAGAGAGGGAGACGCAGCGGCGATGGTGGTGGCGAAGGAAAGCACGGCCGCGAGAGAGGATCGGACGGAGAGAGAGAGCGGCGGGGGAGATGAAGAGTCAAGGAGAGAGAAAGAGGAAAAGAGAGAGAGGGGAAAGATTAGGGCTAAAAGCCCTAATCCCAAATTAGGGGGGTGCTGCGTTTTGTCTCAAAACGCAACACTCCGCTGCTTTATTTTTTTTTTTTGGTGTTACAAGATTATTCATTGATTGTAGAATGAATCCATTAAGCTGCTTAAAATTCAATAGTAGCACCTCAATAGATTGTATCTTTCCTATTTATGGAGGGACTAGTGTAGACAGTTGATTTTCAGAAAGACTTAAAATGGTCAAGTTTCCTATTTGTTCTCATTAAGCCACACTTGAACAAAGGAGTTCTAGAGGAATCAAGATGCTTAGGAACTCTAAAGGACATGAGAAAGCATGCAGAAGTGGAGTCACGACCAACTATCGTGCTAGCTCGTGCACCAAGGTGTCCTACTTGGACATGGAGGAGCCTCATGCAATCATAAGGCTATAGCAAATCTAACTCAAGTATTGAGAAGATTGAGGAAAAGGCTCCAGGAAACCAAAAATCATGAGGAAAGAAATAGTTTTATTCAATGAACCCAAATATCACTAAAGAGTCCCATACCAATGCCGAGCAACCCGAGCAACCTTTGAGTAGACTCATTTAGGAGTCTTAGAAACACTAGAAAATAAGGAGCTGCTCACCAAAAAGGAACTAATAGGGTTCGTGCTCAAGATCACATATGTACGCACACCACTCGATGACCACATGCATGCGCACCCTGACTTATGCAACTATACTATCCAGAACTTGGAGCAACGCCTAAGCAATGAAGTCCTAGCCCACCAAGGACACTTGAGGAGTCATAACGAAGAGAAGAATGCTGTAGAGGTTTGGGATGGAGGTCTGGGCAAAAAGGAAAACCAACCGAGCACTAAAGACGTGAAGAGCAATCATAGTTTGCACGAGCATTTGGGGCCATGAGCTATGTAGTGCGACCATCAATCTTAATCAAGAGCTAAATAGCATTAATAGAGGAGCCCTAAAGTAACTAGGGAACTCGAGAAACCATAGAGAGGTCGTGGCTCAAGAGAATTGGGAACAAGCACCGAGGCTCAATGTTCAACCACAAGGCCAAGAGCTTAAAACTCATGCATAAGAGTGCTAAGTCAACTAGGATTCCTAAGGGATTTAGTAGGAGCAAAAGAGGCTTTCAAGATCCGAGAACCAAGTCTGACACATGAAGAATCCGACCTGGATCCACAAGCCTAACCCAAACCAAGGAATGCCCTAGCCAAATGTGATTTCTTAAGAACCTCCAAGCAGACTACCAAGGAGTTCAAAAACCTAACTTTGAAGATGGCTTAAGGAAACAAAAAATCGGATAGAAAGAATGCAACGAAGACTCCTAGAGGAGCAAGGAGTTCTAATGCCACAAGGAGACCTACGTGAGCAAGAAGTTCTACCTAAGCTAGGAGACATAAAGCAATGCAAAATCCTAGTTGTGAAGAAGTCAAAAGAGTTGAGAGTCTTGATCTATGTAAAGTTTATCAAGAGGAAGGTTGACTCGAACTAGAAGTCTAGCATTGAAGTCCTAGTACAACACTCCAAGAGCAAGACAAGTTAGAATACGAGTTATATTTTAATATTTTGGTCTTAGTAAAGAATTATAAAGAATTAGATTTGGTTTGAATTTGAATCTAGATCTGAATTTGATCTTAGAGTCTTACTTAAAGTGTTACTCCTCGAGGTATAACTTAGCTCTATAAATACCTAAGGAGGTTGAATGTAATAATCAATCTTTTGAGTAGATTTTTTCAATAAACTATCAAGCTAAGTTCTTTATTCAAGGACTTTTCTTAGGAGAATGAAGGAGACTTGATTTTCCTAGTGTTACACTGCCTTTCGAGTGATCCCTACAGTGTAGAAAGGTGAGGTTTTCCAACAAGTCGTGAGTAAAAGAGAAAGTCACAACTACCTAACTCTAATCCTAACTTTTTTCCATTCACTAGTGTCATCCCCTCATGTGACATGGTGGTAGAAGTAGGATTTGCACTTCATATTACCCTTCCAACCATGTTCCACAACTTTGAGGCTCCAACACAGAGCCATGTCTTCTTTTTCTTCTTGTTCTTAATTAGAACCGTCATAGTCATCTTCATTCTCTGATTTGAGAGCCATGGACTTCCCTTTGTCTTCCTTTCATTTCATGGGTCGTTAGAGACCCATAAGCTGGTCTATGGTGAGAGTCTTTAAATTTTTAAACTTTTTTATGGCTTTGACCTTAACCTCCCAAGTCTTTGGTATGCATCTAAGCACCTTATCCACCATATCTTCTTGACTTATTCCCTTTCCTAATAGCCTGAGCTAATTGGTGATGGCGTTAAATCTCATGATTATATCTCTCACTAATTCACCATTCCTCATCTTGAATCATTCATAATCCTGTTTTGGCATTCTTATTTTGTACTGTTTGACTTGATATGTCCCCTCTTATGTGGCTTCAGTTTCTCCCATATCTGTTTAGTAGTAATACAAGATGAAACACAATTATCATTGTAAGAGCTAAGTGCAAGAGGATTACAACCTTATAGTTAGCTCCATTTTTCATTTTGACAGGAACTCTTACTTTGTCAACTTCCTCTATTGGGAATTCAATTTTCTCTTCAATAATCTCCCAAGCTGTTTCATCCTAAATGATAATGAAGTTCCATGTTACTTCTGATAGCTGTAGTTGTTATTGTTGAAAGATGGAACTTTGTTTGTGGAGTAGGCTTTAAAAGGAATGATGTTGCCATTCAGTGCCATCTTAGATCTTTGCTTCTAAGGACATTAAGCTTTTTCTTCCAAAAGACCTGTACTAATACCAGTTGAAGAACTAGATTCTAATAATCTAGATGGGTGAATAAGTTGTTTGACACTTTTTAGTTTTTTGGGAGTTTAAGAGAATAAAAGGAGAGGAATGAGAAAGCAGTGGTTTCACTTTGCTGGGGTACATCCACTTATAAACTATATCTGGAGTTTCCAATCTATTATTTTCTGCTGAAATAGTACAACCAACTACTTTGGACAGGTATTAGTCAATCCTCACAACTGTTTCACTTGAACAGTCACCACTAGCTTACACAGGTGTTAGCAAACCTAACTTTTCTTCATCAAGACAACTCATTCCTGACTAGAAATACCCTTTGTTCTGGTTGATTATGAGGATAAGAAGTGAAAAATAAGATTACAAGCTTGAACCACAAAGTTCAAATGTGATCTTTGTAGTTCATAGAAAATACAGCTTAAGAAATTAAAGAATTGAAGATCTTTAAATCTTTCGAGAGCAATGAATTATCCAAAAGTTGCTTGATCTTCTGTTGGTATTGTATTTATAGCTTTTAATAATAATATCGCCATTGGAGATCATTTAATGCACATTTATAGTCGTTGAGATAGTTAGGAGTTCGTTTTTGGCTTGAACAGCTTTTCTGAACAGCTAGCTGGTATACATAGTAAGTCGACTTGCTTTCTAATGAGTCGACTGATATTTGATTTTTTCTTTATTCTGCGTCTGTGTGAATTGACTGCTTCTTTCCCATGAGTGAACTATCTCTTGTGTCCATTTAGCAATTTGTGCTTGATTCTCTTTTGTATCGACTTATTCATCCTCTTGTGTCAACTTATGCCTTTTTGTGCTTAAGCTTTTCTTTCAGTCGACTGACCTAACATTCTGTCTAAGTTTAAAGATTCTTTTAAACTTAATAAGTCGACTTGTTCATAAGTGTGCTTGAGGGTGAGTTGACTACTCTATATCTGAGTTTCATATAAGTGCTTTTGATCATTCTTAACTCATCCTAATACCTTTCGAACTGATTTATCATTAGTGTATCCTTTTATGTTCATCATGTACTTACTTTTATCCATCATTTGCTTATTACCAAAACTCATTTTGCCAACAAAAGATAAGCAAAGAAAACATAAAATAGATGACAAGTTTAGAAAGCAATGGTAGTTTTCCTTTTTTTTTTTTAGTAAAATAGGTTAAATACTTTAACCTGATAGGCATTCTTGTTGTACTAGATACCTTAACAAGCAATGTATTCAAACTAATTGATCTCCTTCGCTTTTACGTTTATGTTCTTATTGTTTCATTTATTTATGCACATGTGTATATATTCAAAACCAATGATGTTATGAATTGGATTGTAATTGCATTTAGGAGTCATGCTCTATGCATAATAAATGTTTTATGTAATGTGGATGTTATGTTTGTGTTTTCTTTCCTAACCCCCGTGAGATTATTTGCACAATCGGTGGTTAATTGACTCAAATTTAATATTTCAGCTCCACTAGGAACCAAGTGAAGAGATTTGGACAGTAACAGTGGTCTTTGGGCTTAGGGATAGCTCTCTTCTGATTTTTGACCCAATTAATATTGATTTTTCTTTATTTTCCTCAATTAGTTTTCCTCAATATTGTATATACGTTGATATATATATGTAATATACATCTCCACCTTCATATTGTACTTGTTATAGTTGTACCATCCTCATATTTATTGAAAGTTATCTCTAACATTTATTTTTTTATTCTCTATCATATAATGGTTATCTAACTGCACACAATATTTCTTTTCCCCCAACAATAACTCCATGTTGAGATCAACACATGTAGAAGCAATATCTAGCTTGTTTCCACCCCAATCTGTATTCTGATCCTGTGTTTTGACACTGGTCTTCAATGGCTAGGACCAGTAATTGGGCTGGGCCGGCTTTAGCTCAGTCCATTTTGAAGGGTCAAACTCGGACCATTTTAAAGCCGGGCGGAACTTAGATCCTTTATTTAGACCCATTTTAATTACAAGCCATGCCAGAATACTAGTTGGCTCGACCTGCTATAGACTCGATCTGTTTAAAATCAAATGTTGTTGTTTTTTGTATTTTTAAAATTATTGTGATTTTGATTGTGACTTTGATGAGTTTGATATATTATTTTTGATATAATTTTTAAATTTTTTATGATATTATTATTGTTAATTTTCATAATAATATGTAATCTTTAATTTAGCATGGTGATTTTTGTTTTGTGTATTATTTTGAATAATTAATGTATTTTTATTTTGTATTTATTATGTTATAAAATTTATAATTCAAGCTTGACATTCGTATAAAATGGGCTTGAAACCCTTTAATTAACGTGTCGGTATTTCATATTTATTAATGTATTTTGTTATAGGCTCGCTTAGTATTAAATTGCTATTCTAATAATAGGTATTGGAAAAATAATGAGTCATTTCTATTGACGATCTTATCAAATGGGATATTGACAACCTCATTTTTAAGGAGGCAAACAACAGTTTATGGCCATTCAAATTGAAGGCTCCATTGGGTGGACTGACGAAGAAGAAGAAGAGAATTCACTACGTTTGAAGGTGGTGATGCTGGAAATCATGAGAATTACTGGCTATCTTCATTTTTCATCTCTATTACAATTTACAACAGTAACTCTATTACAATTTACATGTTTTAATTTTTCATCTCTCCCCGTTGCCCATCCATTATCTTGAAAAGGGATGATTTATATATTTCCTTTTCGTTTCATTCTTTTTTATCTTACTCTCCATATGTGGGACTCTAAAACATTTCTTCCAGATATAAAAGAGATTGGGATGATTAGGATTTGATTTTGAATTTGTCAGGATTCCTACAAGTTTCTCCCATGCCTAATCTAGTCCCCGCCTGTCTCGTATTTGATTTGCTTCTGTATGATATGGTTCAATTCCGACTAGGGTTGCATGGAAGAGTAGCGTTGGAAATTCAAAGTTCTTGACCGCCTTTTTGTCCCACCTGCACTACTAGTTAGGCCATTGTGACTGATTTGGTGGTTCCCAATTTCCACTTATTACTTTTGAGCACAATGCCTCCACATTTATATGTTAAATATCCACATCTAGGAAATCTTGAGCTCCATTAATTTTTCATACCATTTTGAGAATACATATAAAAATAAATTGAGTCGTAATATTCTGATCGAGGTTTGAAAATATGAACATTGATATGTTGTGGGGGGGGGGAGAAAGAAATGGTGAAAAGGAAAGGGATGACAGAGTGAGACATATTCCGAAAAGACCTAAGGGAGAGAGAAAAGAAAAATGGAGTGAGAAAGTCAAGAATGGTAGAGAGAGGAAAAGAGAGAAATGGAAAACGTATTATTTAACAAAAGTAAACTGTTACAATGGGCACTATGCATCCCCTAGAAATGGTCAGTGAGGAAACTGAGTTCTTCATTCAAGGACCCAAACTTTTCGTTATATCAACCTAGTCTTACTCAAATCCAATCACAATTTTTTTGAAGGCTCTGGACGGACTTCCTAGGACTTAATGAAAGTGTGTGGGAAATAAATATACAAGCGTGTTTCCATTCTCATGTAGACTATTCATCAAACTCCAAATCTCAACTCATCATAATCTTAGTGGCATGAGAATAATTTGTCATTTGTTTTAGTAATACAAGATACTAAGCACATGTCATTATCAATTTCTTCCGACTTCTAAGCAACTGTTTAGGGACAAGAGTTTTGTTATTTTTGTCTATAAATTTCATCTCGAAAAACTTTTTTCTAGTAATAGGTCAACCCCAATATTCAATTCTTTTAACTAACAAAACACGGAAAGAAATATCACAAATTCACAAATTAGTCAAAATTGGACTTCTGCATCTATTTTCTTTCTATTATAAGTAGAATCTTTTTTTCTCAATCTTTTACATCTCTCCCTATTGCCAATCCGTTATCTTGTGAGTAAAGTGATGATTTATATATTGCTTTTTTATTAATTTTTAGCTTACTTTTGGTTCGCGGGTCTCTTAAACATTTCTTGCAGATAAGAAAGAGATTTGGATGATTAGGATATGATTTTGAATTTGTCAGGATTCCAACAGGTTTCTACCATGCCTAATCTAGTCCCCACTAATGTATTTGTCTCATAGTTGATTTGCATCCATACCATATGGTTCATTTCCCACTTGGGTTGCATGGAAAAGTAATGTTGAAAATTCAAAGTTCTTGACCAAGTCTTTTTGTCCCGCCTGCACTTCAAGGTAGGCCATTGTGACAATGATTTGGAGGCCTCCAGTTTCCACTTATCATTTCTGAACACAATGCCTCCAGAATTGGTGTCACGCCCCGAATCGGGATCGTGAACAGTCGCCCGTTGTCCCTGAATGCCGGCTGTATTTTTATAGAAAATCGGGCAGAATCTCTCCATAAATCGGAAGTTTCCCATGTACAATTTCACCTGTATATGACATTTATCCTGTAAAAATAACAATTGACCATCCCAATCTCTCCAAAATCAACAAATACCACAGCCAATATCCAGAACAACGCAAAACTATAAAGTTTCTAGCAGTTCTAGCAACAGACCTCTACTGTCATGCCCAACTAGAGTATGAGCAGCCGCCCCACCGAGTGGACTTAAATTCTATGCATATATAAAATAAAATAAATTCCTAAATTATTTTTAAATATTTACAAATGCCTCAATGCAATGAAATAAATCAATACGAGAGTTTCAAGAATAAATATCCATAATTTATACAGTCATCCCAAAAAAATTTATATAAATACATTGGTCAAACTAAAATCTCCAATATATAATAATATCACCAATCATCGTAGCGGAAGAGATAGAAAACATCCATACCCAAGCCCAGTAATATCTCCTCGCTCCAACACTAATCCTGTGGGAAAGAAAGTGAGAGGTGAGTATCTATGGGAGGATACTCAGTAAGTGAGGGGATTGATATCATACTATCAATATCTAGGGTGAACTTGGAGTGTCAAAGCATAAGAAAATATTCACAGTGTGCAAACCGATCATGTTATTTCAAAATCATATATAATACGCACACATCAGAAAGCAAGATATGCATCCAATATTTACATTAATGTCGTGAAAAGCCGGCCAATGAAATATTCCCGATAATGGTCTACCTCGACCAAGGACGGCGCATTGGGGGTTTTTTCAAATGCAAGTATTAAATAATGGCTCTCTACCCCAATGTTGGCCACAGGTTACTCGAACTAGCCTGCAAATAATAATAATGTACATATAACTAGTCGGCCGTGTATGGTACCCCCGCCTGGTGCTAGACGGAGTCGTACTTAACGTCCTCTCTGATGAGGGTCAACCTGGGACACCCATACACATGACGATCTGGCGGATACATCCGGTTGAAGCGTATCCGGGCACAAGGGGTGCCTCTACCAGATGTCATTCGTAGCTACGGATCACAATATCATATCGGCCGGGCACGTAGCCCCATGCATCCCATCACCAAGTCGGCCGGGCATATAGCCCCATGCATAATATCAAAACGTCGGCCGGGCAGACAACCCAAATACATAATATCATAAAGTCGGCCGGGCATACAGCCCAAATATGTAAGTAAATCCATTTAAAACTATGTGCCAATGCAGTGGAACTATTAAAACATATCAATATATCGAAATTATGGCACAATATTCAATTATCAAAACTCATGAATGCATATCAATAAAGTCAGAATTTAAGACACTCCAAAGATCACAAAACATTTCATCAAATATTTGAAAGTTCTAACAATCATACATTTGCAGAAATATGTCATTTAAAAGTATTTTTGAAATATGGTTTTCAATCAATAGCGAATGTCAAAATCCCACTCACTGTTCTAAAGATGGTGGTCATTCCCTATTTTCAAAACCAATCAAATCTGATCTGCTTCCTCGAGTCTCCAAAAAGATCAACCTAATTAGATCATCAAAATTGAATATCATTTTCTCAAGTATCTTTAGAGTTTATCCGAGAGACATGAAATGTACAATATTTTCCACTTTATTGCTCATTTCAATCCAACCCTACAAGCCAAATACTTTCATGCATATTTCAGAGTTTAACTCTAAGGGAAACCATTCGAATTCACCCGACATGATTTTGTGATTCTATAACATGATTTTTCCGTATCAGACCATCTAGTTTCCGTAACATTCTATACTTAACCTTCAAAGTCACAATAATCATCTCATAATTTGTATTCTATTCACATTCTACTTACACTCTAAACATATACAAAACCTTTCATCTTGGATTCAATCCTAGATTCATCCAATTTATCAATTAGAGTCGAAATCTCCTCACCTAAGGTTTTCTCAAAACGCCGAGTCTCGTCCGAAAGTCACTTCAGTCACTCCAAAGTCTGTAGGGTTTCCTATCAAAACAAGGTTTATTTTTTAGATCTAAACACATAGATCCGAAGCAAAACCCTAAATCATTTACCTGCGTGGAGGTTCGTGGGCTGTCACGGGCTCACGGGCCATCACGGGCCGTCGCGGGCTCGTGGGCTACAACTAGAGGGCCGCTGGTCGGTGGGCCAGTGGGCTGACGGGCTAGCGGGCCGACGGGCCGATGATTGATGGGCCTGCGGCTGGTGGGCTTGCAGGCTAGTGGGCCTGCGGACTGGTGGGCCTCTGGCTGATGGGTCTGTGGGCTGGTGGGCCTGCGGGTGATGGGTCTGCGGCTGGCAGGCCGATGGGCTGATGGGCCTGCGGCCAATGGGCCTGCGGACTGGTGCTCGCGAGCTGGCTCACGGGCTGGCTCGTGCCCACGCGCTAGTGCGCTGAGGCGCGCTGGTGCACGCCCGTGCACTGATTCGTGCCCGTGCACTATGCTGCTGCGCGCCTGTGCGCTGCGCTGATACACATCCGTGCGCGCTAGTGTGTTGGGTGCGCGCGCGGCGCTGGGTGCACGCGCGGCGCTGGTTGCGTGAACGCTCGTGCGCTCGTGCGTTGGCTCGCACCCTGGCTCGAATGCTAGGGCGCTAGCTCGCGCGCTAGGACGCTAGCTCGCGCGCTGCCTGGCTTACGCTCGTGGGCTGGCTCGAGCTCGCGGGTTGGCTCAAGCTTGCGGCCTCGCTCGAGCTCGCGGCCTCGCTCACGCTCGCTGGCTGGGGGATCGTGCTGCAATCGCGTGCTATGGTGGAAGGCGATGCTCACGGAGGCTCGCGGCGTGCGGTGTTGCTCGATTGTGGCTCGCAGCGGTGTGCGACAAGGCGGATAGGGGGCGATCGTGGAAGATCGCGAGAGGGAGAGAAGACAGAGTGAGGTAGAGAGAGAAACCGCGAGGGAAGAAGAATGAGAAGAAGAAGGAGAAGAAGAAGGAGAAGGAGAAGGAGATGCCGGCGGAGCTCGCGGGGAAGAGCAGCGCCGCGGTGGGCGAGGGAGACGAAGGGTCGGCGGAGAGAGGGAGAGAGAGAAAGAGACGACTTAGGGCTTTAGCCCTAATTCAATTGGGGGAGGGCCAAAACGCTGCGTTTTCGCTCTCCCTTTTTTTTTTAGGCTTTGTGTTACATTTTCTAACCCCCTAAAAATAAGTTTCGTTCTCGAAACTAGAAGAAAGTAATACGCTGAACAAGTGGGGGTACTGTCTCTTAAGTCTCTTAATAGTCTCTTCGGTCTCTCAGGTCTCATCCTCGACCTGATCACTCCTCCCCAAAACTCTGACCAATGAAAGTTCTTTGCTCCGCAGCTTTATGACCTATCCATCTAGAATAGCTACGTGCTGAGTTGAAACACTAAGATCCTCTCTGTCTGGCCGTCCCTCGTCAGACGTTTGAGCTCTTGAAAGCTTGTCTCACAACATTCGTCCCACAAGAACTTGACGCCCTTCGTATCAGTCTGGTAAGTATAGCGGCGATCCGGGAAAATCCTTTTATGAATCGCCGATAACACCCCGCAAGACCAAGGAAACTTCGCACCTTGGTCACTGTCTGTGGCTGTTGGTGTGTTGGTCAGCCCAAATGGCATGACCACGAACTCGTAATGTCCATATTGATTGCGGAATGCGGTCTTGGGCACATCCTCAGCCCTGATCCGCAACTAATGATATCAAATCGAAAATCGATCTTTCAGAAAAACACGCGCACCCTGGAACTGCTCAAATAAATGTCACTATGTGGCAAAGGGTACCGATTCTTGATGAAAACCTTGTTTAGATGTCTATAGTTCACACACAATCTTAGAATCCCGTCTTTCTACTTCACGAATAATCACCGGAGTACCCTAAGGCGAAGTGCTCAAACGGATAAAACCGTTGTCCAGTAATTCCCGCAACTAGACCTAGAGTTCTCTAAACTCTACTGGCGTCATTCTGTATGGCAGAATAAATATAGAAGTGATCCCTAGAGTTAGGTCAATCTCGAAATCACACTCCCGAACTGGGGGTAGTCCGAGTAGTTCCTCGGGAATATATTTAGGAAAACCTGCACCACTGGGACCTTCCCAAGGCTCGGGTCCTCAACAGTGGTGTCGATAACATGAGTTAGGTATGCCGTGCAACCTCGCGACAATTCTTACCCAACCGTGGGCAAAAAGGCAATTCTCACATACGAATGGTTCGACCCGGTGTCAAATAGGACACGAGTGTCGACTTCCCATATTTCCATAACTCCTAATGTGAGGAAATAAAAGATCAGTCGATAAATATGGAAGAAAATATATATAGATATATATATATCAAAATATATGTACAACCAACATAGTTAAGCATCTACGGCTTTAACTAGTGATGGTTCTCAAAAAGAGTACATGGACATCTCTAAACATGGGGATCAGTGGGAGGAACACCAAAAATTTCATCAGGACTCGCCTCAGCATCCTCCTGCGTCATCACATATACACGGGCTTGTGTCCTCTGCTACTGTCGTGTGGTCCTGGCACCGTGTTGCTCCAGGCTACCGTCCGTGGAGCGGTGTGACTTGAGTGCGCAGGTGCTCCCTGCTGTCCTCCTCGGGGAACACTCGAGTGTCCAGTAGCTATGTGACCTCCAAATCCAACTCAGGGCAAGTGCTCCTGATTTGCCCTTGCTTCCCACACCGGAAGCATGAAATGGGCATCCTACACTCTCCAAAAGGGTGGTGTCCAACACATCGGCGGCAAAAGGGTACCGCTGATCTGAAATCTGAGTAGTGGCGCTAGAGGCCTGTGCCCTAAATCCCTGAGATCGTGATCCCTGTCCAGGATGTGCTTGTCTCGGCTGAGAAGAGTCTTCATGATATCCTGAATTCCTACCCTTCTTCGAGCCCTGGCTCGAAGAAGCCCCAAATCTCTTCTTTTGCTCCCTGTTCTCCCGCTGTCTGCCCTCAGCACGGACGATCTCCTCCGCCCTAAGTGCTGAGTCCACAATCTCAGCAAAAGAGAAACTAGGGGTCACTGACATGTACCTCCTGATATTCAAGTTAAGGTCGTCCTCAAACTTGAACTGTAGCTGTGTCGGCGTCGCTAAGTCTGGAACAAAAGCAGCTAGTCGCCTCAACTCCATCTCATACTCTGTCACTGTCCTGGCTCCCTGCCGCAAGTGCAGAAACTCTGCCCTCTTGCGGTCCTGCTGGAACTCAGAGAAGTACCTGCGATCGAACTCCCGAAGGAAGTCCTCCCATCGCAGCGGCTCGGTAGCATCGTCACAAATCGCCTCCCACCAAGTGAGGGCGTCACCGTCTAAAAGTCTCTCTGCTATCCGAAGCCGGTAGTCCTCGCTCAACCCCAAATCAGTCAAAATTCTACGGGTACTGTTGATCCAGTGCTTTGCTGCTGTGGGATCACCCATCCCTGCGAACTCTGTGCATCCTAACTGCCTCGCCTCCTTCACCAGCTGGGTGAGCTCGTGAATACGCCTCAAGGTGGAGGAGGTAGTGTCGCTAGGTCCCGACACAGTAGAAGGATCAGCAAGTGGTGGCTGATCTAGTACAATAGAAGGTGGTACGGCCGTAGAAGTCGGCACGGCCGTCGGTGGTGGTGGTGGGGGTGGCATCTGAATCCCGTGGGAGGTGTACCACTCGTACACCTGCCTAAACGCCTCAAGGGACGGTGGTGGAACCTCGGCAGGAGCAGCCGGCCGAGTAAGCGCTGCAGGGGGCGCCCGTGTAGAGAAAGCAGCCTCAGGCATTCCAAGGGTATCAGGCTCCCTCGGAGGGTTAGGTACTTGAGGAGTCGTGGGTAGCGCGGGTCTAGCTCTGCGTCCTACTCGTCTGCCACGTCTAGGCGGCATAATTTTGCAAAGAGAGAACTTTCATTACATATAATTCTAGAGTTTGACATAATTTAAAAATTAGGGCTAGTTATTCGTAACTAACCCCCTAAAATGAATGAAGTTTTGGGTCTAAGAATTTAATCAATTAGGTTAGATACTAATCGTATCTAACCCCCTAAAATGAATAACTCACATGCCGAAGACCATGGATGGGACTTTAAATGACTGTGTGAAACTCTCAAATGCATTGAGGACTTTTAAAACCAAGTTACTTGGAAATGTTTTCAAATCATTTTATAAAACATAGCTTTAAACCAAGAGCTCTGATACCAACCGAACTGTCACGTCCCGAACCGGGATCGTGAACAGTCGCCCGTTGTCCCTGAATGCCGGCTGTATTTTTACAGAAAATCGGGCAGAACCTCCCCATAAATCGAAGGTTTCCCATGTACAATTTCACCTGTATATGACATTTATCCTGTAAAAATAACAATTGGCCATCCGACCTCTCCAAAATCAACAAATACCACAGCCAACATCCAAAACAACACAAGACTATAAAATTTCTAGCAGTCCTAGCAACAAACCTCTACTGTCATGCCCAACTAGAGCATGAGCAGCCGCCCCACCAAGCGGACTTAAATTCTACGCATATATAAAATAAAATAAATTCCCAAATTATTTTTAAATATTTACAAATGCCTCAATGCAATGAAATAAATCAATACGAGAGTTCAAGAATAAATGTCCATAATTTATACAGTCATCCCAAAAAAATTTATATAAATACATTGGTCAAACTAAAATTTCCAATATATAATAATATCATCAATCATCGTAGCGGAAGAGATGGAAAACATCCATACCCAATCCAGTGATATCTCCTCGGTTCAATGCTAATCCTGTGGGAAAGAAAGTGAGGGGTGAGTATTTATGGGAGGATACTCAGTAAGTGAGGGGAT
Source organism: Dillenia suffruticosa (assembly GCA_033439265.1). Lineage (NCBI taxonomy): Eukaryota > Viridiplantae > Streptophyta > Magnoliopsida > Dilleniales > Dilleniaceae > Dillenia > Dillenia suffruticosa. Next base: position 13,962,014 of record JAVTVX010000034.1, on the reverse strand, counting down.
TGACATCATACTATCAATATCTAGGGTTCACTTGGAGTGTCAAAGCATAAGAAAATATTCACAGTGTGCAAACCGATCATGTTATATCAAAATCATATATAATACGCACACACCAGAAAGCAAGATATGCATCCAATATGTACATCAATGTCGTGAAGAGCCGGCCAATGAAATATTTCCGGCAATGGTCTACCTCGACCAAAGACGGCGCATTGGGGGTTTTTCCAAATGCAAGTATTAAATAATGGCTCTCTGCCCCAATGTTGGCCACAGGCTACCCTAACTAGCCTGCAAATAATAATAATGTACATATAACTAGTCGGCCGTGTATGGTGCCCCCGCCTGGTGCTAGATGGGAGCCGTACTCAACGTCCTCTCCGATGAGGGTCAACCTGGGGCACCCATACACACGACGATCTGGCGGATACCTCCGGCCGAAACGTATCCGGGCACAAGGGGTGCCTCTACCAGATGTCCTTCGTAGCTACGGATCACGATATCATATCGGCCGGGTAGGTAGCCCCATGCATCCCATCACCAAGTCGGCCGGGCATATAGCCCAATGCATAATATCATAACATCGGCCGGGCATACAGCCCATAAGTAAATCCATTTAAAACTATGTGCCAATGCAGTGGAACTATTAAAACATATCAATATGTCGAAATTATGGCACAATATTCAATTATCAAAACTCATTGATGCATATCAATAAAGTCAGAATTTAAGACACTCCAAAGATCACAAAACATTTCATCAAATATTTGAAATTTCTAACAATCATACATTTGCAAAAATATGTCATTTAAAAGTATTTTTGAAACATGGTTTTCAATCAATAGCGAATGTCAAAGTCCCACTTACTGTTCTAGGGAAGGTGGTTACTCCCTATTTTCAAAACCAATCAAATCTGATCTGCTTCCTCGAGTCTCCAAAAAGATCAATCTAATCAGATCATCAAAATTGAATATCATTTTCTCAAGCATCTTTAGGGTTTATCCGAAAGACATGAAATGTACAATATCTTCCACTTTACTGCTTATTTCAATCCAACCCTACAACCCAGATACTTTCATGCATATTTCAGAGTTTAACTCTAAGGGAAACCATTCGAATTCACCCGACATGATTTTGTGATTCTATAACATGCTTCTTCCATATCAGACCATCTAGTTTCTGTAACATTCTATACTTAACCTTCAAAGTCACAATAATCATCTCATAATTTGTATTCTATTCACATTCTACTTACACTCTAAACATATACAAAACCTTTCATCTTGGATTCAATCCTAGATTCATCTAATTTATCAATTAGAGTCGAAATCTCCTCACCTAGGGTTTTCTCGAAGCGCCGAGTCTCGTCCGAAAGTCGCTTCGGTCACTCCAAAGTCTGTAGGGTTTCCTATCAAAATAAGATTTATTTGTTATATCTAAACACATAGATCCGAAGCAAAACCCTAAGTCATTTACCTACGTGGAGGTTCGTGGGCTATCACGGGCTCACGGGCCATCACGGGCTCACGGGCCGTCGTGGGCTCGTGGGCTCGTGGGCTACAGCTAACGGGCCGCTGGTCTGTGGGCCAGTGGGCTGACGGGCTAGCGGGTCGGCGGGCCGGTGATTGATGGGCTTGCGGCTGGTGGGCTTGCAGGCTGGTGGGCCTGCAGACTGGTGGGCCTCTAGCTGATGGGTCTGCGGGCTGGTGGGCCTGCGGGTGATGGGTCTGCGGGCTGGTGGGCCTGCGGGTGATGGGTCTGCAGCTGGCGGGCTGATGGGCTGATGGGCCTGCGGCCAATGGGCCTGCGTGCTGGTGCTCGTGCGCTGAGGCGCGCTGGTGCACGCTCGTGCACTGATGCGCGCACGTGCGCTGTGCTGCTGCGCGCCTGTGTGCTGCGCTGCTGCATACCAGTGTGCGCTCGTGTGTTGGGTGAGCGCGCGGCGCTGGGTGCACACGCGGCGCTGGGTCCGCGCGAGCTCGTGCGCTGGGTCCACGTGCGCTCGTGCGTTGGCTCGCACCCTGGCTCGCATGCTAGGGCGCTAGCTCGCGCGCTGCCTGGCTTACGCTCGCGGGCTGGCTCAAGCTCGCGGCCTCGCTCGAGCTCGCGAGCTGGGGGATCGCGCTGCAGTCCCGCGCTATGGTGGAAGGCGATGCTCGCGGAGGCTCGCGGCGTGCAGTGGTGCTCGATTGTTGCTCGCGGCGGTGTGCGGCGAGGCGGAGAGGGGGCGATCATGGAAGATTGCGAGAGGGAGAGAAGACAGAGTGAGGTAGAGAGGAAACCGCGAGGGAAGAAGAATGAAAAGAAGAAGGAGAAGAAGAAGGAGAAGGAGAAGGAGATGCCAGTGGAGCTCGCGGGGAAGAGCAGCACCGCGGTGGGGGAGGGAGACGAAGGGTCGGCGGAGAGAGGGAGAGAGAGAGAGAGAGAGACGAATTAGGGCTTTAGCCCTAATTCAATTGGGGGAGGGCCAAAGCGCTGCGTTTTGGCCCTTCCTCTTTCTTTTTTTTTTTTTTTTTTTTTTTTTTTGCTTTGTGTTACATTTGGAGGCTTCCAGTTTCCACTTATCATTTCTGAACACAATGCCTCCAGATTTATGTCTTAAATATCGACCCACATCTAGCAAGCAAACCTGTAGCTCTATTAATTTTCCAAGCCGTGTTGAGAATACATATGAAAGTAAATTTTGAGTAGAAATATTCTGATCAAGGTTTGAGAATGAGCATCGATATGTTGTGAAGAGAGAGAGAGAGAGAGAGAGAGAGAGAGAGAGTAAAAAGGAAAGGGATGATGGTGTGAGACATATTCTGAAAAGACTTTAGGAAGAGAGAAGAGGAATGGAGGAAAAAAGTCATGAAGGGTAGAAAGAGAAAAATAGATAAATGGATCAAACTCCTTTATATTGAGTGATCAGACATTTTATCCTTTAATTAGAGATTTCGAGTACAAATTTTGGAAATGTAAAAAAGGATTTAGAATAGTCAAATTCTCAATAAACTCCGCAATAATTAGACCAGATTAATCGGTAAAACCAAAACAAAAAAAAAGAGATAAATGGAAAAGGTATTGTTTAACAAAAGTAAACTGTTACAATGGGATGCATCCGGAGGAAATGGTTAGTGAGGAAGAGTTCTGAGAAACAATGTGAACTTGTGCCACAAAGAATGGATGGTGACTCCTAGCCCCAAGAACTGCTCTTTTTATGAGAAACATATTTTTGTAACCATCGTTAACTGTTTGTGTTGGATTTAATCGCACATGCGGAAGCGAGAATTAAATAGATCAGAATTTTTGGGATAAATACCTCGATAGGGCAGTCTCCAAAATCCACCGTGTCGCGATGTCCCTCGAACGGATCGCACGGTCGGATGGTGATCACGAGGTTAGTCGAATCACCACCACAGCATCACAACGCCGCAATCCTCATGTCCGGTGAATCGTCTGACGATGGGAGATTTTCCTACGCGAAAATCTCCATCCCTCTAACTATTTTCTCTCTCTAGAGAAGTGCAGAACCCTAGCCACCTTCATGGTTGCCAATGGCTGCTCTCCACTCACAAGGAAGGAATCATCCTTTCTCAAATGTTGCCTTACACAGAAGGAAGGAGAGATCAATTTACTTAATTGGTGGGGGGGTTACCCAAAATGCATGGTTAATCTTGGTAAGTAATAATGGGAGTTACCCCATTATCTCATTCTTACCAAAATGCCCCACAATGGGTATAAATAACCTACATCTCCCACTTGCACATTAGGGCATTTCACTTCCGTCAGTCACAAGATCGCAACTCATGCGATCTCTCATATCACCCTACTGGACTTTCATACTGGATTGGGCGTCGTGCGACCGGCGAGTACACCTGCAAGCAAGGACTTCTCGATACACCTGTTAAGATGATCGAGTAGTCACTGTTAGTATAAAAATAACTCGCTATACCCCAGACTCAATGCATTTACATCCATCGAGCCACTTTCCTTATCGAAAGTGATCCCCAATCAATTTGCTCGACTATGTATTCATTATTATGTTTGAATCCCAACATGGATTAACACAATAGGTCGACCTATGAATACATGACAATGATGTAATGACTATTGGTCTTCCTTTTCCCAAACTAGAATCTATCGGTCTCAATTCAGCTGCTTTCCTAGACCTGCCCCTTAGACCTCAATTTATCTTCCGGACCATAGGTAAACAGATTAAAGTAGCAACACTGAACCAAAACTTCTAGAGACAGCCGAAAGTAATAAGGGTATAAGAGATCCCACCCAATGGATCTCAGGTCTCACATAGTGGGAACGGGGATCAAGATCAAACTATTGTCTTAAATAATAGCTCCCACTGTCCCATGGTCGTCTCATTACACGTGGTATGAAACACGTGCCACAGTGTTATTCCCCCATCTCTCAAAGGGCATATGTCAGATTTCTCTAACACTGTACAGGTACGGGACTTAGTCTACACATAAGACTTTACCCAGAGATCTCAGAGAGAGCAACTCAGAGACAATATCACAAATCGCAGGTGATATCTGAGATCTCAAACTGGCTACTTACAGGCAACATGGATGTGGGTATTTCCATGTCGGTCATATCGCATATGACCTCATCCTGAACACATATCAGGGCGACTTATGTTCTAGTAGGGCTACTCTCAAAGCCTCTTACGACTAGAATCCGTCTCATCTCCGCTCACTCGTGTGAGAGAGTCGACCACGCCTGCCTGACACATCTTTTAATCACAAGATCACAATATATGACAACAAATGATGCATGAAATAAATATGTGACTCAATTCTGCATACATGTCATATATTAAAATAAGCATCTAAAATAGTATATAAGGAGAAATGTTAAAATACACTAAACCCAATGATTCCTTATCTCACAAAGGAATCTCTCACAACGGGTTTTCTGAAGAGATCAGCTCTCATGTTGAGGTGTACTTAGATGTCACAATACCCTTCTCGGTAATATCTCTCATAGTGGTCTTCGGTATTAATGTGGCTTTACTATTATACTTAGGGTCTCATTTGTTGACAGTGTCGGTCTGATTATCACAATAATCATCATTGACCTCCCATTATCTGTCACAATCCCTAAGTCTTCCAAAAAATTTCTGAAGCCAACTATTCTCATGAACTGCAATTGAGCACACTACAAGCTCAGTCTCTATCGTAAATAGAGATATACAGGTTCTCTTCTTACTGCTCTAAGAAGATAAAACATTTTGCGTTTATTCAGATCACTACTCCCAGTCAGTATCTGAATCTCAACCACAAAACGCAAATCACCTCATCCGTAACACATGGAGAGCTCTGCAGTTCAAATGAGATATTCAGAATCCTTTTTCACCGCTCTACAGTGATCCCTTCCAGGATTCTATTAATACCTACTCACCAGATCAATCATAAAATAAACGTCTGGTCATGTATGCCTCATCGCATACATCAAATTGTATATCACACGTGTATACCTCATCGTATACACTAGAAATGTATTTTGTACTGAAATAAGGGATTCTGCTCATCTCCCTTATTTCTTTATAAATTCTAGGGTATGTGTCAAGATTAAGTCTTTTTATCTTTAGCGATTAGAGTATCTTTTAGGTTGTCATCGCTCTTCTCGAAATGCTTAAGAATCTACCTGATGTAAAACTCTTGTTAGAGAGTCAACACCATTCTCAAGCGATCCCTATGGAACCAAAATCTGAGAATGAACTAAAACCTCATAACCATGTTACAATGGTCATTGGATACTCTCTGTTGTTCCCAGCCAACAGAATGTCACCTACATATGCGAACATGCTCATAAAGGAGTCATCGGGACGTATCAGATATATGTAATGATCCTACTCGATCATTACAAAACCATAAGATATCACCTTCTCGTGAAATCTCAAGCGCTGCTGTCTAGATGATGGCTTAAGGTCGTATTTTGATTTCTAAAATCAATAGACCTTATCCACCTGATTTACTAGAACGAACCTAAAAGGATGCTCCATGTAGATCGCCTCATCTAGACTTCCACTACGAAAGCGGTCTTTACGTCCTTGTGCTGTGACTCTAGATACATGTTAATGACAATCGCTCTAAGATAAACGGATCGAGATAAATTGGACTATGACTCCTCGATAGTCCACCCCTCAGTTTAAGTGTAACCATTGGTTACTAGACGGGTTATTTACCTTTTCATCAATCCGTTGACCTTTATCTTGACTTTGAGAACCTACTTGTTCCCAATAGTCTTTCCGCCCTCAGGCAAATCAACTAGATCCCAAACCCCGTTGATTTTCATCAATTCCTTCTCTTTATTTATGGCATTCAATAAACGGTATTTTGCATCTTTTGCAAAACTCTCGAGAGCCTTTCGGACCGTTTTAGATTTTTTTTTTATCATCCTCTAGAGTCGCAATCAGGGTCTCACCCTCAATCGAGAAAACAACGTTTAAATACGCTGCTCGATGCTCTTAGGAGGATAGAAAAATCTTTACCTCTTGATGGATCGCTCCCACTGAGATCAAGATCCGTAGTAGATTCTTGTATCCCGCCGCTGGGCTCCCCGAACCACTAGGCTCATCCATCGCATAAAGGGTAGGGTCCAAATTGATTTCACCTCTTTTAGGGAAATCATTCTCAAGAAATATAGTATTACGAGACTCAATCTCAATTATAGTGTCGTTCGTGTTCGCCTAGGAATACATATTTTCTCGCGGGCCTAACTCACCGTGCGAATGCGAGAAATCGTGGCACAACCCCATAACATCAAGTGGCTAAGGTCAGGCTGCCTCCCTGTCCAAAGCTCAAATGGGGAACTGACTACTAGTCAGTAGTCTCGTAATACTCTTATCGAAACAGAGTCCCATGTGTAGTTTAGACGAATACTTGCGTCCTCGCTCGGTTCTTGAAAGTTTGTACTCTCAAATCTAACTGATTCTCAATCTCGCTTATGAACCTCCTGAAACAGTCTAATGCCTCAGACTTATGCGAGATCAGATAGATGAACCGAAACACACGTAAACATCTATAATTATCTACACAACTCCATTTCCGGCTCTCATGCTCATGAGACCACAATAAAAAGAAAGAAAACACAATAGTTAACTGCAATGGAGTCCCAGCTCTCATTGCATCGCCAAATGGTTTTCTCGTCATTTTGCCGACTAGGCAAAACTCACATACGGGTAACTCGAATTTGGTCAGCGGGTCCAATAAACCTCTCGCTACTAACCGATTCATCATCTCTTACCCCATGTGTCTAAGTCTACTATGTCATTCATTTACATCATCATCTACGCAATCAGATGTAAAAACAATAGTAGAACGACAAGAAACCATTACAAGGAGTAGCACCCAGTGCATACATTCCATCATGGATTAAAACCAGAATTATTTAGAAAATTATCGTATTAAAAACAAGGGAATGATTTCACGCATATCGTAGTCAATTTTAGATAAGGTACAAAATTGTAGATCCGTCGAATGCCTACAATATTGAGGACGTCATAGCAAGTGTCGTTCCCTCTGACAACGACAAATGCTCTGTCCTTAACGTAAATCCTCTAAGCTTAAGGATTTACCTGACGGAACTATATCTACGCACTCCTGTCTCGAGTTACGTGGTCGGTTGCTCCTGATTTCAAAGGAGAGAAATCAGCGAGTATTATAGTGAATGAGACAAATCTCAAACCACGTAAAGAAAAAAGAATATTAATTTCTGCTCGTCACACTCATGAGCGAAATGACCAAATCTACCTCAAACGTAGCAATTTACTTTGGTCTAATCAAATTCCTTCTTCTTGCGTTCTTATACCTCGTTGTCGGTTTTGTCGGATGATTTTTATTACCTAGATCTCGAGTCTCGTTCGCTAGGCTTAGCGCCGGGGAAGTCCTTACTTGACTCCTCTGAATAAGCATGACTCGAGTGTGGCCTACTCGCCTCTAGGTGCTCCTCATCGAGCTCACAATATGTACTCACGTCAACGAAAGTACGAATACTTTCGTCAAATGTGAGATAGGATTTCACGGTTTCCCATGAATCAGGTAAAAACTGGATCACATCCAGAACCTAAATTCCATCCGAAATTTACTCGTCCGTATATATTAACTCGGTGATCATACTCGACATTTGTTTCATTGTATGATTAACCCTTTTCTTCTGCATCCTCACATAGGAGCCGAAGAGAGCAACACTATGCTCTTTTGGGACGAGTCGAACCGACATGTTCATAGAATATGACTCGAAAAACGAGACTAAGTCATCGTGTATGCTACTGTTAAGCGTTGCCCTAACTTGGCAAATCTTTTGTACCATACACACTAGATCTCTTTATCTCGTATATCCTGAGACTCGGTGCCCACCCTGGGGCCCATCATCTCTTGCCTCAGATTCTCGTTAGTTTTTGCCTCTCGAGAATAAACTGAATCTACTGATAAAATCGCGCAAATCATATCATTCAGTTTACTCTCCTTGCAAAAATTTACAAAAAATTTAATACGACAGTTCTCAACGCATCGTGTATGCTACTGTTAATACGACAGTTCTCAATGCAAAAATTTTCAAAAATTTACCGATCCGCTGCCACCCGCTCCACGAGCCTGTGTGGCGCGTGAACTCCACGCGCCTCGCAGACGCTCCTCCTGGCGCGTGAGTGTCACGCGCCCGCGGGTCTGGGCCGGGTCATCTTCGCCCGACGGGTCCTGCAACGGGTTTTTCGACCCGTTTTCTGAAAAATACAAATTCGGCTGTTTTTTCTTGCATTTTTCAACTGGGAAAAATTTGTGGGTATCCTCCAAACATCCTACACTCGATTTTAGGAGGATTCAAACCCAAAAATTCTGGAAATCAACCACCCCAGTCGCGGCCCTCCGTGGCCTTTCGAAACTCCCAGTTTCCGGCATCCAAAACACACAATAAAATATATAAAACCGTAGATCTAGATGCAAGGAACTCATTTATATCATTTTCATGCATCGATCCGCCCTCTAAAGCCACAGATCTAAGGGTTTTATGTCCGTAGGGTTGCAAATTTCGACTGGACTTTTCATGGCCCAAACATGCTCGGAAAATTAAATAAAAAATATATTTGTAATCCTTGGGCCATGGGTATTCTTGCAGTGTTCTCGGATTCACGAAACTCATCCGTGATCCGGACCCCAAAATTTTAAAAACCCCAAAAATAATTCCGAAAATTATTAAATTAAATCCAACCACTGCTCTGATACCAATGTTGGATTTAATCGCACATGCGGAAGCGAGAATTAAATAGATCAGAATTTTTGGGATAAATATCTCGATAGGGCAGTCTCCAAAATCCACCGTGTCGCGATGTCCCGCGAACGGATCGCACGGTCGGATAGTGATCACGAGGTTAGTCGAATCACCACCACAGTATCACAACGCCGCAATCCTCATGTCCGGTGAATCGTCTGACGATGGGAGATTTTCCTACGCGAAAATCTCCATCTCTCTAACTATTTTCTCTCTCTAGAGAAGTGCAGAACCCTAGCCACCTTCATGGTTGCCAATGGCTACTCTCCACTCACAAGGAATGAATCATCCTTTCTCAAATGTTGCCTTACACAGAAGGAAGGAGAGATCAATTTACTTAATTGGTGGGGGGTTACCCAAAATGCATGGTTAATCTTGGTAAGTAATAATGGGAGTTACCCCATTATCTCATTCGTACCAAAATGCCCCACAATGGGCATAAATAACCTACAGTTGGGATAACGAAAAAATGAAAAGAAAAAACGTCAGATAAAACATACTGAAAAAAATATTGCGTTAATTAATATATATTTACTCCTTTAATTAATTTAGATTTATTATAAGTATTGAATAATTTAATTTAATATAATAGGTCATAAAAATAGGGTTGAATAACATTAATTTTCAACGGCAGCATTTTGTTGTCATTGTTACACAGATTTCATGCTGTTCGGGTGGAAAAAAATTAATTTATACTATAAATAAATAAATAAATAAATCATAGTCTTATAAACTGCGAGGCTACAAATTATAGCATACATTCTAATTCTAAACAAATTTTGTTTTCCTTTGTGCCACATTACTGACTTCAGTGTTCACTATCACGTCCATATTGACAATTAATTGATGGGATTGATAATAAAATTAGCACTGCTAACACTAACAATAACAAGAGAATTGGGAATCATTTGGAAAATCTTAAGTTATTTGAATTTGGCTTAATTTTTCACTATTCTATCTTATTTTATTTTTTCATATTTCATTTGAAGTGAAAATTGTTTCTTTTTTAAAGATATATATATTTTTGCGAATAAAAAATAAGTTTCTTCATTAAAGGAACCAAACTTATCCTTAAATCCACATAGAATTACTAAAATCTGTCACAATTTCTTCAAAAGCTCTTGACAGACTTCCTAGGACTTAATGAAATGAATTTAGTAAATTAAAGTTTGAAATCTTGAGAATGCCTAAGGGCATAAAATCTTGATCATAATCTTGCTTTGATGAATTTCTTTTAAGTACCTTTGTGAAGTTGGTAAGTGCACCAAATGATTGTGATTATAAAAAGGAAAAAGAATGAGAACAAGATCTCCCTAAAGCCACAAAATGGTAATGAATGTGGTCAAGATTTTGATTAACACAACATTCTTTTTTATCAGGAAGGGGCCTAAGCCCAACACATACACACAAAAAACAAGGACTAGACCTCAATGCAGCAAAATGGTGCAAACAAAACACGGCAAACCAAAAAGCCAATCAACAGAGAGAAGCAACTAGAAAATTCAAGTAAAATCCTAAGGCTGTTCTGATTTGCATTCGAAGAACAGCAAACAAGAAACTGAAGCAAGGTAATGCGCTGTTAAAGAAAACACACAATGGTGACTGTTTTACATGGAAAAGAGGAGATAACCACGGAACGAAAGCTGAATAAATGCACTATGGAAAATATGGAAGTACAAGGAGATTACACAAATACCAGAAATACTATTAGGGGTGAGCAAACAAATAGGTCATTATGTACCCCCGATAAATGATAGGGTAGTGTATAGATTCTAATACTATTTATTTACAAGCTCCAACTTTCAACCGTTATTTGTATTACCGATATTAAATTTTTTATTGCAATTGATTCATTTGTAAGTTCTAATTTTACACAGAAAAAGAAAATATGCAATTTTGGAAAATGATAACCTACCCGGTACGGTAAGGGTAGGGTAGAGTTTGTCATAAGATAGGGCAAGGATAAAAACTTTGAAACCGATGGAGGATAGGGTAGGGCACAGATTTTGACCTTTAACCTACAATACCCTACCGTGCTCACCTCTAAATACTATCAACAAGCTCTCACAAGTTATCTTACCCTATCATGCTTACTCCTAAATACTATCAACAAGCTCTCACAAATCATCTTGCTGGGTTTCTAATTGAACTCCAAAATAAAAACACCTACTGCAAGTTTGTAATATATTTTAAGATTGGTTATAAATAAGATGAGTTCATAGATTTGCAACCTAATCATTAAACCAATCAAGTTTTGTAACACCAAAAAAATTTAATATTTTGATTTTTTTTCCATCACACTTAAATTTTCAAGTGTTCAAAATTTTCTAATTTTGATCTGTTGTGTAATTCCAAAATGTTTGGCAAGTAGGTATATATATTATAGACAATGTTTTAACAAAGGATGAATTGGCCTAGTGGTGTTAAATTCTTTTTAGACAAATTGGAGAACATGAGATCAAACCAAGCAAATGCCAAAGTGAAGTGAAGGAGCATAATTCGGTCTCGACAAATTAAATGGGATAAGGAGTGCATTGATTCAAAAGAAAAAAAAAACAAAAAAAAGGAAAATCTACTTGTGTATTAGTGGAGATGAGAAATGACAAAAATGCAATCCAAATTCAATAAAACCCAAAAATATTCATAAAGGAAAAATGATAATTTTAACTCAAAAAAAAAAGAGAAAGCAAATGTGTATTTCAGAGATTCAACTTTCATTTCATGAAGCAGTTCTCTTCTTCAGTCTCTCGGCCTTTGTTCTTCCATCCATTTCATTTAATTTTTTTTTATCAAATTTATTTCTCTCCCATAAAAACATTTACTCCACTTAATTTAGTTTCCAAGATCATCAATTACTGAGTGGGAAAAAGGATTGAAAGCGAAAAATCAAAGATTGTTCAATGAAGGAGAAAAATTAGGGTTTTTGAACCCAACCTTCAAAAATCCAATCCAATCCCAAAATTTAAGTATTTTCTTACTCTTAATCTTGGGTTTAGTTTCTTTAATACTAAATTTGATATTATTGTTGAGATTTGGTGGAATTTAGTAAATAGATCAAAAGTCCTAATTCTGTGAATAGTGAAAATTTGGGGGAAAAATAAAAATGAAAATTTTATTTACATATAAATGAGGTGCAATTGATGAAATTAGAATGTACATTCATGAAAAATTAGGAGAAATTAGGGTTATGTTAATTTGAGAAAAATTGGAAAAAAATCTGTAAACCCTTGAATTTGAAGAGAATGACACGAAATTGTTACTGTTGGTTTAGGACAACTCATTGGGGTTTGAAAAGAGTTTTCTTGGGTATTTATAACGTGTAGGGAGTGAATACCCACCCTAAAAGGTGAGTGGATGGTTTATTGTGATCTTAAATGAGTAAAATTATTTAAAATTCTTTATAAATGATTTGGAATTATTATTATACGATTGATATGAACTGTTTTGTGATCGTGAGGTGTCCGAAATGTGAATTTGAACTCGATATGCATCCATTATATTTATAATTGAGATTGTGCCATATGATTATTGGATATTTGATTTATGAATGTTAAATTATGGTTTGACAACTAATTATTGAAATTTTGGTACCTTGATTGAGAAATTGAATGGTTGTGAGAAAAAAGAGGAATGGTACAGCGAAAATGGCTAGAGTCAGTTCTTCCCCCCACAGAGCGAACCAACGGGGTGACGTGGTTGAGGGTTGAATCAGATTAGCAGGAGAGATAGACGTGACTCCCTTTATTGTATATCAAGCTATATCTGAATGCACCCTGAATGCACCCCAATGAGGCACGATTCAATGCTAAGGAATGAGATTTTGGTATTTTGAGATATATGAAATAAAAATCCCTTGGTGGGCTTTCGTTCAGATTCGGCTAAACCTGCTACGGGAGTGTTTTCATAGAAAGACCCCATGATTTTCGGGAAATATGAATTAAATGAATGTATGTTTGTTGAATTATCCTGATTTATTGAAATTATTTATATATATATACATATAATGTTGTTTATGAGTTATGCTTTGACTTCCCCACCTTCACCCCTCATTTATTATCACAACACCATTGCACTCCACTTACTGAGTATTCCCAATACTCACCCCTTTCTTTATACTTTTCAGAGGATACTTAGCAGAGAGATTTTACTTGGAAGTTGCGAAAGAATTATTTTTGTTGATTTACATAGGTATTTAATGATGTAGAGTTTATTTTGGGATGATGTGTAATCCATGGAAGGGAAAACTTTATATTAATCTTTTGATTTGGATTTAATCGATACTTGTCATATGATGAGGGGTAAGTATTGATAGAATCTATATTTGTTTATTGTGAAACTTGGTTATTTTCGTTTAAATTTTCCTTTTGCAAAACTTATTGTTTCAAATGGGACATTTGGACTTTTAATTTGAATTTTTAGTTGTATATGGATAAGAGGGTGTTGAAAACTATTTGGAAGACCGGGTTGGTCAAATTGCATACATGCATGTATAGGGATGGATCCGATGGATCCTCTATTTGTGTGTTCTTGCATGCCTTTGATAATTGATGACCTAGAAAAGTCATTTGAATGTTGTTGAATTGTTTCTGAATCTGGAAAACAGCTTGAATGACTTGCGGTGTCCCGGTATATGGGGAAGTTTTGCCCGTATATCGGGATAACGCCACGATTGTTGTGTGCTTAATCCAAGAGTCGGGACGTGACAAGTTTAGACCGCAGATATTTATTTTTCACACGTGAAATTATCGAGAGTGGACTCAGAGATCCACAAAGACCCTTGGTTCATTGTGATGTTACAAAAATAACAAATGTTAAAGATTAAATATTATTAATTTATAGTTATAACGGTTATAGTGTTTGTAATCATTGTGTAGAAAATAACGAATTGCCTTTTTTATTTTGAAAATAATTTCTTTTGCTTTAGATATCTAGAGATGTTACTTGGCTTTGAATTTAACTCTTTAATAAAAATGTAAGTCTCCTCCGTGAAACAACCGTATTTTTGGATTAGCAAGATCTCAATTGTCCTTAAGATCACAATGATTACAATCATCCTTCACAATCAAATCTTACCATAAATTTTCTATAACCCCTTGTTTATCTAATCAATCAAGATGACTTCGTAGATAGCACCTTCCATTTTTTTGATTTCTTCGTCACGTACATCAACATATACAAGACTAGGTGGAGTACATTGTGCGTGTGTGTGGTGTGAAGTTTCAATTCTATATGCCCATTAGAAATAATTATAAAAGATTAATCGGAAGAAATTTTATTGAATTTTCAATTTATAAAATACAAAAATGACCGGCAAGTCAAAAAAAGAAACAACAAAATTGTCTAGAAAGTTTTAAATCAATCAAACTCATCTTTAGTCATGCAAATGAAAATTGTTTGTAACTCCAATATTCATAGCTCATGCCATCGGAAAAGGCAGATCTCATACAAACTAACAACAAACAAATCTCGTAAAGGAGAAAATTGGGACAGGAAATATGCCAAGCCCCTAGAATAACATGTTGTGTCATGTATGTTTTGTGAACATGTAAGTTCATGTAGTCCAAATATATGCACTGAAATAATGAACCGCGTAAAATTAGAAATGCCAATGATCATAATACTAACCACCACGAAGTGGTTTGCTATATGCAATAGCTATGCTTGGTTGATTTGAGCTTGGCTGGAAAATTACTGATAATGGTGGAGAAGAAAGCACAGGGACATTGCATATGCCAAATGTTGCATATGTCTGTCCATTATAATATAGCGAAAATGGGTCAAACTTAAGCCGAGCTTTATCATCCATCTAAAGAAAATCCTTGAACATGGTTGATCTACACTTGGAAGGGAATTTAAATATGTGAATTGGGTATTATCCTCATAACAAACCACTCTATATTCATATCGTCAAACATCTGATCTTGTGTAAATTTTAATGTAGCTAATTAGATTTCAAGACACCATTATATGAACTTTGTCTAATAAATCATGATAATTGATAATATCCATTGCTAAATTTAAAATTTCTTGGACAAAACATATTTTCCTTTTTTTTTACTTAAAATAAGTAACTACCAAATCTAATTAATGGGATAGCTAAAAGTGATGCTATAAGATATTAAAGTACTTTTAACTACTTAGAAGTTTACCAAGGGAGCGGAAACATAATCAAGAGATTGTGAAAACCAAACCTTGTAATTTGCAGTTAACATTGCCACAACAGAAAGAAATTAGTGGGGCTTCCTTTTACCTACAACGAAGCGTAAAAGTAATGAAAGAAACACAAGAAGGGTAAAGAAACAACCTGAAGGGGGTTCTTCACATGAAAAGGAGGAACAAAGTTTGACTTTCTCTTCATATAACCTTTTGCATATACCAACCTAACAATAGAATTACAACAAAAATAACTACGATAGTAAAAATGTTTATCTTCCCAATAACTTGCATGAGAGGGTTGGCCCTCTACATATTTGAAGGGAAAAAAAGAGGATAGGGAGGGTGAGGAATGAGGAGTAAAGACCTTTGAACCATTAACAGGACAAATATCTATTTTTCCTTAAATGCTATGTTAATTTCATAGTCATAAAACAACAGGCACTAATACTATTTCCCTTCGTAAAGAAACAAACAGAAGTGGGTTCTTCCCTCTCAGCTTTGCACAAAATGGAGAAGAATGTTCATTCATGCGCTTGGAAGTTTTCACCCGTCCCTGACATTTTGGTGTTGTCACAACAAAAGTGTAACTTTCTTTTGATTTTTCAAAATTCAAATCACCAATGGGGAGTTGGGAGAAAAACTACTCCCCCCTTGGTTTATTTTTGAACTTTAGTTATAGGGTTTGGGTTGGGTCAAACCCACACGGGCGACCCAACCCCCTAAATTCCAACATCTCCTACTCATACATGAGGTGTAACACCGACACCTCGGTGTACTCATTATTGTATTTCATTTCATTTTTTATATGATATTACTCATGTTCGATATAGAAATTTCACTAATAAATTTTTTTGATAAAATCGTCAGAGATTAAAAACTTCCAAATGACCACTGAAGGTCAAATAATGATCAGAGTGGCCTTAAAAGTGTATGAGAACCTTAAATATAAATAAATATCGCTTTATAAAGCTAAATCAAGGATTTCTAAAAAATTTCCCGAAAAGCCCTAATCGAACAGTAATAAGCCACGACAAGACTAACTGACCACATTATAATGCAAAATAGACTTAGTTAGACTTAATATGGGGTAAGGGGCCTAGTGTATAATTATGGAAAATTTGGGGTCAAAATAGAAATTTTAAAGTTTAAGGTACTTATTTGTAATTAACAAAAATTTGAATGACTTGGCAAATTCATTCCTTCCAAAGCCGTGACCAACAAGGGAGAGAATTGTGAGTTTGGTGTTGGCCGAATGAGAGAGAGAGAGAGAGAGAGAGAGAGTGTGTGTGTGTGAGATTGTTGACTTTTGAAGAGATGAACCAATGGTGTGGATTGAATGAAAGTTAAACGAATTTATGTGAACCATTGGATTTAGTTGGTTGGGAGACAAGTATTTAATGAAGGCATGTACTTGTAGAGTGAGAAAGTGTGTTTTGAAGAGAGAGAACACTTGTGTGACAAAATAATCCTAGGGCTAGGAATTTATCTTGGGAAAATATTGATGGCTTGGATTAAATGGGGCAAGTGCTATAAAATAAGCACTTATTCATTCCTTCCCAAAAAAAAACCGTGAGTGTGTTCAAGCCAAAGGAAAGCAAGCTCTCTCATTTTCTCTCAAGAACCATGAGCTTCAAGGTGAGGGATCCAAAAATTTTTTTATAACAACACCCAAATTTTTTTACATAAATCACTTCCTCTCAAACCGAAGTACAACATATCCAAAAATTGGAGCAAAATGAGAAGTTTTGCTTGATGAAGAACAAGAGGAGACGTGAGCTTCACCATTGAAGGAAGGTAGGATTTCTTCAAACATTTCTTTGAAATTTTTGTGTAGATTCAGTTCCCTCAAACCCTAGTATAACATATCTAAGTTTGAAGCCAAAAGGAGAAGCCTAACCATGTGGATCTAGAGAGAGACTAAAAGCTTCAAGGAGGTAAGAAATTCTACACTTGCTGAATTTTTTTTAGGGCTTTGTATGAATGCTTGAATGTGATGTTTTGAGTATGATTCTATAATCTAGAGCCTAAGTGGAACCCATTAGAACATGAGGAATGAGTGCAGAAAAATCTGAATCTTGCTTGGCCATGAAATTGAATGAAAACTTTAGAAATTTCTGCAAATAGGACATTCTAACCATACTGTGATGTTTTAGTCATAACATTTTCTGTACAAAGGCAAACTGAGTTAGGTTAATTTCAAGTGAAACGAGACTCATAGAGCTTTAAAATGAGATATGATTTGTTGCATTCTGATGAGAATTGGATTTATTATGAGTTTTCAAAATTAAGTGTTCTGCACAGAAAATTTTGTTCTGTCCTGTTTTAGCTCTGTTTCTGTCCGTGCTTTAGCCTTTGTTTTGAGGTGTCGTATGATCTGAATTAGCATATACTCCAGTTATATAATTTGTAGATCTAGGTCTTATCTTTCCAACGAGATAAGAATCACCTTAATCCAATTCCTGTGTCAAAACTTATAGCAATTTTCCTGAAACTCGACAGAAGGTTGTCCTGTTTCGAACCCCTAAGAACAGTGTATAAAAATGACACTCTTTCAGTCCTAGTTTGGGCAAGATCAAAGAATAAAAGCTGTAGATATCCCTCTTACTACAACATGTTAAAAAGTTCAGCCAATTCACACGAGGGAATCAAACATTATGCCCATTTTACTAAAGAGGTGTCGATAGAAATTCTGTTTTCCAACTGAAACCTGCCTATTCTGATCATGATCCATTTCAACCTCTTTCTAGGCACAATTGAGGTGCAAACATGAAAATTGTAGGTATATGTCTCATCTATAACATATCCAAAATTGATTGGGATTGGAATTGTGTGCAAGGAGTTATTTCATTTTTACTAAGATAGGACAGAGTGGACGTTTGGAACAAAATTGAGACAAATATTGGTTTTTCTGAAATTCTGCGATTAGAATCTGAAAAAACATTCAAAATGACAGTTGTAGTGCTATCTCTCAGCTTTAAAATGAGATAGGAAGCATGTGATTCGGAGTTGTGTAGTAGAAGTTATGACCATTTTCCCATGACTGCGCAAATGTGCTTATATGCAGAAACCATGAATAATGAACTATAAGCACATGTGTTGTGTTGGTATGATAAAATGTGTACTAATTGAATGAATTGTAAAGCATATATGATAAGGATGACGGAAAAAGGGATAGAGCATGCCTTAAGATATCCTAACCTTAATCTTAGAGGAAAGAATTATTAAAATACAATTTAACCTAGTAAGTTCAAATCATAACACAAATCCTCATATATACATTGTGTTGCCATTGTAGACACACGGCTGGTAACCAAACGAAGGGAAATACTTTCGACACTTGTGGTATATGGTAGGGAGTGACTGACCCTCCCATATACTGTAAGTGGAATTTATTATATTATGTGTCTGATGCACATTATCATGTTTTAAAATATTTTCTGATGCAAGCATGATTTAATGAATATGTGATGTGAAATTTTCAATAAATTTTGAAATATTTTTGTGAATTCAAGGAATATCCACAAATAAGTTTATATGTATTGTATATGCATCCAAACGAGTTTTAAAATACGAAACCTTGCCATTGTATTTAATTTATACATATTTTATGAAATCATCCTTATGGAAATGATTGACGTTGCTTGATAAATGTGGCATGACACGTGATTGATTTAATGATAATATTTTATATGGGCCGATGGCCCTAGCATGTGATGATGATAACTTTACGATGGGTAAATCTTATTCAGTAGTTACGAAGGATGCATGTGTAGGGTGATCCATATTTATACCCGATACGCTTCTTCGGAAGGTATCCCACATGATATCGGAAAATGGTAAATATATTATGACTCGACACGATACTCGTCAGGTTGAACCCATAAGGGGGAGAGCTATGGTGCGCTGTAGTCTAGCACCTGATGAGGTCCGTCGCCAACGTCGGGGTAGAGAGCTTTTCTAACCTATTGCATACAAAATCCCCGATGCGCCTGTCATTGGTCGCGGTTGACCCTTGCCAGAACTAATTTTGGCACACTCTATTCTAGCATAATTTGATAACATTGATGCATATATGTTTGAAATATATGTGAAAAAAATAATTCATGATAAATTGAGCATTATACAAAATTTCTTACAATATATGGAATTATTGAGAACTTTGATACTCTATTTTTCACTGACACATTAAACACATGATATATACCCTCTCACTCACATGATATTTTCCTTGATACTAACCCCTCGTTTTCTGTTGTGCACAGAGATAGCTATAGTAGAACACCTTAAGACTTATCAGCGTATGAGACTTTTGTTGGAGATTAAGACTGTTGATTAGGTACTCGATATGATATTGGGAAGGATTTGCCAATGAAATTGTATATTTGTGTATTAGGATTGTAGATAGATCATTATGTATAAAAATGGATGGCTGTATAAAAATTTATGTGTATCTTATTGAAACTCTCAATTCTAATTTATTGCATTGAGGTATGATTTGTACTATTGTATACATTTACTTTGGGAAACGTGTCATGTTCTAGAAGTGTTCTCTAAAGTCGCTCGATGCCACCTCTAAATCACAAGAGGGGTAACTGGCGACTGTTCATGTCTTTGATGGGGCATGACAGTAGAGTCTGGTGTACGACTGTTGTTAGCCTTACGTTATCCTGCATGATTGATAGGGATTGGATAATCTGAGGAGATTGTTGATTGTGGCGGGACTGGCCTATGTATATAGATATGTGACAGGTCGATTTATACTATTTGATAGACTTCCGACTTATGGGGAGATTCTGCTCATTTGGTTATAGAAAGTCAACATTCGGGATAACGGGCGGCTGTTCACGGCTCCAGTTTAGAGCATGACATGAGGGTTAGACCCGCACTTAGCTCAGTCATTTTCATATATCAATAATTTCATACAAGCAAATGGATCGTGTAATCAGCGAGTACAAAACTACACACCGGTTAAAGATATATAGTGACTTACTGTTTAATACAATGAGGACATTAAGTCTCGCTATACCCCAGACTTCTTTCTATCATATTTAGTCAACGTATCACTCGTCCCTCAAACAATACATATGAGAGCATACTTGACTCAATACAAATTATGCATTCACAATTATGTTTCAAAATACTAAGTTAAAACATAATTGGTCGGCCTGTGAATACAAAATAGCGTATCGGCTATTAGATAGTATTCCTTTCATACTACTATCTATCCTCTTCATTTTAGCTGCTTTCCTAGTCATATACGAATCAATCATGATCTATTGGCTACATGTTAAGGCAGCAACACTAAAATAAAGTTTCAAGAAACAGGCGAAAGTTCTAAAGATATTGAATGAGGTTAATTACAAACCTCTGGATCTCACACAATGAGGTAGAGGGATTCATTAACTTATTACCCATATGGTCACCAAAAGCACACGTGGTATGAACATGTGTCACGATTCCTTTTCTATTTATTTAGAAGCGTATATCAATTTCAAAATTATAATACATCGTACAGGTCTTAGTCCAAATATATCACAACACTTGACCCGACTTTCTCTTCTTAAAAGTCCTCCATTAATCATCACAATTTCAAGAGAAAATCACACCTAACTCTTAGACAAGTGCAATGGATTGTGGGAAATCCGTTTCGATTACCAAGGAAATATATAAAAGGTAATCTCATCTTAGTTCTCTACCAAGGCGACATATATATGTTAATTAACCACAAATTAATATTGTCTCATCTTTACATATCACATAGACATTAGAGGCTATTGCTTGTGTAAGAGAGCCAATCTCAAAAACTTGTCCAACATCCTTTAAATCAAGACATAAGAACTTGCAAGTACAAAAACAAACTCAAATGTCATGAATATTATGAGCAATACATCAGTCATTGTATATACAAATACAATTACATCCTATGCAATCCCAGAAATTTTACATGCTTTAAAAATACATCCCTAGATATAGGTTTTGTTAACGGATCAGCCACCATCATATGCATAGGCATATACTTCAACGTCATCTCGCCTTTCTCAATAATATCTCGAATAAAATTGTACTTTGTATCTATGTGTTTGGTTCTCCCATGATATTTGGGATCTTTCCTATAAGCTATAGCTGATTGACTATCACAATAAATTGTCATGGCTCCCGTTGAATCACTTACAATTCCCAAGTATTGTAAAAACCTTTTTAATCAAACATATTCCTGAACTGTAGAAGCACAAGCCACAAACTCTGCTTCCATTGTTGAAAGTAATACACATGTTTGTTTCTTGCTTCTCTAAGAGATGGTACCATTATTTAGTAAGAAAACATAACCTGAGTTGGATTTACGTTCATCTAAATCGTCACCCCAATCAGCATCTGTGTATCCACTTAATGTCAACTTATTTCCTTGATAATAAAGTGAATAATCTGTAATTCCTTTCAGGTATCTCAAAATCCTCTTTACGGCAGTTCAGTGATTCGGACCTAGATTGAATTGATATTTGCTAACCAAACCCATAGCATAACAGATGTCAGGGCGAGTACACATCATAATATACATCAGACTCCCAACAACGCTGGAATATGGTACTTTTGACATCTCGTGTTTTTATTCAATAGTCTTTGGGCACATCGCCAAGCTTAAACCTTCATCTTTAGCTACAGGAGTATCAATGGATTTGCAGCTATCCATTCTAAATTATTCTAGAATCTTTTTAGATTCTTGAGATAAGGCCAACAATCTCTTCGAATGATCTCTGTGGATCTTAACACCCAGTATGTACTCTGCTTCACCCATGTCCTTCATCTCAACATTTGATGATAACCAACTCTTGATATTCAGGACATAGTCCATATCATTTCCGGCTAACAATATGTCATCGACATATAGACTTAGAATTACAAACTTATCATTGAACTTTTTCACGTAAACACAATGGTTTTCGCCTATCGTCACGAAGTCGTAAGAAATTACGGATCTGTGAAATCTTACATACCATTGTCTTGAAAACTATTTAAGACCATAAATTGATCTATTCAATTTGCAAACTTTATTTTCTTAGCCTTTAACTATGAAACCCACTTGTTGTTCCATATAGATTTCTTTTTTAACTTCTCCATTGAGAAACGTAGTCATCACATCCATCTGATATAATTCTAAATCTAAATTGGCTATAATAGCCAACAATAGGCAAATAGAGACAAATCTCACTACTGGTGAAAAGGTTTCTCCATAATCTAACCTTGAGAACCCATTTGTTCCTAATAGGTTTGCATCAGGTAGAAGATCAAGCAGTTCCCAAACATGATTAGAATCCATCGACTCTATTTCTTCCTTCATTGCTTTTACCCACTCATCCTTGGCAGGATAAGACAAAGCCTCGTTCACATTTTTTGGCTCATCCTCATCCTGTGGAGAAATAATAAAAGCATGCCCTTCAATTTTGTAATAACATTTGGGCACACCTTTCCTAGTACTTTTCCGAATCAATGATTCGGTTGGATCGTTAGAATTTGAATCCCTCCCATTGGGATCATCTAGGAATTCAACTTCTCGTAGTTCCCTTGATCCATGTAGTACAGATCCATCATTTGAATTATTTAATTCAAACAAAGGCTCTCATTTCATTATATCATATTTGCTAGGAAAATCATTTTTCAAAAAGGTCACATTTCATGATTCAACTTCTGTTACAGTACTATCTTCACACTCACCGATGAATACATAATCTTTTGACTGGTCAAAATATCTGATAAAGATACAATTCTTTCCTCGGGGACCTAGTTTTCTAAACTTATTGGAAGAGTCATGAATATAGACTCCCAAACCCCAAGGTCTAAGTCCATTTAGACTTGGTATTCTATCAGTCCAAAGTTCATAAGGCGTAGTTGGTACTGATTTTAAAGACACTCTATTCAAAATATAGGTCACAGTTAACAATGATCTCCTGAAAAGGAAATAAGCAAGTTAACTTGTGCCATCATGATCTTGTCATATCTAGCAATATTCTATTCCTCCTCTCAGCAACACCATTCTGCTGAGGTATATGAGGAATTGTCAATTGTCTAGTGATTCCCTTTTCACTACATAGATCCTTGAATTGATCTGATAGATATTCATGTTCTCGATCTATTCTCAAAGTTTTAACTATTTCGTCCATTTGATTCTCCACTTTATTCATAAAACGTCTAAAACACTCAAATGTTTCAGATTTTTTAGAAATTAAATAAACATAACCAAATCGCATAAAATTATCTATAAATGTAATGAAATATGACACTGCATGTCAAGCCTTCACATTTATTGGACCAAAATATCAGAGTGAGCCAATTGTAATGGGTATTAATCCCTTACGGCATTTCCAAATGGTTTTTGGGTCATCTTCCCGATAAAACAATATTCACAATTTGGTAAATCAATTTTAGTAAGCAAACCCAATAGTCTTGTTTTCAAAAGTTGATTCATCCTGTCCTACCCTATGTGACCAAGTTTAGCATCCCATACTTTGACATCAATATTAGTATTACTAGAAGAACAAACATTTAACAAAACATAACGATTAACATAACTATTAAACATTTGTCTATCATAATCCAAAGTAAGAAATCTATTTAACAGATGTCCAGTATCATAAAACACACCATCGTTACTCGAGAAAAGTTCAAGTCATAACCTAGTCTAAGAAGAACAACAACAGTGACTAAATTTCATCGAATTTTGTCGAATTTCTGGTGCATAGAGAACATCATGTAAGATTAGGATTTGACCACTTCATAACTCTAATTTGCAAGTGCCAATCCCTTTGACTTCCACCATCGTATTGTTCCCTACGTATTTCCATCTTGCACTAGGAGAAACTCGACGAAAGTTCACGAACGCTTCTCGATCTCTCGTCACATGGTTTGTTGTTCTTGAGTCTATAATCCACACAGAATAAGATTCAGAAAGTAAAACAATGCTAGAGACATATATAACACTTAGAGAAGCGTTACAGGGTGCTACCTTTTTTGGCTCAAGGTATTCTCGAGCAAAATGACTAACAACTTTGCAATTATAGCACTTCAGTTTACTTTTATCTTTCTTCTTCCAAAACCGCTTGCGTTTGTTCTTGCGGTTGGAATTGTTCTTCTTAGACCCTTCCGATAAGTCAGGAATTGAAAAATGATTTAGAAAATAAAGAATGAAATAATAAGATCAAAGTAAGAAGAGGGAAAAATGATGAACCTAAAGGAAGAAATTCCACAACAAAGAATCTAAGTAGAAAAAATCAAAGTGTGAGATTTAGAGCACTAACTTACAGGGACTACATAGAAACAAATTAGATGATCATGAAGGAAACCTCTTAGTTGTGCATCCAAACCATATGATTAAAATATTCCAACTTTGAATGGTCTGAACCAAACTCAAAAATCTTAATATTAATAACCTCGCAATTTCTTAATGATCATCAATTTTCAAAAATTCAAGGTTGACACAACCTTGTGATTAAGAGGAAAAGGCAAAAGAAATCTAAAAATTTCAAAACTATGCAAATGCCATAGTATATGGGGGTTAATTGAATCTTTTTGCCAAGAACTTGCTAAGGGAATGAATATTAAGTTTGAGATAAGTATACATACTTCCTAGAACTGAATGCAAATCGAATTTAAAAAAGGAGTTTTCATTAAATCGATCAAAGTTATCTAAAGAACCCTGAACTAAAAAAGAAGGAAAAATGGAATACAAAAGACTAATCTGCAATAAATCAAAAGTTTTTGTGTAAAGTCCAAACTAATGATTAAGGAGAGAAGCAGATCACACACATAATTACCAAATCCCTAAACAAACATAGATTTAATAGGTTAAGGAAAAAACTAAGGATGATGAACCTCAAAGGTTAATGACCGGTTGATTGTTCTAATATATTTGTGTGTTGCTTTTATGCTTATCTATACATATAAGTTAATTAGAAGTTTTGTTATTTTGAAAAATTATGAGTTCTTGTTGATGTGATATGCTTATGTAATTTTTTTATTGTTTGTTTGTATATAGACTTGATGTGTGCTCATAAACTCACTCACGTAACATCATAAATTCACATAAAACAGCTTCCAACACTTAAATTATAGGGAATCACATAGACGAGTCGAATCTCTATGGATGGGTAGTCGAATAGGACAACACACTCAGCTATAAGCACGTAGGCAAAACACTCACCATGGCACTAGTAGTTGACTAGCTATGAAGAGCAAGTCGACTAACTCATTTGTACTTAGGATGAAAGTGCAAAGTACTGGTTCTTTATAATTCAAGTACCGATACTACCTAGTGTACACAGAAAGTTTGAACACCATGAGTCGACTAGATGAGCACATCAAGTCGACTATCCCTCAAACAGTTGGTGAGTATATGACTTTAACAATACTAAGTACCGATCCTTCAAAGATGAAGTGTTAGTACTCAATACTGTACACTCTCCATTGGATATCGCGAGTCGACTATCCCTAGAAAATGAGCTGACTAATATAATAAAATAGATGTTTAAAAATTTAGGTAGAAAGTTGTAATAATAGACTAACTAAGTCACCAAGTCGACAACTTAAATGGGCAATCGTAGATGTATAAAAAAGCTACCCTGAGTTTAAGCAATCATAAAATTTCCAAAACTCTAGCAATTGCGCCTTACTCCTTTTATCTCTCAAAGGAGACTCATAAGCCAATAAAAAAGCATTCAAAGGCTAATCATAAACTTGTCGATCTAGTGAAAACCAATCTTTTGATGTTCAGAGCTAAGAATCCTTTCAAAAATCATTCCAATGCATAGTTAAGGGAAAATTCTTTAAAGTAAACATCTTCTCTAGAGGGTCTTGGCTAAATGTTGTCATCTTCCCTAATTTCACATACTAAGATTGACTTGCTAGGCTATCTTGGAATAGAAAAACTCAAAGCGTGTTAGCATTTGAAACTGAGTTTTCCATAGCTAACCATAACCAAAAATGCACTTTCATAAGCTATATAGGAAGTATTAAAATCATATTCACCCCAAAGAAATTGTTTAATCTTAATATCCAAAATTGGGTTTCACATAATCAAAGTGAGAAATGTAGAGATACAGAATTGTCTGATGGTAATAGGATTGTACTTAAAATCTCTCACTAGATATAGTGAACATGAAAGCCTCATTTACCTCATTGTCGTCCAAGTGCTGAACAAAGAATCATATATCACCACTCCTAAGAATTTTTGGAAAATCTTCCTTACTTCACCGCAATTAGTGATCTCAAAGTTGTATATCAGATAAACACCAAAAACAAAGATTAGCATAAAACTAAAAGTTAGATATAGCATTAGAGCCTCCTCTCTGATTAAGGTAAAATGGATAAAAGGTGATAGAGTTTGGAGAAATAGAAAAGGAAGGAAAAATATAAGAGAAGCTAATTAATCTAGCACTAGAACTTCTGAACCCATTGAGCCTAGTATAGAGTATGCTCAATCAAGTCATCTTGTGCACAATTGTTCTGACACATTCCAATCTATAGCACTAACAAGCCATCATAAAGGGGCTGCTAGAACACATGTCTTGAGAGTTAGAATAGAGAATAATCTTTTTGGATTATGGCATGCACAATATAAGAGAGAAATGCAGAACTTTACCATATATCTCATGATTGTTGTCTCAAATACTAGAAGTGGTAGTTTATACTATTCTTCCTTCATTGACATCATATCCTTTAATGTCATCAATTCTAGTTGGAAGATAGTATTAGAACCAAACCCTGAATTATCTATTAGAGCATTCTCCATCAATAAGAATAAATTGGTATAAACCAAAATATGGAGAATGAGATAAGGAAATGAAGAAAGATAAAGGGAAAATAAGGATAATAGTTAGAGTGGCATACAACAAGGGGGAAAATGAGCAATGAAAGCTAGATTATTTCACTCTTAACCCTAAAGGATTATATTGGATAGCCTAACAAGCCTAGAAGCTCTCACATGCAAGATCAACTCATTAGAATTGAGGGTTTATTGCTTCCCTAGTTAGAGGATAGGATTCTACAAGCTCAACTATTTTCCAAACCATCCAGAAATCACCACATTCCCAGTAATCAGACTACTCATAATTCTTTAACTAATATTGTTGCAGATTGTTTCTTTTTAGAATTTTTAAATGAATAAAAAAAGAAGTTATAAGTGATTTAGCAAAGAAGTTGGAATTAATTTGTGACAAAAAAGGGGAAAAACATAGGCATTCTAGTTTACTGTAATTAATTCCTATATAGGTTAATGACCTAGGTATAGTTTTAAAATGAACTAATAGTTGGATTCCTCCATAATAGATCAATGATCTTAAACTTGGGCCATTTTTTGCCCTTAAAGTTTTAATCTGGTCTGCCTTCACAATTATATTCATAAGTGTTGCACTTACCTTGACTTCTTCTTTTAATTTTGACCCTTTTGTTGATGACAAAAAGGGAGAGAGAAAGAAAGATAGATTAAGGGGGAGGGAAGAGTAGGGGAGAAAAGCATGAAAGAAAGAAATATTTGGATATAAGAGTGCATAGATTGAGGGGGAGTATAGAAGCACATAAGAAAAGAGCTTAAAACCAATGCACTAAGAAATAGTTAGACAAATCTTTCTTTGGGTAAAGTTTTGTTATCATCCAAAAAAAGGAAATTGTTCTCATACCTAGAAGTAGTCAACTTACACCAAACATTAGTCGACTCACTAAATTTAAAAGAGTCTCTAAGTTTAGATAGAATGATAAGTTTGTCAACTCATAAAAGAATATCGATCGACTCATCATGTTAATAGGCAAACCGAACTTAGAAAGAAGAAAACTCAAAGTGGACACACATCCAAGAAATAAGGGAAAGGTACAAGACACTGAGAGATGTTATCAATTATATCACGTGCCATTATCAATCAAATTGCCAAATAACATACAATAAGATGATATTTTAATATCTCCAAGTCATTCTCCAAATGTTCAATTGTGTCCAAATTCAAATTCCAATGATTGCCAATAACTTCCTTAAATATCCATAATTGTTGTACTATACATGTTGCACCTTCAAAAACAATTATAACACTATAAGTTAACTTATGGAAGTGTATAAGTTGACTTTTGATATGGTCCAAAGTTGAGTTGATAGAACACCAAGTCAACTTGTCCACTTGAGCACTCATTCCCTTACCACCGGTGGTGACAAACAAAGTTGTCCAAGCCAATCACAATAAAACTCCATCATTTTTAGTATCCATGAGTGTAATACCAGACAACTCTGGATTGTAATGCTAACTCTAAATGGACTATTTGAAAATTTTTATATTTTATAAGAATGTGGGAGGATAACTAATTTGAATAAAAAATGTGAATTTCGCTCTTTAGGCTATCAAGGAATCCTTTAGGCACATGGTCAGTAGACCTTCGATTTATAAGTCAGCGGTTACTAATGTCCTCAATGAATTGATTGGGTTGATATAATTTTAACTTAGGGGAACATTTCTTCAAATTTTGATTTCCTGATCGGTGGTGACTATCTTTGAATATTCTACCATCTCTAGGTGATTTCTACCTTTCGGTATATATTTTCCATATATCGTTGATATAATATCTCTCGGTAACTGTCAGCTATTTTTTGAAAGGGGACCCTATTGGTACACGACCCGTTACCTCCTCAATGTATTATAAAGTTTATAGTCTTCGGTATCCATTTTGAAACAACTCCTTGGTACAGTAATTGTGAAACTCCTCATACAGTAGCAACCTTATCTGTGATGGAGAATTGAGCCTTGTTGGTACCCTTCACATATCATTTACTTGTTGCTACTTGTATCATTTACACTCACCGTCATTTACTTGTATCAATTCCTTGTCGACACCTTCTTCCATTTCACTCTCGAAGACACTTAAACTTGCAAATTCCCAAATTCTTGTCGTTGCTTGCAAGCATGAGGAATTAAACCTTGGACTTCCAACTCTCCAAAAAATTTTACACTAGTGGCATTTTTTCTCCAAATTTCCTTACTCATCAGCAAACACCTTTCAATAAAATGTAACTTTAAGCACTTAAACTCATTAGGTGATCTTCCCAATGACCCAAGAGGACATGTTGGACATTTGTGCAATTTAGTAATACGAAAGGGTACTAACCAAATATTAGAATGAGTTTGAAGATAAAATGAGAAGTGAAGTTCCAGAACCCACGAAACCCAAATTTCATCTCTCTCTCTCTCTCTCTCTCGACCTTTTTTTTCCTTCTCTCCCAGATCCAAACTGATCCACCACTTAGACTCAAGATCAAGGGTACTAGACTACTCATTCAACTCCCCAAATTTAGAATATGACAGATTTAGAGAGAGCTTAAGGATTCAGAGTTGTCACAAAATGGGAAAATCAAGAGTTTGATGTAACTCAAACTGCACGGATCATTTTGGAGACAAAATTAAGGTATTATAATCCTTTTGGAGGATTCTAAGTTACCGTAAGTGAGAGAAAATTTAGGTTTTGAGTGTAAAGGTTTATGGGTTGAATTAGATTAATAGATATTGATGATTTTGCTTAATTGATGATATTCTTTAAGGTTTGTACAAACTGATCAGGACAGGACCCTTGTCATGATAGATTTGGGAGTAAGTACTCTCCTTAACACTATGTGTGGTGATGACTAGAGAATCATGTTATCAACTCTTACAAGATCATCATCGTTGAAACCAATCATAGGTCTTTTCTTCTTAGGCTGCTTCTTGGTACTCATGGCAAGGACTTCTTTAGATGTAGAGCTTGATGGCTTAACCTTGTGAAAAATTAGGGCCACTATCCACTCAGCCTCATTCCGTCATGTATATTCTTGGTCGTATAGTGCTATTAAGATGTCAATCGGAAGAGAAGGATCTGAGGGATCGTATTCTCTCTATAATTGGGGCTACTCTTTCACCTTGCATTATGCAAGCCTTGAGAAGGGAAGCCTTCCCTTTTCAGACTTATAAACCTTTAGAGCTGATCGCTTCGAATAATAAACTCGAGTTCATTTTTAAGCTTCCTGCATTCATTTGTCAGATGGTCGTAGTCTCAGTGGAAGTGATAGTATTGTGTTTTGTCCTTTTTCGATTGTCTTCCATGGAGCAAGGAGGCCTCCTAACATAGTTCTTATTCTGAATGTGAAGCAAAACTTGACTTAGGGTCTTGTTCAAAGGATTGTAACTTGTAAACTTTCATTGTTGTGTCCTTGTCAAACCCTCTTAGGTGAGGACTGTCAAGGTGAATAGCTGTGCTTGTTACGAGTTGGTCGGTTTCGTCGTTTGTGGAATTCTTCAGCATCCTCTGTGGCGATGTACTTTTCTGCACGTTCATAAAAGTTGGGATTGTAGATGGGCAATTCTTTATGATGGACATTTTCATTCCTGACGATCGCAACCTAGTGAGTAACGCTGCTAATGCAATAGAATAGTCTAGCCCCGAGACCTTCATCATCTTAGTTTCAAATTTGTCAAGAAATTTTCTTACTGGTTCGTCATCTCTCTATCGCAATGAGAGGAAGGATGTGGACTTCCTCTTAGCTCCCCTACAAATCATGAAATGTGTCTCAAACTATTTTCAAAGTCGAGAGAAACTCTTAATATTGAACGGAGGAAGCGAATTAAACCATGTTAGTGCATTGTCCTTCAGGGTCATAGGAAAGTACTTGCACATGGCCACATCTGACATGTCTCTTATGACCATAACAGTCATGAAGTGAGCTACATGGTCCCGGGGATCAATAGTGCTATCTTATCTCTTCATAGAAGTGAGAAGCACATTACAAGGCATCGATTCTATAGAAACCTTGGAGTCGAATAGTGAAAGATAGGAACGTATTGAACAAGTTCATCTATTCTTGCGTTTGCGCGTCTAGGTTCATCTTCCATAAGTTCCTCGACCTGTTTCCTTAGATCATCAGGATTGTGTCGAGAAGTAACCGATTGCTCCTGGTGAACCCTGGGCATATGTGACTCGATCTGTGAGAGGAGGATTGTGCTTTGCGTCTAAGAACACGACTGAGCTCCTCCAACTATTTGCTCATGCTTTGTAACTTGGATTCGAGTCTTGCCATCTAGAGTCAAGTCGTCCTTTCTGAGAGGCCGGAGAAGGGGAAAAATTGGTTGATCCTATTATATGACCGATGGTTGGATTTTAGGCTGGTTGAAAACGATGAGAATCTCAACAAGATTATCCGATACTACAAGTTGGATAGTATCTATCAAGGTAGCCGTATGCCCTTCTATTGTGGTCACAACTTTGGACATGGTTCTAGTTCTTCTCTTGGAAGGCATGATCTTCGGCAGGATGGAGGGTGAAACAAGCTTCTTTCTAGTCTGTTCTCAGGAACGAAACCAATCTATTGAAGGTGGGTTTTACTTCACAGATAATGATTTTGCTAACTCAAATGGGATAACTGGTCATCTATTAATCTTGATTGATAAAACCTACAAAAGGATGCCAAATGGTGCTCTAGCAGGAGAGATTCTGATACTCAAGTCAAAGAGCATTTTTGAAAAATGAAACAAACTGAAAGAGTGCTTTTGTTATATCTTTGTGTGCTATGTGTGAAATTAGAGGACTTTCTGGGCTAATTGGCTTAATAATGTATATATAATCTTTGTGTGTTAGTTTCGTATGCATTCAAAAAATTAGAACCTAGTTTCCTTATAGAAGTATCCCGAGATTACGTGAATCTAGAGAATGATTCTAAAAAATTTAAAATACTATTACTCAAGGAAATTCGGATAACCAAAAGATTGCTTTCCTTATTGACAGTAGTCATCCTGATTATGGAAGGTTGCTTCTACGATTTAAGGGAAAGCAAATATTGCCTTTAGCAAATAGTAATACCGAGCATTGAGAAGATGCGAGGACCGACTAGCTAACTATTGAGAAGAATTTGATCGATAGGTACTAAGAAGGTAGGTCGTGCTTACCTATCTGGAAGATAAATCCCGTATTGACGACACACCTTATTACGTTATGTCCATTGCGCTAAGGGTTTGGAGGGCCTTAAATCTCACGATAATAGGTCTTTAAACCATACTCCATCAATCATGACAACAAACGTTGCTCTGAAAGGCAAAAATCACCATCTAAAATGCACATCAATATCTAAGGTCTCAAATTCTACGTACCAAATTCCCAAAATCGTAGGTTTTGAAGCAATGCTGATGATTTGGTAATCCAGTGTCACATCTAGTAACAAAAGAGGACAACATTTATGGAAGCAAAATTTAAATTATTATAAAACATAAAACATCAAAAATAAGGGTACCTGGATTGTCATTTACATGTGTTAAGATATGGAAGGATAAAGGTAAAAGAATTTAAAATTTTAATTTAATCAATTTTTTTTTAGAAAATTAGGTAAAATACCTATTAGTTAACATAATTAACCCTAAAAGTTATGACCCTTTTGTATTGATAAGTTCTTTTATGTATAGATTTTAGATCTAATTTTTTACTAAAAATTTCTATTGTGCTTTCAAATTCAGTATAGAGTAGAAATCAAAGAATTGATTCCAAAAGATAGAAGAAAATGCATTAGAGGATGAAATTTGAGCTTATTGGAAATTAAGGCAATGTAGTCACCCTAGCCAACATTATGATTTTAGAAAATCAAATCTTTGGTTGCCGTTATCGAATTGAATTGATTCAAATGACATTGTAAATATAAAATTGAGACCTACAACTTTCAAGTTTTGAGATAGAGTTGATTATGATCGGAAGATGAACAAATCCTTTGCTGAAGATTAGATCATTAAATGTAGAAGGCATTTGGGCCAAATGGTTCAAAAACTATAGTCAAAGTCCAAGAGATTTAAGCCCATGTGCTGGCTTGCAATTAATTCTCAAGAGGCCTATAACCAATGCTCATCATTTTGAAGCCCCAAATTCTGTCTTGGCAATTGAATAAAGAAAACCGGCATCTTTTATTTTTTTTGGTACAACCGGCATCTTTTATGTACAATCCAAGAATTGAATCATTGAAGAATCTTGAAAAAAATTGAAGGAATAGAAACAAAATCTACAAAAATCAGAAACAAAAAATCTTTGGCAATCAAATGATCGAATATAAAAGAAAAAAATCAAAGCCCTAGGGTTGGGGGTTGTTGCATATAATATGTAATGTATATATGTATGAGCAAAACAGAGATCCTACAAGTCATTCAACAATGCCTTTGAATTTTGTTCATTTTCTTTTTTTCAATTCCTCAATCTCCTTTAGAGTTCAATTTGTTTTCTTTGTTCCCCTTCCTTGGTCTTCATTCCATTACCATCAAGTTCATCATTGATTTCGTGTTTGCTTAATTCACCTCAATCGCCATGTTTAAACTCTTGTTCCATTTCTACTCACCATCCACCGCTGCTAGTTGGCATCGTCAAAGAAAGCAGACACGCCCAATCTCCATCTTCACAATCAAACAAGAGCTCTGCTTGCGAATCCCATTCTTTGATTTCTAATTTCATCTACAATCTTAGGACTTGTTTGGTTTTCCATTTTTAGTATACCAGTTTCTCACTAGTTTCATTATTTGATATCTAATTTCAATATATTATTGTATACTAGTTTTAGGATTTATCTTTAATTATTATCTTAAGACTTTAACTTCATAATTGTACTTTTAATTTAAAAAATAAAAATAGCAAAAAGCATACTTTTAGTCAAATTAGTACTTCAGGTTAATTTAGTATTTATTGTATTTTTAAGTTGCTAATAACTTTTAATTTTATTTTATAAATTGGTTTAGGATAAATTTTTTAGGTTTCATATTTAGTCAACTTTAATTTATTTATTTGACTTTTAATTGATTTAGAGTTAAATTTTGATTAAATAAACTTAGATAATTTGAATAAATCATATTTATTGAAAAATTGACCAGTTCTTGTAGTAATAGAATTAACAACTTTATTCACTAAATTTACCACAACTTGGTGAGAGCTTGCTACCCCTAGATTTGTCAGAGGATGAATGGGTATTAGGTAGACAGCAATCATTGCTACGGACTTTGCACTTCGTGTTGGCACAATCTCTTTGGTGAAAGAGAACCGATTCTGTGGCCTTAGTCATAATAATCCATAATTCGATCTTTTGGCTCTTGAGGAGATTTGCAATACTATAAAGCACTAGACTATTAGACCGGACCATTTGGCTTCTACTTTTGCTTTTTAACTTGGGGATTTGGCAAAAATATGGTTGAATACATTCCCAACCCAACACTTCACCACTCAGACAAAATTGGTAGGCAAGTTCCTAGGTTTTTTTCCTTAGAAAATTGGCAAAGAAAGATAGGATATTGCCATTTTTGTGCACGATCAACATGAACCACTCTATGAGGTGTGGGAAAGATTCAAGGAGCTGATGACATGAATTTGGTGATTTGGGAGTAGGCGTTTGATGCAGCCACTAGTGGATGTGTTTGTAGAAAAACAAGTAAAGAGATGTTTGAATTATTGAAAACACGATATCTAGCGCTTATATGAGGACTGAAGACAGGATCAAACATGGAATCTACCATGTAAATACACATCACTGATCGAGGCCAGGTATTAACATAACTAACTCCATGCAATCTAAGGATGTTAATTTCATTTCTAGCCTTAGTAAGAATAACAAGCAATTTGGACATGCATACAACTGGGCTAATGCAACCAGTAAAATCCCATTTGGATTCTACAAAATGCTAGGATGATTAGAGTATGAGGATTACAATAGCCGCCCCCCAATCTTGAAGGAAACCTCAGAACAACAAATTTGGAAGCTGAACAAACTAATGACAAACCAAATTTTCAAAACCAAGGGGACATGAAAATAGCTCTAGCGCTAATAATAAAAACTAAAAAAAATTAAAATATGGAGCTATGCACCCAAATGGCGAATCTAGCATGAAGTGCAGTAGTAGTTGTCCATGATCATCCTCGCAAGGTACAAGGCACTCTACCAAGCAATACAAAGATCAACACAAGAGCGCAAACGAGGGCAGTGACATTAAGAAGTGATAAGAAACCTGAGCAAGCATTGCAAAACATTCATAAAGAGCTATCACAACCACAAAAAGAGCCAAGTGAAAAGGAGGGACCAATTGTGATCATTGACACAAGATGGAAAATGCTTAGTCCACATATGCAGTAGACTTGGCTTCTGTTCCCTATCTTTAAAAATTTAGGCAACAACAACTTGATATCTACTCAAAAAGTTTTGACTTTATTTAAATCTGTATAGGTGAACATCACATTGCATGAAGTGCTCCTACAAATGTCGAACAACACTAAATTTATGAAAGAGATCCTCTCAAACAAGTGAAAGCTAGAGGCAATCAGCATGATCATGCTTATCAATGAGTGCAACAAAATCCTTCAAGCATGAATTCCATCCAAATTGAAAAATTAAGGGAGTTTCTTTATTATTTGCACTATAGGATGCTTTTCATTTGATAATTCTTCATTTGACCTTGATACAAGTGTAAATCTAATGCCCGTGTCTACATTTTTGAAATTGAAAATTGGGAGTTTGAAGGAGGTGAAAATGTAGATTCAGCTAGCTAACCGCTTGGTGATAACACTCAAAGAGTTATGTAAAACATGCTAGTTTCAAGCTGTACCGCTCATACTTGGTGGACCATTCTTCACTATTGTCTGAGCCTTTATGGATGTCGGCAAAGGGATGTTTCCTCTCAGCTACTTAGACGAGTCAATGGATTTTCAATTAAACAAGATGTTGAAATATTTTGATGGTCTCATCTTTTCTTGTTTTATTGTTAAGAATTCTAATGATGGAATTAAAATTTCATAGGAACGATAGACCTATAATGAGAATCCAAAGGAGAGGTTGCCAGTCGAGGAGAGTGTTGAGAGTGACGAGATTTATTTTATATCCATGTATGAGCCAAAATTAGATATGGTGACATTTAAGGACATAAACTTAGAAAAACTTATGGAACAGCTAAACAAGGAAAGGAGGATGAATCTAGGAAACCAGAATCCTAGCAAGATTCCAGGGCTTCAGAACTTCAAAGTTATTGCTAACTATCACAATTACCAATGCCTCATAGATCGCAACTAGGTTTTTAATTGCTGTTGTGCCCCTGATTTGACATTCCATTACTCGACCTCATGTCTTTGAAACCCAAATCTCAATTTCCCTACACTTTTCCTCCCCGCTTTCACTGTTCCATTTGATTTAAAGTCCAATTGTTTATTAATTGTATGACCTTTTTGCAAATCACCTCCTAAGAGCCTCCAAATGGTTATATATGATATTGGGACTGAAAGAAGGATACATAATACGACTAGATTTGACTGGTACACGATTGAATCCAAGCCTAAAGTGAAAAGGCATGGGATGCAAATTAAGTATGGAGGAAATAGTCCTTTGGACCAGACCTCCTCTAGCCTCGCACCAAATATATGATTACGAGAAAGTGAAGCAAAAATATAAACCAGAACTACCTGTCTTTTCTATCTCTTTTGTTTTATTCTTTCTTAGGATTTTTTCTCTTGTTCATTGGTAGGATTAGACCATCACAAGGAATGCGTAGGATTGGATCAAATCAGGCAAAGGATATGGCTTGCTACTTAAACAAATGATTCATCTCATCCACCGGAGTATCTTTATCTTAACCGTATTTTTGTTCCCATTTTTCTAAACATCGGAGACAATGTTCATTATAAATATGGGAGTGAGAGTTTTAAATTTTTGTTTTCATTTAGATGTGTCTATCTAGATATATTTTTTACAATCTAGAGTAATACAACTATACCTAGAATTATTTTAAAATTGCAACCGTGCATTATATATTAGAAGTCTAAAGTTAGCGAAGAGCACAATAGCCATGAGAGTTATCATTTTTAAAATTTGGAACAAAGAAAATTTTCTTTTGATTGAAAGTAGCAGAGTACATCATTCTATGATTTTACTCTAAAACCTATGTAATAATCTTCCGAGACAAAATTTAAAAATTCATACATAATGTTAAAAGATGATTTAAGCATTTTATTTAACCATTGGAGCCATTCTAGCCAACTATGACACTATCCAAAGTTAACCACCTTGCAGCCTTAGCTTGATGGCTAGAAATTTCTTTGTAACTACATTAACTACCACATAAACCTTTATGCCTACGACTAGCTATTAATGAATATTTTTCTTTTGTTATCAAGCCTTTGTTTTTGTTAGAAATTCACTGCGTAATTCAACATTTAAAAAAGTAGTTTATATCTATTACATTCACCATGGTTTACACATTGTACTTTTATTCATTGTTGAAGTCTACCAAAAAAGGAGAAAAAAGAAAAGAGACCAAAAGAAAACAAGTTGGAAAAAAAAAAACAAAGAAATGTGAAAGATTGAAGTGCCCTTAAAAATTTGAAGAAATGTTAAGGTGTACTTGGAATTCATAAATAATGATTCACAACAAAGGAATCTAGTACCCATGACTCTTATTGGTAAAATGAGTTTCGATGATGAGCAAAAGTGAACAAAATTAGTCTAGATAATGGGTAAAATAGATTAGACCAATGAAAGATTAATTTGGAAGTATCTAGAACCAATTTGAGAATGTTTGAAGACAAATAGATTAATCACAGATATGAACAAGTTAACTTATCCATGAGTCAATTCAGCTTGCTAAGTATGGAACACAATTTAAACATAGATACAATCTTAAGCAAGTCGACTTGAGGAGAAATTAGGTCAACTTGCTATATGTTACAAGCAGACTAAACCTAGACGATAGGTTAGTCAAGTCAACTCACATAAGGAACCTTGTCGATTTGAAGAACTCTTTGTGAAATAGAACTAAGTTGAGTCTAATGAACGAGTCGACATACTTAAAGTATAAATTGACTCATTCACTTAATGTATCAATAGAGTCAAAAGTTTGAAAGTCCTAAAGGTCAAAAATTTAAGTCGGCCTATTAAAGTCATGAGTCGACTCACTTATTTAGCACTTAAAAAATTCTATGTAAATAAAATTGGCTCACATGTTGGCTCACAACACACTAAGCACAAAGCACAAGCAAACATGTCAATGAGTCATAACACATGCTAAAGACACAGGCTAGACCTTAGAGCTTATATCATGCACTAGGCCAACTCGCCTTATACTTTGTTCAACTTGACTTGCACATTTAAGATTTACAAAAATTTGTGAAAGTTAACACAAGCATGACACAAGCCATGACACAAGCATGACATAAAGCTTAAGTTGTAACACCGACACTACGATGTCCGTACTATTATACTTCTGTTCAGAAATTAAATAAAAATATTTCTCAGTTATAATATAGAGAAATTTTTATTTATTTTGATTTTTGATTTTGGGGGCTTTAAATCAAAATTTTTGATATGTATATATATATAAAGTATCCGTATTACCGATTTGAGATATACCCTCTTTTGTTAAAAATTGGAACCTTAAAAAAAAAAAAAAAAAGAACAGAGGAGTGTTGCGTTTTGAGCCAAAGCGTACCACCCTCCACCCAAATCAGATTAGGGCTTTTAGCCCTAATCTATCTCTTTCTCTCTCTCTCTTTCTTCCTCTCTCTCTCTCTTACTCTCTGCCTCTTCCCTTTCCTGTGACCCGCCGCCCTCCCTCACCCGAATCCGCCGCTCTCCTCCGCAGCGCACCACCACCACCATCCTCTTCTTCTTCTCTCCCTCTCTACTTCTCTCTTTCCCTTTCGGCCAAAAGCCTCTCTCTCACTCTCCCTTTCTCCCTCTCGTTGTTGCTCTCTCCCTCTCTTCGGCTTTGCCACCCTCCGCCGCTCTCTCCACCGCTGGTCCTCCTTCCTACGAGCACAACCTTCCCGCGAGCGCACCGCAGCGTGATCTTCCCCACGTGAGCGCTCCGTAGCGCGAGCCCGCGACCCCATGAGCCCGTGACAGCCCGCGATCCCGCGATCTGTTCTCTCCTTCGAGAGCTCTCCTGCGCGCGGGCCCCCTTGCTGCAACCCCAGCTAAAGCCCAAACCACAGTCATCAGTCGACCCCCGAACCCTAGGTCGCTGCTTCTTCACTACAGGTAACAGCTACATTGGTTGTACTTCTAGAGTTGGTGCTTAGAATTTAAGTTAGTTGTTAATATAGTTTCAAAAGTGAAAATATTATTGGTTTATACCAATTCGACGGGCGAACAAAAATTAGGTCTGAGATCTGAGGAATCTTAGGTGAGAGAAATGCAATCACTTCAACATTTGAATTGATTTTGTCGAATTTAGGTTGAATTTAGAATCGGAAGCTATATTCATATATATTCTGAAATATGTTTAATTCGAGAAAAATTAGAAAAAATGAGAAATATTAGAAATTCGATCATTTGTGAGCCAAATGATTCGAAATTGATAAAACAGGAATCTAGAAATGAGATTATATAAATTTAGGGTTATATTAAATTGGAAAGAAAAAATGAAAATCCCTTATTAGTCTTTTGTTTGATATTGAATTGTGATGATTTGATTACGGAAATCTTTTTGGAGACTCGAGGAGTCAGATTGGATTTATTTTGAAAATAGGGAGTGACTACCCTCCCTAAAAATATGAGTGAAACTCTAATCTCTAACATGAAATAGTAGAACTTGTTTCTGTCGTGTTTTCCATAAAATATGTTTTCGATATGCATAGACTCAATGTATGATATTAAATTTCAAAACTTATTTTGTGACATTTAGATTGTCGTAAATTTATATTTCCGATAATTATGCATCCATGGTTTGAAATGAAATGATATTGTGCCATTATTTGAGAACCAGATATGTTTTCTATTCTACGGTCGCATTGACATGGATTTGAAATGATTTGATAATTGTATTGGCACATAGATTAAAAATGTTTTGATGATCTGTATAGGCCGGTGCCTACTTGTGATGAGATGAAGTTCTTTGATAAATTCCGTAGCTACGAAGGACATTTGTAGAGGTACTGGGTTGCCCGGATACGCTTCTGCAGGAGGTATCTGCAAACGTTATATGTCTAATGGCTATAGGCACGGCCGGTTGAACCCACGTAAGAGGAAGGACGTGTGTGACACTACCGTTTAGCACCGGGTCTGGTCCTATACACGATGATAAGCTAACCCCAACGAACTCATGGCTAGCGTCGGGGTAGAGAGCGACTTTTGAACTTTATGTATAATAAAACCCCTGATGCGCCTGTTTTTGGTCATGGTTAACCTCTGCCAGGATCATTTTTGGCTTGCTCTAATAATACTTAATTTTGAATGGGTGCATATATGCTTGATATCGTGTGATCGGTTAAATGATTTCAAATTGCTAAACATATCATGTTTTACTGTGAAATGTAAATTATTATTACGAATAATATTGTTTGACACTCCAATGGTTCACACACACTATTTATGTTTGATATTAATCCCCTCACTCAATGGGTATTTTCCCTGATACTCACTCATCTCCTTACCTTCCTCAGACAGGATTACTGTGATAGAGCGACGTTACAGGCTCTAGAGGTTTTCGTAGTATATTGGTGAATTCGGTATTTACGACGGTGAGATTTAATTCAAATAAAAATTTGAAATCCTTATTTTATTTCGACCCTGTGAGATCATGATATTGAGACCCGTAGTTAGCCGTATACATTTATATGGGATGACTGTATAAATTATGGATATTGTTTGGAAAACTCCCACATTTTACTTGCATTATGGCACCTGTAAGCATTTAATTGGGAAATTATTGTATATTGTATAAACTTTAGGCCCGCTCGATGTGACGGCTGCTCATACTCTAGTTGAGTATGATAGTAGAGGTCTGTGGCTAGGACTGCTAGTAATTGAAAAGCCTTGCGTTGTCCTGGTTGTCTGCTGTGGTTTGGTTCATTGTCTTGAGGTCGGGATGACCCTTTTATTTGATTAACAAGATAATTGTGAATTATACAGGTCAAATTGTACTTAGGA
This sequence comes from Dillenia suffruticosa, assembly GCA_033439265.1. Classification (NCBI taxonomy): domain Eukaryota; kingdom Viridiplantae; phylum Streptophyta; class Magnoliopsida; order Dilleniales; family Dilleniaceae; genus Dillenia; species Dillenia suffruticosa. The sequence goes on along the minus strand of JAVTVX010000034.1, from coordinate 13,920,679 downwards.
GACCTCCAAAATATGGGGAGTTTCCATACGATTTTCTGTAAAAATACAGTCGGTATCCAGGGTAACGGGCGGCTGCTCACGACCCCGGTTCGGGGTGTGACAGTTCTATTGGTATCAGAGCGTCTAGGTTAGAGAAATGATAGTAATAAAAGTCTTCCCAAATATATTAAAAGTTCTCAATATATTAGAGAGTTTCATACAGTCATTTAAAGTCCCATATTTGGCCATAGGCATATAAGTTCATCCATTTTAGGGGGTTAGATACATGATGCATCTAACCCATTATTTCACATTCAAATGCTTCGATTTATAACTTACATTCTTTTTGGGGGGTTAGTTACTAGTAACTAACCCTAATTCTTGATTTCTACCTAATAAAAAGATACTCTTTTTGCCGAATTATGCCACCTAGACGTGGTAGGCGCGGTGCTAGAGTCACACCACCCGAGAGTCCCCTAATGCCCGATGTATCTAGGCACCCGAGGCTCCACGAGTACTAGAGGATGCTTCCTCTACTCGAGCACGCTCACCAGCGCCACCACCAACACCTCCACCGGCTATTACAGCCGAGATTCCTCCACCACTACTCGATGCCTTGAGGCAGTGGCAGGAGTGGTACAGTAGATAGGGGCGCAGATGCCACAACTTGCACTACAGACTCCAACGACCGCAACTGCAGCCGTACCTACACCTACGGCACTGATTCCTCCTTCTGTAGCCGTTCCTTCTGTTTCTACTCCGACTGATGAGACATCGGTTACTTTGAGGCGCATCCATCAGCTTACTCAATTGGTGAAAGAGTCTCGGCAGTTCGGATGCATAGACTTTTTAGGATCTAGTGATGCCGTAGCGGCGAAGTACTGGGTCAACAGAACTCACAGGATCCTTACTGATCTGGGATTGACAGAGGAGCTCAGGTTGAGAGTTGTTGAAAGACTCCTCGATGGAGATGTCCTCTCGTGGTGGGAGGCTATCCGTGATAGTACTATGCAGACCCTGCAGTAGGAGGACTTTCTACACGAGTTCGACCGTAGGTACTTCACCCCGTTCCAGCAGGATTATATGAGGATGGAGTTTCTACACTTATGCCAGGGGACTAGGTTAGTCTCAAAGTACGAGACTGAGCTTAGATTACTAGCGGCCTTTGTTCCTGACATGGCTACACCAGCTCAAATGAGGTTCAAGTTTGAAGATGACCTCCAATTGAGTATCAGAAAGTATATGACGGTGACTCCCTCTCTTACACTATCAGAGGTGATTGATTCAGCATATCAAGCAGAGGAGATCGTCCAAGCTGAGGCTAGGTAGAGAAAGAGTCATCAGAAGAGGAACACTGGGTCACTGGGTGGACAGTCTTCGAAGAGGGGTAGAGGTTTTGGATATCCCGGGGGTCCTTTCAGCTTCAGACCAGTAGGACCGGGACAGGGATCTCGAATACAAGGTTTTGGGGTACCAGCCCCTAATATCTCTACACAGTCTATTACACAGAGACAGTCTTTCTGCCATAGATGCGGCAGCCCCCATGCCTTTGGGGCATGTAGAGTACCAATTACTTGCTTCCAGTATAGGAAGCAAGGTCACATTAAGAGTACTTGCCCAGAGTTAGGTCGAGGAGGACAAACTTCTTAGGGTCGTACTAGTACTTCTAGCACAGGCCAGCAGGGGGCACCTGCGCACTCAGCTCTTACAACTCCTTGGATTATAGCCGGGAGTAATACAGTGCCAGGACCATCGCGATAGTAGCCTAGGGCCCAGGCTCGTGTGCTTGTGATGACATAAGAGGACGCACAGGCAAACCCTGATGTTATTATGGATAATCCTCCCACAGACCTCTCAGTGTAGTACTTTAGTTGTACTCTCTTTTTGAGATTTTGTATAACATGATGTATGTAACACCGATATTGTAGTGTTCGAACAAGTGTACTAGTTTTGAAATATATATATATATATATATATAGAGAAAATTTTGTTTATTTATATTGATTTTTGATTTTGGGGTATTTAAATTAAATTTTTGGGTATATTTGAATTTTTGGGTGTGAAATTATATATATATATATATATATATATATATATTTGTAAAAAAAAAAAAACAAAAAAGGGGGGAAGCGCTGCGTTTTGGCCCAAAACACAGGACCTCCCCCAAATGTGATTAGGGCTTTTAGCCCTAATCCCTCCCTATCCCGTCTCTTCATCTCTCTCCTGCTGCTCGCTTTCTCCTTCCGCCGCACGCTCACCGGTGGTACCATTGTCACCACCACCTAGCCGACACCCCTCTGTCTTCTCTCTCTACCTCACTCTCTGTTTTTCTCTCTCTCTCTCTCCGGCTTCGCTAGAACCCACCACCATCGCCACCGACGCTACTCCTTCCTCTCGCGAGCACCAACCTTCCGCGAGCATGACTGCAACTCCTTTTGCACCTCGCGATCCACCCAGTGCGAGCCGAGCGTGCCCCTGCGCAATCCACCAACGCGAGCACGATCACTACAAAAAAAGATAGAATTTGCAACAAAATTTGGGACAAATTTGTAAGAAAAATTTGTCGCAAAACAAATTTGCGACGAATTTTGCAACTAATACTTTTTCGTTGCTAATAAGTTATCGCAAAATTTTTGGACAAAAAATTAATTATTCATTGCAAAAAATTCCAACAAATATTTATATGTCACAAAATTCGTCGAAAAGTTGCAACGAATTTTGCGACGAAAAATTTATTCGTCGCAAATCTGCCACAAATAAAATATTCGTCGCAAATTCTGCAACGAAACCATTTTCGTCGCAAAATTAGCGACGAATACATTTTTCTTCGCAAAATTTCCAACGAAAAACAATTTATTGCAAAATTTGCGACGAAAACAAATGCATCGCAAAATTTGTGATGAAAAAATATTCGTCGCAAATTTAGCGACGAAAAAATAATTGTCGCTAATTTGGCGACAAAAAAAATTTCGTGGCAACATTTGTGACAAATATTATTTCGTCGCAAATTTTGCGACAAAACAATATTTGTTGCAAATTTTGCAACGAATAAGTTATTTGTCGCAATTCACCAACGAAAAATAATTTGTCGCAAATATGCGACGAATGTTTTTCGTTACAAAATTCGTCGCTAATCAAAATTTACAATTCACTTTTAGCAACGAAATTTGCGATGAACATAGTTTTCAGGGACAAATTTTACGACGAATATATATTTTGCGACGAATATAAATTTTATTGACATATTTAGATCATTTTTCCCTGTATAATCTGTTTTTTTACCTGCTCACCCAATTTCATCAACAATTAATCATCCAAATCGTTTTTAATATCAAATTTAAGCAATCTATACTCATAATTATAACTAACTATTCAATAAGATCAATAAATTAAAAATTTAACAATAAATCATAATTATAATATCAAACAAAAAAGCAACATCAAAACTAAATGTTAAAATATCAATAACCATACATAACAAAAAAAATAAATGTAACAAATATCAAAATATAACAGTAAAATAACAGTTCACAATTTCAAGTATGACCTCCACCATCACCATCATCCTCATCATCATCAAAGAAATCATCACCCTCATCACCATCGCAAGCATTATCAGGAGGAGAAATAAAAGGGGGAATCTGATTCAGAGAGGAGACTAACTGAAGATGCTGCATGATTAACATTTGCTGCGTGCAGACCTCGTTCATTTCTTGTGTGTGCTTTGCTTGAAGTTTACTGAATTCCTGATCTCTTTGCAGTAGCAACTCCTTCAAATGGCTCACCTCTTGTTTCAATTGATTTATTTCTACTCTAACTGCTGATGGGGTGGAAGAAGATGAACCGATGATTTTGTATGTTCTGCTCAAAGAACCTAGCCCAACTACTCTACCCCCTTTTCGTCCACCAGTCACCTCGAGCCATGTATTCATGTTATCAACAGATGGCTCAGATCCGCCAGCATCATCACTAGCAAGAAAAATTAAAATAAATTTACAATAACATTATAATACAAACACATATAATCTTGATTAGATATATATATATATATATATGAAGAAAAATAAAAAATTTTATAACATAAATCATGAGACCATATAGGATCTAAATTATGAACATTCATATTAACATTGAATAAGTTGAAATTTTAGGAAAAAAAAAGAGAATCTCTAGCAAATAATTCATTAGAAATCAAAGAATCAAGTCAGCAATAAAAATAAATTTGGGAAAGACTAACATAAAGAATTTATCTTCCTACATTGTTATGATATGTTCAACATAATATGTTCAAATCAACATTGAAAATGTTCATAAAATAATTGAAAATTTTGAAATTATAAACCTTAATTGCTCTAACTCTCTCCCCGCTCCAAGTCTTATCTTTTTTTTGAAATGTGCGCGTGAAAGTATCTATGAATGAAGGATCGGTCCCCATTTCCTTGGCCTAAAATAAAAAAACACTATTAGAAATAATGAAATAATTTAAATTAGATATTAGTGTTTGTATAAAATTACCAATCTATTTCTATGTTCACCGATATTGATCGAGCCTCCCACATACGTCGCAGACGATTCCCCTGAATTATAAACTTGGTTTTTTTTATTCTACTCACTCCTTCGTTTGCTCTCCTCCGATTCCCAAAAATTCAGAATCCTGTCCCAATTTTGTTCGGTGATGCAGTTAGGCTTTTTTCTATGTCTCTTTGCATGATTTAGAATGTGTCGGATGTGATCGCCATATTTTTTCTTCAAAATCTTTCTTACTTTCAACTCTTCAGTCTCGTCCCAAGTGAATACTTACTGCAATGGAAAAAAACCAATAACTTATAAAACTATTAACTTAATTTCATATATAAACTGATTGGGATAACTTATCTTGAACTCGTTCCACCATAGTTCTTTTGTTTCATCCGGAGTGCTTGTGTAAGACATCGAAACCCCTCCCTAATGATTATTCACTATTCTATTAAGTTCGTGAATAACATGTACAAAATTTGTAAATCTATCGTAAACTTTCAAACAAACAATGTTAAATAAATAAGATAGTTAAAAAAAGAATTTATTTTATAAATAAAAGAAATAATACATCTATAATTTTTAAATTTAGTACTTACGAATCTCCATAAGGAGCTATTAACTCTCGATTGTCTTCTCTATCTGTATACGAATACGAGTGTTCCACCGAAGGGACTGGAGAAGGTACATTGCTAGTGATGTGTTGAGAATGCGAAGGACCTGCAACAGAAGGGGGAGGCGAAGTTACATTGCCGGCAAGGGAATGAGATTGCGAAGGTGCCGAAGCAAACTGCGATGGTGAAGAGCGTGAATTTCCATCAGAATTTCATCTATGGCCGCCACGTTGAAACTGTCAACCATAATATATTTTAAACAAAAATAAAAAATAAAAATTGCATATTCATCATATGCATAATGAAAAACATGAATAAACTTACCATATTTAATTTGATAAATTATTTGCGACGAAACAAGGTACCAATATGTGAAGAAATTTTCTCTAATGACCTATAGAAAAAAAAAAAGATAGTATGTTAACAAATCAAATATATAAATTTAAGAATGAGACAGTAAATAAACAAGAAATTGAGTAACGAAATTTGCAAATTATATGTGTCAACTAACTTACCCACTTAAAAAAAATATATTATCATATATCAAGATAAATATCCGATTTTTATTATATTAAGAGAACAAAACTTACCTGTCATCAAAAATCAAAATCCTCATTGTCATCCTCATCCTCATCCTGTGTCTCAAAATTAGACTCTTCAACATTATTTTCATCAACATCCTCATCCTCATCCTCATCCTCATTCTCATCCTCATCTCCATCCTCATCATTTGTCTCAAAATTAGATTTTTCATCGTCTTCTTCATGAATTTCACTTGCATCCACATCTATCACTACTCCACTAGGATCTCGTAACATTGGAATATTATATTCCTCGATCTGAATTGTATTGGCAACTTCCTCTTGTTGATATGCTATCTCTTCCCAATGTTCTTCAATTTTTTTCCGTGCTTTCATTTTAAAAATAACCCACCAATCAATTTTGTCACGTTTCAAACTAGGATATGAAGCATAAAATACTTGAATCGCTTGTTGTGCCAACACAAATGATTAATATCTTTTATATAATTTTTTATGATTTATTTCAACCAAATTAAACTGTAGATGCACTTTCATCCCTTAGACAGGGTCAAACCAGCAACACATAAATAAAACAACCCGTAATGCTGGATCAGGGTACTCTACCTCTACAATTTCATCTAACAAACCATAAAAATCATTTTGACCTCCACCATCATTGGATGACTGAACACAAAGCTCACTATTCATTGTCGTTTTCCCCACTCCATATTCTTCAGTATGAAAATTATACCCGTTTATAAAATAGGATGGCCAAGTTCGTACCATTGATTTTGGACCTCATGACAGATGGATTAACAATTCTTGCTGAACTTGAGCGTGATTATCATGGACCTAAAGTTAAATAAATATGTTAATATGTTTTAAAGTAAATATTTAAATAATTTATAGTCTACTTACATATTTTTTAAACCATGGTGCAAATTCTTATCGCAGAAACGATCATGAAGGAAAATGCTTAGCTCCGTAATGGCACCCCAAACAAAATTCGGTAAGAGTTCCTTAAAAGTAATAAGAATTAGTCTTTCCATAAATATATAACAATCATAACTTTTCAAACCAATCAACTTATATTCCTTTAAATCGACACATCTTCCAAGATTTGAGACAGCCATCAGGAAACCTCAATGATTTCAACCATTCATAAACAATCCGTCTCTTATCCTTATTCAATGTATAAACTGTCTTCGGTTTTGGTCCCCTACTACTTTCATCGACATCAAGAGTGGGTTGTTTACAAAGGCGTCACATATCTTTTCTTGCATTCAAGTTGTCTTTCGTTTTCCCAATGATATCCATCACTATATTTATCAGACTATTAAAAACATTATTCTCGATATGCATTACATCGAGATTATGATGAACCAAATGAGTCTTCCAATACGGTAAATCCTAAAATAAACTTCGTTTAGTCCATTTATGCGAATGTCCGTAGCCATATGTTGTACCATGTGGCTCTTCAATAACAGATGGAAAGTTAAGGAATCTATGCCAAATTTGTTCACCGGTTAATCTCAATGGAGGAGGTGTTCTTTCAAATCTATTCTTAGTGAATTCTTCTTTATTTCTTCTGAATTTATGAGTTAACGGTAAAAATTGTCTATGACAATCAAAATAACTCGCTTTCTTCCCATGTTTCAATCTGAATGACTTTGATCTCTCCAAACAAATTGGATATCCTAAAATCCCAGCGGTACTTCATCCCGATAACATACCATACGCTGGAAAGTCATTTATGGTCCAAAGAAAAGCAGCCTTCATTACAAACATATGATGGTAGCATGTAAACATCTATTAACTTCTTTGGATTTTGCGGGCCAGGTACGACCAATGTTAAAAACATATACGGTACCTTCATACACATACCAGGTGGAAGATTATACGGAGTTAAGATAACTAGCCAACAAGAATAAGTTCTTCCTGATTTGCCAAATGGAGCAAACCCATCAGCACAGAGACTTAATATAATATTTCGAGTCTCTCTCGCAAACTCAGGATATGTTCTATCAAAATATTTCCACGCTTCTGCATCTGAAGGATGACACATTAACCCCTCTTCTGTTTCATGATTTGCATGCCAGGTCATGTGTTCAGCAATGGTCTCAGATGCATAAAGTGTTTGTAACCTAGGAGTTAAAGGCAAATAAAACATTTGTCTGTATGATTTACGCTGCTGATTACGACCTGACCTCCGAGCATTCTTGTATCTACTTTGATTACAGAATTTACAAAAATCTACATCTTTATCATCTCCCAAATATAGCATACAAGCATCTCTGCAAACATCTATTCTTTCCACCGGAAGACCTAATTCTTTCACCAGCTTTTTCATATTGTAGAAATCATTGGGCATAATATGATCACGCGGTAATACTTCTCCAATAACTTGAACAAAATCATTAAAACAATTCTCAGACACATTATGCTCTGCCTTGACATTCAACAGTCTTGCGGTTAGAGATAGCTTAGTGTGGTTGTCACAACCAGCCCACAAAGGTTCATCTGCAGCTCTTAAGACTTCCTAAAATTGGAAAGATGATTCATTATTCACATTTTCATCAACACCTACTATTTCTACCTCCTCCAATGGTGATGCATAACTAGTATGCCCATGTTCAAATGTTGGAGCAAAGCTAGAACTTGCAGCGCTTGGATCAGGAACAAAATTCGACCCACTGCATCAATTACCATCCTCTGATACGGATTCAATTGATCATAATAACTCTGAACCCCACTAACTGAGAATTATCTATTTCATCCAAACTCCTCATCAGAAATGAATGGTTCACCATGACATGTCCAATTATAGTAATTTGGGGTAAAACCAACTCTATAAAAATGTTCTCTAACTTTATCACACTGTAAAAATTTACCATTACGATACCTTCTACACGGATACCTTAGCTTATTATTATCCATAAAATCAACTTGAGTACAAGCAAAATCTAAAAATTGCTCCAACCCAAAAATAAATTCATCAGTTAAATCCCGACGATTAGATAAGTTCTTTTTATATATCCAATTTCTTTCGTTCTGCATATTCCCTGTCTCCAAATTTAAAATTTTTTAAATATTAATAAAAACTACTAAATAATCAATACTAATATCATCATTAATTCCAACTAAATTCATATAACAATAAATAATAACGTTAATTGTACAAAACTCAAATCATCAATAATACAAACCTTAATTTCACAAAAATTAAATATAATAATAAATAATATTATAAACTTAATTAATATCAAACAAATTAACTAAATTATTACAATAACATTAAATATTATTATAGAATTAAATAAAGTATCAAATATTAAACATTTAACAACATTGATTATTTAACAAATCGATATAAGAATTACTATAAACTGCTGATTATTGTTAACATAATATTTCTCATAATTAATTATCACATAAAATTTACTATAAATTGTATTTTTCAATCATTACAGAACATAATAAAACATTTTTCACCACCAATTAATAACTCACCGATAGACTCCGATATCAACACCAATAACAGCTTCCAATCCAAATATTCGAGAATCGTAAAACCTAACACATCAAAAATATTTATAAATAACTAATATATTATTAAAACAATATTATAAAAACATTTTTTTAAATAACATTTCTCAAAAAATTTGAAAAAAAAAATCAATAAAATTAAATTGTTGGGCCGGGCCGGGCCGGGCCCAATGCGCGAGGCTAGGCAATGCAATGGCCCAGGCCAATGGGCCACGATGGGCCACGCAGAAACGGCCCCTTCGACCGTCTGGGCCGTGAAGGGGAGGCAGCCCCTTCGCGCAGCAGGGCCGAGCAGGGGCTGCGCGGCACCTTCAAGCGTCTGGGCCGCGCAGGGGCGGCTGCCCCTTCGCGCAGCGGAGGCGCAAAGGGGCCAACGGCCCCTTCGAGTGTCTGGGCAGCGCAGGGGGGCGGAGCAGCAAAGGGGCCATCGGCCCCTTTGCGCGTCTGGGCAGCGGAGGGGCGGCGGAGCCGCAAAGGGGCCAGCGGCCCCTTCGTGCATATGAGCCGTGGAGGGGCGGCGGAGCCGAAAAGGGGCCATCAGCCCCTTCACTTACCTGGGCCGCGTAGGGGAGGCGGCCCCTTCGTGCAGTGGAGCCGCAAAGAGCCCAAAGGCCCCTTCGCGCACCTCGGCCGCACAGGGGCTGTCATCCCTTGCCGCGGCTCGCCCGTGAAGGGAATATCCGGCAGCTGGCAGTCCGATCTGCCTTTTGCAACTCAGATCCGGCGGCTGGCCGCCGGATCTGCCATCTACTGCCAAGAGAGAGAAAGAGAGAGAGAGATTACCTAACACCATCATAGATCCGGCATCCCATCCGCCATCCCTTCGTAGAACCCCTTCACAGCTATTCTTAAAAAATGAACCCGATAGAGAGAGAGAGAGAGAGAGAGAGAGTAAAAGTGAAGGAAGTGTGAAATATATTGAAAATAGGGACAAAACGTTTTGGTCCCAAAATTCATCCCAGAATCAGGGACAAAAATTCTTTTTCGTCCCATAATCAGGGACGCAATTTTTTTTTCGTCCCTAAATCAGAGACAAATATTTTTTTCATCCTAGAATCAGGGATGAAATTTTTTTTCGTCCCAGAATCAGGGACGAAATATTTTTTCATCCCAGAATCAGGGACAAAATATTTTTTCACAACAGATTCCGGGACGAAATTTTTTTTCGTCCCTCGAGGAGTAGACCTGGGAGCTCGAGTAGGCTATTAGAAGACAATACCCTCATTTGTTTACTGTTTAGCCTTCTTTTAGTTTTGATGATGAGACTTATTTTTAGGGGTTAGAAAATGTAACACCGACATTGCGGTGTCCGTACTATTGTATTTCTATTTATAAATTAAATAAAAATATTTCTCAGTTATATATATAGAGAAATTTTTATTTATTTTGATTTTTAATTTTGGAGGCTTTAAATCGAAATTTTTGATATATATATATAAAGTATCCGTATTACCGATTTGAGGTATACCCAATTTTGTTAAAAATTGGAACCTTAAAAAAAACACAAAACACAACAGAACAGAGGAGTGCTGCGTTTTGAGCCAAAACACAGCACCCCCCACCCAAATCAGATTAGGGCTTCTAGCCCTAATCTCTCTCTTTCTCTCTTCCTCTCTCTCTCTCCCTCTCCGCCTCTTCCCCTTCCCATGACCCGCCGCCCTCCCTCGCCCGAATCTGCCACTCTCCTCCACAGCGCACCACCACCATCATCCTCTTCCTCTTCTCTCCCTCTCTACTTCTCTCTGTCCCTTTCGCCCGAAAGCCTCTCTCTCACTCTCCCTTTCTCCCTCTCACTATCGCTCTCTCCCTCTCTTCGGCTTCACCACCCTCTGTGGCTCTCTCTACCACTGCTCCTCCCTCTCGCGAGCACAACCTTCCCGCGAGCGCACCGTAACCCGATCTTCCCCACGCGAGCACGCCGCAACGCGAGCTTCCTCGTGCGATCGTGCCACAGCGCGTGACCTTCCGCGAGCGTGCGACTGCAATCTAGCTCGCGAGCATATGCCTCAGCCCATGATCGCGCCTCAACCCGTGAGCGCGCCAGCCCGCGACAGCCCGCGAGCCCACGATCTGTTCTCTCCTTCGAGAGCTCTCCTACGCGCGGACCCCCTTGGTGTAACCCCAGCTGAAGCCCAAACCGCTGTCCTCAGCCGACCCCAAACCCTAGGTCGCGGCTTCTTCACTGCAGGTAACGGCTGCATTGGTTGTAGTTCTAGGGTTTGGTGCTTAGAATTTGAGTTAATTGTTAATATAGTTTCAAATGTGGAAATATTATAGGTTTTAAACCAATTCGACGGGCAAACGAAATCTAGGTCTGAGATCTGATGAACCCTAGGTGAGAGAAATGCAATCATTTCATCATTTGAATTGATTTTGTCGAATTTATGTTGAATTTAGAATCGGAAGCTATATTCATATATATTCTAAAATATGTTTAATTTGAGAAAAATTAGTAAAAATGAGAAATATTATAAATTTGATCATCTGTAAGCCAAATGATTCGAAATTTGATGATACGGGAATCTAGAAAGGAGATTGTCTAAATTTAGGGTTGTATTAAATTGGAAAGAAAAATTAAAAATCTCTTATTAGACTTTTGTTTGATATTAAATTGTGATAATTTGATTAGGAAAATCTTTTCGGAAACTCGAGAAGTTAGATTAGATTTATTTTGAAAATAGGGAGTGACTACCTCCCTAGAAATGTGAGTCGGACTCTAATCTCTTGCATGAAATAGTAAAACTTGTTTCTGTCGTATTTTTCATAAAACATGTTTTCGATATGCATGGTCTCGACGTTTCATATTAAATTTCAAAACTTATTTTTGTGACATTTGGAGTGTCGTAAATTTATACTTCCGATGACTATGCATCCATGGTTTGAAATGAAATGATATTGTGCCATTATTTGAGAACCAGATATGTTTTCTATTCTACCGTCACATTGACTTGGATTTGAAATGATTTGATGATTGTATTGGCACACGGATTTAAAATGTTTTGATGATCTGTATGGGCCAGGTGCCCATTTGTGATGAGATGATCTGTATGGGCCGGGTGCCCACTTGTGATAAGATGAAGTTTTTTGATAAATTTCGTAACTACGAAGGGCGTTTGTAGAGGCATCGGGTTACCCGAATACGCTTCTACAAGAGGTATTCGTAAACATCATATGTCTAATGGTTATAGGCGTGGTTGGTTGAACCCACGTAAGGGGGAGGACATGTGTGACACCACCGTCTAGCACCGGACGGGGTCCTATACCCGATGATAAGCTAGCCCCAGCGAACTCATGCCAACGTCAGGGTAGAGAGCGACTTTTGAACTTTATGCATAATAAAACCTCCGATGCGCCTGTCCTTGGTTATGGTTGACCTCTGCCAGGATCATTTTTGGCTTGCTCTAATGATACTTGATTTTGAATGAATGCATATATGCTTGATATCGTGTGATCAGTTAAATGATTTCAAATTGCTAAACATATTATATTTTACTGTGAAATGTAAATTATTGTTACGAATAATGTTGTTTGACACTCCAATGGTTCAACCACACTATTTATGCTTGATATTAATTCCCTCACTCACTGCGTATCTTCCCTGATACTCACCCTTCTCCTTACCTTCCTCAGACAAGATTACTGTGATAGAGCGACATTACAGGCTCTAGAGGTTTTCGTAACATATTGGTGGATTCGGTATTTACGATGGTGAAATTTAATTCAAATAAAAATTTGAAATCCTTATTTTATTTCGACCCTGCGAGTATGATATTGAGGTTCATAGTTGGCCGTGTACATTTATATGGGATGACAGTATAAATTGTGAACATTGTTTGGGAAACTCCCATATTTTACTCGCATTGAGGCACCTATAAGCATTTAAAAATTTTTACTTGGAAAATTATTGTACATTGTATAAACTTTAGGCCCACTTGGTGTGGCGGCTATCATGCTCTAGTTGGGTAAGACAGTAGAGGTCTGTGACTAAGACTACTAGTAATTGAAAAGCCTTGCGTTGTCCTGGTTGTCTGCTATGGCTTGGTTCATTGTCCTGAGGTCGGGATAGCCCTTTTATTTGATTGACAAGATGGTTGTGAATTATACATGTCAAATTGTACTTGGAAGATCTCAGAAATATGGAGAGATTTTACCCGATTTTTTGTCAAAATACAGTCGGTATCCAGGGTAATGGGCGACTGCTCACGACCTCGATTCGAAGCATGACATAGCCAAGTCGACTTACACATAATACCAAATGGACTTTCACATTCTAGATTTAGAATATTTTAAGTGAGCTCAAACTTAAATTGACCTAAGCAACATATACAGTCGACTTATACATATGTAGTACATTGAAAATCTCAAAGGACATTAGTCCAAGTCAACTTACACCCTTGTCTAAGTCAACTTGCACAAGACCATAACTTCATGAAACACTTCACTAGTCAACTCATGCATTAGCAAACCAACTTTTATCGAGCCAAAATGAAAAATGCACTAAGTTAAGTTGCACCAAGTTGACCCATCACAAACAACAAGTCGACTTACTTCAACTACAATGCATAAACACTTAAGTAGGGCCAAGCACAAGTCGATGTAAAAGTTGTTAAGAAAATTGTTGTCCAACCCTAATATATTTTGATAAAAACAAAACTTTATATGTGTTTCTAATAATTAATTAAGCGTGCAGACATTTAAAATATGTAATGCAAGATTATATAAATAAATCTGTATAATTGGTTAGAGAACACTATCATAGAAGCAAGGTAGAAGTAAATCTGGATAGAAATAGTATGTTTGGGGTAGAAGCAGTAGAGTTTCAGACAAATTTTGAGCTGCTGCGATTTCTATTATATTTTTGTTCTGTTTTCAAGTCCTAACTCAGCATGTTAAGTACAGATTGGGAGCTGTACTTAACCATGAAGCCTATTCTAATGGGTGATTTAAATTCAATCTCAGATCAGACTTTTACTGGAGTAAAAGGATGTTTTGAAATCTAAATAGAAGACTGATTTTTTGGATCTGGAAAAATCTATCAAGTGTTGGTTCTGAAGCACTATTGAGAAGCTGAGATCAATTTGGAAAAATAGTTTTTTTTTAAGAAGAACGTGTGTGGTATTTGAAGAGCAATATTCAGAATTTATTGAGAGACTTTTACAGACTTTATTCAAAACTTGACTTGAGAGAAATCAAAACCCAAATACAACTACTCGATCATATCTGTTGCTGCATTTTTCTACTATCGACTGAATTTATATATTTCTATATTATTCTGAATTCTTATTTGTATAGTCTCACAAGTCTAAGAAGAGTATGAGGAACATTCTTAAGGGTTGATAAGCTAGGTGTGAGAGAGTTAGAATTTAGAGTGTTGGACTAAGACATATTCAAGATGGAAGGTGCAGATTATCATTATTGAAGCCATGTACATGTGGTTGTAACTCTCTTTGTGTATAATGGAAATTAGCTATCGCTAAACCCTGGCTTGTTAAGCTGGAAGAGTGGACTTAAACACAAGGTCGAACCACTATAAACCGGGTTTGATCTTTCTATCCCTTCTTTTTATTTGTGCATTTACATTAACATTTTGCATGTTATTTGGCCATATGTTTTATGACTGATTTTAGTGGAGTAAAATCTTAAGTGAAGACAAACCAATTCAACCCCCTTCTGGTTTCATTAGGACCAACAAGTGGTATCAGAATTTGTGCTCGATTCCATAAAAGAGCTATCTTTTGAGCCAAAAATCCAATGGTTTCGCAGTACACCTTTGCCCAACACACAAATAGAGCTCCCTACTTTGATGGGGTTAATTTCTCTCATTGGAAATGTAGAATAGAGACCTTTATTTAAGTCACAGATTATGAAGTTTGGGAAGTAATTTCTCAAGGAAATTTAGATGTAAAAACCCCTATAGTGACTGAGGAAGACAAAAAGAAAATGTCTATAAACTCTAGAGTAAAGCATTTGTTGCTATATGTAATTTCTCTGATAGAACTTAACTTAGTTTCTTCTATAGCTAAAGAGATATGGGACAAACTCTGTGTCACTCAGGAAGGCACTAGAACTATCAAAGACACCAGAATCAATCTTCTTATGCAAGAATATGAGTTGCTTAAGTTTCAGCTAGGAGAATAAGTGAAGAATATGTTTAATAGATTCATATCCATCACAAATGAACTGGAGTCTCTTGGAAAATCTTTTTCGGATACTGATCTTGTTAGAAAAATCTTGAGAATTCTACCTAGAGTTTGGGATGTTAAAAAGATTGCCATAAAGGAGGCTTAAGATCTCTCGAAACTATCCTTGAATGAGTTAAGAGGAAAGCTTATGGCATATGAAATTGAGGTGCATCATTCTGCTGAATCTTAAGGGAAGAAATAATCTATTGCATTTACCGCAGGGGAAGAATCTTCAGAGGATGAATGCAGTGATTGTGAAGTCAATCTTCTAGTTAAGAAATTATTTAGAATTCTTAGAAGAAAAGGTAAAATTTTCAGAAATTTTCAAAGATTAATGTATCTCCAAAGTCTAAGTTCTATACAGGAAAATTCAACAAAAACAAGAATAAAAAGAAAGACAAAGAAGACGTTGTATGCTATGAGTGTAAAAAACAAGGACACATCAAATATGAGTATCCAATTCTCTTGAAGAAAATCCAAAATTCTAGAAAAATGGAAAAACCTTGATGACTACCTGAAATGATTTGGAAGATTCAGACTCAGATTCAGACTCAAAAAATTCAAAAAATTCTAATGAAACAAACATCTGTTTGATGGCTGATTCACAGGTGAAATATGATTCTGAAAATACTGAAAATGTTATTTCTGATGAAAGTGATATACTAAAACTGATTTCAGAGTTTAAATGTAGGATACTAGACTTAGAACATGAAAAAGACATTCTGAAACAGACTAACATGTTGCTGAATTCTGAAAATGATGCTGTTAAATCTGAAAATCATGTTCTGAAATCTGAACTAGCAGTTTTAAAGTCTGAATATGAAATACTAAAAATCCAAAACACTGCTGCAAATATTGAATTATCAGCATTAAGATCTGAAAATAAAGAAATAAAATTAGAAAATTCTGCAATGAATGATAAAGTATATTTACTAAAAAGTATAATAGAGGAGCCGTCTATATCCATTAGAAAAACATTTCAAAAGTTCAATGAAAGTGACCAAAGACTAACTAAACTTCTTGCAATTCAAAGACTTGACTCTTCAAAGAATGGTTTAGGGTACAACTCTAAAAATGCATCTCAATCACAAGTCAATAGAACTGTATTTGTTAGTGCAATAAAAAATACAGAAAACAGAAAATCTCAGACTGCAGAAACTAAAGGTAGAAGCAGTGGCTACAGATGCACAACATACAGGGGTAGAAGAAGTTATTATCCCGCCACTTTTAACAGAAACTTCAAAAACACAAAAGGAAATAAAAAATTTGATTTTTCACAAGTTAAATATAAATATTTGGATAACTTTCAGAAAAGGAAAAATAGTTACACTTGCTATTATTGTCATAAACTAGGACATATTACTAAATTTTGCTACTTAAACAATCTTAGTTATACTCGAGAAAAATTTACTCTAAGTATAAGTTTGTTATCTAGAGGACCCAAGCTAATTTGGATTCCTAAGAACAGATGATCCGTTTGTTTAATTTGTGTAGGAACTTGAGGCTAAAGCAAAATGAAAATGGTATGTTGATAGTGGTTGTTTAAGACATATGACAGGTAATGTCTCATTGTTCAAGGAATTAGAAAAGATTGAGTAAGGAATGGTGACTTTTGGAGACAATAAAAAAGAGAAAATTATTGGTAAAGGTACTATCGGTGTTAACTCTACTTCCATAAAAAATGTTTTATTTGTTCATAGGTTAATACATAATCTATTAAGTGTGAGTCAATTATGTAATCTGGGATATGATATCCTTTTTAAGAAAAGTATATGCATAGTTTTTGATTGTATAACTCAAGAAAAAATATTTGAATGAATTAGATCTGGAAAAGTCTATATAGTAAACTCAAAAATCTTAAATAGTTTAAAAGAAAATTACTTGATATCCATAGAACTGACATTTATGCATGGTATAAAAAATTAGATCATGTGAATTTTAAACAATTGTAAATTTTTTCTAAGAAAAATTTAATAAGAGATTTACCAAGAATAACTTTAAAAGATCACATATATTATAATGCGTGCTCACTAAAAAAACAAAGAAAATTATCATTTTAAAATAAGGATTTTATTTCAACATTTAGCCCTTTAGAAATTTTGCATATGAATTTGTTTGAACCTATTAGAATTCAAAGTTTATATGGAAATAAATATGGTCTTATTATTGTGGATGATTTTTCTAGATTTATATGGATTTTATTTTTAGCTAATAAAAATAGTGCATTTGAGTCTTTTAAAATTTTTGCTAAGAAAATTCAAAATGAAAAAGATCTAAAAATTGTTGGATTAAGAACAGAGAAAACTCCTTATGAATTGTTTAAAGAAAGAAAACCTAATGTATCTTATTTTCATACTTTTGGATGTTCGTGTTATATTTTGACAAATAATTTGAACACTATTAGTAAAGTTTATGAAAAAGCAATAGAAGAAATCTTTCTAGATTACTCATTGAATAGTAAAGCATATAGAGTTTTTAATTTAGAATCTAAGGTCATTGAAAAAACTATTAACGTAAGATTTCATGAAAATAATTTTCAAAATCTAGAAAATGAGGATAATGGTACAACTATTAAGTTAAATGAATCCACTCATGAAAATAATAACAATAATGAATCTCAAATTGAAAATGGGCATAAAGATGAAATCATAAAAAGTTAGAAATTTCTATCTAGTCATTCACAAAAAGATGTTATTGGACAAATTGATGAAAGCATAAAAACAAGATCAAGTTATAAAAATATAGAAAATCAATTTGTACTTTTATCTCATATAGAACCAACAAGTATAGGAAAGAGTCCTTACAGATGAAAGTTGGATACAAGCAATGTAAAATGAATTAAATCAATTTAGAAGAAATAATGTGTGGTAATTAATTTCTAAACCAAATGATAAGACAATAATAAGAACAAAATGAGTTTTTCGAAACAAAATGAATGAAAATAGAAATGTCATAAGAAACAAAGTTAGATTGGTAGTAAAAGAATATTCACAAGAAGAAAGAATTGACTATGATGAAACATTTGCACCGGTAGTTAGGTTAGAAGCAATTAGATTACTTTTAACCTATGCATGCTTCAAAAATTTTAAGTTATTTCAAATGGACGTAAAAAGCGCATTCTTAGATGGTTATATAAAAGAAGCAGTTTATGTTAGTCAACCCCCCGGATTTGAAGAATTTAATAAAGAAGATCATGTTTATATATTATAAAAGGTATTGTATGATTTAAAATAAACACCTAGAGTATGGTATGAAAAATTAAATGATTTTTTTGTGAAGAATAATTTTAAAAAAGAAAATGTTGATACTACCTTATTTATAAAATATGTTAATGATGATATTTTGATTATTCAAATTTATATTGATGATATTATTTTTTGTGTTACAAATGAATGCTTATGTGATGATTTTAGTAATATGATGAAAAGCGAATTTGTAATGTCTATGATGGGCGAATTGAATTTCTTTAAGTTTACAAATAAAACAAACATCTGAAGAAATTTTCATAAATCAAGAAAAATACACAAAAGAGTTAATAAAGAAATTTAGAATGGAAAACTCAAAAATCACCAATACTCCAATGTCTACCTCCATTAAGTTAGATTTGAATGAAAAAGGAAAAATTGTGGATGAAAAATTCTATAGAAGTATGATAGGATCTCTATTATATCTAACCATTTCACGACCGGATATTTTATATAGTGTGTGTTTGTATGTTAGATTTCAAAGTAAGCCTAAGGAGTTTCATTTAAAAGCTACTAAGAGAATTTTAAAATATGTATCAAGTTCTTATAAACTAGAAATTTGGTATCCAAGAAATTTAAATATTGAATTAATTGGATATTCAGATCCTGACTATGCCGGATGTAAAATTGATCGAAAAAATAATTCAGGTACTTGTCCATTTTTAAGAAATAGAATTGTGAGTTGGGTATCTAAAAAGTAAAATTCAGTTGAATTATCTACGGCCAAATCAGAATGTGTTGATAGAAAATTATTGTGTTCAAATCTTATAGTTGAAACAACAATTAAGAGCACAAGTTGAAAACCAAGTCAATGTGAAAAAGAGCACAAGTTGACCTGCACAAGCTATAGTAAGAAAATGCTTATGTTCTCATGAGCAAGAGTCTACCTGAAGAGAAGGATAAGCTAACTTGCATAAGCATCTAAGCATAAACATTTGAAAAGATCAAAGCACAAGTCGACTTAGCATATATAGGAAGTTGAATTGCACTAACACCGGATAATACAACATTCAAATCTCAGTTAACTCAAAGGTAGAAGAAGTCAACTTGATGTGAGTACCGGTTTGTTGTTCAAAAAAGTTGTTCGAGCATTAAATGGAATCCTAATCATCTCAACATCTATGTTTTGTGCATTAAATGATTCTCAATGGCTATCTCTTTATCAAGCTTATAAATACAATACTTCATCTGAAGATCAACAACTTTTTGGATCATTATTGGACTCGATTTATAAAAATCTTCTGTGAGCTTTAATTCTCTTATGTTGCATTTTACATCTAGGCTTTAATGATACATCAAAAGTTAACACTTCATTTATTGTACTTCTATTTCATTACCAAATCTTGTAAAAGACATAAAGAAAGGGTTCTTTCCAGTCTAAGTTTAGATTGTCTGAGTGAAACAGTTAGGGTTTGCTAATACTTGTTAAAAACAAGTGGTAAGTATTCAACTGAAATACTTATAAGGTATAACTAACACCTATACAAACTACTTGTATATACTATTTTGGTTTAAAATAGTGGATTAGAAAATCCAAATGAATCCTGAGAATGTATGTATATTGGGAAAGGTAGAATCATTATAAATTTTTTGTGTCGATTCCTCTTGTTTTTCTCTCATTCTTATTTTAAAAACCCAGAAAACCAAAAAATGTCGAGACCAGCTATTCACTCTCCCTGTAACACTGACACTGTTGTGTCCGTACTATTGTACTTCTGTTCAGTAATTAAATAAAAATATTTCTCAGTTATATATATATAGAAATTTTTATGTATTTTGATTTTTTATTTTGGGGGCTTTAAATCGAAATTTTTGATATATATATATAAAATATCCATATTACCAATTTGAGATATACCCTATTTTGTTAAAAATTGAAACCTTAAAAAAAAAGTAGAAAACATGGCGTTTTACCCAAACCGTTGCGTTTTCCCCCCAAATTGGGATAAGGTTTTAAGCCCTAATCTCTCTCTCTCCCTTTCTCCCTCTCCCTGTCACTCTCTCTCTCTTTGGCTCTGCCACCCTCCGCCGCTCTCTCTTCGCTGCTCCTCCCTCCCGTGAGCACAGCCTTCCTGCGAGCGCGCAGTATCGCGATCTTCCCCGCATGAGCGCGCTACAGCGCGCGACCTTCCGCAAATGCGCAACTGCAGTCCAGCTCGCGAGCACGCGCCTCAACCCATGAGCGCGCCAACCCGCGAGCCCACCAGCCCATGAGCCCGCAACGGCCCGCGGGGTATCTTCTCTGATACTCACCCCTCTCCTTACCTTCCTCAAACAGGATTATTGTGATAGAACGACGTTATAGACTCTAGAGGTTTTCGTAGCATATTGGTGGATTCGGTATTTATGATTGTGAGATTTAATTCAAATAAAAAATTTGAAATCCTTATTTTATTTCGATCTTGCGAGGTCATGATATTGAGATCTGTAGTTGGCCGTGTATATTTATATGGGATTATTGTATAAATTATGGACATTGTTTGGGAAACTCCCACATTTTACTTGCATTGAAGCACCTGTACGCATTTAAAAATTTTTACTTGGGAAATTATTGTACATTGTATAAACTTTAGCTCTGCTCGGTGTGGCGGCTATTCATGCTTTAGTTGGGCATGACAGTAGAGACCTGTGGCTAAGATTGCTAATAGTTAAAAAGCCTTGCGTTATCCTGGTTGTCTACTATGGTTTGGTTCATTGTCTTGAAGTCGGGATGATCCTTTTATTTGATTGACAGGATGGTTGTGAATTTAACAAGTCAAATTGTATTTGGGAGACCTCCGAAATATGGGGAGATTTTATCTGATTTTCTATAAAAATACAACCGGCATCCAGGGTAACGGGCGGCTACTCATGCCCCCGATTCGAGGCGTGACACTCTCTCTAGGTTGTTTATAACTAGTTCTTCAATTCTTGTAGAGAATTTTTTACATTTGTAAAGAAAACAAAAGAAGAGAAAAAAGAAATCCTTTTATAATGCAAAGAAAAGAGAGAATGAGATTAAAAAATAATCAAATTATTTTTCTTGTCGATTAAAAAAATAATGCAAATAGTTTTGCAATTATTTGACAAATTTATAATCTTAGTGGACGGACTGGATACCCTTCAATTACAAAGTTAATTTTTGTTTATTGTGAAAGTTTTGCTCATATAAGTTTTGTTCATGGGTGTATTATTGTTGACAAGGGGCATCGATAGATATACTACACATAACTCATTTTTATATTCTTACAAAGTTTCAAATATATATTTATATGTAAGATATATGGATAAAGCTTAGTGGATTGTTTGGTTTTGGTGGTGCTCCTTGACCCCATGAAAAGTTAAGATGGTTTCTCCACCCAAAATTGTATTTGTTAAGAGTAAAAGGTTATTTTGAGGTCAGCCAAAATTAGAAACATAATTTGTTTGTTGTACTTATGGACACTCAAAAGCCATATGAGTAAAATCACCACAATAATCACAATATAAAACTTGATTAATCATTGTATTATGTTGACCGGATTTCATAACATTAATCAAAGAGTCAAGTTTTACATTAAATATGGTAAAATTATCAATCTCATATATACCAAATTTTTGTCTAAGAATTTCATGCTCATTATACCAATCATATTGTTTAGAAACCATATCATCAAGTAATACACATGTTTCATTATATGACTTACTCATAAAAGAATCTCTAACCGCAGTATCAATGATAATTTTAATAGAATTTAAAATACCACAATAAAAGGTTTGCAAGAACAACCAATCAAACATACCATGATGTGGACACCTCCTAATCAAATCCTTAAACCACTCCCAAGCATTGTACAAAGATTTACCCTTAAACTGCTTAAAACTAGCAATGTCATTATATAATTTAGCCGTCTTTTCCGGTGAAAAATATTTACTCAAAAATGTTTGAGACAAAATTTTCCAATTTATGAAGTGATTAGCAAGGAAGGAGTTAAGTCATTCCTTTACCTTTCCCCTAGGAGAGAAAGGAAATAATTTTAATCTTATTGTATCAAGGTTATCTCCATTCAATTTGATTGTATTTCTGATATCTAGAAAGTTTTTTAAATGGCTATTTGGATCTTCAAAAACTTCTCCACCGAAACAATCTGCTTGCACCATCATGATGAGATACAGCTTAAGCTCAAATTGCTTCCATGACATGTCGTGCAATGCTAGTTTGAATATCTTGAAGTCTAAGCATCAAATACTCCCCCATTGCTCTATTGCTTTGAGTCATTGCTTCTTCCTTGACTTCCCTAATTTATTTTCAAATGCTTCTCAAGGTTTTCTCTATCTCAAGATCAAACTCGGTTAAATCAAGACTTTTAAATCACAACATGCACTGTATCGAATCAAAAAAATAGCACAAAATTAAATTTTCAAAATAGTTGGCAAGAACCACTCAAGAAAATCTATATTACCTATATAAAAGTATAAATCACGAGAGAAAAGCAAAATAATAGAGAAAGATACCAAGAAGACAACCAGAAATCCCTAAGAATGAAAAAATAGAAAAACCTATAAAAATGATGAAATTTGGCTAAGATAGGGCGGTACCGATGTTAAAGCCACCGATTTTGTTCAGAAAACCGAAATCTTTTGGAATAAGTGGTCACCAAACCCAAGATCTGAAAAAAAATTTTTGAACTCCAAAAATTCCCAAATCCGAACCAAATCTAAACCCTAAATAGTGGCTGTGTAACCCTAAAAGATTATATACTAAGAAATATGAGAAAGAAAGTATCAAGAAATATGAAAGATGGTGTCCAATTTCAAACAAAATTATTTGGATTGATATACAATGATATCCCCGACAATTGTGTCAAAAATTTATTATGTGATTTTGATATCACGATTTCGAATAAATATAGCATATTCGAGTGTTGTGTGTAGTGCGAGCAAATATCGTTCTCATGAAAATATTTTGCATTACCAATTATAAACTACCTATCTAAGTTTGACAAAATAAGTCACAATCACGAAAATATTAAAAATGATAAAAATATTAAAAACTTAAATCAATGGATAAAAACTCTAGGTAGTCAACTTCATCTGTTTTAAATTTTTACCTAGTTAAATCTTTTCAAATCCCTTAAAGTTTACTAGTTAAAAAATTATTGTTGATGATAGCAGATTTCTCTTAAATTAGATTCACCCAATGGTCATGTAATGAAACCCTAATTCGATTAATCAAAACTCAATAGTCATGCAATTTTGATTAAATTAGACTATATGAAGTTCTATAAAAAAATCTGCAATCTAGGGTTTTTCCTAACACTCCACACATAGAATTAATTATCAATCGATCTCTTAACCCTATGTGAATTTTATTATATTAGAATAATATCTTATATTTATATTGGACATGCATGTAATCAATTTCAAATCATCAAAACGTAAGTATCTATATGTTTGAAACATTAAAATCAATAATAAAATTTTATCAAATAATAATCATACCAGTAAAGATTTAAGAGAAAGAAATAAATTCAAACTATATTATTAATTAAAGAATAAAATCAATCGAGTTCTAAAAATAAGAAAATTAGCTAAACATACTAAAAAAAGAAAATAAAATCCTAAAATTTGGGTGGAGAAAATCATATGTAGGTGTATAGGGGATGCCTCCTATATATAGAATTAAAACCCTAAGTCATGGAATTTTGAAAACTTGGTGTTGTGGTTTGATTTCGAGACTTGTTCTTGTTGTGATAAATATTATCTTTTTTCTTCTCCAAGATTTAGAAATATCATCCTTATCCTTGATTTTAAAAACTCCTGGTGTTTTAACAACTTTATCCTAAAAATCTCTTGTTAGATAAGATCAATTGGTTTCCCTCTTCAACAAGGACTTATCTTTCCTAGATTTCAGCACTACAACAGCTTATTTCCAATTTTCGGATACCTTCTTGCCTAAATTAGTTTCTGAACTCTTCATAGATTTGTAGACTTTGAAGTCTAGTTTCTAACCCAATAAGAATCAGGTTAATCAAATATCGAAGCATAAACTTATACCTAAACTACTAACTGCTTTTTGTGCAATTCAAAATTCCTTAATTAAACCCAAAATGATCTAAAACAAAACCCACGAAATTAATTAGTATAATATTATAAAATAAAATTTAAGACAGTCCTAAAATTCATAAATAAAGTTTAAAATGATATAATTCAAATGTATAAAAATATTACTATCACTTGGTCACATAGTCATAGGTAGAATTTCAAAATAAGGATTATATCCACTTTAGACTCTAAACTCATCCCCACTTGTAAGCCCCGTCTACAAGGTAAAATGATCAGGTCACCTTTTATGGAAAAAGGAGAAAGGCTGAAAAACGTTTTAAAACTAATATACAGTGATGAATGTGGGCCTTTTAGTATATTGGCTCAGAGTGGATACTAATACTTCATTACCTTTACTAATAATATGACGCAGTATGTATATTTGTACTTGTTGATGTACAAGTCTAAATCATTTGATATATTTGAAGAATTCAAGAATGAAGTCGAGAAACAAACGGGTGAGAGTATTAAGACTTTTTGATATAATCGACAAGGTAAATACTTAAGCATTGAATTCATTAAGTTCTTTTAGGAATATTGTATAATCTCTCAAATTGCTCCTTCTTAGACATGGCGAAAGTTTCGAAACCACGATTTTGGTATCGGAATCGACAATTTCCAGTTCTTAATTTAGAGGATCTAAAACCAAATCTTATAGGAGCGGTTTTGATTTCGATTCTAAATGGATCGATCCTAATTCTAGAATCATAATTATGAAAAATATAAAATAAAGATAAATATCAATCATTTTTTAGAAAAATTTGAAAAATACGATTGATTTGCGATGAAATGCATATAATTAGAAGCTCATTCTTGGTTGACAAAATACTTTAATCGATTCATGTATAGACATTTGAAACAACTTTATCACGGTCCCTGAGGAATAATTTATTTATATATAATAATTTTTAATGATAAACATTTATCACCTCATTAAATTGTAAAATAATTTATTTGAATTTGTTATTCTAATCTAAAACTTATATATATTTTTATAATTTGATTTTATTAGATTTAATATTAATTTAAATGGAAAATTTTCTATTTCTATTTTCATACTAACAATAAGAGTTTTTAGTATTTTTAATTTTTACCTGACTTACTTTGTAGACAACAACTTAAATATATATATATCTAAAAATACCATCAGTGAGAACCAATTGTTCTCGGCCGTTTGAATCGAAAAGTACTAGTTCTTGGTTCTTCAAAATGAGAAATTTAAACCAAATCTTTAGACACGATTCTTGTGCTTGAACCATTGACTCTAATTCCGGTTCAAAGAATCATTGACCACAATTCGGTTTCTTCTTATTTCACATTTGATTTGAACCATAGCCATGTCTACTTCTCTTACAACATCTAAGTTAAACGGAACGTTTGAGAGCATAAACAAATTCTTTTGGATATGGTACAATCCATGATAAATTTTATTGATTTAGTATTTAAGTTAGTTTCTATAATACCACAAGGGTTGTTGCATGAGAGTCCCTATTTTTAAACGTGTTAAGACATGGGGATGTCCAACTTATATTAAAAGGCAAAAAATTGACAAATTGGAAGCCAATCAAGGATAGACTTTTCAAGAAAAAGGTAGTAATAGAAATATTGACTTTGATGAAAAGTCATCTGAAAAACAAAATAATCAAATAGATACTAACGAGCCCGAGTATGAGTTAACCCCATTAGTTGAGGTTGTCCTACCTCGGAGGTTAACAAGAATACCTCACCAACATAATAAGTATTTAGGTTTTCTTTCTAAAGATAAGGAAAAAGTTGTTGATTTGTGGAATAGTGATTGTATAGATAATCCAAAAACCTATGAAGAAACTATATCAAAGATAAAATTTTCAAAATGGCTTGGAGCGTAAATTTAAAATAGATTCCATGTATTCAAACCATGTCTGGGATCTTGTTGATCCATGAAAGTGTCATACCGAATGGGATAAATAGATCTACAAGAGAGATATAACTAAATAAACACGTGAAAACTTATAAAGTTAGGGTAGTGGTGAAAGATGATCATCATGGGCAATGAGTCAACTATGAGAAAACTTTCTCACATGTAGCCATGCTGAAATCCATTAGAATTTTACTAACTATAGTTACGTACCTTGGTTATGAAGTCTAACAAATAGATGTCATATCCACCTCTCCTAATGGGCATATTAGGGAAGATATATATATATATAGAATAAGCTAAGGGTTTTGAATCCCAAGATCATTCCTAGGTATACAAGTTAAAAAGATATATATTCAGTCTCAAGAAAGCCTTAAAGAACTTGAATTTTCATTTTGATGAAATTCTAAGGAGTCACAGGTTTATAACAAATGAAGATAAACCATGCGTGAATAAAAAAGAACAGAGAGAGAAAATTGCATGTTTACTTCCTAAACTATGGGATCAGTACGTTTTAGTCTCTAAACTTCAAAATGTAATATTTAAGAACTCAAATTTCAAATGGTACAATAAAATGTTCCCTTCATTAGTCATGGTGACACACTATCCATTAAATGATGAGCTGGTATAACATGATATCTGACATAAAATAACAATTGTTGATTTGCCATGACACATAGAACAAGTTGTTGATGTGACATGTGTCACATGTCACGACAATAAATTTGACCATCATCCATAACACATAAGTGAATTACAGATGTGATAAACAACATGTCAACAAATATGATACATATTGATGCCATGTCATCAAAAGTTTGATTTTTTAAAATTAATTTTAAAATAATTAATTTTTTAATTTAAATTAATTTTTATTAATTAATTTTAATTCTTTCTCCTCTCTCTCTTTTGTACTCTCTTTCTCCTTTTCCCTCTCATTTTTTCACCAATCTAGTCTGTTGCATTTTGTGAGAAAGTCAAAATGTAAGAGAGAGAGAGAGAGTTTTTTTTTTGGTGAGAGAGTGTTTTTTTTTCCACAAAGAGTCCTTACTTTATGCCCTTCATAGGAGAGAGAGACTCTCTCGTTCTCTCTCTATCTCTCTATTTCTCATAAGCCGTCTCTCTCTCTCTCTCTTTATAGGCTACTGTCACCATCACCATCCTTATTTCTAGCCTCCTTTGTTGTCAGCCTTGTAGTAAAAGCTTTGCGATATGATAGATGAACATTTTCTCTCTTTTCACCCTCTGTAGTTGTGATCCCCCTCTTGTGATCACGCGTTTCATTCTCTCTTTCAAGCCCATCCCCATCCTTAGACTCGAACAAAGAATAGGTGAAGTCGACAATTGACAGTTGAAGACAAATGGCCATTATTGATAGTGATTGTCACATACCCTGATTTAGTTATTAAAAAAATAACTTATTATTAATAAGGAAATGAGGATATTACCTGAAACATGAGAGTTAGTACGAAATTAGACACTTAGAATGTTGAAAATCTAGATTTGATCAACTCGCTAAAAACTAAGTACCAAAAAATAAGGTATCTGAAATGTTTAGAAAACAAGGAAGAAAAGTCCTAGTAATCGTTCATCATATATCAAATAAGTGAAAACCTATTTTTCTAAAAATTTTTTAAATCATTAGCCCTCCAAATAAAAGCTAACAAATTTAGTCGTTTTGAGTTTTTTTCTTGAAATGGAGAGTTGACTTTTTATTATTAAAAAATTAGATTCTGAAACTATTTTTTTTAATCCAAATAGGGGATATTTTCTTATTTACGTATAATTCTTATGATATTACACGGAAATAAGTATCCGGAATAATTAGCCAGAACTGTTGAGTATCTAAAACACATTGGATCTTGACATCCAAGCATGGCCACCGGCTACCTTAGCACGGATAAGCCGCCACCGACCAACCACCGGCCATGTCACCGTCCATATTAAAAATGTGGTAAATATGTGTCACTTGAAGTAATCAATTTACATTTTACCTTCTCCATCCATTTGGCACATGTCACTTTAGGTTGTCAATTACATGTCACTTTAGATTGTCAATTTGCATTTTACTTTCTCCATCCACTTGACACAAGTCACTTTAAGTAGTCAATCTGCATTCGACCTCTTCTATCCACATGACACATATTTAGACACTTGTCGATTGTATATTTTTCTCATGCCATCACATGACACATGGAAGGACACACTCTTTGAGGTGAGTGTCCTTTGTATTCATATATTTTTATGCATAACTATCATGATTTTCTATTGCAACCCTAATTTTTACTGCAACCATGATTTCCTACTACAACCATGATTTACTACTGTTATAATGATTTTCCTACTACTACATCAATGTATATGTTTGTATTTGTTATGTAAGCCGATGTGTGTGGAGATAGTTCGAGCAAATAAGGATTTTGTCAAATGTCAAAATATATACCGGTAGCACCCCATTAATGTGGATAGGAGGTTTGTCCACTTAATGCGGGGAAGAGTGATAGGCCTTTCCAAAAATAGATCTCGTGGGAAGGATAAGAAGAACATCCTCGTAATGGAGAGATAAGATAAAAGTGAACTGTCTGAATTGTTATGTGTTACCGTTATTATTGTTTTGTGCATGCTATTGCTGCATTGAAAGTTTCCATAAAATTTTAATATGAAAATTTTATCATACAATTTGTCAATAAAAGTTTTTCATACATGCACACATGGACCTCATTGGGCTATCAATCTCACACCAAAATTTGTCTTAGATCCTGCTGGAACAAAGGTCGAGGAAATTAAATGAACAAGTAGAGATAGTTTTGTTGGGATAAGCTTTCTAGTATAAGAGTTCTGCTGCTTTAGTATGTATAGAAGACTTTTATAAAATGTAATAATTTAAATTAATGAAATATCTACTATTTTAATATGATTTATGTTACCATACAAGTGACTGAGTCCTTGTGAGAGCAAGGCAGTCTATCGCCAATGAAGCCCCGGCGAGGGGTTGGATTTGGGACATGACAATTAATTGGTATCAGACCCAGATTAGGAAAACAATGATATTAGGTAGGAATATTTGCTCATGAGTATTTATCATAATTAGGAATAATCATTATGTCTCATGAAGATTTTCTAACATTGTTGGGAAATTTTATAGTAATGGATCTGGATAGAGAAGAAGATTATCATATAAGGCATGTTTCAACAACAATAGTTACAGGGAAGAATTAGTTGTAGTGAATAGGTATATGAACTGGAAACTTGAGTGGTAAGAGAAAAAACTAGATTATCAAGAGAAATGAAATTAATTCTTGACTGATTATTGTAATAAGGTAAATGAAGAGATTGAGCAACTAACTAGGAAGAACATATCATTAGAGAATGAAAAATTGAGATCTGCAATA
This sequence comes from Dillenia suffruticosa, assembly GCA_033439265.1. Taxonomy (NCBI): domain Eukaryota; kingdom Viridiplantae; phylum Streptophyta; class Magnoliopsida; order Dilleniales; family Dilleniaceae; genus Dillenia; species Dillenia suffruticosa. The sequence goes on along the minus strand of JAVTVX010000034.1, from coordinate 13,890,725 downwards.
GTTATCTAGAACTACAAGACAAGATTCAAGATTTGCAAATGGGCTTACATGATCTTTGTGATATAGCCAAAACTCAGTAAACTGGCCAAAATTTAGAACATAGTTAGTTAAATCTCTTAGGATCAAACCATGAGTATTGCTTAGAGTGCTTTTGTTACTACAATAGGATAAAGGTTATGTAATATAGTTGTTAAGGAATTGTATAGCATCAAGATGTATTAATATTATAAATCTTTTTCCATCCTTTTGACATGTTAAGTTCTTTCAATAATTTAAGGTCTTTTCTTAGAATATTTATATTAGGATGATTAGAATTGCCTTAGCAAGTAGAGGATAGTTTAGCAGGAGTGCAATCTCATCAAGTTGGCAACAAGGAAGATTCCATGAAAGTACTAAGGTACCAAGAAAGGAATTGAATGGCTTTGCACTCTAAAGCCAAGTTATTAATAATTGAGAAAAAGGTATAGCAAGTTCTAGGAAGCAAGAAGGACAAAGAGACTTTTACGATTATTGCCAAAGGTTAGGACATAATGAGAATAAGTGTTGGCTAAAGTTATGCGGAAATGATGAAGCACTTCATTATGAATTGTCCCAAGATAGTAAATAAGAGACGCCTACCTCAGGATTAAAGATGGAGCAATCAAAATAGTAAGTCCAGAATGCAAGGTGAGGTCTTCGCCATGGAAGGAAAGGAAATATCTGAAGTATCTAGTGTGGCAGAAGGTATGCTTCTAGATCTGAATCTATATATTCATTCATTGCTCCTAGTATTAATAAAAGTCATAGATGTTGAGGTTGAAAATTTTTCATATATATTGGATGTAAGTACTCAAATAGGAATTCGTATGACTACTGAATTTATAGTAAAATCGTACTAAGTCGAGATTGTTGATATTCCAATAGATTTGATAATTCTATCCATTCAAGAATATGATATTATATTAAAAATGCATTGATTATCTCCATATTATGATGATTTATTGGTAATTAAAGGGACAATATGAAGAGCATTTGTAATGCAAATTTTTAGAAAATAGATTATATGTCAAATCTAGCAAATATAAATCTTAGAAAAGTTACTTTCCTTAGTCACGTAATTTCTGTAAATGAAATTTCTATTCATTTTTCTAAAAGAAAATCCATTTTGCCATAGAAAATCGCAAGGACAATAACTGAAGTACAAAGTTTCCTAAAACTAGCTGGATATCATAGAAGGCTTGTGCATGATTTTTTGAAATTAGTTAGACCTACAACAAACCTAACTCAAAAAATACTAAGTTTGATTGGGATAACAAATATGAGCAAAGCTTTCTTAGATTGAAATAGAGATTAACTATAGTTCCAATACTCGCTTTGCTAAAGGAAAAGATAAATTTGTGGTTTATACTGATTATATCAAAAGATAGGTTATCAAGGTAAATAAATTATTATGAGTAAAATTATTTCACTCATGATTTGGAGTTAGTAAACTAGATATTTATCCTCAAAAGTGAAGACATTATCTGCATAGGGAAATTTTCGAGATGTTTATTGACTACAAAAACTTAAAATATCTAATCCTCTAGTAGAGATTCTAAAATGTGATAAAAGTACTATGGAGTGACCATGAATATAGAAAATACTACATAGGAACTTGAAGATGAGATTCGACAAAAGTATTATATTCTATTCTAGAAACCAGATACTAATTTCAATGACGAAATTTTTTTAAGGGGGAAGGAATGTCACATACCCCAATTTAGTTATAAAAAAATAACTTATTATTAATAAGAAAATGAGGATGTTACCTGAAATATGGAAGTTGGGTATGAAATCGGACACTTAGATATTGAAAATCTAGATTTGACCAACCCGCTGGAAACTAAGTACTCAAAAATGAGGTATCTAAAATGTTTAGAAAACAAGGAAGAAAAATCCTGATAATTGTTTCTCATATATCAAATAAGTGAAAGCCTATTTTTTTAAATTTTTTCTAATTCATTAGCCCTCTAAATAAAAGCCAACAAATTTAATCGTTTCGAGTTTTTTTCTTAGAAGAGAGAGTTAAGTTTTTATTCTTAAGGAATTATGTCCTGAAACTATTTTATTGAATCCAAATGGGTGGTATTTTTTTTATTTACGTGTAATTCTTAAGTAAATGATTCATTTATTTAAATGATATTATACGAAAATAAGTACACAAATCAAAGTACCTAAAACACATTGGATCCTGACATCCAAGCATGGCCACCAAACACCTTACCACAGATAAGCCGCCACTAACCAACCACAGCCATGTCACCGTCCATATTAAAAATGTGATAAATATGTGTCACTTGAAATAGTCAATTTGCATTTTACCTTCTTCATTCATTTGGCACATGTCACTTTTGGTTGTCAGTTTGCATTTTATCTTCTCCATCCATTTGGTACATGTCATTTTAGGTTGTCAATTTGCATTTTACTTTCTCCATCCACTTGACACATGTCACTTTAAGTAGTCAATTTACATTCGACCTCCTTTATCCACATGACACATATTTGGGCACTTGTTGATTGCATATTTTTCTTATGCCACCACATGACACATGAAAGGACACATGAAAGGACACATGGCTTACATCTAGAACAAGAACTTTGGATGATCAATAAGTGTCCTAACACTTGGCAAAGATCCTTACCCAACAAAGCCTATAAATACCCCATCCCTTCCATTCCCCAAACCAATTCAGCCAAAAGAAAAGGAAAGAGAGAGAGAGAGAGAAAGGAAGAGGGAAAGAGATGAAGAGAAGAAGAGAGAAAAAGGTAAAAGGAAAGAGCAAACTAGTTAAATATCTTGGTTAGTTCTTTGAGATGAATGTGCTTTGTATTCATATATTTTTATGCATAATTACCATAGTTTTCTATTGTAACCATGATTTTTTACTGCAACCATGATTTCCTACTACAATCGTGATTTCCTAATGTTATAATGATTTTCCTACTACTGCATCAATGTATGTGTTTGTGTTTATTATATTATCTATATGTGTGTAGATGGTTTGAGCAAGTAAGTATTTTGTCGAATGTCAAAATACATACCGATAGCACCCCATTAATGTGGATAGGATGTTTGTCTACTTAATGTGGGGGAGAGTGATATGTCTTTTCAGAAATAGATCTCGTGGGAGGGATAAGAAGAACATTCTCGTAATGAAAAGATAAGACGAAAGTGAACTGTTTGAATTGTTATGTGTTATCGTTATTATTATTTTGTGCATATTATTGCTGTATTGAAAGTTTTCACAAGATTTTAATATGAAAATTTTATCATACGATTTGACAATAAAAGTTTTTCACACATGTACACACGGATCTTATAGGGCTATCAAATTCATACAAAAAATTATTTTAGATCCTGCAAGAACAAAGGTCGAGGACGATTAAATGAACAAATAGAGATAATTCTGTTGGGTGCTTTCTAGTATAAGAGTTACGCTACTTTTGTATGTATTGAAGACTTTTGTAAAATGTAGTAATTTAAATTAATAAAAGATCTACTATTTTAATATGATTTCTATTACCATACAAGTGACCGAGTCCTGCTGAGAACCAGGCAGTCCGTCACCAATGAAGCCCTGACAAGGGGTGGATTTGGGGAGTGACAGTGATGAAGATAGAAATCGAAGTGCTGAAGTGGTGAGTCAAACTTGATTTAGTGGAAAAGATGTGGAATGGCAATAGATGAAGCTTTTTGTTAGAATTAATAGTGGATGAAGGGAAACTGTGACCAAAATCTTGAAATTTCATGTTTTCGGGCTTCTGTTTTAGATTCCATCCGCAAAACCTAGTCTTTTGCACAATCTCTATTTGTACTATTCAGAATTGCCTTTGTTCTAGATTATAGTACGCTTTGACTTCTCCATTTTCAATTCACCCTAGCTTATGTTCAATTCATCTTCAATCCACTATCTTCATTTTCGATTCATCCATCTCCATCATTATCAAATCATTCCACCTTTGATTTCCCCTATTGTCTTCAAAATCAGATTCAATAGATTATGGACTAAATGAATGCGATTAATGAAGAAAAAGAAAGGGAAGAGGAGGGGGATATTGAAGTCTAAAATATAGGATTTTGCAAAGAAGAAATCCAGAGAAAGAGAGAGGAGGAGAGTGCAAAGGAGAGAGAATTTAAAATTAATTAAATAATAAAATTAAATAAAATTTTAAAAATTAATTATTTTAAAATTAATTTTAAAAATTAAAATTTTGATGAGGTGGCATAAATGTATGTCCCACTTGTTGAGAGGTCACCTCCCACATCAACATATTGCTTATGTGTTATGGATTGACTGTCAAATTTATTAATGTGACATATGCTACATTGGAAGCTTGATATGTGTGATTCCAAATCAACAATTGTCATTTTATGTCAAATGTCATGTCAAGCCAACTTATTATCTAACGGTTAGCGTGTTGTCATTATTAATAGAGGACTATTTCATTGCACTTTTTAAATTTTGAGTTTTTAGATGTTGTATTTTGAAATTCAAGAACTAAAATATGTGCTGTTCATTGAGTGGATATATAATTTTCTCAATAAGAAAACCAATAGGAGTGCCATAATCTTTATGGTCTCGTAAGAAAACGATATTCTTTTGATGGATAATGATATTAGAGTCCTAAGAATCATAAAAATTTAGTTGTGGAGTATTTTCTCAATAAAAAACTTGGAGGAAACAACATTCATATTAGGAATTTGCGTCAATAGAAATAGAGTGAAAAAAAATAACAAGTCTCTTATAGAGTATATATTAAGAAAAGATGTTGAAGAGATCCAACAATCTTAATTTCAAGTGAGGATTGTTGCTAGTGAAGTATGACATTCATCTCTCCAAAAAGATATATCTTAAGAAACCTGAAACAAGAGATCAAATGATCAAAATTTCCAATACATCATCAATTGAAAGTTTAATTTATGTCATATCATATACACAACCAATCATAGCTTATGCTGGAAGCATAAGTGGCACATTCCAATCCAATCCTTTAATGGAATAGTAGACAGTAACAAAATGTATTCTTCAGTACTTACTCAGATATAATGTTAGTCTCTGGAAAAAACGAGTTGAAAATTGAGTGTTTCAGAAACTCTTATTTCCAGATAGATATTGACAATTAAAAGTTTATTTCACGGTCAGTATTCACCTATAATGTAGATGCAATTAGTTAGAAAAGTTTCAAATAAACAACTACAGTATGCTCCACTGTATACGCTGAGTATGGCATCTAATATTGCAAATGATTCCATTGGGATTAAGAAGTTTGTTAGCAAATTTTAGGTGGTTCTATCCATTGAGTTCTTAGTTTCTCGTTTTTATAATAGTAACAATGTAATTATACAAGTAAAGAAATTTAAATTTAATAAAAAATTAAAATATATTAAATTTTCATATGATTTGTGAAATAATTAGAAGAGATGATGTGCAAGTGGAGAAAATGGCTTTAATAGATATATGACTGATTCATTCCCTAAACTCATGCCGTAACAACTCGATGGACATCTTGAAAAGATGGATTAGACATTCCATGGTGGGGTTTGAGATATTATGACGATCAGCTCCGGTGCAAGTGAGAAATTATTAGTTATATATTCTAAAATTATATAGAAAATAATTATAGATAATTGATAAAATTTTAATATAATTTATATATTTAATTTTAAAATTTTGTTTTTAAACGTTTCAATAGAAATTATATTCTCAAGAATTTAATAACGGTAGAAGTTTATCCAAAAGTCGGAAGTTAGGGTTTCTCGATGCCAAAGGGACAAAAAAAATATAAAAAAAGAGGAAAAAACTAAGAAACGCGCGCGCTCTCTCTCTCTCTCTCACTCTCTCTCTCTCCCTCTTTCTCCGTCCTTCTCCTGCCTCCGTGAACGAAACCCTACGTTCTCTACCAGAGATCGCCGCTGTTGGACGGTGCAAACTACACGGGCGGCGACCGCGGCCAACCTCTCTCTCCTCTCCTCCCCACCCCTCAGCTCTTCGGCCGCTCCGTCTTTCTCTCTTTCCGCTTCGAGGGCTAATCAAACTCTGTCAGTCTGTCCGATTCTCCACTCTTTTCTGCTGGGAAATAATGGTGTTATCTCAATTTGCAAAGCGCTCTTTCACAACTCTCTGCGCCAGTGTGAGCAGGAAAAGTAGTTGCATCTATGGAGGGTGTCCTCACGGAAATTCGTCAATTTATGTAAGAGGATTATGTGCTAATGTTTCGGCTTCGGAGCAAATGAATCTCATCAAGCAGTTGAGAGAAAGAACGAGTGCTCCAATCAAAGACGTTAAGTCTGCTCTAATAGCTTCAAACTGGGACATTGGTAATTTCTTATAAACAAAGATTCATTTTATTCATTTTTTTCAAAGTTTACCCTTTTAGCTTTTGTAGTTGAGGAATTTTTTCTTTCTAAAGTTTTTGGTAAATTTGTGATTGTAGAGACAGCACAAAAGGAATTGAGGAAGAGAGGGGTGGTTTTGGCGTCAAAGAAATCATCGAGAATGGCGGCTGAGGGCTTGCTTGCACTTGCTCAGAATGAGAAAAAGGCTGCTGTTATTGAGCTTAATTGTGAGACAGACTTTGTTGCAAGGAACGAAATTTTCCAGCATTTGGTTAGCTTTCATTGTGTGGCATTAACATTTGATTATATTAGATTTGGGTTTTGGTTGAAATGTCTTAGTGGGTAGTTAAGTATATTCTCTTATTATATCTCATGCTTTATGGAAGAAGCATGAATGTGGATGACTCTCGCTTAAATTAAAGAGGAAAATCTTTGTTCTCTTTATAGGCAGAGTGGGTTTATCAAACCCATGTAATTTGACCACTTGCACTGTATTTGCTAATTACATGCTTACACTGGTATTTTATTCTTGTAGGCGTTATCACTTGCAAGGCAAGCATTGTTGGTTGGGAACTGGCCACAACAGAGTTCTACTCCCGTCTCGCTAGGGCCAGAGTATTTTGAGGTCAAAATTCAATTTATTTTTACTATTGAATTACTATTTTGTATTGTTGCTCATTAAAAGTATTGCTTTAGATTGAAGATTTCTTCCCTTTCTAATAGAAGAGGCTTTTCCTTTAGACCAAAATTCAAACAAGATGATTTTGCCCCTTGGGATTTTTTTTTTTAATTTTTCTCTTTGGGATTAATTTGCTGATCTTTTCCTTTACTATCCCAGAAAAAACTTGATCAAAAAGAATTCTGAGACTAAACTGTTAAAAGTTTCAAAAATTAGCTTAGTCTGACTGGTGAATGATTGTCCTAAGTCCAAATGCATTCTTGTTATTTTGTCTTTGGTTACTTTCTGTTTATTCAACTTTTGGGACAGACGCTTTCATCTTTCTGATTTGACTCTTTTTAATGCCAAAAAAGAAAAAGGAAAAAAATTCAATTTTAGTCCTTGTACCAAAATTTGAGGCATAAAGGAACGGAAATTAAAGTGTACACACTGATGTCAAGCTTTCACGTTTGAACAATATACCACATATTGATTAGTTCATTTTTGCAGTTTGTTTATTGTGCATAGAAATAGAATTATGTTATTTCTGCAATGACATAAGGTATTTTATTTACTTCATTTCTAATATTTTTGACGTTGTTCTTTGCATATCCTACATACTTATAGAATTCTTTCATAAAATTAGAGGTCTACTGTAGTATGAACGATTGAGAGTTGCTTTCAAACCCTGTTGTATCAACAATTCTAGTAGTGAGTGTTTATGTCATGTGGTGATGCAATCCTTTGAATCTTATAACGATGTGAATTTTTTTTATCTTTTCCGTGTCATGCCGCTTGTCCATTGTGTCTCCATGCTTTATAGCTTTTGAGCCTCCTTTTTCATTTCAGAACATGAAATTAAACCTCACTCATCCAAAACTGAGTGGAGAGATGCTGGTTCAAAATGCAATCACTGGAGTGGCTGCAATTATGGGGGAGAATGTAAAGCTCAGACGAGGTTTTGCAATATCCACATCTTCACATGGTGTTCTGTCTACCTATCTTCATACAAGCCCTCAACCAGGTTACTTGTCTCAAAATTTTCCTCTTTTTCACATTCTTTTTGTTCATTGTTTTCATTTGAAAAATGGAATTGCATGAATGTGTTTTCCTGCCATAAACTATATCATGTACTAAATTATGAAGACCATTAATAGTGAAAAGAATGAAGCCTTGTTCCTCTAGTAATTAATATAGGGAGAAAAATAGTAAATGGTCATTAATGGTCAGAGTGAAAAGAATGAAACTTTGTTAAACTATTTTTCTCCGTATCATCCTTTAGTCACTAGAGGAGCATTAAACTTGTGTCATATTACTAAGATCTTGTATGAACCCATGATCATGTCAGCATAAATCAGTCAATTGAAATTGCAATTAATTAGTACCGAAGTGGCAAAAAAGTAATCAAGTTGCAAATGAAACATGCCAATCTTGAGGATAAAAAGAATTAATATATATATCATAAGCCTAAGCGTAAATTTCCATTAGAAATCTCACAATCAAAAATGAAAGAATGAAAAAAAAAGACAAGCACGAATGCACCACACTTCCTTTTCTTCATAATCTACTACGATCTCACCAAGAGTTTTATCGAGAGAGAGAGAGAGAGAGAGAGAGAGTGCACAAGAAAAAACAAATAGAAATGAAGAACCTTCTAGCTCTGAAGACTTGAGAGGTTATGGAGGTGTGATTTACTAGATGAAGGTCCAGGTGATAGGTAGAAAAGGTGCTGCGATTTGCTTGGTTTGGGAATTTGTATCTAAGAAGGAGAAGAAGAGTAGATGAGGGTTTTGGTTTTCATCTTCTTAGCCCTAGCCTTCCTTTTCTTTGGTGTGAATGGGGGAGAGGGAAAAAAAAGCCCTCTTCTAATTTTCCTTCCTAATTAATGATATTTTAAGGCCAATTTGGCATTCATGTATTGACTTGGCTGGCTGGTTCAAACCTGGATGAGTTTACTGGGTTGCATAAAATCCACTGGTTTTGACTGGGTTTTATGCAACACTTTTCTTTTAGGTATCCTGGACCAGTTTAGATGCCAGTTCCTGTTTTCCTGGTCTTACCGGCCGGTCAAGTTGATGTAACAGCTATGCTTTGAACGCTTATTTGCATCCCATATTGTTGTAGTCGCCATCATTACTTTTAACTATTTGGTGGCCAGGATACATGTACTTTTTCAAACATATATAAATGAGTTATCATTTAACCGAATATGCATTTTAGTGAAACCTTATGTTCGTGTTATGTTATTATTGGAAGGAAAACAAGAATAGTTGCTGTTGTTTTCGCCTCATTATTCCTTGTCTCTAATCAGTGACATTAGTATTTCTGTTCTTGCCAACTACTTTTTATGGCTCTCTTGGAAACTATTTAACCTGTTCTTTGCTATTATTATGATTTGTTCTAGGTTTAGGTCGCATTGCTGGAATTGTTTCCCTTGAAGCTGAGGATGAGAATGCTCCACTAGATGCTCTTGACCGTGTTGGATCTGAATTGGCGATGCATGTAGTTGCTGCAAAGCCATTATTCTTGACTAAGGAGCTTGTTCGTTCTGATGCATTAGAGGGAGAAAGAGAGATTTTGAAGTCTCAGGTACTAATTAGACATGACTAGGCTGCTCCAAAATTGAGTTCAAATGAAAATATAAAAAATTCTCTTCGGCTCTCCTCGGAACCAAATTCCGTGTTTTGTTCCTTGGAACCCAAAAAGATTTATGGAATTCATTTCTAAAACCATGGATTTCCAAGCTAGCAACAATAGATGAACTCTATAGGAGTTTGTGGAGTCGATTTAAATTTTCTCTTCAATTACTAAAATCTTAATTAACCTAATCTTTTTCTCTAAAAGATATCATTGTTTTAAATTTTTGTATAAACATATCAACTTTGGGTTTTCTTTCTATGAATAACCAAATTTAGTTTTTTTTTTCCTGAACATATTGGTTTTCTTTCTTTAGAAAAATCAATTTATCTAAATTTTATATCTCCAAATGTATTGGTCTTGAGTTTTCTCACTAAATATTTGGTCTCTTCTTCAAAATTAGGCACATTTATATTGTTTTAAATTTTCTTTTGGTTTAATATTTTCTGTCTACAAAAATTATTTTTTTTTTCTTTTTAAAACGAATACATTAGTGTTTGCTCTCTAAAAGATTGGTTTACTTCACTTTTTTTTTTAAATGCATTTATTTTGAGTTTTCTCTTTCTAAAAAACTCAAATTTAGTTTTTCTTCCCTCCAAAACTAAATATATTAATTAAAAAATTAAATTGTTTTAAATTTTATCTCTCTAAATCTTTTGGTTTTTAATTTTCACTTGTTAAAAAACCAAATTTATTTATTTTTTGTTATTTTAAGACTAAATAAGTTAACTCTCTCTCTCTCTTTGAAAAATGAAATAAATTTTATTTTTCTCTCTTTAAACACGTTAGTTTAGTTTTCTCTCTCTAAAAAACCATATTTGGTCTTTTCCGTCTCTTAAACTAAGCATACTAGTTTTCTCTCTCTTAACATATTTGTTTTAAGTTTTCTTTTGTTAAAAAAATCACATTTAGTTTTTCTCTCTTTATAACTTTGAATATTAATATAACAACAACAACAAACTAAGTCTTAATTCCAACAGTTGAGGTCGGCCATTTGAGAGACAAATTTGGAGGAGATTAAAAATAATAATAATAAAAAATAATAGTCAAATAATAAATAAAATAAAACAAAAATAAATAAATAAATAGATAATATCTAAAATATATTAGTTTAATTTGTGCGGATTTTTCGATATCACTCATTCCTATCCGATGTCATCTTCTCGTCTAAACGTTTTACTATCATGTCTTATGTATAACTTGTATCCAAGTTTTCAACAGTTTACTTCTACGTTTTACTAAATCTCCTACATTTAAGCTCTCAGTTATCATAACTGGTGCGCCTTTGAGTCTTCTTTACACATGCCCAAACCACTTTAGACGACACTCTTGTATTTTATCCACAATTGAACTAACTCTCAACTTGTTACGAATCTCTTCATTTCTAATTTTATATCTTCTAATTTTACCACACGACCACCTAAATATCCTCATTTTTGCTATGCCCATTTTTTATTGTTCTTGTTGTTTAATAGCCTAATACTCAGTACTATACAGTAGCGTCAGTCTAACCGCGGTTCTATAGCCCAACTCTGAACATGAATATAATTTGTTATTTCATTTTGGGTGCGAATAATGCTTTTAACAAGTTGAAAAATTGGTTTGAAAATCTTATATGGATTAATTTACAACCATGTAGAGATTTTATCTTTTTTCTCTTTGTAAGTAGGAATGCTTTTTACATGAATGGAAAATGGTGATTAAATAAATAGTAGTACCTAGAAATGAATTTCATATATATTTTTGTTTGAAGTAAAAGATTTCAATTGAATATTATGTTTTACTTTTTGCTATGAAGCGCACGAATGAACCCCACAATTTAGTTACTCTTTCTTCATTTGGTTACAAGCAAGGACTTACGACACTGTTATAGAACTAAATATAATTTATGTCAATGAATTACAGTGATGGCTGAGGTATGCAGGAGGGGCTTGTGGTGGGCTTTCTTGGGCTTATGTCAATTTGGGGAATAATCTCTGTTCTAAACAGTTACCCTAATGCTTGAGCTCGCTTGACTTTCTTTACTATTCTTAGCTTTGAGTTCTGCAATTTTCTTTTGTTAGATCTCTGGAAATATCTTGGCAGCAGGATAAATTTTGTAATATATGATAACTACTATCTTGCTTCTCCTTATCATTTATAATCAAGAATATGGATTTGTGCTATCATGCAAATGTTTATGCAATCATAAGTAGAGTTTTTGATTCATTTGAGTGACAGGTCCACTCCTTGCAGCAGGGGAACATGAATTTCTGCTTCATCATTTCTAATTCCACATGCCTTAAGTTCTTTAATACTTTTGTAACTTCCAGATGATACCAGATCCAGATTGCTTTGCTTAATAAGCCAGAGAACAAGACCATGATTAGTTCAAGATTGCATTTTATAGATGCAGAGCTTACTGAATACAGCCAATCAGCTAAACATAGAACACGCATGTGGTTTTATAAAGTTCCTGATCTGGGGGCTGTAAGATGCCCCGAAGTGGTCCTCAAAGTGAATGCTAGAGATCTGGTGTCTTAAAATCAGTTGCAGAGCACCTACCCTTATAGTCTTTCTGAATACTTCTTACTAATAATGCCTTTCCCCTTTTTTTCATCTGTGCTTGTTAATCTGCTGGCGAGGCATCTCTTAATTGTCTGAACATGCTCCACTTCATTCATGTTGGATAGTACTTTAACATTTGTGATGGTTTTAGCAAATTATCCTTTTGGTGTAAACAATTAAAATAGAGGAGTAGCTTTCAAAATGGAAGTCTTTGCATTTTAATGAGGAAGATTTTTGCAGTTTAGGATTGTAAGTTCTTGATTCAGAAAAGAAGCCTCATATTGAGAATCCATATTTTCTTGATTAATAATTTACAAATTCTGCTGCCACCATTGCAATTAGTTGTTTCTGCCATAATTATTTGTCAGAGTTAATCTAAACACATCTTTCAATATGTCCAATTTACTATTTATTTATTTACTAAAGCACATCTAATTACATTGCAGTAATTTTTTTTTTTTTTTTTTTAATTCTTTAGTGACATAATTGCTATTTCAGGCAGAAAGTACTGGAAAGTCGTCAATGGCCATTGAGAAAATGGTAGAAGGCCGCCTGCGGAAGTACTTTGAAGAAGTAGTTCTTATGGAGCAGAAGTTTGTCATAAATGATGCAATAAATGTAAAGGTATTTCAAGTGGTCATCTTACCTTGTTCTTTATGGACTTTTTTTTTTTTAAAGACAAATATTAGTAATTAATTTGACACATGGGCACATGTGCTGCAAATACACCAGGCCACTCAAACTCTTTTTTTTTTTGTTTTTTGTTTTTTGTTTTATTTTTGATCCAAGATGTATCTCCTTGAGAGGGAAGCAAAAGGAGGATGTAACAAAAGAGAGTAGTAAATATTATAAGCCATATGATAATTTTTTTAGTGACATATTAAGTATCAAGTTTTCACACGAATGCACACATGTGGTTATACACACCACAATAACATATGATGTTTAAAAAATTTTAAGATGCAATTTTGGGATTTTTTTCCGCTTATTTGATGAAATAGCTTATTACGTATATAAGAACTTTGGGTGGCTAAAAGGTTGTTTGATTATTACATTATTCTGGCATTACATCTCAATCAACACGATTGAACTAAGGAATTGATGGACTTAAGATCTACTTCAGTTACTGTATTTGTTTTATTAAGTAACTGTATTTGTTTTATTAAGTTCCTCACCAGAGAATGGATGGAGGAATAGGGGCCCTCTACCTTGGAAATCTGTGGGGAAGGTTGTAACTCCAATTTGAGATGGCTTTTTTTTGGGCCAAATTGCCCAATATCAATATCCTGCCCCAAGGTGGGTGCCACTTTGATGAATGCGCATTTAGTCTCTAATGCTACTCACTACAAATTATAGGTACTACATGTGCGCCACTATGTTGAGACTCTCTTGAAACTGAGATCACCATTAGCTTGTTGCAGATTAAAAGATCACTCCTAGAGCTTGGTTTGAACTTATATATAGTACCACCAGACCTGCCCTGCTTCTGTAGTCAAAACTTCTATCAAGACAATGACAAGATTCAACTTGTTCAAGCAATTCAGTCAATATGGAAGTCATCCCACCGAACACAATTTTATGCAACTTCATAAAGTCAGAATTGGTACATCTAGTGTCTTCATACATTTATACTTGCAGTTTCTATTTCTCCTGAAATGAACAAGAAAGAAAAGGGTAGATGTGAGCTTCCTAAGGTTCTAAAGTGAGAAAATGAAGGGATATGCTTTGCAAACTTTCCAATGCGTGGGAAACCTTGAGAATATCACCAGATGTGAACAAATTTCACTTTGAGATGCAAGTGAACAAGACCATGTTTCTTTCTGGAATGGTTTTGAAGCTGAACAACCTAGCAAGATAGGGTGAGGTCAAACTCAAAGCTTGCTTCTTAGAGTGGACATGAGGATTTTAGAATTAGTTGGATATGGCATGCTTTCTCCTATGATAAGGGAGCCTGTAGAGTGCAGGCGGAGGTGGCGTCAGATTGCCATAGGTCTGGTTTGCCCCTTTTTTGTGCTTGTGTGACTTCAAGTTGGCTCACTATTACTATTGTTGGTGCATGGCCTTCAGTTGGATTTCAATTGAATGGTTTCCTCTTTTATTATGTATCTTTGGTTGTGAGTTTGTTACCATGAAGTGTTATAGACATTAGACATGCAACAGACATGGAAACATCAAATTCTTAAATAGTAGAATACTATTGTTGGTGCATGGCCTTCGGTTGGATTTCAATTGATATGGTTTCCTCTTTTATTATGTATCTTTGGTTGTGAGTTTGTTACCATGAAGTGTGTTATAGACATTAGACATGCAACATACATGGAAACATCAAATTATTAACTAGTAGAATAAGACATTGTTTGGAATGGCATGAAATAGTATTATTTTATATACATGTAAGTAAAATTGATACAATATTATTATGATTTACTTATAAGTATTACAAAATTATTTTATATGCAATTTTTAATGATATATAAAATTTGCTCAGTTTTTCATTTCTTAGGAAAATTGCCTTAGCACAAAGTTATTTTTTGATATTCCAAATTCGCTAGTTTAGTATTTCAAAGTCACTTAATCATTTACTAAGAGTCCATGCTCAAGTTGACTAACCACAATGTTATTATTTGATAACACTACAACCTTCCTCTCGATTTTGTGTAAGATCAATATAAAATAGAAGATTGTTAATTAAATGTATTTGTGTACAAATCTAGTTTGTAGGCATGCATGATTTTATATAAAATTTCAATTTTTTATGTTTGTATATTGTTCACGAATCAAAGCAACTGCAGTAAAATTTGAATATTGTTGTCATGTACTCTTAAACGAGAGACTTCTGTAAATATCTTGAATGACACCAGCATTTCACTGTATTAATAAAACTTATATAAAGGGCTTTAGGGAGTTCAAAAGTTTCCCAGTGAGCGGCCTAGGAGTATCTAATAAGTGTCTATTGTTCAAACCAGCAACAGAAAATTGGGCATGGGATGTGGCATATTTGACAGGAGTTCATTAATGGCCTAATGAGTGTTGTGTCTGACTCAGTGTCAAGCATGGACATGCTTTCATCTTTGAAGTTTCCTCCTTCATAGGAATTTGAAAGTGGATGGGCTATGAGCAAAAATAGTGGCTTAAAGTTGTGCAGTGACATCCAAAATGACCCTTTTATCTTTACCTCATTTTTTTTTTAATGGTTGGATGGTAAGTAACATGAGGGGTTTCTTGAGTAACATAGGTCTTTTAGTAGAGAGGAGAAACCTTTATGTGGTTTTATAGAATCCTGAGACAAGAGTCTGGAAACTTTAGTGCCTTCTGTTCTCTTATATCAAGAAAAAGAATAAGACCTCTCAGTGTAGCATCAGTGATGTTATAGAGTTTGGAGATTCTCTTGTCTCTGTTTTGATTATATTCTCTAATGCTGATGGTGGTACTTCCTTTTTGCTCATGTGGAAAAGAAATGATGGAAAAGATGATCCTTTGAAACCTAGTATAAGGAAATTTTACACTGTCAACCTGGAAACAATGGTAGTTTTTGGCCTGAAAATGTGTTTTACATATGAGTTTCATTCACCTCTATAAACTACATTTCTGATGACATTTTCTGTATGTCCTATGGAAACATAAAGTTAATATGTCTCTCTTATGTCTTTTAATTTGGAATACACCTTGATCTGAGTTGAATAAATTAGTTCTAGAATCGATTATGTTACGGTGCTTCTTGATAATGAGTCAATAAGTGGTGGTTTGATGTTATTTAGATGCAATTTGATGATTTACGTGAATCTACTGCAGACGCTCATGAGTAACGTATCTAAGGAAGTGGGTTCTCCTGTGAAGATAGGGAGTTTTTTCAGAATGGAAGTTGGAGAAGGAATACAAAGGTAAAATGCTGTTAACTTCTTTGGCTTTTCTGTCTTCCTTTCTCTGCTGTGATTTACTCCTCTGGTTGCAAGTATGAAATCTTCTATCATATATATTACTTTCATAATGCTTTGTTATTTGATTGAGCTGCCAATTTCATTTGGTGAAATATTTTCTTTATTCCAGAATATTTAGTTTCCACAGTTAGCAAAAGAATTAAAAAAAAAAAAAATTGATGCCATTAGTGATAGCTTCAAGTCCTCTCCCGATGCCCAGCTGAGACACTGGTTGTAATTTAAGGAATTATGTGATGGGCTTAACACTTTATGGATCATGTGTGTCTTAAGCCGGTTACCAAGACAGTTTTGCCTTTTTAGTGGTAAATTGAATACTGCAACAATTAGGCAGTTTTTGCACAGGTTAAGCAATTGTGCTGCATCTTTTGATTGTGTTGTTTTTGAGGTGCTTGTTGGAAAACATACGGAACTTAGAATTAATGTGTGTGGTTAAATTAAAAGTCAACATATGTATTAGTCATGAATATGGGCCTAAATGAGTGTGAGATGAATACCAAAAGATTGATTAGTCTACTAAAGAATTAAATAGTCATGTATTGAAGAGTAGATGGTAATATGAGCAGGTATACACAATAAATGACATATGTGTCTTAGGAGCCTATGTAAAGAGTTTAGTATGTCACATAGATAGAATAAGAGAGAGGAGAGAGTGAAGAGAATAGACAATTAGAGATCTCAAGTGTGTTCAAGAAAGAGAAGCGTAAGAGAGGAAAAGTGTTAGAAGGACCTCTGTACGACTCATTTTTAGCTGATTAGTGTTAGTATATTTGTGTATTCTCCTCATATCTATTGCAAATTGTTTCAAGATACATTTATCCTTTTTCTTCCCTCATATATTATGGTTATTTTGCCGTGAACAATATTTCTTTCCCTCCAATATAGTGGCATCGGAGTCAATTGTTTGGTTCGGTGTCGTGTCAGAGCTTTTAATTTGATCATGATTTAGGTTTAGTGATTGAGTTTGAGACTGAAAAATCGGCAAGAGAAAAAAAATTTGAGTGGTGAGAAATTTTCTTGGTTATGAGTTTTTGATTACTCCCATCGAAAGAGCCATGGTTGAGTGTGGTACTTCCTCTGAGTGAATTTTATAGTTGACAGGTTGAGAAGTTTGAAGGGTTGCAGTGAGGGATTTTCCCACCTTGTTTGAGTCTTACATTGGTTTATTAGTTGAATACCCATTGAAAGGACTATGGATCCATTATAAAGTCTTAATAAGAGATCTTGTGCTAAGGTCTAAGAAAAAAAGGCTGTGAACATGAAAGGTAATTTGTATGCAAGTTGAGGGGATCTGATACAGTCCAAAATGATGATTTTGTGTATATTTTCCTCCATTGCATGAAATTGATTATGAACTAAGGCTTATTGGTGTATGGATATCAATCAAGCCCATTAGCCAATGATGAAAATCCCAAATCAATATGTGAGATGTTTGCCATGCATGTGGAATTCAATTTTGTTGGTAAATGACTGAGATGTGTTAGGAAGCTACAACACAGAGTTCTACATCAATGAAGAATTAAAACAAGGAGTAGGTTTTGACCAACTACAATGAAAATCTTGTGGAATCAATTAAGAGGGCCTCAGTGAGCGAGTTGAATATCAAGAGCCTGATTCAGGTACTAAAAATTTAGAAACTCATGTATTGAATATTAAATGAGAATATAGATTACAATATAAATAATATACATTCTTATGAAGTGTGTTAGTAGCATATATAAAGGGTTTAGTATGTCACAAACATAGGATGAGAGAGAAGAGAGAATAGAGGAGAGAGTGAGGGGAATAGACAACTAGAAATCTAAAGTGTGTTCAAGAGTGAGGAGAGTAAGAGTGGAAAAGTGTTGTAAAGAGGTGTGTACAGGTCAAGGAGCCATATGTCTCTAGCATGATATCATACTCATTTTAGTTGGTTAGTGTTAGCATATTGTATATTTTTCTTACTCATTATAAATTGTTTCCACCCAAATTTATCTTTAAACCCCCACATGATTTGTTTATTCTGCTTCAAATAATATATATGTATATAATTTTTTTCATCCTCCAACAGTGCTCAGGAACCAACTGCTATTTGTGATATCATTTGTATGACTCAGGGTGTAATAGATTATGTCAGCAGGTGATTGGTGCCAAGACCATGTTTTGTTTCGCTTTCCAATGGTAGCCTGCCCCTCTGGCAAGGTCAGCTGGCCCAGCTTATGAAACTTCCCTGGCTCATGTTTTGAAGCAGCTCCTTCACCTTTAAATGGTCGAAAAGTCTAATGAAGTTAATGGAGGAGAATATAATGAAGTTTATAAAGGAATGCTTTTGGAGTTGTGAAGGACTGAAGCCTACTTTATCATGATGTTTTCCTTAGTTTGATAGTTTTCTGCTATTATTTAGATTTTTTGTTCTCTTTTTCTTCTCCTTCTCTTAGGAGGATTTCTTATCCTTGATGCACATGCCATTCCCACCTAAATATGGTTTCTTCCTCCACTAAATAGGTTAAACTTTATCTCTTTGTTCCGGCGTCTCATTGTAGCCCCTAGTCCCCTGGCTTCAGAATTTATTTGCAGGGCTTTAGGTGCAAATTTTGAGATCTAGGCTAGATGTACATTGTAGAAGAGCTGAGATGTGGGAAATATAAAACCGAAAAAGGGCAATGGATGATTTATCATTTAAGGCTTTTGTTGAAGGGGAGGATACTTAAATGCATCTGACATGAAAGCTGCCCGACAAGTACAGAATGCTTCATTATGGGTGGATTTGATCAGCTTGAGAAAAAATAGGGACCAATTTAATTTAATTTGAGCAATTTCAATATAACCACAAGAGCAAAGAATTAAGGGGTATGTTTTCAACTGAGTTTGGTTAATTTCTTGTTGATATTGTAGATATATTAGATCCAATCTCATGTACCTCATTCCCTTTTGTTGTTGGGTTGCCCTGAGATGTTGCTAGTTAGTGCTTTTTGCTCACTTTATCTACAGAAAGTGCCATCAATTGAGTAACTTGGGTTCGAACGAGCAAAGGAGAAAAAAGTTGGACCTTGTAAAATCTTGAGGAGGCTTGTGACGATGCAAATGAAGTTGAGTGGCCCCTGGTCTCAATATATCTCCTATTTCCAATGTGGCAGGTTCTTATACTTATCATTGTGAGATACCACAAGCTAGTGATGATGTGGTCTCCAACGAGTTTGATGAGGAAAAGATTCAGATTAAGAGTGTGCTGGATGTCATGGAAATTAGAACCAGGAAAGGAAAATACTACAGGTTCCTTGTTAAGTGGGTTGGGTGGCCAAATTTTGAGAATTCTTGGATACAGGAGAAGGAATTTATGGAGATTGATGCTGACATGTGCAAGGCTGCTAAGCTGGCAACTCGCATGGAATTGAGTTTTTTCTAACCTGGCAAGGATATTTAAATAAATAAAATGTTTTTGTATGTTTAGTGTTTTATCATGTTATAGCTCTTAGTAGTACAGTTATTGCATGTTGTCTTTTTGGAGGGGCTATACATAATTATTGTGTTGCTTCCCCTTGAAGCCTTATCTCTGGTAGCCTTGTATTTGGCTTGCTGGAGAGGCCTTGCTTTTAGTAAAAAAGCAGTACTTGTGCTTGGGAAGCTTCATTAGAGTGTTTCCAGAAAAATTAGATCTAGAGCTGTGATTCCCTCTCTGGGCTATGGTTTGCATGTATAGGATGCTTAGGGTTTTGAGTAGTCAACCCTACGGCATCTTCTGATCTCTCTTTGCTGCTGTTTGTGCAAGAGGCCAGATTATTGCTGCATAATCATTCTCTTTCTATTTTAGTTTCTTGTGTAAGTTTGTTTTGTGTTCATGTTCTACTTGTAATGTCTGAGGTTTGGTAGTTCATTCTTGAAAACAAAGTGCCTTATTATGTCACAAAAGAAAAGTTTGTCTTAAATGGCACTTCTAGTTTCTGGTTTCTGGTTTACATCACCGACATATGTTCATATATGCATTTAAAAAGACATTCCATTCTATTTTTATAATTGTGGCTCTAAATATTTAGTGGCGCCTACAATTGTGACGATTCCTTTCATTTCTAATTTCATCTTTTTGAGTGTTGTTTTCTTTGTTTTGCTTTTCTAAATGCCTGTTTTTGATCTCCCTTTTGAACCTTATTAAACCCATTTGAGTTGTCTGTGTCACTATGCAATACTGGTTGGTCTTCCTTCCCATTTGAAGCTGTGTATGGTTCCCTGCAATTGTAGGGTAATTAGCGGCTTTTTCCACATGCTTTTGCTATGAAGTCACTGTTAGTTTAAAACGTTGAGTTTGTGCAAATTGTCTACAGGTTTTAAGGTTATCTCTAAAAGTAGTAAAGGCAATAGTTGGTCATGCTGATGTGATGACTCTTGTATTCTTCATATAGTTTTTTCAATTGGATCACATAAAATGCTGAACCTGGAAAATCTTTGAATGGTGAAGTTCTGTCACTACATTGCACATATTCGAACTCATAGTCAAGCATTTGGTGATTTGCAGGCTGGAATCATTGACTGAACCTGAAGCTGTGGCTCATGCTATCTAAAGTTTTGTACTTGTCTCTTGTTGGAAGAGAGTTCTTATTTAAAGATCATACGGCAAAATTAGGTGCTTCATTGCTTTTGGCATGTTTTTATGACAACCAACTAGATTATACTTAGAAACCTGCTGAGAGGATTGTATCTTACTGGTTCGTGTCTGCTCACAGTTATTTGTTTTCTTCTGATAATAAAATTCTAAAATTTTTTCTTTTACAATAGACTGGATAGCAGATTGTATGCTTGTCACCTTTCCTGTGATAGTGGGATTATCTATGGGATGCTTTGTATTTAATCTTCAATTTAAGGCGGCAAGTTCCAGGTCTACGTTGCCTTAGGTGATAATTTTATGTAATAGTTAGGGCAATAGTTTGGACTACATGTTTCTGTTTAATTCATCCACTTACATTTTAGGCTGGGTACATTTTCTAAATACTTGTCTTTCTGTGGGTACGAAATGCTTTCTTTGTAAATTGCTTTTCTACTATTTTGGCATGGTAAAGCCTGTATCGTCTAGCTTTAACTTCAGCTTATCAAGTTAGGTGTACCTTTTTCTTTTTTGGTGGAAGAATGTAAGCCAAGCCTCTCCATCATATGCAACGTTTAGACTACTAAATATGCCCACTCCTGTTTTTCTGAGTGAAAAAACGAAAAAACTCTGGTGGGTGTATAATATATTAGGAAAATTTCTCTTGTTCACTAACTGGATGTAAAGCTGATATACTTGATGGTGATCTTCTCCTTCCCTCTCATTTCTGTTTATCGGGAGCGCTCTTTCTCTTTGGTCATATTGGTTACCAACACCAACGTGGGTTGATTCAACTGGATGTGGGGTTGAGTTTCCTTAAATATGATCGAGGTTCGACTCCCGTCGGGAGTATCGAGCATCATGTGTATGGAGCGTTCCCCATTGGAGACTTGTCCTCTGAAAAGGAGCCACTGCATTGGTCGATCCGGATTAATTAGGACGAAGTCCCGAATACCGGACGGTGTCCAAAATATGGTATCAAAAAAAATATTGGTTACCAACTACCAATGCCCAATCGGTCAGTGGAATGGTATGTTGTCTCTTAATCAAGTTTTAGATTCTGAACTCGAAATTTGGAAATAGAAAAGATTACGTAAGGAGTTATATACTAAATAAGGTCCTCAAATTGAATTAGTTGAAATATAACTCCGGATACTAGTGATGAAAAATATAAATATTGGTCACAACTGGATTTAAAGGATCACTTTTTAATTTTCAATTATAATTCTTCTTTAACTATTTTTCCCCCTTTTTAAAGATTTTATTTGCTCCGTAAAAATGTAATTTTGAGGTCTATAAGTAAAGTTCTTCACATTTTGGAGTTCTCTAGAAATGATTGGGGGTTAAGCTGACGCATAGAATTTTATTTTCATTTTTTTATTTTTTTATTTTTTTGTGGTTAACTGTGCCTTAAAATTGTCATTTAGGTAATGGTTTAAAAATTCTAGGTTGAACGGTGCTTTCAACCTTCCCTGGAAGAGGACAACGGGGTTTGAAACCATCACGGCGACGAACGGTTTGAAACCTTCACGGCGACGATGGTTTCAAGGCATAGTGCTAAAAATGAAGAAAAAACACACGTATGTGATTTATTGAGTCATAAGATACATTTTGGCATAGTTCATGATAAAAATCCTGATATTGCAATTTGTGAGAATATACTAATAAAACAGATCTATGATCAAGAATCAAAAAGTAAAAAATAATAAAAATGAAATAAAATAGGGAGAAAACCCAA
This sequence comes from Dillenia suffruticosa, assembly GCA_033439265.1. Classification (NCBI taxonomy): domain Eukaryota; kingdom Viridiplantae; phylum Streptophyta; class Magnoliopsida; order Dilleniales; family Dilleniaceae; genus Dillenia; species Dillenia suffruticosa. The sequence goes on along the minus strand of JAVTVX010000034.1, from coordinate 13,868,300 downwards.
TGAATGGTTGCCATTCCTTCCGTTGTTTATATAAATTGATCTAGACGAGGTTAGGTTGGTATGGTAAGAGAAGAAATTGTGTTTTTGTTGCAAATTTGGTAAATAATGAAAGATTCGGATATGTTGCGATGGGTGACATTAAGGCTGTCTACGGGTGACATTAAAATCAGTCTCATTGATATCCTTACCAATAATCGAAGAAAGTAATCCCTAATAAGACAGTCTAGTGATATAAATCCCCCTCCCTAATTTGGTGATTCTAGATTCGAATCTTTATATAACAAAAAAAAAAATCTAAGAAAGCAAAAAAGAGTTCAAGTGATACGAACCAATAATAATGGCCAAGTGATGAGGGTATTCATAATTTTGCCACAACTTCTCCTACCACTTGTCAACTAGAGGGGATTAGGTCAATCGGGTTCATATCTAAAAATAAAAAAAAAAAAACCTAATCTTTTTCCCCAACTAATTGCTCTTTACTCTCCTTTGCTCTCGATCGTGTACCATACTATTGGTTTCTCTCTCTATCTCCAACATTGGGTCTCTCTCTCTCTCTCTCTCTGTGAGTGGAGGTGGGTTCGATTATATGTGATCTTTTGAAATTAAGTTACCATTTGATTTGATTGATTTCAATCTAGGAGGGGATTCAATTGGCTTCTAATTTCTTTTTAGCTGGTGAAGAAATAGAAATCTTCCTCATTGACCCACACACCAACTTGACTGTCATGACTGAAGCTGGATTTTTATAGGTTGAAACACAATATAACCCATTTTCCTGATAACCCTCTCCTCATGAACATCTTCACAAAATCTCTGGCATGTTTAGAGAGAGGGTATAAAGTAGTAGAGAATGAGAAGGACGTGGCTAGGGTAGAAGAAGAAATGATACTTTTGAATGAAAATCTAGTAAGCAAGAGGTACTACTAGAAAATAAGATATTAGCGACGGAAATATCTTTTCCCGATAGTAAAGATTCTATCGCTAAAAAGTATTAGGGATGGAAATTTCCATCGCTAAAAATCTCCCGCTAAATATTATCGACGGAATACATCCGTCGTTAAACAATCAGCGATGAAAATTTTTTGTTGCTGATAGAAGACAAATATGTAAAAATATCAACGATGGATATTTTTTGTCATTAATTCTTGACACTTGAAGGCGTGTGCACACGCCCTCACACGCTCGCACACCCCCTCACGGGCACCAGCCCGCGCTTGCGTACTAGCCCACCCACGCCTGTTCGCCTTGCATTTTTTTTGCAAAAATTGTTTCCACCCGAAAATGAACCTCCGCATGCAAGGTGGATTAGGAGTTGTCCAACTACTATATCACAATCCATTTTGTAATATCTTTTTTTTAATTTATTATCTAACTCTTATTTTTTTTAATATTAATCTCACTTTCACTTTTTTTAAAAAATTTTTATCTTACTCTCATATATTTTTTTTCTTATTTCACTCTCATCTATATTTTTTTCCTTTACCTTGGGGTAATTTTTATTCTGATTGAATTTTTTAACTGCTTAAATTAAACATCGATTAAATTTACGTTAAATAAAAAATAAAAAATTTCTTTGATTAATTAAAATAGAATAGCAAATTATTATTATTATTTTTTGATTTGTCCATTAAATTGAATAATAAAATAATAGAATAAAATAAAAATAAAATAAATAAAAGAAAAAAGATAAAGAAAAAGAATTATAAAATAATAAAAGAGAAGAAAAATAGAAAAAATAGAAAAAATAGAAAAAATAGAAAAATAGAAAAAAAATCCATCGTTAAAATTTCTGTTGCTAATCCGTCGCTGATTGTACAACTATCAGTGACAAATTAATGACGAATATTTTCTTTTACTAAAAATCCATCGCTTCACCGTTGATAGCTGTACACACACACACACACATATATATATATATATATACTCTTTACCACTACACCGATGGATTAGTGATGGAGATTTTCTATCGTTAAAAATTCCGTCACTAATAGGTTTACAATTTTTTTTGACTCTAGACTACTATAGCGACAGATTCGATGGAAATATTTCAGTAGCTAATTTTTATCGCTAATCTGTCGGTAATTTATCCGACGTTAATCTATCGCAATTCTGTCACTATTTATGACCGATTTTTTTCATCGATAATTTTCTGTCATTGATACCCTGTTTACTTGTAGTATGGGTTTTTTAAAGTTAAAAGATTTTAGATTTAGGAAAGAGGAGGGGCTTACTGTGATTGAGATCTGATAGAGAGAGAGAGAGAGAGAGATTTTAGTTATAAAAAGAGAGAGAGAGAGATTTTGATATGTTTCATTAGTTTTTTGGCGTTTTGAAGATGTGGAATTGACCTTTTTTTTCATATGCTTTATTCAATTTGGATGGAGACAATGATTGAGAAACAACGGGTGTCTTGATTTTTGGGTGGAGGTTGTGTTATCCAGATGAATGACAAGGGGATGGGGAGTAATGGCTGTACATTGACTATCTTGCATGGATATCTCAGATGGAGAAGTATTGAGGGATAGATATGTAGAATCACTATTTGGGTCTACAAAGGGGTCAACCTAGAGCAACTTAAAAGAGGGGTTAATGAAAGTACGAGGGGAGGTACAGCCATGGGATTTAGAAAGAGAGGAGAACACATATTGTTCCCAAAAGACAACAGGTCTACAGACACAAAAGCACTCAAGGATAGAGCCTTAACAATGAAAACCTTTATATTCCATGTCATATCCTGCAAAATAACATAGACGAGATCTATGTTCAAGTTTTGTGCGTTGGAAGAGGACAAAGCGAGCACAACTAAAGACTTTAAAGGAGTGATAGTTGGATGTGGTACTGTGTAGTCGCTCGTAGGGTGTTTGATTTGGATGGATAGAGGATGAATTGCGGTAATTGGAGTGACATTTCCCCTAAAAGGTTTTAGGACGTGAGGCTGATATAAGTATGGCTTGAACTGAGTTTAGAATGTGTTTGTGTTTTCATTCGACTTTCCCATTTTGATGAAAGGTGTTTGGATAGAAGCACTCGATTAAGGTGCCTTGATCTTTTACGAAAATGAGTTGAGATTTTATGTTCCATGACATTTTTATAAGATATATTCATATATAGCAAGAGTATCGTGATCCTCCTATTGTTGGAGTGGGGACAAAGATCTCCGAATGAATCAGATCAAAATGTTAATGATTTTTTTTGATATTTGACAATAAAAAAAATTTAAAAGATTCATATGAAAAATTAGCGAGATCACCACTTGAATTTAAGGGATGGAGTTTGCTGGAAAAAGCATGACCTAGATGAAGGTGCTAGATTTGGAAGACGGGTGAGAGTTGCAATGGAAATTACACAAGGAGGCATACAGAAGGGTGTAAACTCAAAAGGTTGTCCGATTCTACAACTTGTCCTAAGAGTCTATTCTGTCTTGGATCCTTTGCACAATAACTATTAGAAGAAAAGTGTAAGTTTAGACTTTAGTTTATAGAGTTGTCTAACAGATGTAAAATTTAACTACAATTTTGAGGCTAGGTAAATGTCTTGTGTGATGAGATGTGGTGGTGAAGTGTGACTAATATAGCTGATGTTCATATAAAGTCATCGGTAGTGTGAATGATAGAGATAAGTTTTGTTTGATTTTGATGAGCGTATAATGGATTCTGAAGTTTTATGGTTACAATATGCAGAGTCAAATAACCAAGAGGTATGTGGAGCAACAAATAAGGGTTGAAAGAAAGCATTTGAGGATGGGATGTGTTTGATGATAAAGGCAACATCAGTGAGAGTAAATGTGGCATCTGGAGCTGAACATTCCCACGTGCATTTAGGGACGGAAAGGAGACTTCTGTCACTAACGTGCATTGCAAACCCACGCCTGCGCCCGCCCGGGAGTGACCGCTCACCCTCGCGTGAGCCAACCTTCTTTATTTTGAGAAAAATGTCTCTACCCAGATTCAAATCTGTGCATGCAAGACAATTTTGAGTTATGACAATCACTTCACCGCAATATCTTTTGTGAAGTCAATTTTTTTTTATTATCTTACTCTTACGTTTTTTTTTAATATTTATCTCACTCCTATCTCTATTTTTTTTTCTTTACCTAGGGATCATTTTTTTTCATTGAACTTTTGTTAGTGTATATATTTTTTCCTTTACCTTGGGGTAATTTTTTTTTCCTTTTCTATTTTGATTGTACTTTTCTTATTATTTAAATTTGATTTTGATTAAATTAGCGCTAAATAAAGAAATAAAATATTTTTTGAGCCCAAAAGATAAATTTAATTAATAAGATAGAATAACAAATTATTTTTCTTGATTTATCCAATAAAAGGAATATAATTTGTTAATTTTATCATAATTATTTTTCTTGACTTACCCAATAAAATTAATAATAAAATAATAAAAAAAGAAAATAAAAGAAAATAAAAGGATATTATGTTATACAATTACAAAGAAAGAAAATAAAGGGAAAATAAAAAGTTAAATACTTATAGGGAAATACTTAATTTTAGTTTGAAAAATAAAAATAATTTATATTTTTAATTATAACAAAAATTATTTTTAATAAAAAATTATTGATTAATGATAAAAATTAATCATTAATATTGAATCTCTCTTCAACAAAAAATTACTATAGTGAGTTATCGACAGATTTAGCAACAGAAAAGTTTAGTGACGGATATGTACTTCCGTCACTAAATTTTGCAACGGATTTGGATTTGTACTTCCATTGCTAAATCTCTTTTTGACAAAAAATTACTTTTACTACTCAAATTAAGGTAGTGAGTTAGCGACGGATTTAGCGATAAAGTATAAATCCATCGTTAAATTTAGCGACGGATATGTATTTTCATAGCTAAATTTTACGAAGGATTTGTACTTCCATCTCTAGGTTAGCAACTAAATCTAGAATCCGTAGCTAAACGCTTTTTCTGTTATTTTTGAAATTAGCATTTCATATTTTATTTTATTATTTTTTCTTTTCTTTTATTGTTTTATTATTTTATTATTTTATTATTCTTTTACTTATTTTATTTTATTTTATTGAAATCTTAGGAAAATCTATAAATGGACGGCTACCTTTCAGTAGCCTTCCGTTTAACTATCGCCGTCACCGAAAACTATTGTCTGTCTACTTGCCAGGGAAGATAGACCATTAGACGTGGATGTTTGATCCACTGTCTGATCGCTTGGAAACCTTGTGCAGAGTTTTGTTCTATTGTCTTCCTTGCCGATGACGAAGACGATGACGATGGAAACTGAATGACTAAACTTTCGAAAGAGATTAAACTATTGATGAAAGAAGCAAACAGGCGGAGAAGATGAAAAACACGAAAGGTGAATTCGATGGTAGCGACTGATAGAAAATTATTTGATAAGAATTGTTTGAATTATTTATTATCAAAATTTGTCAATTTTGTGAGAATTGTAACATTTACTATATATTCAATTCGATTCCGTTATTTAGAAAGGATCAAAAAGAGAGACACAATTAAAAATATTTCATAATAGATTGTAGAAGAAATTTAGTTACGTAATTAACCACAAATTTTGAAATACCTGTATAAATTAACGACGAATTCAATTACAAATATTTTTTATTACAAATTAGCGATAAATTTAGTCGTGAATTTTTTTTGTGGCTAATTAGTTATGAATTTAGTCACGAATATTAGAGTTCATTGTTAAATTTTGTGATAAATATTTTTTTCGTGACTAATTAGCAATAAATTTAAAGACGGGAAATTTTTGAAACTAATTAGTGACGAAATTTACCACAAAATTTTTTCTCGCTAAATTTAGTAACAAAATTTGTCACAAAATTTTTTCATCATTAAATTTAGCAACAAATATTTAAGCTAATTAGTGATAAATTTTGCAACGAAAATACTTTCGTTGCCAATTAACGACAAATTTAGTCACGAATAAATTATTGGTCGCTAATTTGGCCAGGAGATTTTTTTTATCACAGATTTCATCGCTAAATTGTGACAAAACTCTTTTTCATCACTAAATTCATTGCAAAATAGCAATGAATTTTTTCCGTCTCCAAATTCCGTTATTAAAACCGTATTTTTTTGTAGTGTCAAACAACGTTACTTAACAAGATTGTCCATTCTTTATGAGTTCCTTGCAGCACTCATTAGTAATGTAATGAGTTCACTGGCTATTACATAACCGGATATTTGCTTACCATAGTGGAAGGTTATATTCGATCCTCACTTTTTCACAATCTCTTGATATACTAGTAAGGTTTTGAAGCAGTTGAATCGGATGGATACATATCGAAACAAACAATACCATAGCAATACAAAACAACATTATTAAAGCACCGTTGTGTGCATCTTACATCTTTATTTTTGTTCCTCTGAAAATAATTCTTCACCTCGAGTAGCTTGATGCTTCGTATCAGTGAAATACAGGGAGATTGTGTGGATTGCTAACATGAAATTCAACTTCAAAACAATGTTAATTTATGTGAAATGAAGTCCCAAAAATTTATGTTAAAACCTATTCTAGTAGAATAGTCGGAATTCATCTTTCACGAATTAATGTTTTAAAAAGGTTAAGATCATTATTTGATGAAACTTACAACTTGATTACCCAATAATATATGTTTGAGAAACAATATTTCATTTTGTGATTGATACATTGATTAGTTGTTTCGCAATATATTTTCTACAAAATCTGAATAAAAATTTATTAGAATTTATAACTCACTAATAGTGTTAGACCACCACTCACGTCGACATGTTACCATAAAATCAAATATTTTTTGGTGATTTTGTCAATTAATTATTGGAAGAACTTGAATTTTGAATTCTTGAACCATCGTTGCTAAAAGTATATTATGCTGTTACAATAAAAATAATATCTAAGATTTGTTAAGGAGGTGAAAAATAAATTATCCCTTAAAATGTCTAAAAAAGATATCTCAATGTCCTTTTTTTGTAAAGTAAAGATATAGGGCTAATTAAATTTAATTAAAACATTTTTTTATCATAATGAAAGAGAACTAAAGAAATAAATTGAAATCCTTGAATAGGAATAGAAAGAGGGGGGGGGGAAGGTTATCGGAGGTGGATAACTGCTTGTAATGGTTTAAAAAGGCTGTGGTTGGTGGCCATGTAATGATATACGAAGGAAAGAGATTGAGTAAGAATGAAACACATAATTTTAGGATTTGTCTCATGTAAATTAGAACAAAGGTAGTTTTTATATTTTAAATATTGGTTAATATGCCCACAAGTGACATTTGAATTTGAATTTAAATTTCAATTGAGAGGATAATGGGTGATTAATTCATTATCCCACATCCCCAACTTTCCCAAAAAATATATGATCTCTCTAATTATTGTCAAGTAAGAAATATGGAGATTGGTAAAAGACTCATCTGAGGGATCGAAAAATTTCGAGTAGAAAATTTTTACGTTATTGGATTCACTAGGACGCCGTGATATTGTGGTGGAGATTCGATTTCGTGATCATCATCCTGACTACGAAATTTTTTGAGAAAAATTTCGTGACTCTCATATTCTCTATATTTATTCACTAAAGTACACCCGAAATTTAGTATTTTAATTTTTTAGAAAATTACCAAGGTTCTGCTAGTGTGAAATAAATTTAACATTGGTATCAGAACATTATTAGATTTATTAAAAATTTCTAGAAATTTTTGTAGGTATAAAAAGTGTAGAGTAAAAATTTAGAGTTCAGATCATGAATGAGTTTCATGAATCTGATGATATAATGAGATTACCCATGACCTATAGATCACGAATATGATTTTCATTGAATTTTTTTTTAGCAATTTTAGGCCATTAAATGTCCGGTCAAATTTTCCGATCATGAATAGTGGCCAAGACTTTAGAACTTAGATTTGTCGAGTTTAAAAACAAATTGTTCTATGAAAATGCTCTACAAATATTCATCATGTTTTGATCTCCATTTTTGACATATTAATTGTGAGTTTTGATTGTTGGAAAATGGACTTTCTCCGTTGGCCACGAAGGGCCATGAAGGGGAATTTCAAATTACAGTGATTAGAGCTTGAATCTTCCAATAAATCTGTTTAGAATGAATTTGGAAGTTTGATTGTAGTTTCCAAGTGAAATCAGTGCTCAAAAGTGGTCGGAAAATGGGCTTTCTAGCAACCGGGTTACGCGTATTGAGTGTAGACCTGTCGAGGGAATAAGAATTGGCCCATACCCATAGCCATGCGAAGTACATGCGTGCTGAGGCGTGTGACGTGCATAGGGGCTGGTGCATGAAATTCATACGCACTGAGGCACGTGAATATCAAGGTTAGCTTAACCCGTTTCTGTATCTCTACCTAGGATGCGAGATTCACGTGTGCAGGCATGTGGCCCATGCCCTGCACGTCTAGCACGTGTACCAGAGTGCAGCGGCACGTGCAGGTGTGTGGAGTGCCGCCACCAGCTTGTGGGACCTTTGGCGGTGCGTTAGGTCATTTCGGATTGATTTATTAATTATCTTGAGGTTCCCGCATCATTAAATATGACTTTTTTTGGCTTTTTGTATGCTGAATCTAAATCCAGATGGTAAGATGCGATCTTGAATCATGGTATAGGATGTCGATTGACTCATACGCTCACTTTGAAGTCTATACTCGAATCATTTAAAAATTATTAATTCGTAGAGCACATAAAATTATGAGAATAAGTATCATATGTAACTAATATCTCTTTTTTTATGTAATAGAGACAATGACTGCAATAAAAATATTCGTGCTTGATCTCGTGAAGGGAGACAAATTGAACTATGATAACTATGAGATTTAGTACCAAAAGGATTAGTTAGCCTTCGAGGAGGAAGAACTAGCTGAGCTTCTATCATATGAGATGAAGGACTTCAGGAAGGGTACCACGCTTCAAGCAAGATGGGATCGGGAGGTATTTCGTGCATGGAAGAAAAAGGATGGCCAGGTTAGAACAATCCTTCTGAGTAGCATATATGATCATATGATCCCGGTTTACTAGTAGTATCCTATTGAGATATCGGTCTAGCTTGTCTCAAAGAGCATTTTGACTCCCGGTCAACTCCTAAGTTGAGCATTATGACCTATAAGTTTATTACTTATAAGAAGAGGCAACATCATAGCATGAAACAGTATTTCATGCACATGTTTAGTCTGATCGCTTCTTAAAAGAATATGGAGGAGCCAATATCTAATGAGATTTATGACTGAGAGTAATCCAGTCTCTATCAAACTTCTGAGATGTTGTTAAGACTTACCTCAACACAATGAGAGTATTCGTACTTTTATTGGAGGGCATTTTCAAACTCTTTTTGTATAATATTTTATGTATGCTTTTCTAAAGTCGAAACCTATATTTTGAAAATTATATTTTGAATGTTAAACATTTATTCGTCCCTTACATATTTGGATTTTAAATTATTTTGTAAGTTGGATTTCTTAGCTGGAAAGTGGTATCATTATAGTCTGGCGGGATCTTGGGGTGTATGTTAGTGATTTCACATTTCTAGATCCAACGGCGGTTGTCACATATTTAGACTCAAGGATTAGGGCATGACAATTCGATTGGTATCAGAGCCAAAGTTTTAAGATGTTTTATTTAAAAAAATGAATGATTTTAAATGTTTCTAAAAATAGTTTTAAGTTTTTTTAAAGGTTACAGTGTGCTAAATGTCTTGACAAATTTAAAAACCTCATATGGGTCCTAGGAAGTGGAGTCATATCTAGATGTGAGTGTGTTAATAGTTTATTTGATTTAGTGAGTAAAGATAAGTTTCCCTTTTGTAGAATGCAAATGGCTTCACATCGAAAAGCAAAGAACCGGATTGAGATCTCTCATTCTAAGCATGAGATTGCATCATCATCCTATGCACCAGAACCTTAAGTTGCTCCATTCGAGATTCCTCTACCACTGTTGTTGTATTCCAATAGTGTAAGGAATGGTAGGGCAAGTATGGTATTCAATTCCAAACCCAAATCCAAACTCAAATGCAAACTTGTCCTCCACCAAACATTGCCGCCAGCAAGCACTCCCTTAGCGCTGGTAGTTCCTCCTCCACTGGTACTTCATCAACTATCCATCTAATCATTGAGCTATCCAAGTTGATCAAAGAAGCAAGACAACTGTGCACCAGAACCTTCAGTTGCTCCATTTGAGATTCCTCCACCACTGCTTGTTGTATTCCAATAGTGTATGGAATGGTAGGGCAAGTATGGTATTCAATTCCAAACCCATATCCAAATGCAAATGCAAACTTATCCTCCACCAAACACTGCCGCCAGCAAGCACTCCCTTAGCGCCGGTAGTTCTTCCTCCACTAGTACTTGCATCAACTACCCATCCAATCATTGAGCTATCCAAGTTGATCAAAGAAGCAAGACAACTTGACTATGAGACCTTCTTGGGCACTAGTGATGCTACGGTAGCAAAGGATTGGATTAGCTTAACACAAGAAATTGTGGCTGATAGGAGATTGGATGATGAGATGAGCTTATGGTAGCTGAGAGGTTGTTTGATAAGAGTACTCACATATGGTGGGAGAATTTAAAGAGGAGATCCTCTACTCTAATTACATGGAATGAATTTCTTAGGGAGTTTGATGAGAAGTACTACATTGGATTTTATCAGTATTTAAAGAGGAAGGAATCTTTTCACCTTAAGCAAAGGAATAAGTCAGTGGCAGAGTATGAAACTCAGTTGAGAGAGCTATCTATGTTTGTTCTGGAGTTTGCGGCCTCTGAAAAATATTTGTGCTCTAAGTTTGAAGAAGGGCAGAACTTGAGTATTAGATAAAAGATATCGGTTATTGAGGCACATATCCTGAAAAGATGTCTTGCAATGAGCCTTGAGGACTAGGACGATGGTCGAAGAGAGAGGAAAGGCTAGAGAGGCCTATGGAAGGAAAAGGAGATCCAAGTCCATTTTGGGTCAGAGTTTTAAGAAATATAAGAAAACAAGTTCTCATAGTAGTGCCTCTATCACGGGATCTGTTGACTTTCCCCAAGGCCAACACTTTTTCAAAGAGGGTGTCCTAAATACTAGTGCCATGTTCGGAACTAAGTTGATGGGAAGTAAGAAAGATCCTTACAAGAATTGCAAGAAATCTTATTTCAGACCTTGCAACAAGCCTAAGAAGTGCTACCATTATGGAGTGGAGGACCATCTCCAAAATGCTTGCCTCGAATTGGGTTTAAAAGGCCAAGGAAGTCAACAAAATTGAGACCTTTCTAGTGGCCCTAGGGGTAGACCAGCCACCACATCCATAACTCCCTCCAATACTACTCCAAGAATGGGGACCGAAAACAATACCATGGCTACCAATCCCTAATATCCTCAGCCTCAAACCTAAACTAGGATATATGCAATGATTAATGAAGAGGCACAAAACAGCCTCGATATTATCAGAGGTAAATTTGGTTAAGGAAAAATTTAATGATCTAAAAAACATGTAATTGATGTTACATGATATTGAAAGTAATGATGATTATTTTGGGAGAATATTTATCATAGTTGATGTTTATATATGATTTGATGCAATGGAATAGGAATCGTATATGAAATGTGTGTCATAAGATTTGACTAATAATCACTTGATAGTATATGTTAATATGCATAATGAAAATCTTTGGCGACGATGCCCGCATACTCATTGACATGAACTCCAATAATTCCTTTGTTAGTATAAACTTTGCTAGGCATGCTTATAATCTCTTGACTCCACTAAAGGAAGAATTGTTGGTGATTATACCTTTGGATAAGCAATTAGCTAGAAGTATTGTTTACAAAGACTGTGATGTACGGCTAGGAAAAGTGATTCTTGAGGCAGACTTGATTCTGTTAAAGATGAGGGACTTTGATGCTATATTGGAAATGGATTGGTTACACCTTCCATGAGTGTCTATGTATTATTTTACTAAAGAAGTAAAATTTCGAAAACTAGTATGCTAGACACTTGTCTTTGCCGATGAATGTCGAGTATTACTGACTTGTGTAATCTCAACAATAGAACCTAGTAGGTTGGTGTACAAACGGTATGAAGCATCACAACTATACAGAGTCCCACTTTAGATGATATTTCAGTAGTAAATGAGTTTTTCGATGTTTTCCCACCTCTAGACCAGGAATTCGATTCAACTATTGATTTACTCCCTATCATTGCACTCATCTCCATTTCTACCTTATAGAATGGTAGTTGTAGAATTCACAGAGTTGAAAGTGCAACTCTAAGAGTTGCTAGATAAGGCATTCATTCAACCGAGCTCCTCCTTTTGTGGTGCACCAGTTCTATTTGTGAAGAAAAAAGATGGTACTCTTAGGTTACGTATTGATTATCGACAACTAAATAAGTCACCATCAAGAACAAGTACCCACTTCCTAGAATTGATGATCTTTTTGACCAGCTTCAAGGTTCATGAGTGCTTTTAAAAATAGATTTGAGGTCAGGTTATCATCAATTGAAGATCAAGGAGAGTGATGTGCATAAGATAGCATTTAGGACTTAGTATGGAAGTTACAAGTTTTTGGTGATGTCATTGGGGTTGACAAATATCTCTACTGCTTTTATGGATTTGATGAATATGATATTTCACTCATATTTTGATAAATTTGTGAATGTATTTATTGATGACATATTCGTGTATTCAAAGAGTGATGAGGAATACTCAGAGCATTTTAGACTTGCTTTGTAAATTCTTCGAGAAAAACAATTGTATGCTAAGTTTTTCAAGTGTGAATTTTGGTTGAGGAAAATTGGATTTTTGGTACATATAGTATCCGTTAAAAGAATATTTGATGATCCAAGAAAAGTTGAAGCTACTTGAAATGGAAACGTTCAAGAAATGTGATAGAGGTAAGAAGTTTTCTTAGGTTGGAAGGATGTTATAGAAGATTTGTTGAGTGATTTTTTAGAATTGCAGCTCCATTGTCCAAATTAACGAGAAAATGAATAAAATTTGAGCGGGATGATAAGTGTGAAACGAGTTTCGAGGTACTCAAGAAGAGGTTAACATCCACTTCCATCCTTAGTCTCCTAATGAGTGGAGGTAGAAATGTGGTTTGCTAGTAAACAAGAATTGGGAAGTGTGCTAATGCAAAATAATAATGTGGTAGTCTATGCCTCCCATTAACTAAAGAAGCATGAAGAGAACTATTCTACCTATGATTTGGAGTTGTCTGTAATTGCATTTGCCTTGAAGATATGGTGACATTATTTATATGGGGAGACTTGTAGGATCTTCACCAATCATAAAACTCTAAAATATTTGTTCACACTAAAGAAGCTGAACTTGAGGCAAAGAAAGTGGTTTGAGTTGATTAAAAACTATAATTTGATGATAGATTACTATCGCAATAAGACCATATTATTGTTGATGCTGTGAGTCGGAAATCTTTGTCTATATTGGACTCTCATGGGAATTCTTACATTTCTTGCTTGATTGGAATCCGAGCCCTTGGGGTTAGAGTAGCAAAGGATGATCAGGGAACATTGCTGGCTAGTTTTGTGGTAAGGCCAATCTTAGTAGATCATATTTGAGAGCTCCAAGCTGTCAATGACGAATTGAAAATGATAGTTGAAAAAAATCCACAATAGTGAAGGGGGTGAGTTTAGAATTCGAGATAATGAAATACTTGTGTTTAAGAATAGAATTGTGTTCCTAAAGACATTAATATTTGTAAAGCTATATTTGAGGAGGCACACGTATCAGCTTTATACTATGCACCCAGGAAGTACAAAAATATACCAATCAATTAAGGAGACTTATTGGTGGTCTTGAATAAAAAGGGAGATTGTTGAATTTGTATCTAAGTGCTTAGTATATTAACAAGTGAAGGCGGAACACGAAAGATTTGCTAGTGTTCACCAACCATTGATGATTCCCAAATGGAAATGAGAGCATATTACTATGAATTTTGTATTGGGTTGCCACGTACATTGAATAGGTATGATACTATTTGGGTGATTGTAGATTGTCATCAAGTCAGCTCACTTCTTGTTAATTGAAAACACCTATTCTTTGGAGAAGCTTGCTAAGTTATACATTGATGAAATTGTGATACTTCATGGGGTCCCGGTGTTGATCATGTCTGATCATGACCCTCATTTTAGCTCTCGATTTTGGCCAAAGTTACAAGAATCCTTAGGTACTCAATTGAAGTTTAGTACTATCTTTCACCCTCAAACCAATAGACAATTAGAACGCATAATCCAAACACTAAAAGATATGCTTAGAATTTGTGTAATAGATTTCTAGGGTAGTTGGGATAGACATATTTTTTTTTTATAGAGCTTGCTTATAATAATAGTTACCAAACTAGCATTACAATGCCCTCTTATGAAGCCTTATATGGATGAAAGTGTAGAACTCTATTGTGTTAGGATGAAGTTGAGAAAAGGAAGATTGAGAGTGTAAGGTTAATTGAGACCACTATTGAGAAGGTAAAGTTGATCAGAGAGAGGATAAAGGCAACTCAAAACTGACAAAAGAGCTATACTGATAACAATAGACGATCTTTAGAGTTTGAAGTAGGAGACATGGTGCTTTTGAAAGTATCCCTTTGGAAAGGTTAATTTGATTCTGAAGATGGGGAAAATTAAATTCTCGTTAGATTGGTCATTTCAAGGTAATTGCGAAGGTTAGAAGGGTAGTTTAACGATTAGAATTACCCATTCATAATGTTTTCATGTCTTGATGTTGAATATATACGTGCTAGATCCCTCTCATGTTCTTGAAGCTCCTCCAATTGAGTTGAGAGAATATTTGAATTTCGGAATCCAACCAGTAACCATCCTAGAGAAGCAAGTTAAAAGGTTAATAAATAAGCAAATTCCAATTGTTAAGGTCTTATGGAAGAACAATCATGTAACGGACTTGGGAACCTAAGGAAGCCATGAGAAAGCAATATCCCCACTTGTTTAAGAAATGATTATATAATGCAATTTTGAGAACAAAATTTTCTTTTAGAGGGGTAGGAATTGTAATGCCAAACAAGTCAGGATTGTAATGTTGACTCTAAATAGACTATTTAAAAATTTTATATTTTGTGAAAACGTGAAAATATAATTAATTTAGATATAAATATGAGTTTTGCACTTTCGGCTATCCAGAAACTCCTTAGGCACTTGGTTGGTAGACCTCCAATTTTTAAGTTCCCAGTTACTAGAGTTCTTAGTTGTTAGAGTGCTCAGTGTTGGTAAAATTTGAATCTCTATGAGAAATTGAGTTATTCAATAAAGTTTTAGCTTGGTGAATTATTTTTTCAAATTTTGATTTCCTAGTCAGTGGAGACTATTTCTATACATTCCAGCATCTTTTCGTACATTGCTACCTGTCGGTACAAAATTTCCAATCATCTCTCGATATTAAAGCATTTGCACTAAATCTTTCGATATATGTTTACCTCTCAGTAAATGTCTGCTGTTTTGTAAATGAAAACCTTATCGGTACACTCTCCCCTACCTCTTTGGTATGTATTATGAAGTTATAGTCTGATGGTATATTGTGAGGTTGCAGCCTTTCAGTACTTGGTGAAACTTGTAGGCTCTTGATACATTTTCCCTATATACTCCACATATAATTACCTCCTCGACTTGAGTTTCAAAATTTCTAATTCTTCTTGGTATCATCCAAGAACCTTTCAGTACATTTTATCCGCTATCGATATACTCCAAGTACCTATTGGTGCTTATAATCATGGAGATATTTTCTTCCAATTCACCTCTTTGTAGCGTTGAAGATTTGAACTCTAATACTTGAAGACACTCAAAAAGCTTTTTCGGCCATACCATTCAATCTCCTTGATTATATGATACACAATATATATTATATCTCATATTTTTAATATTCCAAAATTTTAATATTCTAATTTATTTTTCATAAATTACATTTTCATTCCAACTTTTCATGCTCATCACTGAATACATTTCCTCAACAAAACAAAATTTCAAGTACTTAAACCCATGGAGTTAACCTTCTCAAAGATCCAAAGGGACATATTGGATATTTTGTGCAATTTGAATGTGTAACAGGACTAATGAGCAAATATTGTAAATGGATTTGAGGATAAAAGGATAAGTGAGATTCCAAAACCCATGAAAACCCAAATTTAATCTTTCTCTCTACACTATTTTTCTTCTCTTCTCTTCCAAATCCAAATCGATCCACCTCCAAAACTCAAGATTAATGATTCTAAACTATTCATCCAAATCCCCAAAGTCAGATTTTGGTATTGAATTTGGAAAGGTTTAAGGATCTAGAGTTCCACAAAAATGGGAGAATCCAAGGGTTTGATGTAACCCAAATGGAAAAGATCCTTTGGAGATAAAATCAAGATATAATAATCATTCTACCTCAAGTTTTAGTTTGCTTACCTATTTGTCCATTTGGATTTAGAGGTTTTTGAGTCACAATAAGTAAGAAAAAATGGTTTGAATGTTAGGGTTTATAGGTTGAAGTAGTTTAATTTATATTGATAATTTTGGTTACTTGATGGTCACTACATAAAAATAGGCTTTTAGGTACAAAAATAGCGATGAAAATTTTAAAAAAATTCATCGCTAAAAACATTAGTGACGAATTTAGCAACGAAAAATTTTTTATCGCTAATAATGCATCGTAAAAATTTAATGACGAAAATTAGCAATCCGTCGCTAAATTTAGCGACGCAAATCTAAAATCCATCGCTAAATTTAGCGACAAATAATTTTTCGTTGCTAAAATTCGTCACAAAATTTAGCAACGAAAAATTATCCGTCGCTAAATTAGCGACAGAAAAAAATCCGTCGCTAAAATCCATCACTAATTTAGGAGCAAAAAATTATCCGTCTCTAAATTAGTGATGAAAAAATTATCCGTAACTAATTTAGCGACGAAAAATTATCCATCACTAATTTAGCTACAAAAAAAGTCCGTCACTAAATTAAGACTAAAAATTAGAATTCGTCATTGATTCCAAATTCGTCAGAATCCAAAATGCCCAAGGAGCGCACGTGCCTGGACGGGCCCCTGCCCACCCGAGCCAGCACTAGCCTACAAGCGTGCCTGCCTGCAATAGCGACGAAAAAATTATCCGTAACTAATTTAGTGACGGAAAAATTATCCATCACTAATTTAGTTACAAAAAAAGTTCGTCACTAAATTAAGACGAAAAATTAGAATCTGTCGCTGATTCCAAATTAGTTGGAATCCAAAATGCCCAAGGAGCGCATGTGCCTGGACGGGCCCTTGCCCACCCGAGCCAGCACTAGCCTGTAAGCGTGCCCGCTTGCAAGCTACGTGCCTAGATGGGCCCCCGCCCACCCGAGCCAGCATTAGCCTACAAGCGTGCCTGCCTGCCTGCCCGAGCCAGCACCCCCGCCTGCAAGCGCATCCGTCCACATGCCCGCTCCAGTGCGTTAAAAAATCAATATATTTAATCACAAAATATTTTTATTCGTTTGAATATATAAGAAATTTCAATAATGAGAATAGAAAGGAAAAAAAATCCAAAAATAGAAATGAGAGTAAGAGGAAGGAAAAAAAAAGTAAGAATAGAAAAAAAATGAGATTCAGGAGGAAGAAAGCAATAAAACAAATTATTATCACATAAGACTTAGCGGTAGTGTAGTGGTTGACTTGTTTTTTGTTTGAATCCTTTCAATAGCATTTTTTTAGCATTAAAAAAATGAAGCGCGGGCACCTGTGCGAGCATGCGCTCTCGCCTTCCTACGCCCGGCGCGTGCGTCCGGGTAGGCACGCCTGCGCGAGCACCCCTAGGCTCGCGCGCCTGCCTGTGCCCGGTGCCCGTGCGTGCATGCGCGGGCGCCTGCCTGCGGTTGGTGCCCATGCGTGCATGCGCGGGCACCCGTGCAGGCGCGGGCACCCGTGCAGGCTCGCGCCCAGGTAGACCCGTCGAATTAATATTAATTAAAAAATATTATAAAACAATAATAATTTGATTTGTATTATTGAATAAAATAATACAAATAAAATAAAAGATACCTATACAATAATAAAAAATATTAAATAAAACAAAAAAAGAAAAAATATATTAATTAAAAAATATATTAATATTATTCTTAGAAAAATAAAATATAAAAAATAAAAGAAAATGCTATTTTAAAATATTATAACATAATAAATTGATTTGTTCATATGGTTTTAAATAATAAAATTTAAATAAAATAAAATATATGGTTTTTTTAAAGATTTAAATAATATTATTCTTTTAAAAAATGAAATATAATATAATAAAATAAAATGTTAAATTAAAATATTATGAAATAATAATATGATTTGTTAATATAAATTAATAAAATAAAAAGAAAAATATTATATTAATATTACATTACCGACGAATAAAATTCATCGTCGCTAAATTAATTTTTTAATTTAAATATTATATTAATATTATATTTTATTTAATTATATATAAAAAATTTAGCGATAGATTGGGATTTTCGTCATTAAATTTAGCGACGGAAAAGAAATCCGTCGCTAAATTAATTTTTAATTTAAATATAATATATTAATAAAATAAACAAAAAAATAAAAAAAAATAAAATTCTATTTAAAAAATATTAAATTTTGCGACGGATTTTAAATCCGTCACTAAGTTAGTGACGGATATGAAAATTTATCGCTGAGTCAGCGACGGATAGAATTGGTTGTCGCTAAATTAATTTTTTAATTTAAATATTATATTAATATTTTATTTTATTTAATTATATAAAAAAAATTTAGCGACGGATTGGGATTTTTATCGCTAAATGTAGAGACGGAAAAAAAATCCGTCGCTAAATTAATTTTTAATTTAAATATAACATATTAATAAAATAAAAAGAAAAATAAAAAAAAATAAATTTCTATTTAAAACAGATTAAATTTTGCGAAGGATTTTAAATCCGTCGCTAAGTTAGCGACGGATATGAAAATTTGTCGCTAAATTAGCAACGGATATAAATTCATCGCTAAATTGGTCGTTAAATTCGTGACAGATATAAATTCGTCGCTAAATTAGCAACGGATTCTTTATTTATCGCTAAGTTACCGACGAATTTCTCGATCCATCGCTAAATCCGTCGTAAAATCCATCACTAATTTAATTTTTTTATATATAAATTTGTATTTTATATTTTGTTTTCTTCTTTTTTCTTTTATTTTATTATTTTATTATTCTTTTTCATTTTTATTTTATTTTTTTGAATTCATAGAATAGTTTAAAAATCGATAGCCGCCTAACCTAACTATCCGTATCATTATCTCCATTCTCTAAAAACTAATGTTTGATCTACTCAACAAATGAGATGGATCGTCGAACATGGATATATCATCTATTGTCTTCCTTATTGATAATAATAACAAATAAATATGAACAACTAAATTTTTAAATACGATTAAATTATATGAGAGAAGCGAACGAATATAGAAGATAAAAAACATAAATGGTGAACTTCACAACCGCGACACAGTTGAAAATATTTCCTAATAGAGTATAGAAAAAATTTAGTTACGAAGTTAGTCTTAAATTTTGAAATTTGAATAATAAATTAACGATAAATTTAGTCACGAATACTTTTTTTGTGGCTAATTAGCGATGAATTTAGCTATAAATATTTTTTTTGTGGCTAATTAGTGACGAATTTAGCCACGAATTTTAGAGTTCGTTGCTAAATTTAGAGACAAATATTTTTTTGTGGCTAATTGCGACGAATTTAACAATGGAAAATTTTTGTAGCTAATTAGCGATAGAATTTCCTACGAAATTTTTTCATTGCTAAATTTAGCGACGAAAGTTGTCATGAACTTTTTTGTCACTAAATTTAGCTACGGATAACTGTATCCGTGGTAAAATTTAGCCATGAAATATTATTTGTCGCTAATTAGCGACGAAATTTGCAATGAAATTTTTTTTTTCCAATTAGCGACGAATTTAACCACGAAAACTTTTTCGTCACTAATTAGTGACGAATTTAGCCCCGAATGATGTGTTCGTCGCTAATTTAGCCACGACTTCTTTTTCGTCGTAAATTTTGTGGTAAATTAGAGACGAAAAAGTTTTTGTAACTAAATTCGTCGTAAAATAGCGACAAATTTTTTCAGTCACGAAAATCCGTGGCTAAAAGCGTGTTTTTTTGTAGTGGTTGTTCCTTAGGTGTTGGACTAACTGATCGGTGCAAGACCCTTATTGTGGAGAAATCTTAAAATAACTACCCTCCTTTACATAGTGGGTGGATAGATTGCTGTGTTGTGAATGAGAAAAATATTTTCTCTTGGTTTCTAAAATTATTTTCTTAATTTGATTTTATATAATATTTTGTATGTGTGGAGTGTTCTTAAAAGTGTTATGTTTTAAACCGTGAGATCTATGCACTTACTAATATATCTCGTGTTATACTAAATTTTCCTATGAATAATTGTTGTTGGCTCATTAATTGAGATATTTATTGATTTTTCTATGGTACATAATATGACGTTTGCAAAATGGTGCATGCTTGGGGTGTGAACACCCATGTAAATGTCATGACCGGTAAGCTTCTATGGACCAATTCAAGGAGGCTTCATGGACAGCTTTGTTATATTTAAGGAGATAGGTGCGGTAGAAAGATGCCTCCAAGTTTCCCGTCAGCCTATTTGATTACATCACCTAGGAGGCCACGAGATAATGCTAAAATGGAGGGTGATATTTGTGACTAGTAATAATTGAAAATCTTTTTGCGGTTCCACCATTGGTTCATACCAAACCATTGATGGAGAGATTTTGAGGCAACCCCTTTGATTTAAAAAATGTGCATAGAAAATATTTATTAAGTTTTATGAAAACTATGATATTTGTTTAGAAATGCAAAGATGTTTACATCATATTTTTGTTGAATCAAAATATGATTTTGAAAATATTATTTAATATTCCCACACTCACCACTTTTTTACTTACACAACTACGCTATTACACTCGACCAACCGAGTATTTTATACTTAAAGTCCGTTCACCGTTAGCTAGATCCAGCCGAGGAGAGAGCTGCCCGGGACTAACTCTTGGTATTGATCCTTTCAGTTGTGGACTTTGAGGCATGTAAATGGACCGATTGGAGGACATTTTGAAACTCTTTTCGAATAATGTTTTATATGTGCTTTTCTAAAATTGAAACCTATATTTTGAAAGTTGGATTTCTTTCATGGGAAATGCTATCACTATAGCTTGATGGGATCTTGGAGTAAGTGTTAGTGATTACAAGCACTTCTAGATCATGCAGTGGTTGTCGCATGCTCAGACTCGAGGGTCGATGTCACATACCCCAATTTAGTTATAAGAAATAACTTATTATTAATAATGAAATGAGGATATTATCTAAAACATAGGAATTGGATATGAAATCGGATACTTTGAATGTTGAAAACCTAAGTTTGACCAACTTGCTAGAAACTAAATACCCTAAAAATGAGGTTTCTGAAATATTTAGAAAATAACGAGAAAAAGTTCTGGAAATTATTTCGTATATATCAAATAGGGAAAAACCTATTTTTCTAGAATTTTCCTAAGTTATTAGCCCTCCAAATAAAATCTAACAAAGTTAGTCATTTCAAGTTTTATTTTAAGAAAGAAGAGTTGACTTTTTATCCATAAGAAATTAGCTCCTGAAACTATTTTTATTAAATTCAAATGTGGGTATTTCCTTATTTAAGTGTAATGTTTTAAGTAAATGAACTAAAATAACATAAATACATTTACTTAAATAATATTATATGAAAATAAGGACCACCATAACTGTACCTGTGCTGAAGACCTAAATCTGGACGCATCACATATGCATGCGACGACCATGTGACCACCTTACCACCATCCAAACCGCCTCATCTTCTACCACCATTAAAGTTGTCAATTTGCATTTTACTTTCTTCATCCACTTGACACATGTCACTTTAAGTAGTCAATTTGCATTCAACCTCTTTTATCCACAAGACACATATTTGGACACTTCTCAATTGTATATTTTTCTCATGCCATCACATGACACATGGAAGGACACATGTCTTACATCTAGAACAAGAACTTTGCATGATCAACAAGTGTCCTAACACTTGGCAATAATCCATTACCCAACTTAACCTATCAATACCCCTTCCTCCTTCCATTTCCAAATCAATTCGGCCAAGAGGAAGAAAGAAAGAGAAAGAGAGAAAAGAGAGAAAGAGAAAGAGAGAAAAGAAAGAAAGAAAAAGAGAGAGGGAAAGAAGAAGAGAAAGAAAGAAAAGAAGAAAAAAAGAGTGAAAGGGAAAAAGCAAACTACTTAAGGATCTTAGTTGACTCTTTAAGGTGAGTATCCTTTATATTCATATATTTTTATGCATAACTACCGTGATTTTCTACTACAACTGTTATTTTTTTATTGCAACAACGATTTTTATTGCAATCATGATTTACCATTATTATAATGATTTTCTACTACTACATCAATGTATGTGTTTGTGATTGTTATATAAGCCGATATGCGTGGCCATCGCTCGAGCAAGAAAGGACGTTGTTGAATGTCAAAATAAATACTGGTAGCACCCCATTAATGTAGATAGGAGGTTTGTTCACTTAATGCGGGGGCAAGTGATAGCACTTGCCGAAAATGGATCTCGTGGGAGGGATAGGGAGATTATTCTTATGGAGATATAAGACGGAAGTAAACAGTTACTTGTTTTGTATTGTGTTATCTTTATATTTAATTATGCATGTTGTTGCTGCATAGAAAGTTTTCTCAAAAAAATTTTACAATAAAACCCTTATTATATAATTTTATGATGAATTTTTCTAGACATGCACACACGGATCTTGCTGGGCTATCAAGTTCACACCAAAAATTATTTTTAGATTCTATAGGAACAAAAATCAAACAGGATTAGATGAACACATAGAGATAGCATTATTGTAGATAACCTCTTTAGTATAGAAGTTTCGCTGCTTTGTCATGTATAAGATGACTTTTATAATATGCAGTGATTTAAAAAAAATAAAAAATCTACTAATGATTTCTATTACCATACAAGCGACTGAGCCCGATTGAGCCCTAATGAGAACCAGGCAGTCCGTCGCCAATAAAGCCTTGGTGAGGGGTGGATTTGTGGCGTGACAATTGAAAGGTATCAGAGCCTAGGTTAGGAAAACAATGATATTATGTAGGAACATTTGCACATGAGTATATATCATAATTAGGAATAATCATTATGTCTCATGAAGGTTTTCTAATATTGTTGGGAAATTTTATAGTAATGGATCCAGATAGAGATCAGATTTCAATTGAAGAAGATTATCATGAAGAAGTTGTAGTGAAATAAGTATATGAGTTCGAAATTTGAGTGCTAAGAGAATAACTAGATTATCAAGAGAAATGGCATCAATTCTTGATTGATTATTGTAATAAGGTAGACAAAGGGATTGAGTAATTAACTACGAAGAACATATCATTGGAGAATGAAAAATTGAGATCCACTATAGTTATCCAGAACTATAAAGACAAGATCCAAGATTTGCAAATGACCTTACATGATCTTTGTGATGAGGCAGAAAGAGAAATTGAGAACATAGCCAAAACTTAGTAGACTAGCCAAAATTTAGAACATAGTTAACTAAATCTCTTAGGGTTAAATCATGGGTATTGCTTAACGTGCTTTTGTTACTATTGCAGGATAAAAGTTATGTAATATAGTTGTTAAGGAACTGTATAGTATCGAGATGCATTAATATTATAAATCTTTTGCCATCATTTTGACATATTAAGTTCTTTCAATATTTTGAGCTTCCTTCTTGAAATATTTATATTAGGATGGTTAGAACGAGTTGACAACAAAACATTCAACTAACCAAACTTCAAATTCTTTGGATCAAGTGATTGCAATACTAGATAGCGTGTCTCAAATTATGGAACAATAAGCCAACAATATAGCTAACCATCAGCTCCCCATGACCTGTCACCAAATACTAAACAATCCGAGGATATTATCTTGGAACGATTTCTAATATTCCATCCTCCAAGTTTTGATGGTGGATATGGATATGATTAAAATGCTGAATTGTGATTAGAAGAAATGGAAGGAATTTTTATAGTATTAGACTATACAGATGAATGGAAAATTAGACTATATAGATGAATGGAAAATTAGACTAGCAGTATATAAACTTTTCGGGATAGCTAGAGAATGGTGGCAAACCATCTCATATAAGTGGGAACAAAATAATACCCTATATACTTGGGAAAATTTATTGAAAGAATTCAATGAAAAGTGTTATCCACTCCATATGCGAGAAAAACGAGAAGAATAATTTCTAGTTCTCACACAAGATTGTATGACAGTAGCTCAATATGAAACTAGATTTACGAAACTTTAAAAGTTTAACCCTTCATTAGTATCAACTGAAGATGATAGAATTAGAAGTTTTATTGGGGGATTACATTGGGAAATCCAAGATGCTTTAGCCCCTATCATCATATAAACATATTCTAAAGCTATAGAATTAGCATGTCGGGTAGAAGATAATAAAAATAAATGACAGGTGGGACTTAGTAAGAGAACTACTTCATCAAATTTGCAACAACGAAGGTTTCAAGAAGGTACTAAGGTACCAAGAAGGGGTTCAAATGATTCAGCACAAAGCCAAGTTATTATTAATCAAGAAAAAGGTATAGCAAGTCCTAGGATGCAAGAAAGACAAAAAGACTTTTGCAATTATTGCCAAAGGTTAGGACATAATGAGAATAAGTGTTGGCTAAAAGCTGAAAAATGTATAAAATGGGGAAATAATGAGCACTACATTAAAGATTGTCCCAAGACAGTAGGGAAGAGAAGCCCGCCTCAAGGTCAAAGACAACGCAATCAAAATAATAAATCCAGGATGTAAGGAAGAGTTTTTGCCATGAAAGGAGAAGAAATCCCTAAAGCATCCAATGTTGTGGAAGGTACATTTCAATATTCATAAGGTTAAGATATTATTTGATCTTGATTCCACACATTCATTTATTGCTCCAAGTTGATAGATGTTAAGATTGAAAAGTTGTCATACATATTGGAAGTAAGTACTCCAATAAGAAGTAATATGACTACTGAACTTGTAATTAAGTCATGTAAAGTTGAAATTGATAAACGAGAATTCCTAGCATATTTGATTGTCTTACTTATTCTGGATTATAACATTATACTAGGAATGGACTTATTTTCCTGGTATCAAGCAAAAGTGGATTGTAGAACAAAGGTAGTAAATCTTTGTATTCCAAGACAACTTGAAGTTGAATTAGTAGGAGACACATAGTTATATTTGGAAAATGCTCTGGAAAACTTTTTTTATAAAGGATGTATGGATATCTGGCTTATCTTATGAATCAAACCATTGAGAAAAAAATTGAGAATATCCCTATAGTGATAGAATACTCAGATGTGTTTCTTGAAGAATTAACCTCATTACCTCCAGAAAGGGAAATAGAATTTGGTATAGATCTTGCTCTAGGAGTATAACCGATATCTAAGACCGCATATAGAATGGCTCCTCTAGAATTAAAAGAATTTAAGGTACAATTGCAAGATTTACTTGAAAGAGGGTTTATTCGACCAAGTATATCACTATAGAGAGCTCCTATCTATTTGTCAAGGGAAAAAAATGGTATATATTACGATTATGTGTCAATTATTGAGGATTGAACAATGTTACAATAAAGAACAAATATTCCTTGCCTTTGATAGATGATTTGTTTGATCAGCTACAAAGTGCTAAAATTTTTACTAAGTTTGATTTAAAATAGGGGTATTATCAATTGAGAATAAGAAAAAAGGACATTCCTAAGATAGTATTTAGAACTCGATATGGTCATTACGAGTTTGAGGTCATACCTTTTGGATTAACTAATGCACCAGCTGCTTTCATGGATTTAATACACAGAGTATTTCATCAATACATGGACCATTTCATGATGATTTTCATAGATGATATACTAGTATACTCAAAATCAGAGGAAGAACACAAAAAACATTTGCATTGTGTGTTGTAAACTTTTAGAGAAAACAAATTGTATGCCAAGTTTAGCAAATACAAATTTAGGTTAGAAAAAAAAAATTACTTTCCTTGGTCACATAATATTTGTGGAGAGAATTTCTATTGATCCTTTTAAGATATAATCCATTTTGTTATGAAAAACACCAAGGACGGTAAGTGAGATATGAAGTTCTATAGGACTAGCCAGATACTATAGAAGTTTGGTGCAAGATTTTCGAAACTAGTTGGAATTTTGACAAGGCTAACTCGGAAGAATACTAAGTTTCAATAGAATAACGAATGTGAATGAAGTTTCCTTGAATTGGATAAAGGACCAACTATAGCATCAATACTTACCTCATCCAAAGAAAATGATGGATTTGAGGTTTATACTGATGCATCAAAAGAAGTTTAGATTGTGTATTAATACAAAAGTAAAGGTTATAGCATGTACATCGAGGTAATTAAAGTCTTATAAGCAAAACTGTTCCACTTATGATTTGGGTTAGCTATTATAGTCCTTGCCCTCAAAAAGTGAAAAAATTTTCTGTATAAGGTAACATTTGTGGTATTCATAGACAATAAGAATTTAAAATACTTATTCTCTCAAAAAGAACTTAACTTGAGGCAAAGAAGATGAGAAGAATATCTTGAGGACTATAAAAATATACTAACTCCTTTAGACCAGGTAGTCCTGACAGTAAATCCCAAGGAGGGTAGTAAGTCCATTGGTTTAGCCGATGTTCATAGGTGTATATTTAGGTTTTACGTCTAAAATTAAAACAATGAACCATATATTCTATAGAACTACTACCTCTTCGAGTTCTATATCAAGTTTTTCAAAAATTAAAGATATAATAAATAGTGAAGAAATAACAATTGAAGATTTTGAAAAATGAATAGATGAATGGGAGATACCCAAAATAAGTATAGATCAAATATATAAAACACCCAAAATAAATTTCTTTAAAACAGATTACGCCATTAAAATCGAAAAAACATATATTCAACTCTTAAAATCCTTTGGAAGCATACAACTATTTTCTAAAAAATCCTTTAAAAAATATATAACCAAAGATTATAAATATGTCCACATAGGATTAGTCCAAACTGGTTTAAGATCACTAACTGGGGAAGGACTAAACACCTCAATCCTATTAACTCTTAGAGATGTTTGGCACAAAAACTTTTCAGATTCCTTATTAGGAACTATTGAATCAAGTCTATGCAAGGGACCAGTTTCCTTTGACTGTTTCCCAAACTTAATAATCTCTTTAAATGATAAAAATATTCTAAAATTTTTGATTTTACAAATTAAAATATATAATTATGATATGATGGAGGGATCAATTCGGGTTGTTCTAATATACACAATACATTATAAAGCCATAACAACGGCCTTTGACTCAAAACATAAAATCTATCATAAGAAAGGAGAAATACTATTGCTCCAAACAGATATTACTAGGTCCAACTTAGTAATTCCAAAATATATTAGATTGGAAGAAATCACTCTTCCAAAAGATTGGATGTTGGAAGGAGCTATCCAACCAAAACTAGAAAATGATATTCCCGAACCAAGTACAAGAATAAAACAAATAACACAATATACTGATGGAAATGTAAAAATTAGTTTTGATAGACCATACTATACTTCCAAATCTTTTGATACATCATCTTCCAGTTATTTAGATCTGGGAAGAATATCAAAATTACCTTATGTTATAAACCTTTCCGATCTACCTCCTGTTATAAACCTTCCTGACAAAGCCCTAATAAAATCACCAAGATATTCCACATCAGACATACCTTCAACCTCTCTTAGAAATATAAATTTTGGAAAAAGTCACAACCAGTTTTATATGTATTCCCAAACAGAAAATCAAAATCAAGATCAAAACCTTTTTGACCCTACTTCTCCAACAGCTTTGGCTGTTACGGAAAATATAGGTAATGAGAAAGAATTACTTGTACTAGAAAAAGAATTAAATGTTTATGAAAAATATGATGAAAAATATGATATTTTTTATAAAAATATATTTTTGAAAAATATGATGATTTTGAAATAAACAAAGAATATTTGAATAAAGATTTTTATTCTGAAGAAAACAAAGAAAAAAGGGAATGGTATTTCAAAGCCTTTGGAAATGAAATGATAAAATCCAAGAAAAATATTATAAGTTTTGTAGAAAAATAAAATAAATATTTTATTTTTTACATGGTTAGAAATGTATACTAAAAGACATAAAATTAAATACTCATTTAAAACAGTCAATCCTATAACCACAAGAAGAAAAATGGCGTCATGGAAAACACCAGACAGTCAAAACATAGAGTCTGATCATCTGCCCCTTCGAACGACCAAAATTCCTATAGGAACAGAAAAAATAAAGGCAAGTCCTTATAAAAAATCTCAAGATAATGAATCAGTAAACTTAAAAAATATAATCATTCAAAATAATTATACAAACGTACATCTAAACTCAATCGAAAAACAACTATCCAAAATAGAAAAATCACAAACAACTGAAGAACACTTTGAGTCAAATAAAACAGAAAAAATAAAAAACTTTAAAAATCCTATTTCTAAACCCTATCAAATTTCTAATCAAGCACACCAAGAAATTAAAATAAATAAATAAGAATTATTGGAAGTTATAAAACTCCAGCTTAGTAAAATTGGGTCAACATCAGGATAAACCAATACAGTTGTCTCTGAAACACCTCAATCTGTAAACGAAGATGTTACAGTCCTAAATAAAACTATAGAATCCATCTCAGATGCTGAAGAAACTATTCACGAACAGGAACTTGAAATAGCCAAAATCCAATAGAAAACTCCTAAAACAGAATATGTTAAAACTAGATTATCTGAATTGGAAATAAGTAATCAACCTGAAATATTGGTACAACCCAAATATAACGCTAATTCTGTCTATGTATGGAACATAGATAGAATGAGTGAATATCAAATTCTTAATTTATTACAACAAATGATTACGGCTTCAAATGCATATAAAACCAACAAGCAACAACTGATAGAATAGTTGCAGAACTCCTCATAGTAAGATTTATTGAACAATTAAAAGGATGGTGAGTTTTCATATGACCAGGGATCAACAGTTAGGGATCTTAAATGCTATTCAAACTAGTGAAGAAGGTGAACCAATTTTGAATCATTTAGGAGATCCAATTCAGGATGTAGTTGTTACCCTGATATTTACTATAACTCTCTATTTCATTGGAGATTCATCCGATTTAAAAGATAAAAATACTGATTTATTATCAAATTTAAGATGTAAAAAATTAAGTGATTTTCAATGATATGAATCTATCTTTCTAATTAGGGTAATGCTTAGAGAAGACTCTAACCAACCATTTTGGAAAAAAAATTCCTCGTTGGACTTCCAACTTTGTTAGGGGAGAGAGTAAGGAATACTATTCGTGAAACATTTGAGTGTAATCAAGAATGTAGTAAAAAACACTTAAAGAAATTTTCTAAAAAAGAATATTCCAAAAAATATAAAACCTCTAATTACAAAAGACAAAAGGAGGATTATTATAAGAAATCTTATAAAAAATCCATTAAAACCCGAAAACATAAAAAGTAAGAAAACCCTTCAACATCAAAAACTTTAAAAGACATCATATGCTTTAAATGTAGGAAAAAAGTACACACTTCAAAATATTACAAAGTGTCCAAGAAAAGAACTTTACTTAGATGAAGAAATTCTAAGTAAAATATCGGCTTTATTAGTAGAAAGCTCTAACACTGAAACAATTAATTCATAAAACTCTACTAGTAACCCTCAAATCAATGAATTAGATACTAGTTTATCAAAAACAGCATAAGATTCAGATTTAAATGGGATAAATATGTTAACCAAAAAACAAAATCTAATCTTAGACGCTATACAACATATAAACAATTCTGAATTCCAGAAAAAATGCTTGGATTAATTAAAACAATCTTTAGACGAATCAACAATTAAACCCCCAGAATTAACTTCTACTAGTACTGGAATATATGACCTTACTTCTATACTTAGTAAGAGAAAATTCAATAAAAAATCAACTAGAACCATCCAAGAAGTACAAGAAAAAATAAAAATGATTAAAAAGGAATTAAAAGATCTAAAATAAAGGCAAACGGAAGACTCCAAAACAATCTCATTCCTATTAAGTCAAGTGAAAAATAAATCTACAGATATTGAATCAAGTAGTGAGGATGAAAATCTGGATGAAGATCCATTGGATTCCCAAACCATAGAATATCTTGAAAAAACCCATAAAAAAATTTCTGAAGAAATTCTCTTTGTTCTAAAGGAAATAACTTCCAGAAAGTACCTTATAAAAATAACCTTAGTATTATCCAAAATTTTCAAAATTGATACAATATCTCTCTTCGATATTGGAGTAGACTTAAATTGTATATAAACAGGAATCATTCCTAAAAAAATTTATGAGAAAACCAGTGAAAAATTATATTCCGCAAATAATTCCAAAATGGACATAATTGCTTAAATGAAAGATTTCTGATTAAAACATCATTTTCCTAGTAACTGATTTTCGACATACAGTAATACTAGGAACACCATTCATTAATTTAATAACCCCTTTTAAAGTGACTTACCATGAAATCAGTTTTAAAACAAAACAAGAAAAACTATTCTTTCCATTTTTTGAAGAACCAAAAACCAGAAGTTTAAACATTGTAAAAGTAGCCTCTCTCCA
The DNA here is from genome assembly GCA_033439265.1 of Dillenia suffruticosa. NCBI lineage: Eukaryota > Viridiplantae > Streptophyta > Magnoliopsida > Dilleniales > Dilleniaceae > Dillenia > Dillenia suffruticosa. The sequence continues at coordinate 13,837,593 of JAVTVX010000034.1, read as the reverse complement.
TATAACTCAATAAAACTATTAATACAAAGAAAACAATTCGATAAATGTCATTTAAAACAAAATATTAATCTTCAAATAATTGAAGAACAACTAAAACATGAATCCATAAAACAAAGAAATTTCGACTTTCAGAATTTAGTCGAAAAAGAAATTTGTTCTGATCTTCCAAATATTTTCTGGAATAGGAAGTAACATTTGGTTGACCTATCATATGAAAAAGGATTTGACGAGCGAAGTATCCTTACTAAAGCAAGACCAATTGAGATAAATGTTGAGTTGGAACAATACTGTAAAAAGGAAATTCAAGACCTTTAATCCAAGGGATTAATATCAAAATCTAGGTCTCCATGAGATTGCGTAGCTTTCTATGTTAATAAAGTTTCAGAAATAGAAAAAGAGACTCCAAGACTAGTTATAAATTATAAACCTTTAAATGTAACTCTAAAATGGATCAGATATCCAATTCCAAATAAAAATGATTTATTACAAAAGTTTAATTCTGCAAATATTTTTTTGAAGTTTGATATGAAATCAGTATTCTCGCAAATACAAATCCATCCTGATCATAGATATAAAACAACATTTACTATTCCATTTGGGCAGTACGAGTAGAATGTGATGCCATTCGGATTAAAAATACCCCTTCTAAAATTCAGAGAATCATGAAAGATATATTCAATGCATATTCTGAATTTTGCATAGTATATATTGATGATATGCTTATATTCTTATTATCAATAAAACAACATTTTAAAAATCTTAAAACATTCTTTTATGTTTGTAAAAAGAATGGTCTAGTATTATTGGCACAAAATATTTTTTTGTTCCGAACAAAGATCAGATTCTTTGGTCATCACATAACTTGCGGGATCATAAAACCTATAGAGAGATCCTTGGAATTTGTCAACAAATTTTCAGATAAAATCTTTAACAAAACACAATTGAAAAGATTTCTAGGAAGCCTAATTATGTTTTAGACTTCTTTTCCAATATAAACAAAATAGCTAAACCATATCATAATAGACTTAAAAAGAACCCTAAACCATGGACGGAAGAACACACTGAGATTGTCCGCTTTATTAAAAAACAGGTATTAGAAATAACATATCTCCACATGGCAAATCCTAATTTTCCTAAAATTATAGAAACGAATGCTAATGATATTGGTTATGAAGGAATCCTAAACAAATCCAGAACAATAGAGAAGTCATAGTACAATACATTTCTGGTCATTGGAATAGAGCCCAAAAGAATTATTCTACTATTAAAAAGAAAATTCCGTCTATTGTTTTATGTATTACAAAATTTTAAAGTGATTATTAAATCAACAATTTTTACTCCGTATTGAATGTAAATCAGTCAAAGAAATCGTGCAAAAAGATATTCAAAATATAGCTTCTAAACAAATTTTTGCAAGATGGCTTGCTATTTTATCGATACTCGATTTTGATATTGAATATATTAAGGGAGATAATAACTCTTTACCAGATTTTCGAACCAAAGAATTTCTACAAAATAGATAAAATCTCTATAAAATTATTTGATATTTTATGTAGTTGTCATTCCAAGCACTAACGGAGATGAGACATAAAATCCACCTTATGAGAGCTGAACTCAAGGCTCTAAGAGAACGACACAAGCATGAACAGCGATGGAGGCATTATAACGTCCTTTACATAAGGATCCAAAACTTCGAATGTCAAATCTGGCTCCTAAGACACCATATGGAGAGATTTGCATTTTAAAGCTCTAAAATTATTTTGACTTGTGCAGATAAAATGCCCCGTAAACCTACAGGCAAAAAGAAGGCCAAGGCCGAAACAGAATCCTCAGTAAAACCTATTTCCTCTACTAAACCCATTAAATCGTGGTATAAGATGGTTACAGAAGAAGAGGAAATTGAAAAAGGGGCCAAGGCCCAAAACGAAACCCCAATCAAAACAAAAGCCCAATCTGAGGATAGGCTATCCTTGATCCAGAGATAGGTCGAATCGATTCCAGAAAAACTAGAGCTATGGAGTCCGGAGTTATTTCGTACCCTTAAAGCCTCTATGAAAATGATTTGATCTAAGAGTCTAATTTCGGCCCAAGGGACACGTAAAACCCCTTTTCTAGTTTCTAAAACCGAGAAAGGAGAATGTTTATCCTCTAAAACCCTTTCTCAAAAGGATTCAAACATTTTGGCTACCACTGGTAGTAAAACACTTATTTTGATGGACCAAAACCTATTAAAACTCCAAGTTTTATTGAAAAACCTTTTACTCAAAATATTTTATCGATTGATAAAAGATTTTTCCATAAAGATCTTTTCTAGATCATGGAAGGATATTTTCTAAAAAAAAAAAAATTAGTTTTACAAACCATGCAATCTTTCCAAAACTGTTGAATATTATCAAACTATTGTAGAAGTTACAGAGAGTGCTGAATTCAAACACTTTAAGTTTTGCTCAGATCAGCAAAACCATGCATACTCTACTTGTAAAATTTTGAAAGTTCTTCATCCTTATGATTGGAGACAAGAACTTTCTAAACCTAAAACCTTCCTTGCAAACCTTAGCGTCAAAATAGACTTTTGCCCAATTTTCTCCTATTGGGACTACGTACAAGCCTGGTATAGCACTTTTCTTATTCAAAACCATAAACATACACATTCATGGTTATTCTTTTTCCATTATATAACCCAAATATAAAAATACCCAGCTTGGTTCCCACATTGGTGGAAATTCTTTGGATCCATGCCCGATGTTCTTATTCCATCAGTCACGAAATCCTTTGGTCTATTTAAAACCCAGTATAAACCTGTAGAAGTAGAAAAGAAATTTTCATCTCTATATTTATTCTGCACTAAATTCTTCGTACCATGGTTAGCTAATGGTACTTGAATTATGCTGACTCTAATGGAACCACTATTCTTTTGAGAAAATTCAAAGTTAAGTGGTGGAATTTCTTTAGAGTCTTAGATAAAATCCTAAAACCTATTGTTTCCAATTGGCTAAAAACAAATGGGTTTTTACATATGAATCCTTCAGATAAAACATTTTTAGCCCAAAATCTCATGTCTAACCCCTTCTGGCCATGGCAAAAACCAATGAGAAATATCTCCAAATCATGGAGCAACTACTCCAAAGTAAGAAAGGATCATCTTCCAGATTCGAAATATCCAACTCTAAGTCAGAGCCCATGGCCGACCTTGGCAATGATGATTTGGAGGTTTTTGATGCATTATCTTCACTAAAACAATTATATAAAAAAATTTAGAGAAAGGCTGGATGGGGTAAAAATTTTACCCATACAAAATTAGCCCAACAGCTCGATGGGTTGAAGAAAGGGCATCCCATAAAAAAAATGTGTAGCCAATCAGTTGTCCTAAAACTTTTAAAACTTTTAAAGGTCAATCACTTATCTTAAAACTGATAAATCATTAAAGAAGAAAATATTTTGTAAAACAACCATTCAAAAATAGTCATTTCGATACTATTCACCATATACTATTCATACGATACTATTCATATGGTATTATTCATATGGTACTATTCATACGGTACTATTCATATAACACTATCAATACGGTACTGTTCACCCGTATTTCAGTAGTAGCACTTCATAATTTAAAGACCCCCTCTCTTGGGAAAGGGGGATATTACACACCTTGGGAGGATACTCCTTGGAGAGAAAGAGATGTTTGAGAGCATATTGGAGCATGATGGAATTTCTTAAGTGTTCCCTTAAAACACCCTTGAATGTTCACTTTCTTTCACTTTTCTTTTTTCCCTCCTTAGGAAAAACTTGTTATAAAAACTCATCAAGTTTGAGGCACAAGGATTTCATTGTAAGTTCTTTATCTTATGGATAAAGAATTTTATATTTCATTTATATTATCTATCTCTTTTCTTCTCCTAACTCTCTTTCCAGAGTGCGGTCAGCTCTGCTGCTCATAAATCTCTAGTTCTATTTTCTTTTATTTATTTATTTGCTTAAAGTGGTGATTAGTAGTTGGCTCTGCCGCCCAAGGATCCCATATTTTATATTTGTCTATATTTCCAGAGTGTGATGATTAGCGGTCGGCTCTGCCGCCTATGGATCACTAGCCTATGGTCCTTACTTTTATTTATCTATTATTATTTTTATTTGTCTGTCATTTATTTTGGTTTACTTCTCTATTTATTTGTTGCTTTTCATAATTATTCTTTTGTTATTTATTTATCTGTTTATTTATATCCTTTAGTTCTTGGGGCGTATTGTATTTACTTCAAAATTACACGTAAATAAGGACCACAAGAACTGTACCTGTGCTGAAGACATAAATCTGGACATATCATATATGCATGCACCGACCATGTGACCGCCTTACCACCGTCCAAACCGCCTCATCTTCTATTGCCATTAAAGTTGTCAATTTGCATTTTACTTTCTCCATCCATTTGAAACATGTCACTTCAAGTAATCAATTTGCATTCGACCTCCTCTATCCACATGACACATATTTTGATACTTGACAATTGCATATTTTTCTCATGCCACCACATGACACATGGAATGACACATGTCTTACATCTAGAATAAGAACTTTGCATGATTAAGTATCCTAACACTAATAATCCACAACTTAACCTATAAATACCACTTCCTCCTTCCATTTCCAAATCAATTCGGCCAAGAGGAAAAAAGAAAGAGAAAGAGAGAAATGATAGAAAGAGAAAGAGAGAGAGAGAGAAAGAAGAAGAGAAAGAAAGAAAAGAAGAAAAAAAAGAGTGAAAGGGAAAAAGCAAACAACTTAAGGATCTTAGTTGACTCTTTGAGATGAGTGTCTTTTGTATTCATATATTTTTATGCATAACTACTGTGATTTTCTACTATAACCGCACGATTTTTTTTACTGCAATAACTATTTTTACTACAATCATGATTTACTACTGTTACAATAATTTCCTACTACTATATCAATATAAGTATTTGTGATTGTTTTATAAGCCGACATGTGTAGAGATCGTTTGAGCAAGTAAGGATTTTGTCGAACGTCAAAATACATACTGGTAGCACCCCATTAATGTGGATATGGGGTTTGTTTACTTAATGCGGGGAGAGTGATAGGCCTTTTTGGAAATAGACCTATCACTACAAAAAAACACGGTTTTTGCCACGAAATTTTGCGACGGAAACTAATCGTCGCTATTTTGCGACAACTTTAACAACAAAAACAAATTCGTTGCCATTTTGCGACAAAATTAGCGACAAAATTTATTCGTCGCCATTTTGCCACAATTTTTGCGACGACGAAATACTTGTGGCTAAATTAGCCACGGAGAAATAAAATTCGTAGCAAAAGTCGTCGCTAATTAGTGACAAAAACATTTTCGTGGCTAAATTCGTTGCTGAAAATTTTTTAAATAGATAGAAATTTATTTTTCTTATTTTTCTTTTGAATTTAGTTTTTTTTAATAAATAGAAATTTATTTTTCTTATATTTATTTTGATTTTATTAATATATTATATTGAAGTTAAAATTTATTTTGGCTTAAATTTTTTATAAATAATTAAAGAACATATAATTTATATAAAATTTAAAGAAAAAAATTAATTTAGTAGTAATTGCGACGGATTTCCATATCCGTCGCTAGTTCGGATAGAAATCCATCGCTATTTTGGCAACGGATTAGAAATCCGTCGCCGTTTCGGCGACGGATAAATAATCCGTCACTGTTTCGGCGACGGATTCAAAATCCGTCGCTGTTTCGGCGACGGATTCAAAATCCGTCGCTGTATCGGCGACGGATTCATAATCCGTCGCTGTATCGGCGACGGATTCATAATCCGTCGCTGTTTCGTCATAATTCGTCGCTGTTTCGACTGTCGCTTGAATTTGTGAATTTTATTTTAATTTTATTATAATTTAATAATTTATATTAACGAATCATATTAATTTTTTATAATATTTTAATTTACATGTTATTATTATATTTCAAATTTTTAGGAAAATAATATGATTTAATTATTTAAAAAACCATATATTTAGTATTAATTAAAATATTATTTAATTAATTTAATAAATAAAAATTCCGCGGGCGCCGGCGCATGCACTCCCGGGCGCCTGCCTGGGCGGCCTGCGCGCTGGTCGCCACGTTATTTCTTAGCGACGAATTATGTCCGTCGCCAGCGACGGATTCATATCCGTCGCTAACTGGTGGCCAATTTTTTTATTATTATTTAATATTGTTATTTTATTAAATTATATAAAATCATCATACCCGAAATTTAGTAAAAATTTTGAAAATGGTCCTATTCGGGTTAAAATAAAATATAATTTATTTATTATATCAAATTATATTATATATTTATTATATAAATATTACATTTTACTTTTGTTATATTTTAAATTTATATATAAAATTTAGAGAGGAAAGGTGAGTAAATATTTATTATATAAATATTAAATTTTATAATAAAATTTAGAGAGTAAATGTGGGCCGGGCGAAATATCAAAGTGCATTTTGTGCTTCCAGCACGGGCGCCCGGGCATGCCAGCGTCGGCGCCCTCCCGCACATAAGATATATAAGATATAAGATATCAGAAGATAAACTATGTATATTTTTATTATTTTTGTTAATTTTATTAATGTAACTTAATATAATTTAATTTAATTTAATTAATTTGTTTGTATTTTTTATTAATTATTTTAAATTTTTATAGAATTTATATTTATAAATAAATAAATTGAGATATGCATGTGCTCACGCAAGAGCGATCGCGGGCGCCCTGGCTTGCCTGGCGCCCGAGCATGACACCGTGCGCTGCATGTACCCATGCAAGCCCCCGCGCATGGCAACGCAGGCGCCAGACCATGGGAGCACGGCACCCGCGCGCTACATGCGCGCATGGCAGCGGGGTCCACGTGGGGCCCAGGGATGGCAGTGGCAGTTGGGGCGCCCTTGTTACGTACTGATGCAGCGCGGGCGTCCAGGGATGCCACTACTGCGCGGGCAAGCTTGGCTTGCCCGGGCGTCCGGCCATGCTAGCGCAGGCGCCCGCGAGTTTAAATTTATAAATATTAAAAATTATAAATATCTATTTATAATTTTTATTTAAATTTATTATTGCTCTAGTTTTTAATATTAGAATTTGGAGGATACAAATAATATATTAATATTTGTAATTTTAATATTTATGAAGTTATAAATGTGTTTATAAATATAATTTGGATTCTTAGTGGATATTATTTTATTTTAGCACATTTTGAATTTTGAAAATATGTTACAAAAAAATGAGATTTAAATATTTTTTTCCGAGTCTAATTAATATTGAATACTTAATTTAAATTTTTTTTGGCATGGCGATAAATATTGTCCATAAATATTGTGGGAAGAAAATTTCTTTATCGATCACAAAATATGATGCCATAGTATGAGTACAATTTGAGGAGAAAAAAAATACCTATAGCATATATGCTAATATTTGAAAACTCAAAATAAATATAAAAAAAATACGATTATTTTTTTTTCAGAAAAATAGTGTTATCATATCTCATAAAATCAAAAAAATTCCAAATATATTTTTATACATGGAAAAAGAAAAAAAAAGCTCACTGAGCGCTTGATTGACGAAGTTTGCTACTCACTCACGTCGATCAAGTCCATCAAGGTTGACTTTCCTCGATGAAACATTCACCTTTCATCAATAAATAAACAAGGCTGGCTGGGGTTGGTCAAGTAAACCAAACCCAAAATAAACCCAATGTAAAGTGTAAAAAAAAAATCAAAAGAATAAAAATAAACTAACGGTAATTTTTGTTTTGAGAAAATATGTTATAGGTGGTGGTGTGTAAGTATGGGTGTTTAAAAATATTAAAGAAAATATTTTTTATACATCAAATTACAATCCATCATCCTCTCAATTTTCCTTCTTTCCTATTTTTTTTCTTTTCTCCTTTTTTCTTTTCTCTTGTTTGAAACTTTTTTCCTCCATCTTTCATTTTCCTCTTTTTCTTCATCTTCAATATAAAATCTTCAATATAAAATCATCCACAAATAAAAGTTTTGAGAAAAAAAATTGTTCTCAAAAAAATCCTGAAAAATAAAATGAAACTATAAGTAATAAAATTTAAAAATTACAAGAAAAATAAAACCTAAGAGTATATAAAAAAAAAATTAAATAAGACATACAAATACAAATACAAACTTGGTTTCGGCCCACTTTCTTTTGGGCTTTCAGCCCCACTTTCATTTGTGCTTGCTTTCTCTGCACCCGAGACAACTAAATATAATAATAAATATAATAATAAATATAATAATAAGAATAATAAGTAGATGAAAAAAATTAAAGAATGATATTTGACTGGTGGTAGAGATTAATAATCAGTAATTAATCGTGTAATATAAAAAATAAATAGAAAATGTCCATCTTCTAACTAAATTCAATTCTCATGAGTTAATTCAATTTTAAAAGTTAATTCAATTTTAACTAAATTCAAAATTTAGATGTTTTTTTTCATCCAAACAATTAAAGTCTACGAAATCATTCTGGGAATTCATTCTGGGAATTCAAGTCTTCTTCTTTGACAAAATAAAAAATGTACACATAAAATAAATAATTGTTAAATTTATTGAAAAATAAATTTAAACCTTACCAAAAATAAATTTGAAAGCTTAACAAAAATAAATTTGAAAGCGTAACCTTCTTTCTTCTTTTTCTTCTTTCTCTAGTCTTCTTTCTTCTTTCTCTATTCCTCTATTGAATTCACAAAATCTCATCACCTATAACCATTATAAAAGAAATTTAGCAATTTTCAATCAATAATATCAATAATATCAATAATATCAATAATATAATAATATCAATAATATAATAAGATGTCCGATAAATATTATAATAGAAAAAAACATCATTTATTGGGTGAGTAGATCATTTAAATTTAAATTGGGTGAGTAGATTTGGATTTGTTTTAATTAATTAAGAATTTCTAAGAAGAATCTAAAATATTAAAATTGTGACAAGCGATTTCTCACATATTTTTTATCACACTTTCAAATCTCAATCCCATTTGTTTCTACACCAACACAGAACACTGCATTTTGTCATTTTGTCATTTTGTCATTTTGTCTGATTTCTCTTATCACAGAATCTTCCTATTAAAAACATATTTATCACAGAATCTTCCTATTAAAAACATATTTATCGAAATGACCGCTCAACAATATTTTCAATTATGAAAATGATTGTGGAACGAGTCAACTCAACTCAACTATTATCAAATATTATTATAATATATGTGAATCAATTATAATATTATATTTTATAAAATATAATATTATATTATATATAAATATATTATAATTTTATGTGTTAAATAAAATTGATATATTTTGAAAATATTACACTATTATTTTATCACAAAATAATGTTCCTTTTTTTTTGACTAAAAACAAATTATAAAAATATATTAAACATTAATAAATTTATTTATTTACTTTTATGCCTATTAAAAATAAATAGTAAAATATTGTAAATAATAAATTATAATAATCACATGTAAATGTGGATGAAAATAAAGATGTAAGAAGAAACTTTAAAATTTTTAAAAACAGGTTGAATGGCGGTGACAAAGATTTTCCCAAACAATTTTCGGCGGCATTTCTAATTTTTTAATCCTAAATTTTTTTCATACTTTTACTAATACTTACAACTTATAACTTATTTACTATACACACCTATCACACTTATTACTTATTTACTTAAAATTTTATTGGAGTAATTTTTTTATGCTTTTATATATTTAAAAATAACAATTATTAATAATATTATTTTAAATGAATTTATCTAATTTTATATAATATAGTATTATAATTACAATATATTAAATATCATAGTGATTCCACCTGCACACCACAAAATTCAAGTATATCTCAACATATTTTTATATTTGACATTTTAAAATTAATGAGTTGGTTTCATTTGACATTTAACATTTAATAATTCACATTTAATGATTAAAATTAATCAATACATTTAATATTAATTAATTTGACATCTTTTAAATTAATTAATATAGTTTATAGATTTCATATAAAGATTTTTTCAATTTTAAAATAATTTATGAAACTTAGCAAATTTTCTATCATTATTATATAAATGTATGAATATGAATAAAAGATGCGAGAAAGAAACATGTATGAATAAAAGATGCCTTTTGTTCAAAAATTTAAAATTATAATAGTTTATAGTTTAGAGTTTAGGTGTATTTATAGTTTATATAGGTATTAAATTGAATATATATATTAAATAGAAATCATCATATTAACTAGAAATCATTTACATAAATTTTTAAAAAAAAAAAGAAAATGTTTTTGTTGTGTTTTTAAATTAGGTAAAGAAAGAAAGGGTAATTTGGTAGTAAAATAGAAATTGGGTTATTATTTATAAAATAAGTGTGAATTTAAATAAATTAATATTAATATTATTACTTAATTTTTTTAATTGATAAAAAATTTTAAAAACACATTATTTAAATTAATAATATTAACAACTTAAAATAAAATAATAATATAAAATAATAATATTAAATATTTAAATATTTAGAAACAAAAAAACAAAAACAAAAAAGACCACAAGCTCCTCCCCAGATGCTATAGCGGGGCCCGGGCGTGTTGGCTCGCGGGCACGTGTCACATGCGACGCATGCCTTCTTGCGGGGAGCCCGAGCGGCGTGCATCACTAAAGAAATTTCATCCCGGCACTTATCTCATTTTCTTCAATTCTTTTTAAGAAAAAAAAATCCTTTACGATTTTTAAAAAAATAAAATTCATGAAATAAGTATAATATATTATAATAATATATAACAATATATCATAACACTATTATATAAAATAATAAATTTATATCATTTCATATATTAATTAATAATATTATTAATTTAAAAAAAAACATATAAATAACTAAATTATTTATATTAATACTTCCCTAAACTTAATAATTAATATAGGCAAAAAAATATTTTAAAAGAAAATATATTTGAAAAGAGAGAAGGAAATTTTAAAGAACAATATAAATTAATAAATTAATATTGAATAAAGAATTTAATAGAAAAATAATAATAATAAGATAAAATTTAAGTTTTAGATGGAGTGTTTTTATTATGTGATTTAATTTAATATCTCTCTTAATTAATTTATTAGAATAAATTATTAATTAATCTTGTAATTATTTTGTCATTTCATTTTGTTAACATAAATATAATCATAGATTTAATTTTAATTATAATTTAATAAAGATATAATTTAATTTAGTGTCATATAAAAATATGAAAAGTTTAGGTAAATATTTTAAATCATATTTGAAAAATTTTTATTGGATTAAATTTTAAATTTTTAAATTTCAATGTGGCGCCTTTAAATTTTCAATGTGTGTGTGTGTGAGCGTGAGTGTGAGTGTGAGAGGAAAATGGAAAGGTAGAGAGGGGAGACGGGGAAATCGAAAGATAGTGAGGTGACCAAAGAGAGAAAAAGTGAGAGACAAGAAGAGTATATAGATTTTAAAAAATAAATATTTTTATAATATTTTTTTTAAAAAAAACAGCTTTATAACTTAAAAAATATATATATTTTTCTTTATCTTATTAATTATATTTTTTTAATATTCCTTCATATTTTAGTTACATATAAAATTTTTAACATTACAATAAAATTTCTTTTATCATTTTTTTCTCCACATCTATCAAATAATTTATAATAAGTAACTTAATATTTTTAATCAAAATTAAAAATCTAATAATAAAAAAAAGAAGTTATTATAATTTGTAATTGATTATATTATATTATATATATATATATATATATCTGATTATATTGTAAAATTTTAAGATTGATAGATTAATAATGAACCTTAGTTTAGTTTAGTTTAGCTAGTGTGTTGGTGTGTTAGGGGGTTAGTATTTATTGTGTTAGTGGGTAAGTGTTTATAATTAGTGTTTTTAATTATGAGTTTGATTGATTGAAAGATTTTAGATTAATATTTATAATGATGGGTTTAATTGATAGAAAGATTTGAGATTTGATAAAATTATTATATTAGATGAAATATATTAAATCAAAATAAACTAAACCATATCACCTCACCTTAACACCACTTAACACCACAAAGTAAAACTCCATACACAATACACACCACACCTCACCTTAACACCACACACCTTAAGTAAAACTCCATACACAATACACACACTACACACCACACACCATACATACATAAGCAAATATAAGTCTTTGGTAATTATTCTAAATTTTTAAATTATACTAAAGTTTCAAATTTAAAACAAAATTTTATTATATTAATTTGAAGTTTAGTAATTTATAAAATATGTAAATTATTATACAAATTTTAGTATTTAAATTTAATTTTTTAAATAGAAATCAATTCAATATCAAACTATATATATATATATATATATATATATATATATATATATATTTAAGTATATATATTTAAAAAAAGAGTTAGTATATTATTGAAAAAATTTTATGGAGAATCAAAAGTTGTAGCTTTATTTTTTTTACGGATCAATTCCCCATCTTTATTTGTTCTTTATTTATTTTCTTTAAAATAATTTAAGTTCTATTTATATATATATATATATATATATATAATAAATGGAGGATATTCTTAAAAGTTTTTTTTAATACTTTTATTTAAAGTAAAATTTGAATAATATATATAATTTTTTAATTTAAAATTAATTTTTAAATAAATAAAAATTCTTTTTTGAATCATGTCCTCTCTCCCCTCTCTCCCCTCTCTCCCTCTCTGTTCAATTAATTGATTTGCATAGGATGATTTTTGAGATTTTTGAATGGGTTGTATCATATTTCTTGACCTTAGTTTCAACACTAATTCAACACTAAACTCTTACTTTTATTGAGCATTAAACTCTTAAATTCTTAAACTCTAAACTCTTACTCTTATTCAACACTCTTACTCTACTCTTATAATTATTCAACACTAGACTCTTATGTCAAGAACCTCTGCAGCATCGGCGTGGCAAATCTGAGGGCGCGGCAAATTAGAGGATCAATGAATCTAAGCATTTATGGGGCTTTATGGGGCGTGGCCAGAATCGAACGAATTTATGGCATGATTGGATTTTGGCTCGATTACCACTCCACAATATCCGTGCCACCATTATTCCGCACCATTATTCCGCACGCACCACATTTACCACAAGCACCACAGACATTTTTTAAATCTGTATTAACTCAAATCATTTATTTTTCACCTCCACCAATTTTAAAAATATATATATTTTACAATTATTTAACATTTCATTATTTTAATGAATTATTTTAATGAATTTAAATGGAATTGTGTAGAAAATGAGTTCCGTACACTTTCTCTCTCCCACTCTCTCTCACTCTCTCACACACACAAATCCACAAGTTCATTGTCTTTTCCCATGGCCAGGAGGAGGAGGAGGGGAGAGTATATGTGATGGCTAGTATTGTTCTTGGCTTTTTTTTTAATTATGTTAAATTATGAGTAGGATTAAAAAAAAAATAGGTTTCAATAGTTATAATAAAAATAAAAATGTTGTTGAAAAATCCAGAATCATTTTCAAATAAATAAATAAAAGTGGTGCCCAAAAAGAAAATAAATACCAAATTTATTAAATTATTAATTTTTCAACAAATTTTTTGAAATGAGGATATTTATTTTTCGTAATTTTCATATTTTGGTTCTGATGGCCATTTCCTTTCATTGATTTTTTCCATTATTATTGGGATTATTATTGGGATTATTATTGGGATGAAGTTTAAAAAATAGATTTGACTGGGTTGGATAAATGTAAGATGAAGATTAAATCATGTTACATATTTATCAATTATTATTATTTAAAGTATTATATTTATAAAAAAGAAGATAGTAATTTCCTCTATACAAAATATTAAATTTAATATTTTTATAAATAGCTATTAAATTTAATATATTTATAAATAGCGGAGTATAAATATTATCTTTTAATTGCATTTAAAATTTAAAATTTTGAGAGTTGTGAAGTTGGAAAACTGTCTCTTGTGATGGTTACATTCCGTTCCACACAAGGACAAGAGGCCCGACGACTGACAACCGTGATTGGAGTCGTGATAAGATGATGTCCGCACTGCACAAGTCCTGCCATGGAAGAGATAGACAACTGGATTCAGCTGTAGGCCTGTTTAATGCTTCTGTTCACCATCAATTCAAAATTTGATCGCGTGCAGCACTCCCTTCAGTCGGCGCCACGCACATTCACATGCGAACAGGCTCTGCTGCCACGACAGGAAACGCTGCTGCTGCCACGACAGGAGTCCTCCACGTCGCACATTGCACTCCACTCAGTCCGCGCCTTTCAGTGAACGCTGCTGCCACGAAATTTCCACTTTCTGTGCTCTCTCTCCAGCTATACTTCAGTACACTTCAACACTCCAACCTAACCTATTGACATGAATTGATGGTCACTTGTTAACTGTTAAAAGCTGGCAGCCACGACATGAATTGATGTGTTCATCACAATGGAGTCCACCACGCACACCCGTCCGCGCCACGCCACGCACATTCACATGCCAACAGTTAGATTTCAAAATTTCGCGCTGCTGCCACGACAGGAACTTCTCGCATCGCAGCACTCCCCTCAGTCCGCGCCACGCACATTCACATGCGAGCTCTGCTGCAACGACAGGAAACGCTGCTGCTGCCACAGTCCGTGCCTTTCAAATTTTCAAAACAGTCAACTTCAAATTTCCACAACTCCCACTGCACTGCACTGTTTCTCACTATCTCCAGCTACACTTCACCACTGCACTTCACTTCTCTGCACTCCAACCTAACCTATATTTCTATTTCTGCATCCTATTTCTATTTCTATTTCTGCATAGCTATGCTCTGGACTCTATCTACCGATATTTGACAACACCACCCAACACTCTACTCTACTATCCAGCTATCTATCTGCACTCTAGATAACCGAACTAACACACTACACGGCTGGTGCTATTTACTTAACTCCCTTACTCATCCAGGCACACACTCAGTCACCAACAAACAAACTTCAAACTTCAGTCCTCGCTCACCAAATCACTCACTCACGGCTCTTTCCTACCCTCTTCTTCAAACCCCTCTCTAGTGCTCTCCAAACTCACCTCCAAACTCATCAACATGGCCTCCTCGTCCAGAAAAGCAAAACGAATTACCATGGTTTCGGAAGAAAACAAACACTTTCCATCTATGCAAAAAAAAAAAATCTCTTTGATAAGGTATTTTCTCATAGAAATATTACTTTGGGTAGATTAATTGATTGGAATTTTTTGGATAGTATAAATTTTGAATATGGAAGTTATTTAAAAGAGATTTGTCCGTCTTGGATTCTTAATCCAGATACAAATATTTATGAAAACGTTGTTAGAATTTTTTTTAATAACATAAAAAGAATGGATAATGATTGTGTAGCTATCGATGGGAATATTACTTCCTGTAGTTTTAAAAGTTATTTTGATGGTCAAATAATAAAGTGAGTCCTAAAATGATATGTAGAGAGGCCGATCTTTGTTGGACAGAATACGAAGACTGTGCAGTGTATTTAAATACGGAAATATTAATGGATGCTAAAATAGTTTTTAATAATGATAATTTAGAATTTTTTAGTACAAATGCTACTGATTTAAATTTTCAAGAAAGAGTTCTTCATTTTCTCATTATTCATGTTATTAAACCACGGGCCGGAAATTATACATCTATTACTAGAGATGATTTTTGGTTAATGGCACGTATAATTGAAAGAAAAAATCTAGGTTTACATTTTTTACTTCCTTATTTTATGATATCTTCAAAAGATTCTAATAATAATTTATCCTTTTGTAGTATGGTGAGTGGTATTTTAAAAAGTCATGGAATAAATCTAGGGAAAGAAAATCATTTACAATTAAATATAAATAAAAATAGTATAAATTATAGAACTTTAAGAGGGCGTATTGGGTATGTGAAGATGGTATTTGGATAAATATTAAAAAAAGAAGTATTCCAGAGCCAAACCCAGTGCCGGAAGGAGCTGAAGAAGATCATGAAAGGGCGGAACATGCGGAAGGAGCGGATGATCATGATTTTCATTTTCATGAAAGGGAGGAAGGAGTTGAAGATCATGATTTTCATTTTGATAATTCTCGTGATAATGTAAATGAAATTGAAATTGAAAAAAAAGGTGGGAAGAATTGTTTGATTATATGAATAATATGAAATTGCAATTAGATAGTGTTCGAAACGAAGTAGGACAGGTGTGTAGTGAAGTTGGTGAGGTTAGGACTGAAGTGGGAGAATCAAGAAAACAAATCGGACAAATGCATACACAATTGACTGAATTAAGACATAATTTTGATGAATTTAGGGTACATGATCATCGTTTTAAGGACCAGAACCAACAAGATCATATGAAAATGGTAGGTCGCATGATGAACATGGAGGCAGATTTAGGGGTGAATAGTAATTTTATTAAGGTTATACGAGATCATTTGCGGCTCGGAACCACGGAATCAGGACCATCTTCCTCAGCAACCACGCAATCAGGACCATCTTCCTCCGCAACAGCGCGACCAGGGAGCGCTGCCTGCCCGGCCTACCCATTCGTCATTCGTCCTCATCCTCCAAGATCTTCATTTGCTTCTCCTCCCAGACCGACACATGATCCAAACCCTTTTCGTATCGATGAAGTGATAAGAGGAATACCATCATCCTCTGCTGCTGCTGGGACTGCTGGGACTTCTCCGAGTCAAGGATCTGCATCCTCTTCACAACCAACCACTGAACCGAGACCAAAAAAATTTCGACCAAAAGTTCAATTTCCATAATTCCATATTTTTCCCTTTTTTTCAAGTAGTTTTACTGTTTTTTTTTTTAAGAAGTTTCGTGTATCAATTTTTTTTTCATGTACCGAATCAAAAACGTAAATATTGAATGTAAATTATTTATCTTATTTTTCTTATTTATTTCATTTTTAATTTTTTTGGTTCCTATGCAATGGGCCGCCTGGCACCCGCGCGCCACAGCGTGGCATGCGCATACAGCGCACAGCATCGCACACAGCACCCGGGAAGGGCAGCGCGGGCTCCCGGCCAAGCCAGCCCAGGCGCCCATGCGCCCGCTCATGCCCGCGCAGGGCACGCATGCAGGGCAGCACGGGGCACGCATGCAAGGGCAGCACGGCTCCCGGCCAAGCCAGCCCGGGCGCCCGTGCGCCCGCTCATGCCCGCGCAGGGCACGCATGCAAGCATGCGCCCGCTCATGCCCGCGCGCGCAGGGCACGCATGCAGGGCAGCGCGGGGCACGCATGCAAGGGCAGCGCGGGCTCCCGGCCAAGCCAGCCCGGGTGCCCGTGCGCCCGCTCATGCCCGCACAGGGCACGCATGCAGGGCAGCGCGGGGCACGCATGCAAGGGCAGCGCGGGCTCCCGGCCAAGCCAGCCCGGGCGCCCGTGCGCCCGCTCGTGCGCCCGCTCGTGCCCTGGCGCCCGCTCATGCCCGCGCAGGGCACGCATGCAAGGGCAGTGCGGGCTCCCGGCCAAGCCAGCCCGGGCGCCCGTGCGCCCGCTCATGCCCACGCAGGGCACGCATGCAAGGGCAATGCGGGCTCCCGGCCAAGCTAGCCCGGGCGCCCGGGCTCCCACTCATGCTCGCGCAGGGCACGCATGCAAGGGCAGCGCGGGCTCCCGGCCATGTGAGGCCGGGTCCCCATGAGCCCGTGCGCCCGTGCCCCCGCTCATGCCCGCGCATGCAAGGGCAGCGAGTCCCGCACATGCAAGGGGAGCGCGGTCCTGTGGCATGGCGCCCGATGGATGCTTGAGGTTTTACAATTACTCTAAAATTTTTTAAACCTTTAAAAGGTTTTAAATATGTTATTTTAAAACTGCCAAAATTTTTATTTTTTCAAAAACTTTTTTTTTGTTTAACATTTACTCAAAAATCAAAAATAAATTACTATGACTATCATTAATCTCTTACAAACCATCTTATAACCCTCTTACTTAACCCAAACAAATCCTTAGTTTTTATATTATTTTATCCTTAGTTTTTATATTATTTTATGATCTCTAAAGAGATGTGAATGTTATTTTTAATTTTTGCTACCCGAAAGGAAAGGTTTAAATTCATTTTGGCGCGGAAAATGAAAAAAATTGGCTCCAAAAATTTCTTCTTCCATTAAAAAATGCTTTGGTTTAATTGATTTAAAAAAAGGAATTATCTATCAAAATTAAATAACCAAACTTATCTTCTTTTATGCAATTAAATTTGTTTCTTTTATTATTGAAATGTAAGATTAAATTAAAAAATTTGAATTAAATTGTGAATTAAATTGCAAGATTTCAATTCAAAATTTTTAATTGATATGAATGGTTAATGAGAAATTGTGTGTGAAAAATTGTGTAAGCAACGGAAGAGTTTTAAAAATAATTGGAAGAGTTTTAAAAATAATTAAAAAATTAGTAAAATGAAATTTTGAATATAATTGATGATAATAATAAGAAGATTAAGAGTGTCTGAGTAGTAGGACGAAATAATTGGACCAAATTATAATCCTAATTATAATCGGACTTAGCGACGGATTCATTCTTCCGTCCCTATTGTGAACTTTACTAAATTTACTAAATTGTTCTTATTGTGAACTTTACTAAATTGTTCTTGGATTCGTGCCCGAGAACCCTAATTACCATAGTTGCCGCAACTCCCGTAGCCTCCTTGCATCTTCTCTTCGTGGCCTCGCATACTTCATTCATTCCTGACCATCCTCATCCCTGATCATCGCATTATGCTCAACCCAGCAACCAGCTCCCACCTCATCTCATTTTAACTTAGCGGCGAAGGTTTTCTCGGATCATCTCTCCTCTCGGTTCGTTTGCTCTCCCTCTCTCTTCTCTTATCCACCTCATCTTCTTTCTCTTTTTTTTTTCTTGTCTGATGTTTTCTTCCGCGATATAGGTTCGGCTCTCTCTCTTCATCTTATCCTCTCTGTCAGCTTCATCGAAGCCTATTCTCTCTTCCGCGCTCATCTATCAGGTTCGTTTGCTCTCCCTCTCTCTTCTCTTCTCCACCTGCTTTATCTTTTTTTTTTTATCTTGTCTGATGTTTTCTTCCTCGATATAGGTTCGACATATCCTCTCTCTGTCTCTTCATCTTATCCTCTCTCTGTCAGCTTCATCGAAGGCTATTCTCTCTTCCGCGCTCATCTATCAGGTTCATCTATCAGGTTCGTCTTCTATCCCTCTCTCCTCTTCTCCACCTCCTCATCTGGATGGAAATATAAATCATTCCAAATATTCATATTATGTTGTACAATATGCCTCTTGTTCTCCGTATATTTTTAAACATTCTTAACTAATTTAACCCATAAATATAGCAATTTAACCCCAAATACATTTGAACCTTTATTTCTTGGAAATCTTAAGTTTACACTAATCCTCCTTTCTACCACTTTATCCGTGTTTAATTTAACTGTTTAATTTTGAATAGATTAACTGTGTGGGTCTTGATTTTTAATCAAATAATCTCTATGTTACTTTGTGTGTTGATTTCTATTTGTTGTTGAAGAAGTAGGTTGATTTCTATCTTGTTGAAGAAGTAGGTTAACTATTTGTATTTGTTTGTCTTGAATGATTATTTTAAATGATTATTTTAAATTATTAGCACATATTTTATACAATTGTACCACATATGTTTTATGTTTTATATGTTTTGGGAGTACCTATGGTTCGTTAGGATTTAAAAATAAAACCTTTGTGTTCATAAATATCTTTTTCCTTTCAAAAGTTCTCTCTTGAAAAAATTAAAGGATAAAATCAGAGGTTGCCTATTTATTCAAATAAATCTCATGTATATAAGTCTGTTTCCTCTTATCAAAGCTTTTGTTCTTTTTAATTTGAATTTGTAGAGAGATGATGCAAAATAATAGAGCGTAGATGTATAATAAGAATTTACCTGACCGTCGAGGATTGACCGATGAGTTTCATATTGGATTGGAACAATTTTTGGAATTTGCTAATAGTAAAGTTGAGTTTATGGATGGAAATAAGTTAAAGTGTCCTTGTAGGAAGTGCAGTAATGGTAAATTTTATAAGTGTGATAAAGTTAGGGAACATCTTTGTAGATTTGGTTTTACTTCGAATTATTATAATTGGACTTGTCATGGTGAACCGTTTATATCTGAGGAAGAATATGGAAGAAGTAGACAATTTTCCAATAGAGGAGAATATGATTACAACCATTTAAACCCATATCAGAGAATGATAATTGATGCAGCTGATAATGTTGTCTTACAATCGAACCATGCAAGTACCAGTTGTGCTCCAATATTTGAACAAGTATATATTAGTGATGCAGAACCATCGCAGGAGGTAGAAGTAACAGGTGTCGATGAGAATGCAAGTAATAAACGTTTGTTGTCTGATCAGTTTGGGGAAGTATTGAAAGCTGCAGATCAATCTTTGTGGGGAGGCTGTGACACTCATACTAAGTTTTCAGTGACATCAAGACTGTTAAATATCAAGGCAGAATATAATGTCTCTGAGGAATGCTTCAATGAATTTGTTCAAGTAATTTGAGAAGTATTGCCTCGTGATCACATCATCCCAACTGATCTTTACGATATGAAAAATTTAGTGAAAGACTTGGGTCTTCCTGTGGTAAGGATTGATGTATGTAATCAGGGTTGTATGTTATATTGGAGGGATGATGACAATGCAGAATTTTGTAAATTTTGTAACCATTCTAGGTACAAGAGTAGTAGGAGGCTGGGTCGCAAGCGGAAACCATATAAGCAAATGTTTTATTTGCCCTTAATCCCCCGATTGCAAAGGCTTTATGCATCTAAGGCCACTGCTGAACACATGATGTGGCATGCAAACCATCAAACAGAAGAGGGTCTCATGTGTCATCCTTCAGATGCAGAGGCTTGGAAACATTTTGATAGAATATATCATGACTTTGCAAAAGAGCCTCGAAACATTAGATTGGGTCTTTGTGCGGATGGTTTTGCTCCATTTGGCAAATCGGGAAAAACTTATTCATGTTGGCCAATAATCTTAACTCCATACAATCTACCGCCTGGTATGTGTATGAAAACGCCATATATGTTTCTGACATTGCTCGTACCTGGCCCACAAAATCCAAAAAAATTAATAGATATTTATATGCAGCCACTGATTGCAGAGTTAAAACAACTATGGGATGAAGGTATTTATACATATGATGTCCATTCTGATCAGAATTTCCTCTTGAAGGCTGCTCTTTTTTGGACGATAAATGATTTTCCAGCTTATGGTATGTTATCTGGGTGGAGTACAGCTGGTCTCTTAGGATGTCCGATATGTATGCAGAAATCAAAGTCTTTCAGATTAAAATATGGCAAGAAGGCGAGCTATTTTGATTGTCATAGACAATTTTTGCCACTAAATCATTCATTCAGAAGAAATAAAGTTGAGTTCATTAAAAATAGGGTTGAAAAAACACCTCCACCCTTGAGATTGACTGGAGATCAAATTTGGGAACAAGTGCATAACTTTCCATCTGCTATTGAAGACCCTCATGGTACCACTGTTGGTTATGGAAGTACGCATAAATGGACAAAACGGAGTATATTTTAGGATTTACCATATTGGAAATTCCATCTTCTGCGTCATAATCTCGATGTCATGCATGTTGAAAAGAATGTTTTTGATAATGTTATAAATACAGTTATGGATATTCCTGGGAAAACAAAAGATAACTTGAGTGCAAGAAAAGATATGAGAGTTGTTTGTAATCGATCTACACTAGATGTCGATCCAAGTAGTAAGGGACCAAAGCCAAAGGCAGTTTATACATTGAACAAGGATCAGAGACGGATTGTTTGTGAGTGGTTGAAAATGGTGCGGTTTCCTGATGGATATGCTTCAAACCTTGGGAGATGTGTTGATTTGAATGAGTGCAAGTTGACAGGTTTGAAGAGTCATGATTGTCGCATATTTATGGAAAGACTAATTCCAATTGCGTTTAAAGAACTTTTACCAAATTTTGTCTGGGGTGCCATTACGGAGTTAAGTATTTTTTTTCATGACATTTGCTCAACGGTGTTAAACTTATCAAACATGGAGAAACTAGAGAGAGATATTCCAATTATTCTATGCAACTTAGAAAGGATATTTCCTCCGTCGTTTTTTGATTCTATGGAACATCTCTTAGTTCACTTGCCTTATGAGGCAAAAGTTGCAGGACCTGTACAATTTCGATGGATGTATCCGTTTGAGAGGTGAAATATTTATATTATTTTTTTCAAAATAATACTTCATTATAGATTTATTTTTAAAATCTTTTAATGTTTTTTCTTATTAGATTTTTATATCATTTAAAGAAAAAAGTGAAGAATAAGGCATGGGTCGAAGCCTCTATTGTTAATGCATATATTGTGGAGGAAGTGACAACATTTGCATCGTATTATTTTGAGCCTCACGTACAGTGCAAGAGGCGAAGAGCAGGAAGAAATGACGAGGGCCCTATCGATCCCAATTTTTCATCATTTTCTATTTTCAATTATCTTGGTCGAACTAATGGAGCATGTAAGAGAAGATATTTAACTGGTCAAGAATTGCGAGCAGCCCATACATATATTTTATTGAACTGTCCAGAAGTGGGACCATATTTTGAGTAAGTATATAATTTTAACTGGTCAAGAAATGAAGCAGCCCTTACATATTTTATTTGGGTCAAAAATTTATATAATATATAAGTGATATTTTATGATAGGATTTTTCAAAATTCATTTTCGGAACTACCTAACAAGGCATTTGATCGTCTGTGCGATGAGAAATTTGCAACATGGTTCAAAACATATGTAAGTACTTATCTATCAAGTTCCCATCATATTTTGTTTTTTAATCATTACTTAACGATAATAGTTTGGTTACTTTCCTTTAGGTTCATGCCAATGTTCATGCCAATGCTGATCAAGTTGAACAAAGATTGTTATATCATCTATCATGGGGTCCAAATTCATATGTACGAACGTGGCCATCATATTTTATAAATGGGTTTAATTTTCACACCCAAGAATATGGAATTGGAAAAGTCACAATGAATAGTGGAGTATGTGTTCGGTCATCCAATAATGGAAGTATAAAAGATGATTTTTATGGTTTATTGGATGAAATCATAGAGATAGAGTATCCTGGAGCAGATTTGCGAGTGGTATTATTTAAGTGCACTTGGTTTGACCCCATCAAAGGAATGAAGGTGCATCCAAAGTATAATTTGATTGAAATAAATCATAAGAAGAAGTATAACAAATATGAACCATTTATATTGGCACAGCAAGGAATTCAAGTATATTATGCATCATATCCTAGTTTAAAACGTGACAAAACTGATTGGTGGGCTGTATGCAAAACAAAAGCACGGAAAAAAAATTGAAGAGCATTGGGTTGATATAGCATATCAACAAGAAGAAGTTACTACCACGATTCAAACGGAGGAATATGATATTCCAACTTTACGAGATCCATGTGGAGCAATTATAGATGTCGATCCAAATGAAATTTGTGGAGATGACGATGAAGAATCAGATTTTCATACTGAGGACGAGGACGAGGACGAGGACGACGATGAGGATGAAGATGAGGATGAGGACAGTGACGGTGATGGAGATGAATGTGAAAGTGGAGATGACAATGAAAATTTTGATTTTTAAAACTGGGTAAGTTTAGTTTTGTACACATAGATATGCTCAATGTAATACATTTCAATTTGCTTCCTTATGATATAATTATCTTTATTATACATCATTTATTTATTTATCCACACATTTGCTTTTGCTTTTATCAATCACTAATTTTGTATTTCTCTAATTTTAAACGATGTTCGCGTCCAAACCTAATACTTTGTTTTTTTTTGTAGATTATTTCGATTTAGTAGTTGGACTCTTGATAACATTTTATCGGTTACAAAAGTTTGAATATGGTAAGTTTTTCATGCCCTTTCTTATGTATCGTTAAAACATGCAATTGTTATTTTTGTCATTTGTTTAATATTTATGCTTATTAGTATAAACGTGGAGGACATGTTCGAACTTCACAAGGAAGATCAAGCACTTCCCCTTATCCTTCCCCTTCGCCGTCCCCTTCCCCATGTCCTTCTACTTCAGTCCCATCAGTTGCACCTTCACCTTCTGTGCAACAATCAAATGATGTGGGGGATACAAGTATAGAGCGAAACTTCATATCCGCTTGTGGAGATTCGTAAGTATTTAATTTTAAAATTTTACTTCATTTGTTTATTTTATTTATATATATGGTTCTTTAATTTAACTTAATTATTTATCATTGCTCATAAAAAAAATTGTTTACATATAGATTCTCAGACCCAATATATGTGGTGCGTATTATAAATAAAATTGTTAATAATCATTCGGGAGGGATATCAATGAATTACACAAGCACGGAGAATGAAACAAAGGAATTATGGTGGAGAGAATTTAAGGTAAATTTTATCTTAAAATTTATACATTCATTAAAATTTTTACCTTAATTAAGATAATTGTTTCTTTGTTTATTGCAGCGGAGGTTTAGTTGGGCTGAATCAGAAGAGACTGAGATAAGAAGAAATTTCAAAAAAAAAGCTGGTGATCACATTTGAAATGTGATCAATAAAGCCAAAACAAATCGGAAGAAACCAAATTGCATCATGGAGGAAAATTGGCAAAGAATGTTGGCAATTTGGGAGTCGGACGATAGCAAAAAAAGAAGTGAGCAGAATAAAAGGAATAGATCTTGTAACTCTGGGCAAGCGTCTGCCACTTACGCAGGGGGATCAATCAATCTGGATGAACATAGAAAAAGATTGGTAACTATTTCAAACACTTATATTTTGATTTAATTCATTTAATTCTTTTTTACTATTTCATTATTATTGTTAACTTTAATGATTCTTTTTTAAATTTTTTTTAGGCCAAGGAAAAGGGATTTGAGCCATCATATATCGACACTTTTGAGCGAACATTTCAAAAGAAGGACAACACTTGGAGCGGGGAGAGAGCAAAAGTAATATCGGTATGTAATTGAAACTTTGACAATTAAAATTACAATTCCATAGGCCTAGATTTCTCCTTCTCTTGCACGATAAATATACATGCATCTATTTTTTCCTTCCTTTTTTAATACAATATGATATAATGTAAATGGTCTTCACTCCCAAGCATACATTTTAATTTTGATTTTTATTAATCAAAGTAATTGCTTTTCGATTTTGCATCTATAGAATCTTATCAGAGAAAAGGAGGAAATGACATTTCGGTATGTTGGTGTTGGTATTTTAGTGTTGGCTGGTGTTGGTATTTTAGTGTTGGCTGATGGATTCCCATTGCTAATGGTAATGAGAAATTTTATAGGCTAACCTACAGATTTGGAACTAGGAAGTGATAATTATAAGTTTGGGTCTCATCATTTCTCTCTCAAATATCTTTCTGTTTCCATAGGTTAATGTATCGAAAGTGTAGATGGATAGATTGATTTTTGGCTCTTCCCTTTGTGAAAATGACCAAAGAAAATGACATATTTTGTTGCGGTTTTTCCCATCAAAGTTTGGTTCAATTCATTAACTTTGCTGAATCCAGAATATTAACATGTTATCATTGCATGAATTATATAAAAACTTGTGATCCTCCTAACCTAATAAAAATTTATTACTGATTCCTTTCTTTCATATAATTGACACTCAAAATTAGCTACACAAGTCCCGGTTTGGAACAATTTTGTCGATCCCTAGCTCACTTGAAAAATAATCATTATAAACTCCCAAATCAATTATATTTGAGACTGGAACATATTCTCTTTCACTTTATCCTTTATATTATCCTTTATCTTGTCTCATTTTCTTGTACATATCAAAGACCTGGATATTGTTTAATTTTCTTGTACATATAAAAAATGGAATCTGTCTCTCTCTCGACTGTTTATTTTACCAATTTTGTAAGATAAAAAAGTGGTGCATTGACAATAATATATAGGTGTGGGGTCTATGTTAAAAATAGTACAGTAAGAACAGTAAGTTATTGTGAGAAAAAACTCATACCGGACACACCAATTCACCAATTCACCAATTCAGATCCAATTCACCAATTCATATTTCTTCTTTGGCCGTGGGGATAAGCCTCTCTAGCAACATTGTTTATATTATACTTTTTCTTTTGACTTTTTAATTTATTTATTTTTTATTGATTTATTGCTTTGAAAATGACCTGGTAGCATCGTGTATATATATGGGATTTATTTAATTAGACAAACTCAAATTTTCAAATAAGGAGCACCGAACCACATGTAATTGATTATTTTCTAATTTTAACACCACTATTGAAATGAAACTATGAAAAGAATAGTAAAAATGGGTAAAAATCAATGAAACTAAAAAAATCATATCAAACCAAAATTTGCATCAGAACCAAAACAACCATTTGAGATAATTTTTTCGGTATAAGTTAGTGTTATTGTCAAGTGGTCATTTTAATATGGTTGCAAAATATGGTTGCAAAAGTTAGTGTTATTGTCAAATTGTTAGTATAATGTCTAATGTGTTATGAATGAGTCAATCGAACCTTAAATTTCTATAATTTTTTTTCTTAGCATAGCTACCAACCCATCAACCCGGTGCAAATTATTCTTTTAATTAATATATTTTTTTGTATAATAAGATTTTGTTACACTGATAAATTTGAATTTTTTATATAATTTACTCCTAAAAAAAATTCCACCATAGTTTTGTCTATCATTATATATGATTATAGCATGAGTTAGGTTCTCTTTCTCTTTCTTGGTATAGTATAGTAGCTCTGCTTCAGAGGCGATGGCATCAATGCAACAGCTTTTTTTTCTATCAATTCTATCATCATACGTGATTTACTTATTCATAACTTGTTTTTTCTTATAGTTTTATTGTAATTTTTTTTGTCATAATAATACAGGAAAAATATAATGAACTTTTGTTGATGAATTCAAGTAGTGTTGATCATGATCCCTTATCTGATCCATTATCTGAGCCATCTGTCGATAGTATGGCTTTGTGGTTAGAGGCATCTGGTGGGATAAAAAGGGGAAGAATTCTTGGGATGGGATCATTGAGCAGAATGTACACACCAGGTCCATCTTCTATATGTCCATCTTCTACCGCGATGGCTTCAAGAAAAGAAATGCAACTAGATAAAAAAGTACATGACCTCAAAACACAACTTGCATTGAAAGACGAAGAAATCAAAGCGCAACTTGCAAAAAAAGATGAAGAAATCAAAGAAATCAGACAATCACTTGAGGTAACACAAAGACTTATTTTACAGCACCTCAATTTGGATGCAAGTCAATTTCTTCCATCACAGAGTCAGAGTCACGTTCCCCCTTCTTTGCCTGCTGATGACCCAAACGAAAACCAGAATGACTGACCCTTCTTTGCCCCCCTCCTGATGAAATGAAGACCAGAAAATGACTGACCCTTCTTTGCCCCCCTCCTTCCGATTAAATGAAGACCTAGTGAGATAATGAGTTGTGGATGAAGATCAAGATAACGACTTGGTGTTAGTGGTGGTCGGTGGTATATTATCTGGATGTTTTATATTTCACTATATTTATATTATTTATTTGATTGCAGTGTAGTGCAACTATTAATTATATATTATGATGTTTGACATTTCATTTTGGAGTTCTATATATATTTTAGTTGGAATGAATTTTTTTTTTTTATGGTTTATTAGTTGAAATGGATATTGATGAGATATTGGTTGGATTGTAAATAATATGGATAACATTTTTTTAATTAATAGGCCAAAAAACAAAATTTATTTTTTATTAAAATCCGTCGCGGCCAAATTTAGCCAAAAAAATCTGGAAAAAAAATTCGTAGAAGAAATCTCCTAAAAGAAATTCGTCGCTAAACTTTATAAAATTTTTCCGTTTTTAAATTTAGCGATGGATTTTAACGACAAAACTTATCCGTCCCAAAATCTTGGCGACGAATTGTTATAGTCAAATTAGCGACGAATTTTAGCGACAAAACTTATCCGTCCCAAAATCTTGGCGACGGATTGTTATAGCCAAATTCGCGACGAATTTTAGCGACAAATATTTTTGTTGCTAAATTGGCACAGATTTTGTCGACGAAATATTTTTGTCGCTAACAACTTTTAGGGACGAAAACTTTTTTGAAGCTAAATTAGCGACGATTTTTAGCGACGAACCTTATCCGTCCCAAAACTTTGGCGACGGATTGTTATACCAAATTAGCGACGAATTTTAGCGACAAATATTTTTGTTGCTAATTTGGCCACGGATTTTGGCGACCAATAATTTTTGTCGCTAATATAGCGACAAAGTTTTAGGAACGAAAACTTTTTTGTAGCTAAATTAGCGACGGATTTTAGCGACAAATAATTTTGTCGCTAAATTAGCGACGGATTTTAGCAACGAAAATATTTTTGTCCCTAAATTCACGACGAATCCGCCGAATTTGTCGCTAAATTTTTGCGACGCGTCATTAGCGACGAAAATTGTTTTGTCGCAAATTTCGTCACTAAAAATTTTAGCGACGAATTTTTCTGAGTTTTTTGTCCCTAAATCCGTCGCTAAAATGGGTTTTTTTTTGTAGTGTATGGGAGGGATAAAGAGACCATTCTTATGGAGAGATAACATAGAAGTGAACTGTTATTTGTATGTATCATATTACTTTTATATTCAATTATGCATGTTGTTGCTGTATAGAAAGTTTTCTAAAAAAGATTTTACAATAAAACCGTTATCATATAATTTTATGATGAATTTTTCTAGACATAGACACATGGATCTCGCTGGGCTATCAAGCTCATACAAAAAAGTATTTTTAGATTCTGCAGGAACAAAGATCAAGGAGGATTAGATGAACGATAGAGATAGCCTTCTTATGGATAACCTCTCTAGTATATAATTTCCGCTGCTTTGTCACGTATAAGAAGACTTTTGTAATATGCAGTGATTTAAATAAATAAAAGATCTACTATTTTAGTATGATTTCTACTACCATACAAGTGACTGAGCCCTGGTGAGAACCAGGCAGTCCATCGCTGATGAAGCCCCGGCGAGGGGGTGGATTTAGGGCGTGAGAGTCAGGGCGTGACAAATCAACTTTGTACTTGAGTCGAGTGGGACACTTGGTAGACCCTTTTTGGGAATGAAGTTCTGAAAAAGATCACTCTCGTTGACCAAGTTATTTTCTAAAAAGTTAGCATTTTTAGATTCCATAAACCAAGTGTGGTAGGATGGACAATAGAACCGATACTCTTTGGGCCTATCAGTATAGCCAACAAAATATCTACTGATGGTTCTCAGGTCCAATTTCATTTTTGTGAGTTGTAAACAATTATTTTCATAGGGCATCCCCATATGTGTACATGTTACAAACTAGGCTTCCAACCCTTGAATAACTTAAATGGAGTTTAAGCAATAACTTTAGTTGGAACCTTATTTAATATGTACACTATTGTTTTAGGGGTTTCAGTGCACAAGAACTTAGATATTTTGGAGTTAGCTATCATGCTCTTAACCGTATCAATTATGGTTCTGTTCATTCTTTCAGCCATCATATTCTGGTCAGGTGAATCAGATATGATATATTGGGCAATAATCTCATTATCTTGATGGAATTTCGTGAATGGATCTAGTGTTTGTCCATTCTCCATATACCTTCCTAAAGATTTTCCACATTTATCTAACCTCATAATCTTTATTTGCTTCTCGCATTATTTCTCTACCTCTACCTTGAAAACCTTAAAGACACTTGATGTTTCGTCCTTAGATTGAAACAAGTAAAGATACATATATCGTGAGTCGTTATCTATAAATGGAATGAAGTAACTTTGACCACACAAATCTATACTTAGTACAAATATCCGTATGTATGATTTCTAGAAAATCCGAACTCCTCTTGGCACCCTTATGAGATTTATTGGTCTACTTATTCTTGATGCAGTCTATACAAATCTCAAAGTCACTAAAATTTAACTAATCAAGTACATCATTCTTTACCAACTTTTTCAATCTATTTATAGAAATATGTCTCAATCTTATGTACCATAATATAAAAGAGTTTTTCTCAATGACACCTCTTTTAGATCTAATATATGTTGTATTTAAACATATATTGTTTTAGAAATAAATACTATAAAATCCATCCAATAGTGAACCAAAACCAAAGACATTTGTATACAAAAATAATGTCATTTTGTTATCAAGTTATAAAAAATATCCATATTGTACAAGTTTTGAAATAGAAATTAATTTTCTAGAAAATTTAGATACATAAAAAACTCTCTCCAATTTCAAAACATACCCGTTTGCCAACCTAAGCTCACAATCTCCAATGGCTTTTACCCTAAGCTTATCTTGTTTCTCAAATAGATGAGTTGTTCATAATTTACCAGTTTCCTTAAATTTTACAAGCCCTGCAACACATTTATAATATTAATGGTACAATAAGAATTAATCCACTATATGTCATAAGAAATCTTGATCATACAAGACTCATAACATACAAGTGACATTTTGTATCTTTTATCTCAAGCCACCAATGATATTAGATTCAATGCTTCTTTACGTGTCCCTTCCTTTTATAGAAGAAACACTTGGACTCCTTCTTAATGCTCATATTCAGTCTTGTGCACTTTTGTGCCGGCTTGAAATTGCCTCTCATCTTTCCTTAGACATCATACGTGCACTTGTATATCCCTCTTTTATTTCTATAAGCAATCTTCTCTCCTCATGTGCACAAATGGATGGCTATTAACTCATTGATATACCATTTTTCTTTATGTGTATTATAGAAGATTTTAGAGAGATTGTAGGGCTGCAAAGAGTGTTCAGAATAAAGTGTATAAGGAAAGATTTGGATGTCTCAACCTCCAAATTTTTTAGTTGAGCCATAATGTTCAACATTTGCATGATGTGCTCACACATACCTTGGACAGTAGTGAGCCTTAGGGATGAGAACTGATAATGAGGGTGATGATAAAAAACGTTTTTGATATCTGGAATTGCTCATATATAGCCTTAAGAAGAGTATAGATATTGTTATGCTGATTGACCAAACCACCAATACCAGTCAAAATTTTGCTCTTTATGAATATGATATTTAAACGATTAGATTGCTACCACTTTTCATAAAGAGCTATTTCATCGACATAGCTCATATTAGTTTGAGGTAGCTTGTCTTTCTATATAGTATAGTCAATGTCTAAACAATTTCTCAACTCCTTATGGTTCTCTTCATTCAATTCGAGAAAATCATATTTGAAATATACGGTTTGGATAATTATAAAATAAATCAATTATGATTACTAATTTTATATGAGACTTTTAAATATATTTACCAATACAAGCATATTATGTATAAATTTATGAGATAGAAATTGAATGTGAGCTAAATTTCTAATTCAATTAAGATTTATTTAATTTTAAGATTAGATTTCTAAGACTAACTCATCTCCTAATATCTGTGGGTTAATTAAAAAATTATTGTATAGTTAATCTATCTTTGATCACTTAATTTTTTCCTACTAGACCCTATAAGATGTTCATTAAAACACTAGGTAGGTTTCCAGGCAGGTGGCGGGTTCAAATGGAACTGTTTAAATAACAGATAGTTTTTAACTTATCTCTATCTTTTTTAAGGAACCTTTTTATACATGCATTAAATCAACTGCATTAATAGTAGTTCATAGAAAATAAGAATTAATATCAGACAAACTGCATATGAAAATGGTTATCTTGTAGTCCTGTTGTCAATTTTATTATTTTCATATAATAAAAATTATTGTATGATGAGATTTATTATACAAAAATTAACTACCATGGTCAAATACCCCTTTCTAATGTGATCATTTATATTCTAATATATAATTTCTATTATAATTATAGCCGCTGTGATTATACCCTGATTAATTAGAAATTATTTAGGCTACAAGGATATTTTAATATATATATATATATATGTAATTACCCTTATGTACAAAATTTATTCCAAAATTTTTTCATGCATTTGAAAGTATTTTACTAAATATTTTATTTGTTTTTATGCACAAATTAGACTTAAAAGATAAAAATGTGTTTTCTCAATTTTGCACTTGAATCTTTATGCATAGGAAAATGCATTTTTCCGAATTTGTTTTCCTTATTTCTCAAATTTTGAGTCCAAAATAATTTCTTTATTCTAAGGGACCAATATGTAACTTTTTAAAGTTTACTTTGTTTTAAAAAAAATTATAGGGACCAGATCACAATAACAAATTTTTTAAGTCCAAAGAACCAACATACAACATTAAAGTTTACTGAATTAAATAAAAGGGACTGGATTGTAACATTTTAAAGCATTTGGATTTTCTTTACTTAAATGGACCACCAGTATCCCAACCCAAATCATCCGGAAAGTCACTAGAAAACTCAAAAAATACTCCATTTTGAATTTTGAAAATATTGAATTGTATAAAATCTCATACCCAATCCATTTTCAATCTAAAAAATATGAAAAACTTATTATTTTAGGACCTTTTTTATAAAAAAAAAAAAGAATTCAAAAATTAAATTTTTCATTGGAAAATCGCAAGTAAAGATAAAATTAGTTTTGATACCAAATGATAGAATGTTTTGTGATCCTAATACAAGCATCTAATACAAAATTGAACCAAATTAAATGCGGAAGTGAAATAATGGTTTAGGGTTATCTCCTATCATTCTCCTTTTCTTCATCTCCATTAACCATAAAAGCACCAAAATAATTTTTGAACATGCAGAAACTTTTCTAACCCTCATATAATCTCTCCATAGTAGTGTAGAGTCACAAAATTTAGATTTAAGTATCCTCTGCTCGAGGAACCGGTTTTTATAGCCATGGACCATCATATAACATTCAAATCATTTAATTGTCATCGAAAATTAATACTAGAGACATTAGAATAGAATTTAAATCAATTCAAAACAGAAAAACATAGAAATGTAGTCAAGGTTTCCATAAATCACAAAATTCCAACCACACATTCCCAATTTAAAAAAGCTTTCATTTTGAGTCACATTTATTCCCCTTCAATTATGTGTTCTTTTTTTTTTTTCCATTTAATAGGATTTTCTTATGAATTTTGACAATGATTTCAAATTATTCTCTATTTTGAATTCAAAAATCCTAATAGGTGGCAGTAGTGAGTTTGAAGAAACATAAGGAACGTGAAAATCAAAATTAATTGTTACAAATTGGAGTAGAAAAGAGAATATCAAGGAATTAATTTTCATTTTGGGTGTCTTAACCGTTACGAAGGTGGAGAACAATAC
This sequence comes from Dillenia suffruticosa, assembly GCA_033439265.1. Taxonomy (NCBI): domain Eukaryota; kingdom Viridiplantae; phylum Streptophyta; class Magnoliopsida; order Dilleniales; family Dilleniaceae; genus Dillenia; species Dillenia suffruticosa. The sequence continues at coordinate 13,804,236 of JAVTVX010000034.1, read as the reverse complement.
CGAAATTTTCAGGAGTGAATGTTTTCGCAGTTGTCAATCATTTCAAATGTTATTGTTTTCACCCCATTAGTATATAAACTTGAACTATTTGACTAGGGATTTAATGGTTTGTGATTGAACTAATGCAATCTGTTTCATGTGTGCAATAATTAGTAATGTGCAATTTTGGTATGCATCATTATCCTGTCTACCAGGAGGTGTTTAAGGCAGTGTTTGGTTGTCTCATTGTAGTTGTTAGCTATTTTTCGAAAATATGCATCCCTACAAAGAGGGAGTGTGTCTCAATGTCAAAAAGGTTTGCATCATACTATGTGATCTTATGCAAACACTGTTTTTATCTAAGGTATCTTTTTCTGGCAATGAGAACAAGTAAAATGGTGCGACATCTTCAATATGATTGGATCCATGGATTTCTATTCTCAAAATCTCTTAAATTTTGGTCTGCCCAGATGGATTTATTTGGGCAGCTATTTCTTTGACTAGATACAACCTTGATGGATGGCTTTTCTTCCAACTTTTGCAGGGGAAGTGTGGCGACCCGCTATCTAGCCGTTGCACCCCCTAGCAAAAAGGAGACAAACATACAAATGTGAAATCAACTAACACGATTAAAATACGACATCTGAACTCGTGATAGTCGTACTCTCTATGTGTAATAATATGAAAAGTGATTTATGTTAAAAGAAATAAATTATTTGTTATTTCCAAATAAAACAACGACAAAATCTCAAGTATGTATTGACTATTTAGTTACCTGGAGTTAATATGAAACCTAATAAAGCAAATAGAATACCTCCAATATCAAATAACTCGTATTAATTGCTCTCCTAACCATCCAACAATATACTATAGTATATAATCACAATATATATAAAACGATACATATAAGGCTCATCTTCACCTCTAACTTTGCATCTACATATAAAACATAGTCCGTACAAAACCAAAACAAATACAAGGATAGCATGCCTTAACAAAACAAGTAGGTTAAAAATGAGTAGAGATCAAAATCCCTTATCTCAAATGCCTCTACCTTGCAATTCCCTCTCGTTTTTATGATCACCTGAAAACAAGAATATCAAATTTCATATAAACTGAGCAAGTACACGGAGGACCCATAACATGCATAACAAGTAAGCAGGTATAGAAATATCAATATCAATATGAAAATAGCGTGACATTGAAGAGTACACAAAAGATACGTGTTATTTCAAACAATTCCAAAGAAATAAATATAATTATCACTCTAAATTGATTATTCTTCTCTATCTTTGCTATACTAATTTGAAATTGATATTTAAAAAAAGGAATAGAATATCGAATTAAGTTAGTGTATGAGAGTGTAAAAAAGCAAGCCAAAAATTAATATTTCTAAGTGAAATCTAGGTCCTTTTAGGTTAGATATCTCAAATACTTCATTTATTTCTAATTCTATCCTCATAAGGAAAAGAAATATATTCATAGTTCCTCAAACTTTACTCGCAAGCTTTGCAAGGCTTTCGGAACTCTATATATGAATTGTACTCCTTAAATTTCACCCACAGGCTTTGCAAAAGCTTTTGAAGAAATTTTCGTGTTATCACTTTCTCTTTATATTACTTTATATTTACATGAAATAATTATCACAACAATCTCAATTTTTCATAAGAATTACACAAGGTTCATAACCAAACATTACGAGTATATAGTCTCTATAGTCAACCAACTCATAGCATTTCAATGAACTATTTCAATGAGTTTCTAGTACAAATAAGTTTTGATAAAACTGTTATATCTTAGGCTGCAATGTTTGAATTGAAATGAATCCAATTATCACACAAAATTAAGACTTAGGGTTACAAATTTTATGTTCATAACTAGTTTCAATTCTAATTACACAAAAAAAGTCATATCAAACAATATTATAGTCTAAAATTCACAATATTACTTGAGCAGTAACTTTTTCTATACATATCGGATTGAGATGATTTTAATGGTCATTTAAAGATAAAACGTAAGAAATGTTTATGTTTAGATGTTAGCCTATTTCGGCCTAAAAGGTAACTAACAATCAAAGCAAAATTCAAAACCAAAACATGCAGAAATAAGGCAGTTTTTTTAAAAAAGATGTGCTACTTTGAAAATTTACCAAAAATTCATTTCTCAATAAAACTCTCCAAATTATATGCCATTTTAAATATATGAAATCTAGTTTTATCAGAAGAAAATCGTACTCAATTTAGAGTTGTGTAAAAAATATTATGAACTGAAAACTGCATCAAGTTCGAACTGTGTAGAATATTAGATAATGGTTTTCTTCCATCTTTTGATATTCTAACGTAAGATTTTTTTTCTTTTTTTATTCCATCCTTATTTTAATACCACAAATAATTTGAAAACATATTAAATATGACTACTAGTATTAAAGAAACAAACACAAGTATAATACTTGACTCAAATTTATAATTTTTCATTTGAATTTCTTTCATTTTCTCTCCAAACTTTCTTTGAATTTTTAGGTTGTTCTTTATATTTCCTATAGTCCTTTTTACTTCCCAAAAACTAGAGTTAATATGTATATGGATGGAGGTGGTTTAACTTAAACTTAAAGGACACCTTTTATGAGTTTAGGGTTTGGTTTTTGGAAGGAGAAAGAGGAAAAAGAGAATAGTGTTAAAAAACGGAAGACCTCCCTCTCTCCCTCTCTCATTTCAATTCTAAGTAAATTGTGGGTCCCTTGGGCATGGGAAGATGTCAAAGGTAAGAGTGTTATATGATAGGTGATGATGTACTATAATGTCCGTTTTTTTTTTCTTTTATGGGTCCGACACCAAACCCTTTGTTGATACGACACCAAACCCTTTGTGAGTTTTATACCAAAATCTAATTCAATTCTCTTGTTATCTTATTTAGATCATTCTCATTCGTCAATATATTCGAATAATTTATATTAATTTTAATATACACAATTTATAGTTAAAACCACGAATATTAAAATTATTGCATGTATTGTACATAAAAAATTCAATGAATTTAGCATAATGTAATGCAAAAGATTTAAATGTCCTCGTTAAAATGCAAATGCATGCTTTGATTATTTCTCAAAATGGAAGTATCGCGTCCCTTTGAAACGTAGAGGTCAAAAGCAGTTCTCTGGTTTCAAAGCCATTGAATGATTTTGTCTGTATCGGCACAACAATCGATTGAAAAGATCTCCGGGACACACTTTCCAGATTTGGAAGGGCTGTGGACAAGGACTTTATTTGTATTTTTTTTCCTTCATCTTAATTAATTATCTTGTTGAAAACAAAAGTATATGCAAATGGTTTTAGAGATTCAAGCCCATGAATTCTCGTTGTATAAATCTTGCGAGAAGCCTGAGAAGCAGGAGAGGTTTTCCTCCGCCTGGCTGCTTTTTGTTTCATTGCCTCTTGTTCCAAAAGATAGTGTTTGCTGCCTGGTTACATTACATGCGGGTAATTTTTTACAATGAAAAAATTGGACACCGGCAAAAGCAGCACACATTTTAGCACGGGACTCTGTCTTCTTTGTTTAACTAGAAAAGTATCTCTCATATAAAGATTATAAAGAGATTTTTTGAGTCCCACCTTTGCGTTTGAAATTCAAATAAACTAGGTCGAGAGGCCTAAGTTAAAATATGCCTTACCCAAAATCAATATGGTTGGGCCATGGTTTATTAGGGTGCGAGTTATCTCTCTCATGAACTCGGCCCATTTTCTTTTCTAATTATTTTTACTATATAAAAATTTGAATATGAAATTATCATATTAAAAAAAAAAGAATTGTGAACACTAAATTGCTTCTTTTGGAAATATTTTCCTTTCTAAATGCTATTGCTTATGATTGCTTTCTTTTGAAACCTCAGCGCCACAAATGGTTCTCTTTTTTTTTTTTTATTTTAATATATGCCACAAATGGTTTATAAGACTACTTGTTATTCGAAACATTTGCTTTATTTCCAAACACCTTCACAACTCCACAATTCACATTGAAAATCATGACTTGATCATCACTCTCACTTGTATGGTATAACTAGCATACATAAAAGTTAGTTTGTTGTACTGTTTGAGGTATAAATAGTAGATTAAGAACTTCAGGTGTAACATGGGTAGTGTAACATGGGTGTGAATGTACACAAGAAAGTGAAAACTCTATAAATTTTTATGTTAATTTTTCTTTCTTTGTTTTAAATTCTCTCAAACTCTGAAAAATTTATCAAGTATCAAATAACCTATTTATGCTCTCTAAATTGTTAGATTCAAGTCTTTCACTGTTAGTAGCACACGTGGGAGGACAAGCACAAACACACTTTCATACACAAAACACAAAAGAAAATTTCAGTGATGAAGGTTGAAAACTTTTATTAGTTTCTTAAAATCCAAAGACTGCCACAAGCATTTAGTTCTCACTCTATTTGAAAGCTTTCATCAGCGATGTTGAAATTTCTCTCCACGGTCATCAATTTATTTTTATTCACTCTATAACCTCGCAAGTTTTACTCTCAATCTTTCGGTGTGCTTTTAAGTTTCGACTCATAGATTTCATAGAATTCACTCACAATTATGAGATAATTAATTTAATTTTATCCCATAAAATAACTCATGTTCATTGGATTACTCATACGATGTCGTTTGCAAATTAGTATCAATTCACTTTAAACTTGTAAAAAATTATAATTTTTTAATCTACCTTATTATTTTTATTTTAAAAGTATTTCTATAGTAATAAATTGGCCAGGTGTGCCAACCTTTTGATACTACATTATTATTTTGTTTTTAGTTTACATTATGAATTTTGTAATTATATTTATTATTTATGAAATTTTTAATTTAAATATCTATTTTAATAATTTTAATTAAATTGATATGTGTGAGTTTACAAACGGAATCAAGTTATTCTTGCGCCTCCGTAAGCCAAGCTTAAATCAAAATAAATGATCTGCTAAAAAAATAAATTTAATTCATGCGGCAAATAAAATTAAGTGAGCCAAGTGTAGAGCGATGGAAGCTCAAGTTGGCTGAGCTCAGGACGGACGCATTTCCTCCGCTAATTGCAAAAGCTCTAAAACGAAACACATAAAGGGCTTGCGTGTTCCTGGTCTCCTCTCTCTCTCTCTCTCTCTCTCTCATTATTCAAGGAGAAGACTGGGTGAGCACAATGGAAACTAGTTTTGACATGAATGACAAGGCGATGAAATCGATGATTGTGAACTCATCGAAATCATCTGCAACCGTCCTTCCGGAAGACTTGATTCTCGAAATCCTATCTCTGCTGCCGGTGAAATCCTTGCTTCGATTTAAGTCCGTCTCTAAACCATGGTATGCTCTTATCCGAAACCCTAATTTTATTTTCAAACACCTTCAAAACTTCACAATTCCCAGCAGAAATCATGACTTCATCTTCTTGCACCGCAAAAACCCTGTAATTGCGAGCGAAAGAAATGGTCTGACGTCGCTTTCTTGCAAAACCCTAGAGGTCTCTTTACCAATTGAAATCCCCAATTCATTTAAAGAGGCTACGCGGATCAACATTTCAGGACCCTGTCATGGCATCTACTGTGTGTGGACTGAGGATGGCATAACCTTGTGGAACCCTACCCTTAGAGAACTCCGATTTCTTCCAAAACATGCCATTCCAATGCAAGGCATTCTTTATTCCTCTCCCGCGTTTGGTTTTGATTGCCTTTCTAACGACTACAAAGTAATTAGGAAACTGTTTCTTGATACGGGTGGCACTAGCACTTGGATGTTTGAGGTTTATTCATTGAATACTGATTCTTGGAAAATCGTGAATGTGAATGAAGACTCTCAAGTTTTTCTTGAGCACCCTTGTGTGAACTTGAATGGAATTATTTATTGGGTTGGCTACAAGGAAAACGGGAATGGATTCTTGAAATCTGTCTTTGCTTTCAGCTTGGGAAATGAGGAGTATTTTGAGATTCCACCGCCCATGAATGTGTGTGATGGGAAGAAGATCTTGAATGTTTCTCTACTAAATGGATCGATTTCTTTGATTGCTTTTCATTTTGATGAGCACAGAACATCCCAATGCTTTGATGTATGGGTGATCAGTGAAGGTTCTGGTAGCAATGGCAACAACAGGTACTCTTGGACCATGTTGCTTAGACTTGAACCACCCTTCCCTGAAAAACCATTCCGGTTGGAGTTTCAAAGAAATGGGGACCTCATTTGCTTTACTGATGGGCAAATAATTATCTTCAACCCCAATAGCCAAGGAATCAAAAAAGTTCAAGTTCCTAGAACCAGGCGAGTGTTTCCTTATGAGGAAAGCTTGATGTCAATCAAAGGAGTAAGTACTAAATGATTCTTCTCCTCTTTATCGGATTCCCATTAGCAAAATTCCAGACTATTTACTTATCGTCACTTACTTTCATCAAAATGTAGTTTATTTTTCTTGTTTGTTTTGGCCTGTTAGAAAGTTGTTTGTATGTGAAGAGTTGTTATGTCATGTTGTGTGCTTTCATATCTCAATGCTAGTTCTTTGGTTTTGCTTTTTATTTTATGAAGATACTAATCAACAAAGTTTGATTTTACAAAACACTATTGTTATAGGAATGCACACACAATAAGAAAATTATGACAATCAAATGGTATATCGTATGCTACAAATGAATGCTTGCAATGAGAAAAGAAATCTGAATGATACCTTGGTTTTTTTTTTTTTTTTTTTTGACTAAAAATTTGTATCTTTGATATCCTAGAACCAAGGCCTGAAACGTTGATGTGGAGGGGCTTTTTGAGCATGCATTATGTATGTACAATAATTTGGTTGCAATTTTGATTTCCTGAGGTTTGAAAGGGAGGAATTCTTTGTGCAAATGTAATTGCGGATCCAGAACTCAAACTTACCAATCACCATACTTACCTGCCGCCCTCTATGGCCCACTGCCTTTTTTTCAACAACCCTGTCTGGGGGTGCACGAAGACTGTTTGAAGTTCCCATCCGTACCTTTATTCTTGGAATGAGTTGTTGCCAGCGGCAGTAGTGGAGTGTAGTTTGAAGAAACGTAGGGATGTGAGAATCAAAATTAGCTGCTAGGAATTGGAGAAGAAAAGAGAATATCGAGGAGTTAATTTTCATTTTTGGTGTCTTAACTTTTAAGATGGGGGAGAACAGTGCTGAAATTTTCAAGAGTGAATGTTTTCACAATTGTCAACCGTTTCAAATGTTATTGTTTTCACCCCATTAGCATATAAACTTGAACTATTTGGCTATGGAATTAACAGTATGTGACTGAACTACTACAATCTGTTTCATGTGTGAAATAATTAGTAATGCGCAATTTTGGTATGCATCATTGTACTGTCTATCAGGAAGTGTTTGAGGCAGTGTTGGTCGTCTCATTGTGGTTGTTAGTTATTTACGAAAATGTGCTTCCTACAAAGAGGGAGTGTGTCTCCAGGCTAAAATGGTTAGCATTATACCATATGATCTCATACAAACACTGCTTTTATCTGAGGTATCTTTCTTCTAGCAACAAGAACAAGTGAAATGGTGCGGCATCTTCTTCAACGTGATTGGGTCCATTGATTTCCATTCTCGAAATATCTTAAATCTTGGTCTGTCGGGATGGATTTTTTTGGGAAGTATTTCTTTGGCCAGATACAACTTTGATGGATGGCTTTTCTTACAACTTTTGCAGGGGAAGCCTATTTCCTTTAGTGAAGAAATATCTTATCACTTTGATACATAGAGGTCAGAAGCATTTCTTTGCTTTCAAAGCCACTGGATGATTGTGTCCGTATCGGCATAAGATCTCCGGGACACACTTTCCAGATTTGGAAGGGCAGTGGACAAGGAATTTATTAGTTTTTTTTTTTTCATCTTAATTAATGATCTTGTTGAAAACGAGAGTATATGCAAATGGTTTTAGAGATCAAGCCCATGAATTCTTGTTGTCTAATTCTTGTGATAAGCCTGAGAAGCAGGAGAGGTTTCCTCCGCCTGGCTGCTTTTTGTTTCAATGCCTCTTGTGCCGAAGGATAGAGTTTGCTGCCCGGTTACATTATCTGCGGGTAATTTTTACACGCAAAAATTGGACACCAGCAAAAGCACAACTGTTATCATGGGACTCTGTCCTCTATGTTTAACTGGAAAAGTATCATATAAAGATTATAAAGAGCTTTTTGGGGTTGAACTTGTGTACTCTGCGTTTGATATTCAAACAAGCTAGGTCGAGAGTCCCAAGTTAAAATGTCTTACCCCATTTTGTGGGATAAACACAAAATCAATACGGTTCATTAGGGTGCTAGATATCTCTCTCATGAACTGGGCCCATTTTCTTTTCTAATTTTTGTTTTTGGGTCAATGGGACAGTTTCCAATCACCTGATCATCTGGTATCTGAGATTTTATCTCAACTAATCCAAATCGACTAGATTGTTGTCTTCCATCAGATGATAGGAGTCTCCCTAATATAATTTTTTATACTCAAGTTGCGAGTTGAAGTTGTGTTCTTGATTAACTTATCCACTCAACCAACTGCAGGTGAGTATTTTTTCCTTTCTAAATGCTATTGCTTAGGATTGCTTTCTTTCGAAGCCTCAGCGCCACACATGCTTCATTAGACTGCTAGTTACCCGAAACCCTCGTTTTATTTCCTAACACCTTCACAACTCCGCCATTCACATTGGAAATCACGACTTGATCATCGCTCACACCTACCCCAGAATCGGTAAGAAATGCTTTGACATTGCTCTCGAGCAAAACAGTCTTTCAAGAAATTAAAATCCTTGATGCATTTCAAAAAGCTCAGCGTCTCCAAATTTCAGGGCACTGTAATGGCATCTGATGTGTGCGGACTGAGAATGGCATCACATTGCGGAACCCTGTCATTAGACAACCGCAACTAGTACTTGGGATTTCATTTGAACTTCCATCTTAATTGAACCTGTTACGGGTTTGGCTTTGGTGCGACTACAAACTGGTCAGGACTATGTTTCCTGGCGGCGGCCGTGGTGGCAAAGGCATGTTGAATATATATTCCTTAAAAAATGATTCTTGGAAAATCACAAACAAACATGTTGAATATCCTGCTCTTCTCCATCATCCCTGTGTGAGTTTAAACGGAGTCCTTTAGCAATGCCTAATTGGTTCAACAGCCGAATTTCAATATCCTTTAAACAAGGCCATAGGTTTGAGTCTAGTAGATAGAGAAAACATGTGTCAAAAGAATTTTGATCCTTAAGTGCTTAATCCGACTCTAACTGAATTTAGTTAGATCGCTATGGATACTATTGGTTTATAAAAAAAAAAAAAAAAGTAGTCCTTTTATTGGCCTGTACTCGTAAAGAAGGAAACCTGTCGGATGTCAAAATCACCCTTTGCATTCAACTTGGCAAATGAGAAATTCTTTGAGATTCTATTACCTATCAATGCCTGCAGTGATGAAGAGTTCTTAACTATTTCCGTGCTAAATTACTCTATTGTGTTGGTTGCTTTTGATTTTGGACCGCACATTACATAGCAATGCTTCGATATATGGGTGATGAGGACTATGATGACTGGGGCGATGACAGGTACTCTTGGACTAGGTTGCTGAGTCTTGGACCCCTTCCTCAAGTATCATATCCATTGGCGTTTCGGAGAAACGGGGAGCTTATTTGCACAGTGATGAGGAACTGATTATGTTGGACCCAAATAACCAAGGAGTTAAAAGGTTCCGGTGACGAGGAGCTGATTATCTTGGACCTAAATTACATGAAAATATAAGATGACATGTTGTAACCACAGTTGTATATACCTCGTTATGTACTTCCACTGGACATGTTGTGGTGAACTTAATTTTAAATGCTTAATTTTTTGCTATTCATTTGGAGCTTTGTACTTCCACTGGACGGCACCCTTTCCTGTCCTAGCCAATTCCTTCCTCCAAGGCGGACTGCTGAACAATCCTCCACTACCATATCTGAACCCACTATACCCCTGCCTACACTGCCAGGCAAAAATAAGACCAATTGCTACTAAGCCGGCTTCTGTCCACCTTAACTGAAGGGATTCTGCTTTTCCTCTCTCTCTCTTTCGGGACAATCCTACGTCTTTTTGATATAAGATTATAAGGTTTTATGTATATATATACATATATGATATACAGTCGTCCAAGTGGGAGATTGTTAAACTTTCTTTTTGACATCTATATTGTATACATCTAAATAATAATTATATGTTATATGCTATTATAAGGTTTAGCCCAAATTAAAATGATCGAATAGAGTTTGAGATTAAATGAGATTAAATCGTCTCATTAAGCCTGGGCTATTAAGTGTAGAAACCTTAAACTCTTATTTCTAATTTATGATGGACAAATTAGGAATAAGAAAAGATACACACACACACACACACACACACACACACACATAAATACATACATATATATCAATAATCTAGATATGTATATATATATATGGTTGTGGAACCAAGAGTTGTCACTCTCCTAAAACTACGTATCAATTTGGAAGATCAATAACCACAAGATCATTATGATTTTTTTTTCAGGTATACTTTCGTATTATATATATTTTTCTTTATAATAGAACATGAAAAATTAATTTAATTTATTTATCAAGATTAAAGTTTTCTAACAACTTGATTCAACTTTTGAAGGTAAGCTTATTTTCTGTAATGAAGAAACATCTCATCACCTTGAGACACAGAGGTCAGAAGCAGTTCTCTGTTTTCAATGCTACGGAATGGTTATTAGCTCCTGTACAGCAATCTATTTAAAAGGTCTCAGGGAACACACTTCCAAGATTTGGAAGATTCGTGGATGAGGAATGCATAATATCCTTTTTAATCTTAATTAATCTTAATTAATCATTCGTGGATGTGAACAAGTGTATGCGAATCGGCAATTGTTGAAAAAATAGGATGGCTCTGTGCATATGGGTAAACTCAACCCTTTTTTATTATTTTTTTTTGTTTAAATTTAAAATAAGTAAGGGAGTGGTTATTTTATAATAACCACTTTTCAACTCCCCTCTTACTAATTTTTGAAAAAAAAGACATTTTTTTCTTTTTTTTTTAAAAAAAGAATAGACGTGAATTTAAAAACAAAGCAGAGAAGAAGCCTTTTTTTTCTTTTATGTAGAAGAGAGAGTGAGAGTTTTTTTTTCCTCACATTTCAGAAACAAAAAAAGGGCTTAAAGAAAAGTTCAAATTTATTGATCATTACTCTAATATGGTATTTGAATTATGAATAAGAGAAAGTGATCCAACTTTATGACATATTCTCGACCTAGAATATCCAATCGTCGGAAAGAGATAAGTGATTTTAATACAATTTAGATCCAAGAATTTTTACATGCGAAAAATTATTTATTCCTTTGTTTAAAGTCTTCATTGGTATTAGAAATATTTTAGATGTTTTCTGCCTCTTTGTTAGGTACTAAAAATGAAAAATGTCTAAAATAATTTATCAAGGTTAATTAATGAGAACTTGATATAGGATTTACGAAATGCTCTCAATTTAGTACTGTAGTATGCTTATGACAATTGGATTAAATCTACAAAATTTTTCATATATCTTATGAGTATATCATGAGATATTACAAACTCTAGTTAAAAATTAATGTACTCGCATCTTTAAAAATATTGTTTCATGAAATGAAATTTATATGATTAGATTTCTATAAAAAAATGGTTTTCAACTATATAAATATCACAAAAAATGATTAAAAATTGAGAGAAATATAACCATTTGAAAATTAAGTCGAGTCGTAGAAAATTCTATATTCAAGGAAGAAGATGAACAATTAAAAAAAGGCCATTTCCACTCTCGGAGACCATGTGTGTAGCCCAAACATGAGGCTAGATATTTCCGATTGAAAATCCGAGACCATGATTGAATTTAGAAATATTGAAAATCCGCCCAAACGACAGCGATGGCACGTGTGGATGGCCATTTTCTTTTTATTTTTGCAAAACCATCCATGACAGCGCATGGGGATGCATGAAAAATTATAGAAAAATTATTTTTGGTACACGAAAAATTTTGAAAATTTTTATATGTATTGAGAAAATTATTTTCTTAATTTTGGATATCTGGATGGAAATTTGTTTTTTATTCATCATTTGTTTGAATTTTTACTCATTTATTTATATTCAAGAATTAGTTTTTTTAATATGTAATTGTCTGAAATTTAAGCAAATATTTTTAAAATAAATATTTTGAAATTTATTATAATATTATGGTTGTCTGTGTGTCTAACCTAATATTGTTCCTATTTTTAGGGAAATTGTGACAATGTGACGTATTTTTGAAAGTCTTTCAGGTCTCTAGGGGAGGAAAAGAGATTTGAGAATTTCAGAACGTTTGATAAAATTGGATCAAATGTTAACTTACAAAATAGACTCATTTCATATTTTGCCGGATCATCTGGAGATCATGATTGGGAATCTAGTGAATTTTTGATTTCGTACCTAATATTAATCTATCACGAATGTTAATTTTGAAATACAACACTATGTGTATGATATGCGTATTAGTATTAGTATTCACCCTCTTAGAAACCCAAACCACAACATCAAAATACATTATTGTGGGTTTGAATAAAGACAACAAATTAAATGGCAACAATTACGAGATAAAACGCCATAAAATGTGATATGTGCTGAAAGAATAAAATATCTTGGAAGGTATCAAACATGTTATGTAGGACCTTGGTGTGGACATTGCTGCTCTATAGATGAGAGAACAAAATACTTATCAGGTGTAGAAAAGAATAGATTCCACTATTTGAGCAATTGTAGTTAGCTATTTGATGATGACATGATACTCGAGTATGAACAATATGTGACTGCTCATGACAACTCGATGTACCTCAAGAAGAAATATGAAGGTACCAGTATGTCTTATGTTAGATAAATGTCATAAAGTTTGATACCGAATAAAAGTGAGATAGCCACAATGTCAAATAGTAGTTAAGGCTCATGTATAACATGATTAGATAGTGGTAGTCAACTAGTCATGTTCGCTCCGATAAATAGAAAGTTTAAATTTTGATCCGATCTCTTTCTATTGAGTGGGAGCACCTGAAAGTTAGTTTGATTTACAATGACAGTGTGAAAATTTTCTCAGATATTGCTTTTCATACTGAGCTTGAGGATGAGTGGTTTAGTACTGCAAGATCTGCTACTAATGTTTTTGTTGTAAACTCTAGTTCCATTAGAGTTTCAAATTCTAAGTATGAGAGGAACTAGAACAAAAGCAGGAAAGGAAAGATAACTTGAGATGGATCATAAAAGAACAACTTTGGAGATAAGAATAGACTGAGAGACACTTGAAGAGTTTCATCAAATGCCTTCTGGTAGGAGATAGATCGATACGAAGAACAATGCAAGAATAGAGATTAAGGAAGTTGACACTTGTAAATTGAAATTATAAAGTGACCGAACTTTCATTCTATAGAAATTCGACGGAATCTTATCTGTTCTTATTTTTTTGAAGTTTGGGATGTTTTTTGAACTTTCAAAGAAATTTGATTAGTTTATATCTCAATGACCTGTATATTGGTTTTGAATAGTTTATAAATGGTTTTATAATTTTACAATGTAATAGAGAAATATTTAACTATTAAATTGAGCATTGTCGTGTCTATAAAATATTGAAAAAATTAGTTGGAAAGGCTATTTGGACTGAATTTTCATTGCCATTGGTCTATTTGGACATTTGCGGTCCCATAAATATGAAGGCAAGACGTGAAGTTTTGTATTTTATTATATTTATAGATGTTTCACATGATTTGACTATATCTATTTGATTTCTCACAAGTGTAAAGCACATGAGTGCCTTAGATAATATATGAACGAGATAAAGAATCAAATGAATGAAACGATAAAGGGTATTTATAACATATAGAGAGTGTGAGTATCTATTAGATCAATTAAGAATCTCTATAACGAAAGAAGCATAATCTGACATTTGATTATTCTTTGTATAACTCAGTAGAGTGGTATTGTAGTAACAAAAAATAGTATATTATTGAATGTAACAAAATCCATGATAGTGCAGGCTAATTTACCAATTCCTTTTGAGAAGATATCTTGTTGACTGTGACTTATATTTTGAACAAAGTACCTTCAAAGTTAGAACTAATGACATTATATGAACTTTAAACTGGTACAAAGTCATGTTTGAATGACCTTAGACCTTGGGATCGACCATCTATTTTTAAAATTTTTCTTAATAAGTTTGAAAAATTAGGTTGCTATAGAAGTAAGAGTATCTTTATAAGATACTCTGAGCATTCAAAAAATTAAATGTTCATCGGTGAACGAGATGTTGGTACTGTAGGAGAAATTAAATCACGAAAATCACATTTTTGGAGAATAGTTTTCTTAGTAGAGGTGATGTGGAGGATATAGAATCTTGTTAATTGAATTAGTTAATTCAAAGGACGGCACTATCTATTGTCAATCACCAGAATCACGAGAAATTGAGTTAAGTGTTGATCCCAATATAAGATATTTAAATTCTAGCGATTCAACTGAGTTACAAATTCAAAAAAGTATTAGAAAAATCATGCCCAAACATCACTTTGAGATTGAAGGCCATACATTTATTATTTCTCCAAAAGATGAAGAAGAGCTTGAAACGTAAACGAGGCTTTATCTAGTCCTATTGAGGATAAATGGAAGAAAAATTGGAATCAATAATATCTAATCAAACTTTAGGTATTGGTTGAACTTTTGCTGGGCGCTAAGTTATTGGGAACAATTAACTTATCAAAACCAAGTATATGGCAGATGGAATTATTGAGAGGTATAAGATTCAATTGGTAACAAAATGTTACACTCAGTAAAAGAGTATTAATTTTGAGGAAACCTTTTCCCGTTAGACAGATTTACCTCTTTTCGCTTATTATTTGCAATAATGGTCAATTTGGATTTAGAATTATATCAGAGAGACGTGAAAACTGCACTTCTCAGTGGAGAACTTGATAAACAAGTCTATGTGGTACAACCAGCGGGTTTTATCATTAAATACTTGGAAGAAATAGTATATAAATTAAATAAATCAATTTATGGTCTTGAACAGTGTTCTAAATAATGATATTTGAGATTTCACAGAGATGTGATCTCTTACAATTTTGTCACAATGGATGAATTCCATTGTATCCATATCGAGAAGTCTGATTTTAAATTTGTAATTTTATCCTTATATGTCAAGGACATATTGCTAGTCACGAATGATAAGAAGTATGTTCTTCTGATCTTGAAATGGTTGTCTTCCAATTTTTGAGATAAAGGATATAGGTTGAGATAAATTTGGAAATAAAATCCAAAGAAATCGTTCTAAGAGATTATTGGAATTATTTCAAAAGTCTTATATTATAAAAACTCTTAAACGATACAAAGTTGAAAACTGTCCATTAATATTTTTGTGGCTAAAGGCGATGGTTCAAGCAATGCAAAATGGCCTAAAACTCCAGATGAATAGATAAAATGTGCAAAGTACCGCATTTTAGCACAATTGGGAGCTTGAAGTACAATATGATGTGTACTTGTCCAAACATGTGTCATATTGTGGGTTTGATTAGCAGATATCTATCCAATCCCGAGAATAATGATTGTATTGATATGAATAAGATATTGAGATACTGAATAGAATTGCAAATTATTTCCTTCGTTATTATGGAAAGATCTAATATTGAAATGATAAACAGATAGTGGTTGGGAATGTGATTTAAATGAGAGAAAATCTACCTTTGATTATATTTGTTTGTTCAATGATAACACCATCTCATGTAATAGCAAGAAACAAATCGATGTATCTCTTTCTATGATGGAAATAGACTTTATGACTTATACTTTCGTAGTTCAGGGAGAATTTGATTATGTAGATTTTTTATAATATTTGGGAGTAGTAAATAATTTAGTAAGAGCCATGACTTTATGACAATAAGTTAGCTATTGCATATGGTAGAGACTCTAAATATGATAGTAAAACCAAACATATAGATACAAAATTCAATTTTGTCAAAAACATGATTGAAAAGAGAGAAATAACACTGAATTATATGTCTACGCATTTAATGGTGATCGATCATTTTACGAATCTAATACCTAAAGACATGTTTGTGAGACATGTTAGAATACTTGGATTACATAGGTTGTGACAATATTTATGATTGTGATTATAATTGCAATCATATACAGAATATATATAATGTAATGTTCATATTTATTAACATTTGAATTCTATTTTTGTATCCAAAATTCTTGTGTTTACATTAGAAGGTATGTCGGACAAGTTTTTTTTGTAGATTGGTTTTCTCACACGAGTAATCGCTTCTAATGTTTATGTGATATGTAAAGATGAGATTGTGTTAATTTGTGGTAGATCAACACATATATTTGTCGCCTTAGTTAAATGCTAAGATGAGATTAGCAATTGTATATATATGTGATAATCAAAATGGATTCCCCATAATCCATTAGATTTGTCGAATAGCCAAGTGTGGGTTTTTTCTTTATGTTGTGAGATTTTTTGAGAACTTGTAAGAAGGAAAACACAGGTTAACTGTTGTGTACATTTGGACTAAGACCTATATGATACATTATTTTTTAGAAAATAAGACATACTCTTCCAGATGGGAAGATAGAGTATTGAAGCACGTGTTTCATACCACGTGTGCTTATATGACCATATGGGTAATGAGATGATCATCCTTCTTTATTTCATTGTCTGAGACTCAAAGATTCAAATTTAACCTCAATTTATACTCTTTGGAGTTTCTTCTCTCTCTTAAAATTTTATTTTGGTGTTGCTATTTTAATATATCACCAAGAGACTATGGTGATTCGGTTTGACAGTGCATATCTAGGAAAGCAGTTGAGATAAAGTTAAAGTTAGTAGTATAAAAGGAAGACTGTCTTTGCCGACACATTGCTTCGTATTCACAGATCGGTCAATTATGTCTATAACTTAGTATTCAGCGATGTAATTGTGAATACATGAATGGACTTAAGTCAAGTGTGTTCTTATATTATTTTGAGAAATGAGAGATATGTTGACTGTGTCAAGTAAAAGAGGTTTAAGGTATAGCGAGAAACAACGTTCTCATCACCACATTGACATTGAGCTGCTACATATCCTTAACCAGTGTATAACTCTATATCCCTTGGTATTGTCACGGGTTAGACGATCCAGTTGTCAGTATGAAGTTGATGATATTCGATTGTAATGATCATACTATATGTGAGTCTAGCCCTCATGTATGAGGGAAAATGTTGAAAAAATAGGGTGGCTCCACCCATATAGGTAGACCCAACCATTTTCCAATTTTTTGTTTAAATTTAAAATAAGGGAGGGAACGGTTATTTTGTAATAACCACCTCCTCAACTCTCCTCTCACTAATTTTTGAAAGAAAAGACACTTCTTTTTTTTTAAAAAGGAATGGACGTGAATTTAAAAAAAAAACAGAAGAGAAACACTTTTTTTTTTAACGTAAAAGAGAGAGTAAGAAAAAAAGAGAGTTTTTTTTCCTCACATTTGAGAAACAAAAAAAGAGCCTTGAAAAAGGGTTTTAATAATTTGTTGATTATTACTCCAACATGGCATTTGGATTGTGAACAAGATAAGATGATCCGATTTTGTGACACCTTCTCGATCTAGAATACCTAATCTTCGGAAAAAGATAAGTGAATCTAATCCAATTTAGATTTAGAAATTTTTGCATACAAAAAATTATTTGTTTATTTGTTTAAAATCTTTAGCAATTTTTATGGCTTTAGAGATCAAGCCCATATTCTTATTGTCTATAAGCATGATAAGTAAAAGAGATTTTCCTTTGCCTGGAAGCATTTATTGTTTCAACGCTTTTCGTGCGTGAACATTTTCAATGTCTGAACCCATTTCTAAGCAAAATGAGAGGCTGATTTCTAGCCAAATCTATCTCCAATTGTATGGGCATAATCTATCACTTTTTTTTCTTTTTATACAAGAAGGAACGATTTGTTATGACTATCTCGAATGCACCCCTCCCGATCAATGTCCAATGATAAGACCTTGCTTGGTAGCCAAACCTCTTATGTATTAAATGCTTGGTTAGTTTGGAGTAATATTCATTTCTCCGTAAAGAACAGGAATAAAATCTCGTAACAAAGAAGAAAGTCCTCAAATCCTCATCAATAAGGAAAGCAATCTCCTTGCAAGTTCTAATTTCCTCCACTCGGAAAGACTTCAGATCTCTTAAGATTTTGTAATCACGGGATCTCTACAAAGGATCTAAGGTTTTAGCACCCCGAATGCATACGAGATTCACACGAGCAACCTATATATATTACATTGACTCGGCAAACCAGGTAAGTTCTCTGGCTTTGAGAACTCATACAAAAGCAACAAAGACATACAGAGCTCTCTATAGTTTGTTCTTTCTCATTTCAAAAATCGCTCTCTGATTTGAGCGTTAGAATCTCTGCCATCAGAGCACCCTTTGGCGGTTTTTTGCAGGTCTCATCGATTAAGATCTTCGAGCAACCTGTCATCCTATTCCAGTCAACGAGTACTCATCTGTGAAGTCTAGAACTACCTCTAATAGACTGACACCATCCGTGGAAACAAAATAATTTTTCAAACTCTTAATTGCTATCTTCTTCTTACAATTATGGCAACCATTAAGAGAAAGATACTGACCATTAGTTTCAAATAGGAATCGATATGAGTCGAGATGATCCACTGGTCATTACCTCAAGAAGAGGATCATACCTAGTTAAAAGTACCTTCATTGACCAAGGAGTATATCAAAACCTTCTCTTTTGGGATGCTTTTCTGCGAATGGGTTTCAACCCATCTCACCTTCAACCTTCCAGCGGACCCCTAAAAGGGTTCATCGATAAGTGCTTATATCCATGCCTTCTCATCATGCCACCACCAAGACTACTTTCTGTTTGTTAAAAATTTTGTCCCCCTATAATGTGATTCTAGGCTGCCCCAGCCTGGATGGTCTCGAGGTGCTATCGAGCTTGAGGCACATGAAGATCAAGTTCAGAACTCCCTTAGGGGAAGCATTGCTTCATGGCAATACCAATCCTCTGGTCATTCCTGACATTGATGAAGGAGAAGAAGTTCTTTCTATGGATACCCTTGAGCTTAGAGATGCCACCTAATACCAATCAAAACCCCAGCCTGGGGACGAAGTACTAGAAGTTTCCATTACAAATGTGCTTAGGTAGACGGTCCAAATTGGCGCTCGTCTACTGACTCCTCTCTAGGATGCAATTATGTTATATCTTGGGCAAAAGTTTTTGCATGGTCCCTTGAAAATATGTCGGACATTCATCCCTCAGTCATCGTCTATAGGTTAACTATAGATACTACTCATAAACCTAGCAAGCAAAAGAAAAGGTGTTTACGCTAGTGCGTTAGCACGCAATACAAGAAGAAGTCCACGAGCTCCTAACAGTAGGGTTTATTCATGAGGTGGATCGTCCAGAGTAGCTAGCCAACCTCATTATGGTCACAAAGGCCAACAGAAAGTTGAAAATATGTATAGACTTCACCGATCTCAACAAGGCATGCCCTAAAGATAACTATCCGCTTCCAAACATCAACAAGTTGGTAGAGAACTCGTTGGGTCATCTACTGTTAAGTTTTTTGGATGTGTACTTTGGCTACAACTAGATTCACATGGCCCTCAAATACAAGGAAAAGACTAGTTTCATCACAAAGTTTAGTACCATTACTACAAAATAATGTCGTTCGGCCTCTAGAATGCTGTATGACTTTCCAATGGTTAGTCAACAAAATATTCAGTGAGTAGCTCGGTAGAACATAAAGGCCTACACCAATGACATGTTAGTCAAAAGCGTTGAGATTGAAAATCAGGTCACAGATTTAGAAGAGATGTTCCAAACATTAGATGCTACAAACCCATGAAGTGCACCTTCGGAATCACTTCTGAAAAGTTCTTGGGCTTCTTGATGACCAACCAAGAGATTGAGGTGAATCCAGAAAAGATACAAGCCATCTTAGACATGGTACCGCCAAGGACGGTGAAGGAAGTACAACACCTCATAGGGAGAATTGGGGCTCTGAGCCAACTTATGTTGAAAATAGGGGAGAAGTACAAGCCCTTCTATGATACCTTGAAGAAATCCCAAGAATTCGTGTGGATACTGAAGTGCCAAACGATATTCAAATAGCTCAAAAAATATCTCATGTCCCCTCTGCTCCTCTCTTGGCCCTTCCCCGATGAGAAACTCTATCTCTATCTCTTAATTTCTAACCAAACACTCTACTGTGTTTTTGTGAGATAGGAATCCACTGCACAGAAGTCAGTATATTACATGAGCTACATACTCCACGAAGCTAAGATCAGCTATTGACCTATCAAGAAGATGGCCTTCGCCTTAGTCATAACTACTAGACGTCTCCAGCCCCACTTTCAAGCCCACATAATCGTAATGCTGACTAATCAACCTTTAAAGTAGATCTTGTAGAAGAGACACCTTGGGCCAACTCATTAAGTGGAGTATTAAACTAGGTAAGTTCGACATGGAACATCAACCAAGGCTAGTAGTTAAAGGTTGAGCCCTGTTTGACTTCATCCTTGATTGTACGCTCCTACCGCTCACCGAGCACACTCTCACCGATTGTTAAGAAGAATGTGTGTTACTTGAGTGGACTCTTCACATAGACGGATCGTTAAACTCCTCAGGAAGTGGAGCCGAGCTCATCCTCATAGTATCTGACAATTTCAAAACCAAATATGCCCTTCGTTTTGATTTTCAAGTGACAAATAATCAAGCCGAGTATGAAACCCTTCTAACTAGGTTACGAATAGCCATATCACTAAGAGCCCGAAACATATGAGTCTTTACCAACAGCCAATTGGTCATCAAACAAATCAAAGGGATCTACAAGACTAAGGATCCAATAATGGCAAAGTACCAAACCAAGTTGCGAGAAGTGGTGAGCAACTTTAGCAAAGTAGACAACAATAGATTCCCCGATCAAAAAACGCATGGGCCGACACTCTCTCGAAACTAGCTAGCTCTATTCGGTAACAACTAGCCGAATAGTTTATACAGAGAGTCTGTCATACTTGAGTATCAACGAGACTGAACATGTCCTTTTAGTAGATAGCTCCCCGAGTTGGAAAGATCTAATAGAAACTTATTTGAAGTGCAATCAACTGCCAAATTCCCCAATCGAAGCTGTTGAAGTGTAAGGCTGCTCACTATGCCATCATTAATGGAGACCTCTATAAGAAATCTTATACTCACTCGTACCTACAATACTTGACATCCGAAGAAAGGAACAATGGTCAGGAAAATTCATCAGGGGATATGATAGGTCAAGACCAAGATGCACAGGCCTATTGATTTGGTATTAAGGAAAATAGAGACTACAGGATAGCCTCAGCCAAGTGGGAAAACTGGCACCCAATGGGGAAGGACCTTATTAGGTACAATTAGAAATTCGACTGGGGACACATCATCTTAATTGCCTAGACGGCCCTATCACGCTAAGAACTTGGAATTCTGAGAACTTATGTATCTACTATTAGTAACAATGGTTACCCTATCAATTCTAATCAAATAGTCAGGTAAAGACACTGAGACTTTATCTTTCATTTAATTTGCTATTACCTCCGTACCAAGCACAGTATATTATCGGTAAGGGATGTATCTCCCAGTTAGGTGGATATAGCCCATCCTATCATTGGAACCCCTCTTTATTAGGTGTCCTACCGAGCACAGCGTGTCATCAATAAGAGATATATCTCCTAGTCAGGTGGACATGGCCCATCTTATTGTTTGAACCTTTTTTAATCAGGTGTCCTACTGTACATAGCGTGTCATCAATAAGAGATGTATCTCCTAGTCTGCCAAACATGGCCAATCCTATCATTTGAGCCCTCTTAGTCGAGTACCTTAACGAACATAGGTGTCATCAATAAGGGACATGACTTCCTAACGGGAAGGCATTGCCCATTGTATTGTTGAGATTCTCTTTCTTGAATACTCGAATGAATGTAATGTGCATCAATAAAAGACATGGCTCCCCGATGGGTACGCACGACCCATCCTATCATTGAGAGTCTCTCTCTCGAATGTCTACCGAACATAGCATGTCATGAATAAGGGACATGACTCCCCAATAAGTAGTAATGACCCATCCTAACATTAGATTCTCTCTGTTGAATGGCCTACCGAATGTAGCATATCGTTAACAAAGGACATAACTCTTGGATCGGTAAACGCGCCTATTCTATCATTGAGATTTACTCTCTCTATTTCTCTCTCTTATGTCCTATCTAGCATAGCATATAGTGAACAAAGGATATAACTCCTGAACGGGTAGACACAACCCTTTCTCTCATCGAGATCCTCTCCCACTCCCTTGCTCGGGACACAGCGTATCGGTTAAGACTTTGTCATAAGTTAAGGAATGAAGTTGACAGACCTAATCCTTCTGACCTTTTAGAATGAACACAAAGGGTTATTCTATGTCGATTTCCTCATTCAAACTTCCATTACAGAAGGCAGTTTTTACATTCATCTGGTATAATTCCATATGCATTTTCATGACAATCGCTAAAAGTAAACGGATTGAAATAAATTTAACTATCGGGGAGAAAGTTTTCTCGTAGTTCATGCCCTTAGTTTGAGTGTAATCCTTGGCTACCAAATGGATCTTATACCTCTTTATCGATCCATCGATCTTTCTCTTGACGTTGAGATTCTACTTGTTCCTAATGGTCCTTCTACTCTCAGGCAAATCAATTAGGTCCCAGACTACATTGATTCTTTTTGACTCTTTCTCTCCATCGATAGCCTTCAACCAATGGTTCTTCGCAGGACCCTCGAGAGCATCTTAGACCACTTTAGGTTCCTCATTATCCTCAAGAGTCACAATGAATGTCTTACGCTCAATCGGAAAGTGATGTTTACGTGTTCTCGATACTTCTACAAGGAGGGAGAATCTCTTCACCTCTATATGGATTATTCCCACTAGGATCAAGATTCGTAATGAGTTCCTAGGTCCTGCCGCTGGACTTAGTAGAGCCACTAGACTCATCTATCTCATAGAAGGTAAAGTGTCAACCGATTTCAACTCTCTAAAGGAAATCATTCTCAAGAAATGTGGCATCACGAGACTTAATTTTAGTAACAGTGTCATCTGTATGCTTGCGTGTCAAGCCGAAAAAGACAAAGAAAAAAAAGAAAGAAAAAAAGGGGAAAAGTCAAAAAAAAATGCATTCTCCCCCTCCCCCACTCTTTCTTTTTCTCTTTCCCTCCTGAGACCCCTATTCTCTACGCTTCCTCTCTTCTCTCACGCCCTTTCTCTTCCTCCCTTTGTAAACTCCAAACTCCAACCAAGTTTGATCAAATTTTCATAAACACCCATAGATTTAAACTCTAACTTTCAAATAAATCCCTAGAAGGTTGAATATATAGAGAAATTCAAGTTTTTCTAAAGAGAGAAAAAAAAACTAGGCACAACAAGGGATGAAAGTAGAGGTCCCCATGGAGCTAAATTTTCTCTCTTAACTTATATTTGTGTTGTTTTTGCATGAAATTTCAACTTATGTTGGACATTTGGGATTTTGTAGAAAGAAAAAATTTAGGGTTTTGGTGTAACTCAATTTGATAACAAAATTGGTAACTCTATTTGAGGTAACTCTATTTGAGGTAATCTCCTTTTCTTATCTAGATTTGAGTTACTTTATCATATATTTAAATTATTATAATGAGATTGGAAGGATTAAGTTTGGGGGGCAACTCTAGAGTTTTTATAATGATAAAATTGAGAAAAATGTTCAATGAAAAATTGTTTCTCTAGATCTATGATATTTATTAGAAAGATTTAAACATAGTTTTGATAATATTGGAAATGTAAAGTTAGGAAAATTTAAAAAAAAAATCAAAATCAACTAACTCCAAATGTAATTTATGATTATTGGTGAAATGGTATTGATTAGTTTAGGTTGAGGCAATTGAAAGTTTTGGAAGGATTAAATTAGCTTTGAATTGTAGATTGAGAGTTTTGACCCTTCCAAGAGGTGAATGGATTTTATGTTATATTCTAAATGAGTAAAATATTTTACTTGATTTTTTTTAATGATTTTAAAATGAGTTTTGAAATATTTTATATGTGTGGATTGTTCTTATACATAAATTTGATATATTTATGAATCCAAATTGTTTTAAATAGACAATGTGTCATGTTTTATGCGATATATTGATTATAACTTGATTTGAGAACCGGTTTAATTAAATTTGGCATATTTGTTATATCGGTTAAATATGGAAGGTATATTTATTGGTTTGATGTGTGAGACTGAACCCCTATTAGTGACTATAGTCATTTCTTATCATGGTATGACTCGACTGGACAATGTGGTTAGGGCTTTATTAGACGATGAGGCTAGTCGAGTCTGAGAGATGCCTCTTTTGTTCTATCGGGCCAACTTGGGTTGCACCGCTAGGGAGGTCCCGAGCCAACGCCAAGGTTAGGGGCATTTGACAAATGTGAAATGTATGAAAACGCTTTGTGGATTTGCCACTGGTCGCGGTAGACCATTATCGGACAAAATATTTTGGCAATCCCCATTCTTTGTTTGAAAATTATGATGTGATTTGGATGTATAAAACTTATTTTATTGTGATATCTAGATTTGACCGGAAACCTTGATATTTATGCAAAATATTTACGGAATTAAATATGATGAAAATATATTTTTTTAATATTATTTGACATATCCGCACCCACCCCTCATTCATTGCATAACACATTATTCCACTCACTGAGTATTATTTATACTCACTCATCTAATTTCGTTTTGTACAGAAAACGTTTAGCTTGGAGGCTATCTTTTGTCTTTAAGATAGGAAATATTTTAATAACTCTTTCGAGTATCGGTTTTTAATTATTTTTGAGGTATTAATATCCCAAGTAAAGGTAAATATTAATGACTATTTTGAAAACTATATTTAAGACTATATTTTGATTTTTCTTGATGATTAAAGTCCATTGGGTTATGTGAATTTATATTGAGAACTTTACTTATTTCTAATTTCTCAAAAACTTTAATTGATAATTAATTTTGTTGGATTTGATTTGGATTCTTTGAATAGGGATTTATTTTATTTTTGGTGTATATGATTGGATATTAACAGTCAAGTTGGTGTTGTTCATGTGATTGGATTACGGATGGCTGGGATGGCCCCATGCATGCATGTTTCCAATAGGGACAGATCGAGCTGATTCTTTGTTTGTATTATGAATATATGTTGACTTATTAGAATTTGTTGAATTTTTTTTTTAAATGGATGGATATCTATGAATAACTTGCAATACCTTGGTGTACGAATTAGGTTTACTCGTATTCTGGGGTAACGCGGCAATTGTTGCGTTTTCAATCCAAGAGTTGGGGTGTGATAATTTTATTGGTATCAGAGCCAGTTTCTTGTTTTGTAAAAACTTTAGAGAATTTTAAATATTTCCAAATATTTTCAAAGGTTCAGAATTGTTTTCAAATTATTTTAATGTTTTGTTATTCAAGTTGTTTCTAAAGGGTTTTTAAAACGCCTCCTATAGGTCCTAGGATGTTGAGTTTATTTTTAGGGAGTCTTTTGCTTAGTCTTGTATACTAAACATAGTTCTCTTTTATAGAACCATACCGCCTTGAAAAAGAATAAGGAATCCGAATCGGTTTCCTTCTAATACACCTCCAAAACCCAAGTGACGTATTGCTCAATAAATAGTTACTTGCTTATGACCAAGGACCTCCTTTGATTATGACTTGTTTGGCCAAATGGTGGGGGACTCTAGTAGTAATTTTGGCCTCTATACCTATATTTTGATTTTAAGAGTTTGAGATATATGTTCAATTGGTATAATAATGTGGAATTACTTATGATTAAGATATAGAATGAAATACTATTGGGAGTTATATTTGAGAGTATGTGTTAGGGTTTGATAAATGTTTATGATTTTTTTTATTAAGTGTGATGAGTTTTTTGGAGTTAATGCATGTGTAATTAACACGGAGTCTCACAACTCATTTGTGAATACAGGATTTGTTAACACTCCAACCAACCCTTGAACACTCTTAATGAAGTAAGTTGTCACTCCATTGGGAGAATGTGAAAGGTTAGATTTCTATTTCTCCTACTTGGGGATATTTTCTTAAATTTTTCGAAGAGAAATACTACACTCGGTCTTAAAAAAGACCAAAAGAGGAAGGAATTCTTCAAACTAGCACAAGGGAATAGTACGATGGCAGAGTATGAGATGGAGCTAAGAGAGCTAACTACACATTTTCTGAAGTTTGTGAACTCTGAAAAATCCTTGTGTGTAAGGTTTAAATCAGGGTTGAACTTAAATATAAGGAAGATGATGTCGATAATAAAGAAGTTAGAGATGCTTGGTATTTTGAAATGTTATGGACATATAAACAGCTTAGTGAATATGGTGATCAGTGCCTTCCTATTTAAACAATATTGGTATAAGAATATCAATGAGTCTTATCAATTCAAGCATTAGCCATTTACATTCAAGGTTTGATTAACTTTTGTTTGAATTGAACCATATGGATGTGAATTTAAAACATTAGGTAGAATGAATGAAAGGTTGGTAAAGATAGATGGAAATGATATTGGTACGCATTGTCACAAAGTTTCTTTTAATTATCTGTAACCAATGATTATGATCTTTTAAGGGGATATTTGTATTGTGAGGATAAGGTTACTGTAAATTGTTGATTTGAAAGGTTGTTGCTGCACAATGGAGATGCAATGTAGGTTATCAAATGAGCATTTGTTAAGGGGATGGTTGATATGGATAAACTTGAATGGAGTTAGCTACTAGGGCATCTGGCCATGCTAAATGGAGGTACCAAGGAAGCATGATCTGATGTCTAACATGGCTGGCATTGTGTAATGATAGCAAGGCCAAGGTGATGGCCTAGTATGGTGGTCAAATGGTGATGATATATGGTTTAAAACGATAGATACAAGCATATTAGAAGCTTCATAGTTATATCTCAATTTGTTGCCTTGTTTCACATGGTGTTACTGTATTCATGGTTGTAAAATTTGATAAGAGGGCAAAACTTCCTAAATAAACTTAAGTAGAGAAATATATATCTTCTAGCTATATAGTTGTCTTATGTCATTGTTTGCAGTGTTACCTGCTCTATTAGTGTAAACCCCAATGTATTTCCACACGGTCATAGTAATGACATTCTAAACTTTTGCTTCTTTATGAGGTGAATCTTAGCCTGATGGTAAAATTGATTGCATCTTTATTTGAGGTTCGGAAGCACCTCTTGATAAAAATAAGGTAACACTGATTATACATGGCCCATCCAAGCCTTATATGCTTAGTGAGATGCTTTAAAGAACTAGCAACTTATGTATGATTAGGACGATCGTTTTCCAAATCATGAATTCTTCTTTGTTCTTCGATGAAGCGTAGTTGCAATATCTTAATTCTAATGCTTTCTTGCTTGAATTTTAAGTGTACTCATAAAGTTAGCTCTTCAATTTAGTAATCCTTCTAGGAGATTCTTCCTTATTCTCTTGTCTTACTGTACAAATTTTAAGTTCAATTGTATCATTCCTTTACACCATGAATTCCCTTTCACTAGAATATTTTCAAAGTGCCAATAGTTAGCTGTATGCAGCAAGAGAATAAAGTTGTTAGGGACATCTATCAAGGTTTTCCATGTTTCCTGGAATATAGTAATGTTCTGCTATGAAACTGCTCTTAATCAGGTTCCTCAAACTGGATTTGGTTTTGATGTTTGAACTAGCAACTATAATTCTAATTTAGCTTGTAAACTTGGAAGGCATATGCTTTTTGCGGAGAATTCATACTAATGCAAGTTTAGAAGTAAGGATTCATATCATAGTAGGAATTATTCCCAAAAAAAAAAAATATTAAGATGCTTTATAGGATTTGTCTTGTGAAATTGATGTGCATGGTGCCAATAAATATTTTTCATGGCCTAAAATCAATTGTTTCAAAAACAAAATGGAAAATTAAGGATGACAAACTCATAGGACTAGGGGAAGCTAGATAAAGTTGAGAAATTTTCAAATAATGTTCCAACCTAGTGAAGGAGAAAATTTCAAAATTTACTATAAAACATGGATAATTGGCCTATGTCCAAAATTGTATATATAATATAAGTATTTTAGATATGGGAATACTATGTTGAATAAGGGAATTGATGAAAACAAAAATTTTCTATGGATGTGATTAAGGATGAGAAGGGGAAAATTGACATATTAGGAGACCTTTATATTCGCCTGCAAATTATGCAACAATGTACAAAATATAAGTTATTTGAGGTTTAAGAGGTGATTAATGAAATGATGGATGCTACGCTGTCATAGTATATAGCTTTATATTATTTTTAACTGGAGCATAATAAAGCAAGTAGTAACAGTAGTAGGGTTCCTTGAAATTTATAATATGGTTTTATAAGGTGGTATTTTAGTGAATGGGTGAAAGGAATGGTATTGCTGAATGCTTAAGTTGATCATAAATTGGAAGTTATCATGGCCATTGTAAATGGTGCAAATTAGCTTGCGGCATATTGTTTTGGTAAAAAATAAATAAATAAATAAATAATCTAAGGTGTTTGGTATGGATACATGACAGTTGAATGAAATGAAAATAGATGGAGGAGATATGTGGCTGAGTACCAAGACTTGCTTAGTTTCTATGGCTAGTTAATCTTACTGAGTGGAAGGCCTTGTTGCCCTGGAAACGTATGATTGAATTTCTCTACCCACTTGATAATTTCTATGACTAGTTCATGCATGCGACAATATAATAATGAACCTACATTATCATGAAAAGTTGTTTATTAGGTGGTTGGCTGCCATTGAAGACATACTTAGGACATGCATGATAGATTTCCAAGAAAGTTAGGATAGATAGATACCTTCCGTTAATTAAATTTGCATAGAATAATAGTTATTAGGCGAGTGTTGGGACGCCACCCTATGAGGCTCTATATGGAAGGAAATCTAGAACTCCATTGTGTTGGGATTAGTTAGGAGAAAGGAAGATTGGAAATATTGAGTTAATTGAAACAACCATAAGAAAGTGAAGGTAATTCGGACAAAAATGAAGACAGTTGAAGAGAGACAAAAGAGTTATGCTGAGAAAAGGAAAAGACCTTTGGAGTTTGAAATTGGAGACATGGTATT
The DNA here is from genome assembly GCA_033439265.1 of Dillenia suffruticosa. NCBI lineage: Eukaryota > Viridiplantae > Streptophyta > Magnoliopsida > Dilleniales > Dilleniaceae > Dillenia > Dillenia suffruticosa. Next base: position 13,775,043 of record JAVTVX010000034.1, on the reverse strand, counting down.
TTTGAAGATATCACCTTGGAAAGGCGTGATCCGATTCCGAAAGCGGGGGAAATTGAATCCTCGCTACCTTAGGAAAAGTGGCATATCGGATAGAATTGTCACCGGATTTGGAGAAAATCTATGATATATTCCATATCTCAATGCTAAAAAAATATTTACCAGATCATTCGCATGTTTTAGAGACTCCACCGGTTGATCTAAGGGAACACTTGAGTTTCAATGTCCAACTCGTAACTATTATTGATCGTCAAATTAGGAGATTGAGGAACAGACAAGTCCCAATTGTTAAGATCCAATGGAAAAGTGATCGGGTCGAAGAAGAGACTTGTGAGTCTGAGAATACTATGAAAAAGTAATATCCTCATCTCTTCAAGGCATAACTTTGTCTTTAAACTTTGAGGATAAAATTTATTTTTAAGGGTTAGAAATTATAAAATCGAAAAAGACAAAAGAAAAAGAAAGAAAAAAAGGGGGAAAGTCAAAAAAAAAAAAAAACCCATTCTCCCTTTCCGCCACCCTCTCTTTTTCTCTTCCCCCCCCCCAGACCCCTCTTCTCTGTGCTCCCGCTATTCTCTCTTGCCCTCTCTCTTCTCTCACGCCCTCTCTCTTCCTCCCTTTGTAATCTCCAACCAAGTTTGATCAAATTTTTCCAAATACCCATAGATTTAAACTCCAAAATTTTCAATAAATTCCTAAAAGATTGAATATATAGGGAGATTCAAGTTTCTCTAGAGAGAGAAAAAAAATAGGATTTGAAGTAGCACAACAAGGGATGAAACTGGTAGTCCGCATGGGTATAAATTTTCTCTCTTAACTTATATTTGTGTTGTTTTTGCATGAAATTTTAACTCATGTTGGAAATTTGGGATTTTGTAAAGAGAGAAAATTTAAGGTTTTGGTGCAACTCAATTTGAAAAAAAAAATTGGTGACTCCATTTGAGGTAATCTCGTCTTCTTATCTAGATTTGAGTTACTTTATCATATATTTAAATTATTATGATGAGATTGGAAATATTAAGTTTGTGGGTACAGCTCTAAGATTTGTATAATGATAAAATTGAGAAAAATGTTCAATAGAAAACTGTTTCCCAAGGTCTATGGTATTTATTAGAAAGATTTAAACATAGTTTTAATAATATTAAAATTGCAGAGTTAGGAAAATTAAAAAAAAAAAACACAAAATCAACTAACCCCAAATGTAATTTATGATTAATGGTGAAATGGTATTTAATATTTCACGTTAAAACAATTGAAAATTTTGGAAGGATTAAATTAACTTTAAATTGTAGATTGGGAGTGTTGACCCTCCCAAGAGTTAGGTGAATTTTATGTTATACTCTAAATGAGTGAAATATTTTACTTGATTTTTTTAATGATTTTAAAATAAGTTTTAAAATGTTTTGTGTATGTGGATTGTCCTTATATATATATTTGATATATTTATACCTCCAAATTGTTGTAAATAGATAATGTACCATGTTTTATACGATGAATTGATTTTGACTTGAATTGAGAATTGGTTAAATTAAATTTGACAAATTTGTTATATTAGTTAAATATGGAATGGTGTATTTATTAGCTTGGGTGTAAGTCTGAACCCCTATGAGTGGCTATATTATTCCCTATCACCGTATGCCTCGACGGGACAACGTGGTTAGAGTTCTATTACATGGAGAGGGACGGAGAGGTTAGTCGAATCTAGGAGATGCCTCTTTTGTCCTATCGGACCAATTTGGTTGCATCGCCAAGGAGGTCCTGAGTCAATGCCAAGGTTATGGGCATTTAATAAATGTGAAATGTATGAAAATCTCTTGGTGGATTCGTCATTGGTCGGGGTAGACCATTATTGAAAAAAATATTTTGGCAATCCACATTATTCATTTGAAAACTACAATATGATTTGGATGCATAAAATATATTTTATTGTGATATCTAGATTTGGTCGGAAAACCTTGATATTTATGTAGAACATTTACGAAATTAAATATGATGAAAATGATTTTTTTAATATTATTTGATATATTCTCACCCACCCCTCATTCATTGCATGACACATTATTCCACTCACTGAATATTGTTTATATTAATTCCTCTAATTTTATTTTTACAGAGAGCATTGAGCTTGGAGGTTATCTTTTGTGTTTAACCATATGGAAAAAATTTTGATTACTTTTTCAAGTATCAGCTTTTAATTATTTTTGAGGTATTAATAGTCTCAAGTGGGGGTAAATGTTAGTGACTGTTTTGAAAACTGTATTTAAGACTATATTTTGATTTTTCTTGATGATTAAATTCTATTGGGTTATGTGAATTTATATTGAGGACCTTATTTCTTTCTACTTTCTCAAAAACTTTACTTGATAATTAATTTTGTTAGATTTGATTTGGATCTCTTGATTAGGAACTTATTTTATTTTTTGTATATGTGATTGGATATTGATAGTCAGGTTAGCTTTGTACATGTGATTGGATTACGGATGGTTGGGATGGCCTCATGCATGCATGTTTTCAACATGGACGGATCGGGCTGATCTTTTTTTGTGTTATGAATGCATGTTGATTTATTAGAATTTGTTGAATTTTTTTTTAAATAGATGGATATCTATGAATGCCTTGTAGTACCTTGGTATACGAGTTAGGTTAACACACTTTCTTGGGTAACACGACAATTGTCACATTCTCGATCAAAAGGTTAGGGTGTGACATCACGTAAGAGCACATACCCTTTGGAGCATTATGAGTATCTTATAAAGATAGACTTCTTTACTCATGGGTCTAACTTCCTGTGTGGATGTGAGGAATTGTAAACATACATGGCACAACCCCATGGCTCAAGTGGCTAACGTCTGGCTACTTTCCTATTCAAAACTCATATGGGGTATTGACTGCGAACTTTGATGGGATATGATTGAGAACGTATACTGCAGTCAATAAAACATCTTTCCAATGGGAAATGGACAAATTAGCCTACGCCATCATTGCCCTTACCATCTCCAACAAAATCCTATTTCTCCTCTTCGCTACTCAATTCTACTGAGGAGTAGTAGAAATAGTCAGCTGTCTTGTAATACCCTTCTTGAAACAGAGCTCTCTAAATTGTTCTGACAAATACTCGTGTCTCTGATCAGTTTTGAAAGTTTTCACTCTGAAATATAACTAATTTTCAATCTTGCTAATAAATCTCGTGAAGCATTGCAATGTTTCAGATTTGTGCGAGATCAGATAGATATAATCAAAATGCGTATAATTGTCTATGGATGAAATAAAGCACACGGCTCCATTTCGGGATTTCATACTCATAGGCTGCAATATCAGAGTAGACCAATTGCAATAGAGTCTCAACTCTCATTGTGTTGATAAAAGGTTTTCTTGTAACATCATCATTTAGGCAAAGCTCTTATATAGGCAACTCAAACCTGGTTAATGAGCCAAATAGACTACTCGTTTCTAACTGGTTCATCCTTTTTTACCTTATGTGTCTGAGTTACATCATCATCTACGCAATCAGATATAAAGCTAATAGAAAAATAACAAGAAATACCATTAAAAAAAAAGCATCCAGTGCATGCCATCCATCATGGACAAAACCAAAATAAACGAATGAGCTATCATAACTAAAATAAACAATAAAGTTTCCAAAAGACAAAGTATATCTTAGGCGATCTAAACAAAGTATTGAAATCAAGTTAAACATTATACAGGTATAAAGTTTGCCCAGTTTGCAACTCTAACTTGCAAATGTCAATCCCTCTAATGATGACAAATGCTCTATTCTCCATATAAATCCTTCTAGCCTGACGACTTACTTGGCAAAACTCTACAAACACACTCTTGTCTTGATCTATATGGTCAGTGACTCCTGAGTTTACAATCCACTGGAGAGAGAAATGAATGAGCATCACATAGATGTGAGAAAGCACAAATCATGTAAAGAATAAGGACATACTTTTCGCTCGTCACACTCATGAGTGAAATGAACAAGTCTAACATAGACATAGCACTTCATATTGGTTTTATCAAGCTCATTCTTCATGTGTTTTTGTACCTTGTTGTCGGATTTCTCATATAGTTTTGTCTTATCTGAATCTTGAGTATCCTTCTCATGTTTATGCTATTTGTTTGGTGTCATAGGAGCGCTTACTCGACTCCGCTGCATAAATATGATCCGAGTGTGGCCTACCCGGCTCTAGGCACTCCTCTTCGAGTTCACAATGCCTGTTCATATCAGCAAAAGTCCAAATACTATTGTCATACGTAAGATAGGTTTTCATAGTCTCCCATGGATCAAGTAAAAACTAGATCACACCCATTACCTAAACCTTATCTGAAATGGGATTGCCTGCATTCCTTAGCTCGACTATCATACTTGACATTTATATCGAATGTAGCATCATCATATGATTAGCTCTTTTCTTATAAGTGATAAACTTTTAAGTCAGCATTCTCACATTAGGAGCTAAAAAAGAATACCATAATGCACTTTTAGGGCAAGGCAAATCGACATAGTTGTAAGTATTGTTCATAAATCCGGATCATATCATCATACATGTTGCTCAAAATGATTGCCCTAAATTAGTCATCATTCCTCTTCCATGCACAAAACACCTATTGATCCCATATTACCTGAGGCATGGTACCCTTCCTAGGGTCCACAATCTCATGTTTCAGAATTTTAGACAAATCTTGCTCTTTGAGTACAAATTGAATCTTTCGGTATAAAATCTCGTAGTTGTCATTATTTAGTTTATCCCTTTACAAAAATCTAATACGACAGTTTTCGAAATAGTTATAGAGATATTAGTAACTTGTTGATACTTCTTCTCATATTTTGTGCATCCTTTAAATCAATAAGTCATAAATGACTAGATTATAGACCTCAAAACGAGCGTATGAGTCAATGGACACTATACACTACAACCTAAGATCATATCTTGCTATCCGGACTTAGATTTAGCACACAAAAACCTATAAAAGGTCACATTTGATGATATGAGACCCTAAAAAAAGTAAAAAATTTCATTCTAGCAAAGCCTGACGCATCGTTAGAGGCCCCACGCACCAATGGTGGCCCCACGCACCAATGGTGGCACCCCACATGCTTGCATGCATCCGCTGTGCACTGGCACACATCCCAAATGCATGCGTGGGTCATACGCCTGCATGCGCACGACCCGCATCCCAAGTCGGGTGGTGCAATGCTTGGGCCATCCTAAGACAAGCTCCAATTTCGTTGCTAGCCCTTGGTGTTATCTCAATGAATGAGGTGTTTGGTTGGGAGGTTAGGGTGAATAGGTTAAACAGGTTGGAGTTCTTCTTAGTACATGACACCTATGTCCAATGCACTAAGTTGTCTCTGTAGAGAAATGGGGAGATAAGACAAGGATAAAGTGATTTGAAATTGACTTTCATGAGTTGTTCAAAGACAATAGCCTAATATCACGCGAAGGTGATGCAATCTAAGGGGTTCGTGGCTACCTTAAGACCTAAGATAGATTCTTACAATGGAGAAGAAGAAACTGGTTTTCTATTATCCAAATTTGCCTGCTTACAAAGATAGAGGACTATCCTATTTGTTATAGAGGTCTCCCTTACATTACTTCTCCACTAAACACTACAATAATACCTAATAATAACTAATAACTATACTACTAAAGACTCAATAATTTGGTAGTTATTTCCCATCTTTATTACATTTATTAACCACTAAGAAAATAAGGAAAGTAATCTCTTCTGGTGGTTAATGCATAGGTAACTCCTAGCCTTTTAGCTAGTTGGGCGTTACATGGTGTGCTGCCCATGCGTTGCCTCCTAGTAGCTCGTGCAGTGGTGCTGCGCTATGGTGCACCGGCTCCTACTGTGACACTATGGTATGGCACATTGGCTCGTGCACTGGCATGCAACTGTTCCATGCTATATCATTAGGTGGCGCAGATGTTGGAACTTCTTCACATGCTAGCTCGTGCAAGCTGTCTTGCTGGTGCATGTCCTTGAATGCTGGTGCATGTCCTTAATTGCTAGTGCTGGACCATTGTACGGGTTGCTTGTCTTCACTCGAGTAATCTAGTCTGTTCTCAGGCAATGCCATAAGCAATTGCTCCTTCCTGTGCAAGAATGGTGTTTCTTCGTTGGCGGCCTTTGACTTGCCTTGTGAAGTAGTACATTTGTCCATGCAAACCTCTATGTTTATTTCTTGTGTGTGCCAGCGACTATTTGCCTAGCACAAGCTTGAGCATTGCTCATAAGCTTATGAGAGGTTGCAACATTCACCCCGTTGAAGATGAAACTTGTCCTCAAGGTTTTTACTCATTAGAATCTCAAACTTTTGTTTCCTTGAAAGGGTGTCGGCAACTCGATTGTTTGCTCCCAGGTAGTATACTACTTCCATTGCATATCCCTCTAGCTTTATGACCCATTGTTGCTATAAAGGGGTCGTAACCTTTTGTTCAAGAAGTGTCTTGAGGGTTTGTTGATCCGTGACTAGCTTGAACTTGCGTCCATTGAGATAAGGTCTCCAAATTCGAATGGCTTCAATGATGCCTAGCATCTCTGAAGCATATACAGACCATGCTATCTTTTAGACTCCAAGAGTCTTGCTAAGATAGACCAATGGTTTTCCTTTCTCGACTAAGATCGCTCCTATGCCAGTTGTACTTGCATCAATGTGAACTTCAAATTGTTGATTGAAGTTAGGCATTGCTAGTACTAGGGTAGTGGCCATTGCCTTCTTTAATTCTTCAAAGGCTTGTTCACTTTCTTTACTCCATGTGAAGGCATCTTTCTTTAGCATGTTAGTGAAGGGTTTGGCAATGTAATCATAATTCTTAACAAACTTCTGGTAGTACTCCGTTTGCATTGCATCGACCTTGTTAGGGTCTACTTGTATTCCTTCGGCTAAAATAATATGCCCCAAATACTCCACTCATTCTTTTCCCCATGAACACTTTGAGGACTTGATGTGGAATTGTGAGTGGCAAGGATCTTGAGTACATTCTCTAAGTGCTACAAATGTTTCTTCTAATCCTTTGAATAGACAAGGATGTCACTGAAATAAACTAATACGTACTTTCTCAAACTAGTATTTCATTCATATATGCTTGAAAAGTACTTGGTGTATTGCACAATCCAAAAGGCATAACCAAATATTCGTAGTGCCCATTGTAAGTGCAGAAAGCCGTCTTAGGAATGTCTTCATTTTTCATCGGGATTTGATGATACCCTGATCGAAGGTCAATTTTGGTGAAGAACTTGGCTCCTCCAAGTTCATATAACATATCGTCAATTGTTGGGATTCGAAAGCGGTCCTTCACGATTGCTTGATTAAGGGCTCTATAGTCGATGTAAAATCTCCAAGTGCTATCCTTTTTCTTAACCACTAGGACAGGACTTGAGAAGGGACTAGTGTTATTCTGAATGAGGCCATGTTGGACCATTTCCTTCACTTGCTTCTCTATCTCTTCCTTTTGGAAATGAGCATAGCAATAGGGTAGAACTTTGACTACCATTGCAGGGACTTAAGGACTATTGGGTGATCAAAACCTCTTGCCAGGGGAAGAGATATTGGCTCTTCAATCATAGCTTTGTATTTGGAGAGCAACGCCTTAATGTCTTTGGGGACAATTGCTTCCTCTTTTGTTGAGTCTTCTTGACTAAGGGGTGTGAATTGGACAGCATATGCATCGCCTTCTTTTTGGATGTTTCTTTCCATGTTGGAAAGTTCAACTCCTTTAATTTTTGTGGGACGCTGCATTTTGAGTTTGATCTATTCGTCCTTATGCATAAACTCCATCTCAATTTTTTTATAATACATAACAACCTACCGAGTGTTATAACCCATTGAACTCCTAGGACTGCATCCATATCGATCAGAGAAAGTGAATAGAAATCATTATTGAATTTGTATCCTTGCATATTAATCATGACTTCTCGACGGATTTCTAAACATGCAACTTTTCACCATTGGTGACCCTTACTTTGAAAGGTTCTATCTATTCAACGGGTAACTTGAGTGATTCTGTAACCTTTTGATTGATGTAGTTTAGAGAAGAACCATTATCAATCAAGAGAATAACTTCTCGGCTTCCAATAAATGCTTTGGTTTGCATGGTCTTAGGACCTTCTCTGCCGGCCATTGCATGTGTGGAAATGTGAGGGTCTTCTTCAAAAGGTGTCTTTTGAATTGGTTCCTCATCAAAGGATTTCACTTCTTCAGAAGGTGGCTCATCATTTTTTGAGTTTCAATCATGAAAATTCAGGATCTACTACACTTGTGGCCTGATGTGAATTTTTCATCGAAATTGAAACATAAACCTTTTAGCCTTCTAGCTTCCATTTCGGCATTTGTGAGATGTTTCACATCTTAAGGCTTGTTGCTCATCATGCTTTGTTGGTAAGTCTTAGAAGTAGAAGGCTTTGTAGAGGTTCTCGAGATTGTTATCTCCTTGGTTGATTGTGACCTTGAGAGCCTTCTTGTGTCTTGGAGTTGATCGTCTTTGATACGAGTAATCTCCCAAGCATGCATAAAGGTCATTGGTCTATGATGCTTAACTTCGGAGGCCAATTCGTGCCTCAATCCGCCTATGAAGGCAAATACTAGGGCTGGTTCGGGCCAATTGACTTTTGTAGAGATTTTCTCAAACTCCTTTTGATATGTCCTTACAAATGAAGTTTGTCTCAAATGGATGAGAGTCTCATTGTATTCGACATATAAAGTTTCACCGAACCTCTTTGTAATCTCTTTGCATTGTTTCTTCCAAGAGAGAGCTTAGCCTTTGGATTGGTACCTTTTTTGAATCCATTGGTATCAAAGTTGAGCCTCTTCTTCAAAATAGAAACTAGTAACTCATACATTTTCATATCTATCCGGGGAATAATATGAAAAGTATGTTTTCAGCCCTTGCAATCCAAATACTCGGATCTCCTTGAGCAAACTTTGGAAAAACAAGTTTGGGCCGCCTTGGTTGTTGTGGCTGAAAAGCCATGTTTTGGTGCATGAAAGGCATCTCTACATTACTTCCTTCAGAAGTTGACTCTTGATGAATACTCCCAGTATCAGATTGCACATTTGATGGTTGTAGATCTCTCATTTGTAAGGTATTTACTTCATCACGGTTGGCCTCATGACTTGGGGCTCTTTGATTTCATGACGGGTGTTGTAAGTCTCGGAGTTTGTTAGCAATCATGGTGAATTGCTACTCCATTTGTGCCAACCTTTGGGCTATCTCGACTTGGCTCTTTTGGCTAACCTCCATGAATGTTTCAAGGGCTTCAAATATTTCCCTTTGAGCCATGAGATGAAAGATGTGAAGAACTTTTTTTTTTTAATTTTTTGATAAGGAAAAAAAAACTAAAAGATAAGATTTTTTTTGTTTTGTTTTTTTTTTTTTTTTTGGTTTTGGTAAGCAAAACACACCAAAAACTACAACAAAACCTAAGGGAATATATTTTCTTTTTTTGATAAGGAATGAAAGACTACCCAAAAAAAAAAAAAACTAAGGGTCTAAATTTGAAAATCGAAGGTGGTATGGATATCCTCTCAATAAAAGCATAAAAAATGGTGCAACGCTTGGGCCATCCTAAGACAAGCTCCAATTTCATTGTTGGCCCTTGGTGTATCTCAATGAAAGAGGTGTTTGGTTGGGAGGTTAGGGTGGATAGATTGGAGTTCTTTCTTAGTATGCGGCACCTATGTCCAATGCACTAAGTTGGCTCTATAGAAAAATAAGTAGATAAGACAAAGATAGAGAAGAATGGAGTGATTTGAACTTGACTTTGATAGATTATTCAAAGACAAGAGCCTAATATCACACGAAAGTGATGTAATCCAAGAGGTTCATGGCCACCTTAAGCCCTAAGATAGATTCTCACAATGGAGAAGAAGAAACTGGTTTTCTATTATCAAAATTTGCCTACTTACAATGGTAGAAGACTATCCTATTTATAGGAGAGGGCTCCTTTACATTATTTTTTCACTAAGCACTCCAATAATACCTAATAATAACTAATAACTATGCTATTAGGCAGTTATTTCTTACCTTTATTACATTTATTAACCACTAAGAAAATAAGGAAAGTATTCTCTTTTGGCTGTTAACACATTGGTAACTCATGGCCTTTCAGCTACTTGGGCGTTACATGGTGTGCTGCCTATGCTCTGGTTCTTGGTGGCTTGTGCAGTGGTGCTGGGCTATGGTTCGCTGGCTTCCGCTATGACACTGAGGCATGGCACATTGGCTCGTGCGCTGGCATGGTGCTGTTCCGTGCTATAGCATTAGGTTGCAAGGGCACTGGAACTTCTCCACGTGCTGGCTCGTGCAGGCTATCTTGTTGGTGTATGTCATTGAGTGCTGGTGCTAGACCATAGTGTGCTACATTGTTCCCTTCGACCCATGTCTCATGTTGGTGCATTACTGCTCATGTCTCTTTGAGCAATGGTGCCTCCTGGCCTAGTTTGCTTGGAGGCTTCTTAAGCAATGGCATTACTTCGCACGTCTTGTGCTTGCGCTCTTGCGTAGGCTGCTTGTGACATAATGCATCCTCATGTGTAGGCTGCTTGTCTTCACTTGAGAAGTTTAGAGCGTTCTTGTGCAATGTCTTAGATGATTGCTCTTTTGTGTCCAAGGATGGTGTCTCTTCGTTGGCAGCCTTTGGCTTGCCTTGTGAACTAACACATTTGTCCATGCGAACTTTCATGTTTATCTCTTGTGTGTGTCTAGCGGCTATTTGTCGTGCCCAGGCTTGAGTGTTGTTCGTAGCCTTGTAAGAGGTTGCAATATCGGAACGTGGATCTGGGATGGAACCGACCCGGACCGCTTGACCTAGTTCACGCAAATCAACTCCCGTGAACCTCACATGCTATCTCCCACTGGGGTCACGCGCCTCAGTGCAGGTGCTCGCTATGTGCCAGCGGGTTTGGGCAAGGTCTTCATCAGCCGGCTTTCTACAATTGGGTCTGCGCGAACCGGTTGCCGAAAAATGCATTTTCAGCTAGATTTTTATGCAGATTTTGACATAATTCGAAATGAAACCTTCCAAATTTATTCTTAACTTGATTTTTGGAAGAAATAAGCCCTAAACTCGACAAATCCAACTACCTTTGTCACAGCCTTTCGTTGCCAGTTTGAAAATCCCAGTTTTCGGTAATAACATTTACAATTGATCAGTCAAATTGATAGATCTAAGTGCCACGAACACATAAACCATTTGCATGCATCAATTTGTCCTCTAACTTGACAAATTTAAAATTTTGAAATCCGTACGGTTAAAAATTTTGATTGAACTTTTTATAACTTAAACATACTCAAAAAATTTAACAAAAATTATTTTCATGATCATTGGGTTATGGGTATTCTCGTGGTATTCTTGGATTCAACAAACACATTTGTGATCCGGATTCTAAATTTTATACCCTATACATTTTAAAATTTTCAAAAAATTTGAAAATAATTTTTTAATAAATCTAATGTACTCTGATACCAATGTTACATTTATTTCACTATATCCGAATGTGGAAGCATGTAAATTAAGTAGTTAAAATTTTCGGGTAAATATTTTAATGTGTAGTTTATAAAAAATAATCGAACTGCCAATTACAAAATCTCTCGATCAAAACTCTTGATCAGGATGGTAATTCACAAAATCGAACTACCATCATAAATTCATGACACTTCAACCTAATATCCCGTGAATTTAATGACGAAAAAATTTCAAAGTCAAAATTTTTCAATCCCTTGATATTTTGTTATTTTGGACAAATTGATCTCTCTCACTTAGCTTGACTTACTCAATCTCTTAGTCTCAAGCAATATTCAGTGAGAGATCTCTTCCACAACTCTCTCAAAAAAATATTTTTCACCTAAGTTATTATAAAGAGTTCCAAGGGAGAGATAAAGTGATTTAGGATAAAAAAATTAACTATTCATTACCTATTATCATTTAATTATAATTTAAATAAATTTAAATTATTTATATACGGTAAAAGGCCCCTCGTGAGCATCTTTTGCCAACACCACAAATGTTCCATAAACATGTAATTAGCAATATTGATGAATGAAGAAAAACTCTCACTTTATCATTTTATCTTTACGATATTAGTGACCGAAAGACTAACGTCATGATGTCTTCTCTCTGTTGGGGTTCTACAACCCTCTTCCCACCGATTTGCGTATAGCTTGACTGCACCAATTTCCTACCCTGGAAATCACAAATCCTACCCATCCTAAATGTTGAAAAAATGGACCGGATTTATCTATGAGGTAGATTCAAAACCCATTTTGTATTTGATTTTTGAATGAGAGAGGGTGATTTTTCTTTTGATAACTTCCTGTCTCTCTCCCAATAACTCCCTGTCACCCACCCTCTCTCTCCCCCTAATAAACTCTCTCCTTTTAAAAAATAAAAAACTATCCCAATTTTTGTATGAATATTTGAAAAGAGAAGAGAAGGGACAATACTCTTTTTGAATACCATAAAAGTGAGAAATCATTTTTTTATGTGTGAGTGAAAAAAAGAAAAATTTTCTCATATTATACATAAAGAGAGGGTTTGAAGAATATGAATAGTTGATTTTATTAACCTATTTAGATTTTGAATAATAAAATGTGATATGATTTTATGATATTCTCCTAACCTACCGTAAAAAGAAATAAGGGAGTATAACTCATATGAAAATGTTTATTGGTTTGTTTAAAACCATCAAAATCATGAACTAGAGGCATTGATTGACGGAACCCTTACCTGTCCCAACCAATACCTTCCTTCCAAGCAGACTGCTGAACAATCCTCCACTACCACATCTGAGCACACTATTACCCCAGCCGACACCGCCAGGCAAAACTAAGACAAATTGCTACTAAGTTGGCTTCTGTTCACCTTAACTTAGGAGATTCTGCTCCTCTTTCCTCTCTCTTTTGGGACAATCCTACTTCGCCTCTTTGCCTCTCAATCTCATGCTCATTTGACGCAGCTATGACTACAAATCCAAACTAGAAAAATGGGTTATATGTTGATGACTGACAATATTAGTCATTGCTGCTCGCCCTCTTTCTGATGAAGAGTTAGTTCTCCTTATCCTCTCTGGTCTAGGCTCTAAATATGACTCCTTTGAACCTCCATCGTGTCTCAAGCTGAACCCATCTCCCTTGAAGGCCGATCTGCTTTACTGCACAACCATGAGTGCCATCTTAAGCAAACCAACTCCATTGAACCAAGCACTCCCTTTGTCAATGAAGTCACCACCACTCAATCCTTTTATGCCTATGTTATATGAGAATACTAAAAAACTGGTGTTCAGAACAAATTATATGGTACCTTTGGTGAACTTTGAACTTGAACAAATAGGATGAATGATCACGTGATGGAGTTTAGAGGTTTTGGGTCAGCTAAAGAAGCTAAGTTGTTATGGAACATAACCAAATGGTATATATGGATAGAAAGGAGTATGAGGAATTTCTAGAACGAATATATTTCTAGTTGTATCTCTCGGGACAAGGTTATTCTTTATGTAATTGGGTTTTCGAAAACCTAAGCATCGATTGGAGGACATAGAAAGGGATTGGACAACTTCTCTATTGTGGTTATTGTTTTTAATTAATGTTTTGATGTGCTGTTTTCTTTCTTTTGTTGGATATCTTATCCACTTTCTTGTACACTCGTACTCTCTTCTTCGATGAAATGTTCTATTCTACGAAAAAGTTTTAATCCTTGATAAAAATACTGCCGACATAGTAGCCTTAATGTCTTTGTTCAGACTATAAGCCTTACCTGGTTCAAGATGTTTTCGTTATCTTTGTTGTTGTGGCCCCCTTTTTTTATATCTTATCGGACACATACACCCAAGTTACATCCCTAGTTTCTGCTAATGTGCCAACTCCTGAAATCGAGTGGCATCTTCTTCAACAGCATCGAGCCAAAGATTTTCTGAAGTCCCTCTAATTTTGATCTGCAAGGATGAGTCTTATCACGTTTGGATTGCTGCTTGTTGGGTAAGTTACAACTTGTTGAAACCTGGTTATGTTTCAGAGCTTCCAAATGAAACCACTATTTGTTTTTTTTTTTCTTTTTTATTGCAGGGGAATCAGAATTGCATGAATTAAAGATTCTTCACTGGAAGATTCAAAAACTTTTTTGTCATCTCAATGACCATGGCTCGAACCAGACATTACAACAACTCCCTCAAACCCAACAACGAGCCCATCATCCAGAATATTCTAAAACCTATCTTTTTACAAAACTCCAAGATTCCAAGAAAGCTTTGTACTGTTGGATAAACTTTAAATATTTTCATGGAAGATTCTTGAAATTGACTTTCGGACAAACTTGAAATATAGATATTTTTATAGAATATTATAGAGAGAAATGACGAGAAAGGAAAAAGAGAGTAATAACACTGTTTTTGCAAGTTGGGAGGATTTTGATATAGTGTCGGCGTACACCAATTCCTCCATATTAATAAAATTGCTTTTTCTTTTACCTAACAGCTAATTGAGAGAGAATGTGCGCGTGAGTGAGACAGATCATTGGTGTTCTCCAATTCCTCCATATTAAGGATCAGGCCCGAGAAGCAGAGGAGAACTTGCTTTACTAGGCTGCCTTTATTTCTTCCAATGCCTCGGGTGATTGTTTTTCATGTGTAATTCTAATATTTTTTGGTCCCTCTGTTTTTGATTGTTGTATCTTGTGCTGGACAACTAGTGGAAACATAGCCTGTTGCCTGGATGACATTTGCTTGTCAATTGAGGTTGACATCGACAATAGACTTCAGTGGTATATTTATCTAGTCATCAATCTTTATATCTTACTTTCCTGGAAAATTATGTAAGGTTGTCTTCTTAACTTATTTCATATCAATTAATTTATTAATTAGGGTTTGATGGTCTTCTGAACTACAGAAGGAAGCCCTTTTCCCTTGGGACAAGAAAGGGAAAATTTTGCAGTTAATTCACGACTGGTTTGGCTTGAAATCAATTATGGTGTCCTGAGTATTAGTTAGACAAACTGTCCCAACCATGTTCATATAAAGTTCATTAATTTACGACTGGTTTGGCTTGAAATCAATTATGGTGTCCTGAATATTAGTTATTGAAATCAATTATGGTGTCCTGAGTATTAGTTAGGCAAACTGTCCCAACCATGTTCATATACGACTGGTTTGGCTTGAAATCAATTATGGTGTCCTGAGTATTAGTTAGGCAAACTTTCCCAACTATGTTCATATAAAGTTCATTTTAGATCATTTCTTCTTAAAAACTCAATCATTTTCAATTTAAATTTGAAACAATGCTATCTTTATAATTATTATTTAAACCATATGAATATTATCATCACACGAGTTTTCAATTGAATTCCACCCATTCGAAGTCAAAAAGGTATTAATTCCATTATTAATAAGAAAAGAAAAATTTACGATATATTTTTTATTCATTTATTTATTTCCAAAGCAACAAAATGAATAATTATAAGACTTATTACAATTTTACAATAATCTTAATGTATATTTACGAACAAGAAACACCAATTCATATTACACATACAATTGATGGGGATGTTTTTACTTTTTAGGCCAAAGAGCACTCGCGAGGGACTCCTTGAGGGAAGCGTCTGTAATCGGTGCAGTAATTGTAGATCATGTAATTCTTTTGTGCCCATTTGATTTTGGCTTGTCCGGAGCTGTCAAGTGACTGGTACATCCATGCATTGCTTGGGGATTTGGAGTTGCAAGAGTTGGTGCCTGAGGCCACCACACAGGCCTCCGCATTGAAGTTGCGGAACGAGGCCACAAATGGGGCCTGACTCCAGTCTGTCTTCACCCGCCCACCCTGCGTGGCCCAGTCGTCCGCGTCCCACAGGCTCGAGTAGAGCCACATTGGTTGGTTCTTTGGGTATGGGATGCCTTTCGATTCTAGGTTCTTGAACTCTCTTATTGGAGTCCCATCCACTGAAAAGCTGTCATCGAAATAGACCCGTTTCAATAAATTACTAAAAGGGTAGAAAATATTGAATGCCCTTTTTGACATGTGATTTTAGGACATTCATTACAAAAATGCTTGCATGTTAGACGTGAGCAGAGATATTTTGGTGCAGATGTTTGCGTCAATATCAGCCTCATGAATTTTAGAGAGCTAGAAGAGAAGAATTTGGATGCGTTTTTGTAGCCGACACATACTGATATTTTTGTGCACGTGTGTATAATAATATTGTAGGTGTACATAGAAATGAGTGGTTAGAGAGAGGAAGAGAGAAGAGATAGAAAGAGTAGGATATACATACACGATGCTTTGAGGATTCCAGAGAATGGAGTAGGTGTGGAAATCCTTGGTGGGGTCAAACCACAAATAGAACTGCTGCTCTCTGTTTCCCTGACCTTGGGCGTAGATATTAGTGTGCAGCACATAAGGTTGCCCTGTTGTATTTCCCAGAAATTCGAAGTCAATTTCGTCGTGGGTTGATCCCACCGAAGATAGCTGCCATCAATTAAATTTACATTCATGAAAGAAATTTCAGGGAAAACATCAATTACTCACTTTATTAAATTCATGAAAGAAATTATTAAAAATTATTAATGTAGAGATAATTTTAGAAAAAGTGTTTTCCCATGCAACTTTACTAAAATATTTTTCATGGGAATCTGTTCTTTTAAATTTTAGTAAAAGAAAAGATGGAAATAGCATGTGACATGTAAGAACTTACATAATAAGTAGTGACAGTGCCAGCAGAGTTGCCGGGGACAAGCTTAAGTTGCATGTCAATTTTGCCAAATAAGAATTGGTTTTTAGACTTGAAGCCAGAGCCAGAAGCACGGTCAAGAGAGAGAGTACAAAGATTTCCATTTTCCAGCATTTTGGCTCTGTAACCGCCCCAAAAGACCTCAAAATCTTGGTAGAAGTTTCCGGCCAAAGCTGTCACCACAACGGAGGCCAAAATCATCCCCAGTGCTAGTGGAAAAGTCATGGTTTTTTTTAGAGAGAGAGAGAGAGAGATTGGGCGAGTTGCGTGAGACAAGGAGCGGTCCTTTATATAGCATGATCGAGGGAGGCTAAACATGAAGTTGAATTGGAGTAGGCGTGAGGCAATAATGCACGGGAGACCAACAATGGGATCACGACGAAATATCTACGAATATATTAATCAATATTTTAAAACTAAAATATTTTATTATTATATTTGATAATTTTATTTAAATTAATATTACCAATTTTATTAAAAAATTCATGAAAAAATTTAACTTGCACAGTACCGTATCAATATGAGATAAATCTGTCCCTAACAGGATAATTTAGTAATTATAACCCTCTCTGTCAGTCCTTTTAATCCAGGATTAAAAGAAAAAAAAAGATAAATCTATTTTAAAATTATTTTTAATAAAAAATTTGATCAAACTCTTTAATTAGAAATAGTTTAAAAATTATATAAAACAAGAATCATTTATATTTTTAATACCATTATTCAAATTTTACCTATTTTTACACCATCCTAATATGAAAAACAAAAATTAAATAAAATCGTTTTAATATATTTTTTCTTGTACAGTCACTTTGTTCATGAATAAATTCATTACCATACATTTGTTTTCCCCTTTTAATATGCATTGAAGTCGTTGGGAAAAATTGCCTGGGAGAGGTTGACTTGGCCGTGGGATAGAAGAGGAGAGGAGAGGAGAGGAGATCCTAATTCCTGAAGACAGCTAAGACAGGTGACGTGATGCATTGAAGACTGGGAACCACCGTCCTTTGGTGGATTAGAATAAGCCTGGTCAGTTTAGGTCCCTACTCCCTTCAGATGATAGGTCTATTTTACATGCGCCACAGCTGTCTCTTTTTAGAAGCATCTATCATTATTATTATTTTTTTTTCCCTCCTTCGTCCTTTTCTCTTCTTTGGTCGATTCTCCTTTGACTTCTTCGCCGACTACAATGTATGATTTCTGCGCCACCAGCTTCAAATTAATGCATGCATTCCCTAAACGAAAACGCAGGCGCAGCTTCATTTATTAATTAATCAGATTTTATATATCATTTTATATTAATATTTATTAGTTAAATTATTAAAATATTTTAATCCGTTTAAATAAATGTATAATTAAAAAATAAACAAAATATACTTATATAAATTATTAAGTAAAATTTAAATTATTTAACCTCTTAAATGTTTTTATTTAAAATTTAAAATCAAAATATATTTATCGCATAAAAAATGTCTGAAGACTAATATCTTAGAAATGTATTATTAAACTAAAATTATTTTTAAATAACAATTATAATTTACTTCAATCATTTTACAATATTTAAAATTCTAAAGGAAATATTTAAAGTTATACTCATATTAACCTTTTCCTCTTTTTGATAATGTAGTGCTTATCTCCTTTCCTTTATTTTTCTATTTTGGGTGTGTGAGTTAATAGGTATAAGATTTCTTAAATCTTGAACATGCAATAAAAGTCAATTTGTAGGATTGATCCATGCTATTATAATCAATTCAACCCGAAGAGCAAGTCAATTTCTTTGAAATATGAATTGTGAATTTCAATTTGACTCTCATATATTTTAAGTTAATTTATTTTAGAGAAACCCCAAAAAGGAAAATAATCATAAGTATGAAATTAAATCTTTTTTTTTTTCTGCAAAGATTATTTAGTGGTTATCATCAAGTTATTGATGCTTCCACGTTAGTGTCTTCCTCTTTAACCAGACATAGTCTTCATTGAGTCATACTTGCTTTGCTCATAGGCTAAAGCCATCAGTTGACGGTGTTTGAATATGGGGGGGCCTCATACTGAGGGAAATAAAATAAATAAATAGAAAAAGGGTCCAACCCAGAATTGTTTGCACGGACATAACCAGATTAAATATTAATATTTTACTTCACAAGCTTTCGTTTTGAGAATTCCTATCGTCAAATGAACTTTGTGAAATGGACCACGTCAATGTTTGTCGGCTCAAAGCTGTAATTTTAACTTTTCTTGAAATTTATAAAGTAGTTTTCAAGAATAATTTAGACATAAAATAATGATGGCCGGCCTATTTTTTTTTATATATTTTATCGATCGATATTTAGAATAATATTTTAATAATTTAATTTAAAATTTATAATGAGTCATTTAAGAGAGTTATCACTTCCAATATAATTTTTTATATATCCAAACTGTTAATTAAATTTAAAAACTTAATTAAGAGATTTAATATTATATCTTACTCGATCAATTATTTGTTGGTATCACGGCTAATGTATTCCGGAGCAAGGGGGAGGCCCCGGGCAGCAAGTGGAAGTATAAAACGCGGGCTTTGGTGTAGGGGAAGGTCCGGGTTAGCAAGGAGAAGCATAAAACGTGGGTTTTCTTTTTCATTGAGGATAATGACTGACGTGGTTATAATATTAAATATATATTTACTGGGTTTTACAGAGACCCCATTGCATCGGGGGAAGCAATAAAGGTTGAATTGGAGGATGAGAGTGAAGTCGCTTTTGAGGGATTATGTATATTGCCAGTGTAATCTAATCGATTTTGTGTTCAAGCTGGAATTGATGGAGACAATCTCCAGCTCCGGCTTGCGTGCCACATTGGTAGTTCTAATGTCTAGTTGTCACACCAGAAAAGACTTGAACAAACACTCACCAAACTCATTAAACCAAAACAATAATTTGTGATTTCAGACAAACACTAATTATAGACCTTCACAGGACTTCCCATATTTCATCACTTGCGTGGTCGACAGGCAAAACATTTGATAATTTTGTTTGACACGTTAACTAGGGTGGGCATGGGCGGGTTTGGCGAGTGGTAGTAAACGGAAAATTAACCTAATCTTTTTTGAGCAGGTGACTAGTTTCCTTTTTTTTTTTTTTTCCTTATATGAGATAAAAATAAGAGTGCCTAAAAAATTTCAAAATCTCTGGATAAATAGATTTTTCTGGTACCAGATCAAGTATGGATTCTAAAAATCAATCACTTTAGTCGAGTAAGTAAGAGTAGATTTTTTAATCGAATTTTGAGTTTGAAACTTAAAAAAAAAAAAAAAAAATTATATTAAGAGAACTCCAAAAAAATTAAATTTAACAATGATCAGATCGAATTAATTAAAATATAATTTCAGATACTAATTAATTACAAAAATAAATAAAAAAAATATGATTCAAAGATATTGGTGAAGAGTTTAACACCTCAAAATCCATCTCATCCTCTACGACCTTTCTTTACTAATATATCTGCTATAATATTCATTACAAAAAATACGATTTCAGTGACGGATTTAGCGACGAAAATTTTAAAAAAATTCGTCGCTAAAAACATTAGTGACGGATTTAGCGACGAAAAATTTTCATCACTAATGACGCATCGCAAAAAATTTAGTTACGAAAAACAAAAATTCGTGACTAAAATAGCGACAAATTTATCGACGAAAAATTTTTATTACTAAATTTAGCGACGGATACAAAAAAACCATCGCTAATTGTAGATACGGAAATTCAAAATCCGTCGCTAAATTTAGCGACGGATCCGAGGAATCCATTGCTAAATTATATGATATATAATTATTTTTTATTTATTATATATATTTTATTTAATTATTATATTAATATTTTATTTTATTTAATTAGCGACGGATCCATGAA
Organism: Dillenia suffruticosa; assembly: GCA_033439265.1. Taxonomy (NCBI): domain Eukaryota; kingdom Viridiplantae; phylum Streptophyta; class Magnoliopsida; order Dilleniales; family Dilleniaceae; genus Dillenia; species Dillenia suffruticosa. The sequence continues at coordinate 13,754,440 of JAVTVX010000034.1, read as the reverse complement.
TCCGTCGCTAAATTATATTATATACAATTATATTTTTTATTTATTTTATATATTTTATTTAATTATTATATTAATATTTTATTTTTATTTAATTAGCGACTAATGCTATCCGTCGCTAAGCCCCTGGATCCCACGCACGAGCCTCATTGCTCCAACTCACAAGCCCACCCGCGTACGAGCCCGACCGCATCACCAGCCTCTGCCCCTGCCCTGCACACGCCAGCTCGCCCTAGACCCTGCACACGCCTTGCAAAAAATCCTTGAAAATACCCTCAAAATGCATACAGTTCGGTTCGAACACCTGCACAAGAGTAAGTTGTTAGAGTATCCAACCACCAGACCACATCTTATCTTTAATCATACTTTTATTTTAGTTTTTACTTATTATCTAATTCTAAATATTAATTAAAGAAATAAAAGTTTATATCAAATAATAAAATGCTAATTAAAATAAACTAATAAATTAATTAAAAAATAAAAAATATTATTCTTTAAAAAGATTTAAAAAATAAAATAAGAAAAGATTTAAAAAATAAAAAAATATTATTCTGTAAAAAATAAAAATTAAAAAGAAAAAAAATAAAATGCTAATTTAAAATATTAAAAAATAATAAATATGATTATTTAATATAAATTAATAAAATAACAAAATAAAATAAAATATTAAATGTTAATTTTAAAAAATTAAGTTTAGCAACGAATTTTAAAATCCGTCGATTATTTAATATACTTCTGTTTTATTTTTATTTATTATCTAATTCTAAATATTAATTAAAGAAATAAAAGTTTATATTAAATAATAAAATGCTAATTAAAATAAACTAATAAATTAATTAAAAAATAAAAAATATTATTCTTTAAAAAGATTTAAAAAATAAAATAAGAAAATATTTAAAAAATAAAAAAAAATATTATTCTGTAAAAAATAAAAAGAAAAAAGAATAAAAATAAAACGCTAATTTAAAATATTAAAAAATAATAAATATGATTATTTAATATAAATTAATAAAATAACAAAAGAAAATAAAATATTAAATGTTAATTTTAAAAAAAATTAAGCTTAGCGACAGATTGTTGAATCTGTCGCTAAATCTGCAACGAATTTTTAGATCCGTCGTTAACTTAGCGATAGATTTTTAGATTCGTCGCTAAATTAGCGATGGATTTCAATATCCGTTGCTAAATTTAGCGACAGATTTCGGAATTTGTCGCTAAATTTAGCGACAGAATCTAATCCGTCGCTAAATAATAAAATATTTAAAAAATTTAAAAATATTATTATTTAAAAATTAAAAATATTAAAAAAATAAAATGATAATTTAAAATATTATAAAATAATAAATATGATTATTTAATATAAATTAATAAAATAACAAAATAAAATAAAATATTAAATGTTAATTTTAAAAAAATTAAGTTTAACGACAGATCGTTGAATCCGTCGTTAAATCAGCGACGAATTTTTAGATCCGTCGCTAAACCAGCAACGGATTTAAATCAGCGACGGATTCCTTAATTCGTCGCTAAATTTAGCGACGGATTTTGAATTTATCGCTAAATCCGTCGCTAAATAATAAAATATTAAAAAAAATAATTTTAGTCTTTAAAAAATATAAATATAAATAAATAAAATTAAATGCTTATTTAAGATATTATAAAATATTAAATATGATTAGTTAATATAAATTAATAAAATAAAAGAATAATAAAATAAAATAAATGGATTACCGTTTATCAGTAGTTATCCGTCTCACTGTCGCCGTCCTTCGAAAAATACTATTTGATCTACTTGCCAGACGAGATAGATCGTCGGAAGTAAATGTATTATATGTTGTGTTTCTTACTGATGACAATAACGAATGAATATGAATAACTGAGTTTTCACAAATAATTGAACTATATAAGAGAATCGAACGGATGTAGAAGACAAAAACACGAATGGTGAAATCGATAGTTGCGACTAATTGAAAATTTTTTATTATAGATTGGTTAAATTATTTATTGTTAAAATTATCAAATTGATAAGAATTGTAATATTTAATATGTATTTAATTCGATTTCGTTATTTAGAATATATTAAAAAGAGAGATACGATTAAAAAAATTTCATAATAGAGTATAGAAGAAATTTTGTTCAGAAATTATTCATGAATTTTGAAATTTCAATAATAAATTAACGACGAATTTAGTCACGAATATTTTATTTGTGGCTAATTAGTGACGAATTTTGTCACGAATATTTTTTTGTGGCTAATTAGTGACGAAATTAGCCACGAATTTTGAAGTTTGTTGCTAAATTTTGTGATAAATATTTTAACCGTGACTAATTAGCAATGAATTTAGTGACGAAAAATTTTTATAGCTAATTAGTGATCAAAGTGCCCACTTTATGGGAGCGAATCTCCCAATATTGTTTTTTCCATACTCAGGAGATTCGAACTCCTGATTTGATTAAGAGACGAAAGTGCTCATCCTACTTACACCAACAAGTGTCGGTAGATCGTCTCACTATCTAGATTAGTAGTATCGAGATTAAATACATGCCTACACATTCTCGTCCATTATCGTCCTATAATGGCAAGACAAATGGCTATGCAATCCAAACCCATAACCATCCCTATATGTTGAGATTTACTTCAATCCATTTGTTTAGACCCAAAGGCGAAAAAAAAAGAGGATAAAAAAAACCACTCTCTAGTCTCTCATCCCTCAAAAGAAACCAATGCTTTTCCATACCAGTATAGTTGCCAAGCAGTCTCGTAAAGCATGCGGTGTTGAATCATTCATATTGCCACAAAACTTTCAGGTGCTAGTAGTTTTCATCCCCCTTTTAGCTCTCAAGTTATTTGTTAGCAATGTCAACCTTGGAGTGAATCACATGAAACATAACTACTTAGAAGGGGTACAGAGTTTCGATATTTGTTTCCAATCAATTTGTATCCACGCTCTCGTCTTTGAGAAGGGAATATATAGGATGAAGCAAAACACTCATATGACGTATGTTTCAAAATCCAGTCTTCTATATGGCAGATTTGAGTCAAAGGATACTCCATCACTTTCATAATAGAATATATTGGCATTTGTGTGAAAATCAAGTCTGAATTAAGAGTTAGAACTTAGAAAGAACTGGGGTGAGCAATTACATCCCCCAAATTTTCTAAAATTTAATTAATCTTTATAACTCATATCTATTTTGTACCCATTTAATTATAATTTTGTCTCTACTTATCTTTTTTAAAACTCATCCATTTGACTAAATTTTATATAAATTTTTTCTCAAAAACTTATCATATAACAAAAACAAAATATAACATAACTTTTGAATGTTTAAATTAATAAAAAATATTTTATAATCTTTAAAGTAAAAAAAGAAAGAGTTAAATAAGATTGTAATCCTGAGAAATATTGATTTGACATTGATAACTTTACTTTGACACTTTTTCTTTTCCCTCCCCTCCTTTCTTGAACTTCCCTCTCCCCTTCCTCTCCCTCTCCCTCTCGTCCTCTCTCCCAATCCATTTTATTTTTCCCTATTTTTTTCCTTTCATTTTTTCCCTCTCCTTTCCATTTCCTCTCAGACTCTCTCCTAACTCTTTCCACATCCTTGACTCCCTTTTTTGTTTTCTTTATTTATTGAATATCGGAATCTCCCTTTTCAAATTTATTTCGGTTACCCACCAAAACTGTTTCAAATTAGAAAAAAATCCATTCTTTATCCCATAAAAAGGTACATGTTGATTTGAATCGCAATCCCAATTATTTTTTTAATTTAACATTTGGTGTTAAACCCTAATATAAGTTTTTTTAAATTGATTTTGTTATTTTTTTCTATTATACTTTTTGTTATTGGTTGAGATTCTAGAATAAAATTTTCTATATTTAATCACTTATATATGAACTAGTTGTACAGATATGATGAATATGGATAGAATGATTTTTTTTGTTTTTGGGGATGCAAGTGTAACGTTGTTGGTATTATTCATATTTGGGGCATAAATTCTTTTTGGAATTTAGATGATTTAATACTTTAGTATTTCTTCACATGGGTATTTTTTGGCTGTATTATTGTTTCATTATTGTTGTTAGGTTACTATAAGTAAAAGTACTTATATTTCTTGATTACATAATTTTAGATAGTGTAATAGTGGGAGATGATGGTAATCAATTGGATCAACTACAAAGTTCACGAGAAAACCTAGTACTGAATCTAAATTGGAATATCTTCCTATTGATCCCAAACTACATAGAAATATTTTAGACTATAATGCTAATGATCTAGATATTATAAATCGAAAATACTTGCAAGATGGGTCATTTTAGCCAAAGAATTTTAAGTTTCCTCAATGAAAGATTAATAATGTTTCAAGAAGATTTTGTCCTTCTTGGTTCAAGAAAGTTCCGACTTGGATAGAGTATAGCATAGCCAAAGATACATCATTTTGTCTTTCATGATATCTTTTTCGGCCTAGTCATATACAACAAGGCGAAGGAGAAACATTTGTTGGTGAAAGATTCAGACGTTGGAACAAAAAAGATAAATTTTCTAATCATGTTGGTGGTCCAAACAGTGCTCATAATATAGCATGGTTAAAGTGTCAAGACATTTTGAATCAAAATCATCACATTTAATTAGTAGTTTCTAAATAGTCAAGTCAAAGTCATAACTTATATCAAACACATTTGTCTGCATCTGTTGATCGCATTCGATTCCTTTTGCATCAAGGGCTTGCATTTTGAGGCATGATGAATCAGAGAACTCTTCAAATCAAGATAATTTTCTTGAGTTTTTTAAATTTCTTGGTGATCACAACGAAGATATAAAAAAGGTAATTTTCAAGAATTCTCCTGAGAATAACCAATTAACTTCTTCTGAGATATAAAAAGATATCGTGAGTGTTGCTGTTATTAAGATAACAAATGTAATAATTAATGACCTTGGCAAAGAATTATTTATCTTGATGATTGATTAATCTCTTGACATTTCTAATAATTAAAGAGCAAATGGGGATTGCCATAAGTTTTGTGGATAAAAATGGCATGATCATTGAATGCTTTCTTGGTATACTTCATATTAAGGATACTTCTTCTTTATTGTTAAAGGTTACTCTTGAAGCATTACTTACCAAACATGAATTAACAATATCAAGGTTATGTGACCAAGGCTATGACGGTGTTAGTAATATGATATGTAAATTCAGTGGTTTGAAGAGTCTAATTTGAAAGAAAATCATTAGCATTTTATGTCTATTGTTTTGCTCATCAGATTCAACTCACATTAATTGTGGTAGCAAAAGAACAAATAGAAGTTGTATCATTTTTCAATTTGGTTGTCATTTTATTAAATGTTTATGAGGTTTGTGTAAACGGTATGATAGTATTCGAGACATCCATTGTGCTAAAGGAATTGGGAAGAGGAGAACTGTTGAGTAGTACAAAACTCAACAAAGAACAAAGTCTTAAAAGGCTGGGTGACACTCGGTGGGAATCACATTATAATACTTTCATTAGCCTACTTGATTTGTTTTCTTTAGTGATTGATGTTCTTGAAAGCATTACGGAAAATGGTGTTGTCACAGCAAAGTGGTGAAGCTATGGGATTTCTAGATTCAATGCATTCATTTGACTTTGTATTTATTTTGCATTTGATGGGAAGGGTTTTAGGGATTATGGGATTTCTAGATTCAATGCATTCATTTGACTTTGTATTTATTTTGCATTTGATGGGAAGGGTTTTAGGGATTACCAATGATCTATCTCAAGCATTACAAAGAAAATATCAAGATATAATTAATGTATAAAGTTTCATAAAATTTCAAAGGATCGATTGTAAGATATGAGACACAATGGTTAGGATTCTTTGTTGGAAGAGATTTGTTTATTTTGTAATCTCATGGAATTAAACTTGTTGGCATAGATAATTTGAATGTCAAAGGAAGATCTCATTGTAAAGCAAAAAATGTTATTAATCAGCACCATTTTTGGGTAGAGTTATTTTATAATGTCATAGATATGCAACTTCAACGGTTGAATAATCAATTCCTGAAGACAACAACTGTATTATTTCTTCACATGACATATTTTAATCTTGAAAATAATTTCATCTCTATTGATAAGTACAAGTTGATTCGGCTTGCTCAATTTTATCTGTCCAATCTTTTTGGGATTGATATTTTGGTATTAGATGACCAGCTTGAGAATTTCATTTTTGATATGAGACAAAGTGCTAATATCTTAGGATTAAAAGGTGTCGCCAAACTTGTAGAGAAACTTGTTATGACCAGAAGGTATTTGGATTATCCACTTGTTTATTTACTTTTGAAGTTGACCTTGATTTTATCATTGCTATAGCTAAAGTTGAAAGAGCTTTCTCAACGATAAACTTTGTGAAAGTTGTTTGTAGAATCAAATAGGAGACCATTCAATGAATAATTGTTTTATGACATATATTGAGAGAGATGTATCTAGTAATGTGGAAAAAAAGCCCATTTTGAAGAGATTCCAAAACATGAAGACCGGACAAGAACAATTGTAATGTGCTTGTTAGGAAAATACTTGATATTTATATACTTCTGAAATTTTCATCATGTATTCAATTAAAATTTTTGATTTTCAAAATATCATCATTGAATTTTTTTTATTGATATTTAAAATTTTTTAATATGCTTTTATAGTCCATTTTTATTATTTGAATAAATATCTTATAAATTTTTTTGCATCCTTTGTCTCTGGATGTTAGGCTCACCACTGCACATGCTTCTGGGCCTTTACTTCGCTACCATCTAAATTCTAACCACTATTCATGATATGATCACTTATCTTAGTATATAAGTCAACAAAACTTGGAAACACACCACTTTCTCAAGCATTAGTATATCAAGCGCGCAATTGTTCTAGGAATCGATTGTGTCTCCATTCCCAATTCTTCATTTTAACCCCTCGTTCAACATTTTACCAGTTTTGACTAAACACTTCCAAGAGAAAGGCCATTGAGATTTGGCAAACACTTGAACAAATTGCACATCCATCTAGCATAAGCCAAAACCACCCGCATGTGTTGGTAAGCATACAATCTCCCAATAGAAAGAATCTTTAGTATCTCTAGATATAGGGATCATAATGGCCATAATCTCCTCAACTTTTTACTCTAGAAGAAACTTGTTGAGATCATCAATGTTCTAGAATTTGTCTTGATCCATGAAGAAGTAGACTTTGGTGTCGTCAGCCATGGGGATAAATTAAGGAAGGGTATAGTTGGCAAGGATATTATTTCTCATATATTAGTCTTGCCAAAAGTTTATAGAATTTCTATCTCCTATTCTCTGTTTGATTCCCTTTAAGAGGCAAATTATGCTTCTTAGGATGATGCCTTTTCAAATACTAGAGCTATAGGTTTCTTCCTGCATTTCAAGAGGTCTTCATTTTGGAGGTACTTGCTGTGCAGAAACAAAGGAAATTATCTTTTGAGTGAATTCTCCATGCAAACTTGGCTAAGAGGGCCAAATTGTTTCCCCTTGAGATTCTCAGTCCGTGCCTTCCATCTTGCTTCCTTTTGTAGACTTGTCTCCAACTGATGGGATGGATTTTCCTTGCCCTAGGGAGGTCTACCACATAAAAAAATCTCTACTTAATTTGTCAAGGCTTTTATAGGTACTCTAAGGAAGGCAAGAGGTCTGCATGGCGTTAATTGGGATAGTAGAAATGATTGCTTAGATTAGGGTTGCTCTTCCTGTGGTGTTAAGGTACTTCACTTTCCAATTTGAAAGCTTACTCTATATTTTTTCTTCAAGAGAGTTGTAGGTGCTTCTTTGGACTCTCTTGTGAATGATTGGAATTCCAGGGTAGTAATTAAGATTCCCAATAAGCCAAAAGTTACTGACAACTACAAATTTCCTCTTTAGATTATGAGGGGTTTTAGAAGAAAACCAAAAGTTGGACTTCGAGAGATTTATAGACAGATCACATTCCTCTCTGATCTCATGTCACGCCCCAAACCGGGATCGTGAACAGCCGCCCGTTGCCCCTGAATGCCGGCTGTATTTTTACAGAAAATTGGGCAGAACCTCCCCATAAATCGGAGGTTTCCCATGTACAATTATACATGTATAATCCAAATCATCCTGTACAATACACAAATGGCCATCCCGGCCTCTCCAAAATCAACAAACATCACAGCCAACATTCAGAACAACGCAAGGCTATAAACAAACCTAGCCACAGACCTCTACTGTCCTGCCCAACTAGAGCATGAGCAGCCGCTATACCGAGCGGACCTAAGTTTATACAATATATATCACATTTCCCAAGTAACGTTCAAGTACGTACAATCGCCTCAATGCAAATGAAATATGAGAGTTAAACTATACAGTCCTCCCAAAATAAGTACATGGCCAACTACGAACCTCAATGTCAAGACCTCGCAGGGTCGAAGCTAAATTAAAAGTAAATCTTACCGTCGGAAATACCAACTCCGCCCTAGAGCCTGTAACGTCGCTCTATCACAATAAACCTGTCTGAGGAGAGAAAATAGAGGGGTGAGTATCATGGGAAGATACTCAGTGAGTGAGGGGGATAATATCCAGCATAAATAGCATAGGTGAACAATTGGAGTATCAAATAACATCATTTGAAACAAAAATTTACATTTCGCGACAAAACATGATATGTTTAACAATTTGAAATCATTTAACCAATCACACGATAACAAGCATATATGCATCCATTTAAAATCAAGTGATGTCAGAGCGAGCCAAAAATAGTCCCGGCAAAGGTCAACCGTGACCAAGGACAGGCGCGTCGGGGGTTTTTATTATGCATAGACTTTAAAATGCTCTCTACCCCGACGTTGGCCATGAGCTCGCTGGGGCCAACTCATCAACGTGTATAGGACCCCGCCCGGTGCTAGATGGTGGCGTCACACACGTCCTCCCCCTACGTGGGTTCAACCGGCCGCGCCTATAGCCTTTAGAATAAATGACGTTTGCGAATACCTCCTACAGAAACGTATCCGGGCAACCCGTGCCTCTACAAACGCTCTTCGTAGCTACGGAATCATCATAGTATCACAAGGGCACAACGTCCCATAGTATCACAAGGGCACAACGTCCCAGGGCACAACGTCCCACAAGTAACATCACATCATCACATAACTAGTGGGCATCCAACCCACATAGTTCATCAAAACATTTCAAATCTGCGTGCCAATACGTTTCATCGAATTATTTCAAACAGCATACCAATGCGACGGTAGAAAATGAAATTTTAAAATTTCAAGTAATGGCACAATTATTGTTTCATTTCAAACCATGGATGCATAGTCATTGTAAATATAATTCAAGACACTCCAAAAAATCACAAAACAGATTTCCAAATTTAATATCACACGTCAACGAATGCATATCAAAGCATGTTTTATCGAAAATGCGACAGAAAAAACGTTCTACTATTTTATGCAAGAGATTAGAGTCCCACTCACCTTATTTAAGGAGGGTGGTCACTCTCTATTTTTCAACGACTCTCCAAAAGACAAACCTAATCAAATCGTCAAATTTATAGCGATTAAAACCCTAATAAGGGATTCTATCAATAAAATTTATTCATCTCTCACCTAGGGTTCTTTGGGTTTCAGACCTAGTTGTCGTTCGTCCGTCGTGTTGGTTTAAAACCTGTAATATTTCCCAAACTTCAGATGTATTAGAAACCACTAAATTTCTACCAGCAAACCATAGAACTTCAATCAATACAGTCGTTACCTGCAGTACAGAAGATGCAGGTGAGATCTCGCAGGGGAAAGCCGGTCGCGGGCTCGCGGGCCGTCACGGGCTCGCGGGCCGGTGGGTTGGCTGCTAGCGGGCTGGCCCGCTGGTGGCTCACGGGCTAGGGCTCGCTCTGGGTCACGAGCTGGGTCGCGCGCTGGCTCGCGTCGGGTCGTGAGCTGGGTCGCGCACTGGCTCGCGATGGGTGGCGAGTTGGCTCGCGATGGGTCGCGAGCTGGGTCGAGCAGGGGTAGCGCGCTGGCCCGTGCTGGGTCGCGTGCTGATCGCGGGAGATCTTGCGAATGCGTGCTGTGCAGAGGGTGAAGCGCTGGAATGGGATGCGCAAGTGAGCTCCCGAGCAGGTGCGTGCTCGCGCTGTGGAGCGCTCGGATAGTCGCGCGCTCGGCTGGGCTAGCGCAGCTCGTAGGAGATCGCGCTGCGCGGAGGAGAGAGGCTGCTCACGGGAGGCGCTGCAGCGGCGGCGATCGCGGAGGAAGGCGAGGCGGTGGGCGGCGGAGGAGGAGAGTAGCGGCCGCGGCAGAGAAGAGAAAGAGAGAAGGGGGAAAGAGGGAGGGAGAGAGAGAGAGAGAGAGAGGGAGAAAATTAAAGAGAATTAAGGCTTTAAGCCCAAATTTTGACTTTTTTTTTTTTTTTTTTGCGCAGTGTTACATTTTCTAACCCCCTAAATCAAGTTTCGTCCTCGAAACTAAAAGAAGACTAAACTGCAAATAAATGGAGGTACTGAATCCTCATAACCTCCTCGGGCTCCCAGGTCTCCTCCGTGACCTGATCACTTCTTCACAAAACTTTGACTAATGAAATTTCCTTATTCCGTAGCTTCCTGACTTGTTGATCTAGAATAGCCACGGGCTGAACTGGAAAACGAAGATCCTCTCGTAACTCAAGAGGTGGAGGCTCAAGTACATGAGAAGGATCAGTCAAGTATTTCTTGAGTACTGAGATATGGAATATGTCGTGAATACGGGATAGTTCATCTGGCAGCTCCAATCTATATGCCACACTCCCGACCCTCTCAAGGATACAGAAGGGCCCAATATATCTGGGGCTCAACTTGCCCCGCTGCCTGAACCGTATAACTCCATTCCAGGGAGATATCCTCAAGAAAACCATATCTCCCGTAGCAAACTCAAAAGGTCGCCGCCTACGATCAGCATACGTCTTCTGTCTGTCCTGGGCGGCTTTCATCCGCTCACGGATAACCTTAACTTTATCCTTCATTTGTTTAATCAACTCGACACTGCTGAGACGTCGCTCTCCGACCTCATCCCAGCATATCGGGGTGCGGCACTTCCTGCCATATAGTGCCTCATACGGAGGCATCCCTATACTGGCTTGATAACTGTTATTATATGCGAATTCGACTAGTGGAAGGTGCCGATCCCAACTACCCCGGAAATCCATCACACATGCTCTCAGCATGTCCTCAAGGGTCTGAATGGTCCTCTCAGACTGGCCGTCCGTCTGAGGGTGATATGCCGTACTGAAATTCAATTTAGTACCCAATGCCTCCTGCAATTTAGGCCAAAACCTAGATGTGAACCTGGGGTCCCTATCTGAGACAATTGACACAGGCACCCCGTGAAGCCGAACTATGGTATCAATGTAGAGGCGTGACAACGCCTCTAAGGAATAGTCACTGCGAATAGGGATAAAATGTGCAGATTTGGTGAGTCAATCGACAATCACCCAAATCGCATCATGCCTTGTAGAAGTCCGCGGTAACCCTATCACGAAATCCATAGTAATATGCTCCCATTTCCACTCAGGAATAGGAAGGGGCTACAGTGTGCCCGCTGGACGCTGATGTTCGGCCTTCACCTGCTGGCACACCAAGCATCGTGCCACAAACTCTGCTATATCCCTCTTCATGCCTGACCACCAATAGCTACCTCTGATGGTCCGATACATCTTCGTACCTCCGGGATGCATAGTATATGCAGAAGAATGTGCTTCCTCAAGGATAACACGCCGAAGATCACTATCGGCCGGAATACACACTCTGTCTCTGAATACCATGAGTCCATCATCACGGACTCTGAAGTCTCCGCCCTCGGCTCTGCGGACTCTATCTGCAATACCCTGGATCTCCTCATCCGTACTCTGGAGCTCCCTGATACGGTCGAACAAAGTCGGCTTGACCTCAAATCTGGCTAATAAGCCTCCCTGATCATCGTTAGTCAAACTGACTCCTAAGGCTCGGAATCCCACTAAACAAGAAAGGTAGGCTTTCTCTGTCGACTGTGAGGATGATGCTGACTTCCGACTCAAGGCATCTGCTACAACGTTTGCCTTGCCCGGATGATAGTCAATAATGAGATCATAGTCTTTCAATAACTCCAACCATCTCCTCTGTCTCAAATTCAGCTCTTTTTGGGTAAACAGATATTTCAAACTCCTGTGGTCGGTAAATACCCTACAGGTTACCCCATAAAGATAATGCCGCCATATCTTCAACGCGAAGACTATGGCTGCCAACTCTAAATCATGTGTCGGGTAGTTAACCTCGTGTTTCTTCAGCTGTCGCGAGGCATACGCAATAACCCGACCATCCTGCATCAGAACACAACCCAATCCCTATCGGCTAGCATCACTGTACACTGTATACTCCCGACTACTAGTGGGAAGGGCTAAAATAGGAGCGGATGTTAATCGTTGTTTGAGCTCCTGAAAACTTGCCTCACAACGGTCATCCCAAACAAACTTGACCCCCTTTTGAGTCAATCTCGACAACGGAGCAGTTATCCGGGAGAATCCTTCTACAAATCTGCGGTAATACCCGGCCAAACCGAGAAAACTACGAATCTCGGTAACTGTTTGTGGCTGCTCCCACTTCACTATAGCCTCAACCTTCCGCGGATCAACATAAATACTTTCCGCGGAGACAATGTGCCCCAAGAATCCAATTTGTCTTAGCCAAAACTCACATTTTGAGAATTTGGCATATAGCTGCTTCTCACGGAGTATCTGTAATACCACCCGAAGGTGCTGAACATGATCTTCATCGCTCCGTGAATATATCAAGATGTCATCGATGAATACGATGACGAATCGATCCAAATAGTCTTGAAAAACTCGGTTCATCAGATCCATAAAAGCAGCTGGGGCATTGTCAGCCCAAACGGCATGACTAGAAACTCGTAATGGCCGTATCGAGTGCGAAAAGCTGTCTTCGGCACATCTTCAGTCTGAATCCTCAACTGATGATAACCCGAACGGAGATCAATCTTAGAGAAAACCTTAGCTCCCTGCAGCTGATCAAACAAGTCATCGATACATGGCAGGGGATATCGGTTCTTGATGGTGGCTTTGTTCAATTGCCTGTAGTCAACACAAAGCCGAAATGTACCATCCTTTTTCTTTACAAACAATACTGGAGCGCCCCAAGGTGAGGTGCTCGGGCGAATAAACCCCTTGTCCAGAAGTTCCTGTAACTGAGTTTTAAGCTCGCTCAGTTCAGCAGGGGACATTCTGTAAGGCGGAATAGAAATAGGATTGGTCCCCTATACTAGATCAATCTCGAAATCGAACTCCCGAACTTGTGGTAATCCGGGAAGCTCCTCGGGGAACACATCTAAAAATTCTTGCACCACAGGGACATCTTCAAGCCTCGGTCCCTCAACGGTGATGTCGACAATATAAGCCAGATAAGCCGCACAACCATGGCGTACCAAATGTCTAGCCTTCATAACAGAGATAATACTATGGGGCAACACTCGTCTCTCGTCCCGGAATACTAACGGTGGCTGCTCGGACCTCCTAAACTCAACCTCCTTCGTAAAACAATCCCCGGAAGCCCGGTGTATACTCAGCCAATCCATCCCTAGGATGGCATCGAAATCCGTGATAGGGAGCGGAATCAGATCTGCCTCTAATACTGTCTCCCCAATTCCGACCTCACAGCCCCTATAGACTGTATCTCGAACGATATGCTTGTCAAGAGGAGTGACTACCAGAATCTCCGCATCAAGTGACGAGAGAGGTCTATCAGAATGACAAGCGAACGTATCGCTTACATAGGAAAAATTTGACCCAGTATCTATGAGAATACGGGCATCGATACCGAATATTCGCATGGTACCTAAAAGTAAGAAAGAAGATCAACAGCATTTAAAATGCGAAGAAAAAGTGAACGAATATATATATATATATATCAAACTAGTTAAGCTTCTAAAGCTTTAACTAGTCAAAACTGTACATCGACATCATGATATACAATAAGCTCATACAGAAAGTACACAAAGTACTACACTGAGGGGTCTGCGGGAGGATTACCCATAATAACATCAGGGTTTGCCTGTGCGTCCTCCTGTGTCATCGCAAACACACGAGCCTGGGCCCTAGGCTGCTGTCGCGACGATCCTGGCACTGTATTACTCCCGGCTGCAGTCCGGGGAGCGGTAAGAGCTGAGTGCGCAGGTGCCCCCTGCTGGCCTGTGCCAGACGTACCAGTACAACTCTGTAAAGTCAATCCTCCCCGACCTAAATCGGGACAGACACTCCTAACGTGCCCTTGCTTCCCACACTGGAAGCAAGTAACTGGTGCTCTACATGCCCCAAAGGCATGGTGACAGTTGCATCTACGGCAGAAGGGCGGTCTCTGTGTAGTAGACTGTGTAGAGACACTAGGGGCTAGTGCCCCAAAGCCCTGTGGTCGAGGTCCCTGTCCCGGTGCTGCTGGTCTGTAGCTAAAAGAACCTTCGGGATATCCAGAACCTCTACCCCTCTTCGAAAACTGTCCACCCTGTGACCCAGTCTTCCTCTTCTGGTGACTCTCTCTCTGTCTAGTCTCCGCTCGGACGATCTCCTCCGCCCGATACGCTGAATCAATCACCTCCGATAGTGTAAAAGAGGGAGTCACCGTAATATATTTCCTGATACTCAGTTGGAGGCCATCTTCAAACTTGAACCTCAACTAAGCTGGTGTAGCCATGTCGGGGACAAAGGCCGCTAGTCGTCTAAGCTCAGCCTCGTACTCTGAAACTGACCTCGTCCCCTGACGTAAGTGCAGGAACTCCGTCCTCATCCGGTCCTGCTGGAACGGGGTAAAGTACCTGCGGTCGAACTCTCGTAAAAAGTCCTCCCACCGCAGGGTCTGTGTGGCACTATCACGGATAGCCTCCCACCACGAGAGGGCATCTCCGTCGAGGAGTCTCTCAGCAACTCGCAATCTGAGCTCCTCTGACAACCCCAAATCCGTAAGGATCCTACGAATCCTGTTGATCCAGTGTTTTGCCGCTACTGCATCACTGGATCCCGAAAAGTCTGTGCATCCGAGCTGCCGTGACTCTTTCACCAACTGAGTGAGCTCGTGGATGCGCCTCAAAGTAGCCGACGTCTCGTCGGTCGGAGTAGACACGGAAGGGCCGGCCACCGAAGGAGGAATCGGTGCCGAAGGAGGAATCGGTGCCGAAGGAGCAGGTACAGCCGCAGGTGCGGTCGCTGGAGTCTGTAGTGAAGGTGGTGGCATTTGCGCCCCATATCTACTGCACCACTCCTGCCACTGTCTCAAGGCATCGAGTGGTGGTGGAGGAATCTCGACTGTAGCAGCCGGTGGAGGTGCTGGGGGTGGCACTGGTGAGCGTGCTCGAGTAAAGGAAGCAACCTCTGGTACTCGTGGCGCCTCAGGTGCCCTAGGTGTATCAGGCACTGTAAGATCCTCAAGTGAGGCGAATCTAGCACCTCTCCTACCACGTCTAGGTGGCATAATTCTGCGAAAAAAATATATTGTCAATGGATAGAACTCAAGAATTAGGGTTAGTTGCTCCGTAATTAACCCCCTAAAAAGAAATGAACTATGATTTAAAACATTCGAATGCGAAGTAATGAGTTAGATGCGTTATGTATCCAACTCCATAAAATAGACGAACTTATATGCCTATGGCAAAGTACGGGACTTTAAATGACTGTATGAAACTCTCTAATGCATTGAGAACTTTGCGTATACTTGGGAAAACTTTTATCTTTTCTCAAACCTAAACGCTCTGATACCAATAGAACTGTCACGCCCCAAACCGGGATCGTGAACAGCCGCCCGTTGCCCCTGAATGTCAGCTGTATTTTTACAGAAAATTGGGCAGAATCTCCCAATAAATCGGAGGTTTCCCATGTACAATTATACATGTATAATCCAAATCATCCTGTACAATACACAAATGGCCATCCCGGCCTCTCCAAAATCAACAAACACCACAGCCAACATTCAGAACAACACAAAACTATAAACAAACCTAGCCACAAACCTCTACTGTCCTGCCCAACTAGAGCATGAGCAGCCGCTATACCGAGCGGACCTAAGTTTATACAATATATATCACATTTCTCAAGTAACGTTCAAGTACGTATAATCGCCTCAATGCAAATGAAATATGAGAGTTAAACTATACAGTCATCCCAAAATAAGTACATGGCCAACTACGGACCTCAATGTCAAGACCTCGCAGGGTCGAAGTTAAATTAAAAGTAAATCTTACCGTCAGAAATACCAACTCCGCCCTAGAGCCTATAACGTCGCTCTATCACAATAAACCTGTCTGAGGAGAGAAAATAGAGGGGTGAGTATCATGGGAAGATACTCAGTGAGTGAGGGGGATAATATCCAGCATAAATAGCATAGGTGAACAATTGGAGTGTCAAATAACATCATTTGAAACAAGAATTTACATTTCGCGACAAAACATGATATGTTTAACAATTTGAAATCATTTAACCAATCACACGATAACAAACATATATGCATCCATTTAAAATCAAGTAATGTCAGAGCGAGCCAAAAATAGTCCCGGCAAAGGTCAACCGTGACCAAGGACAGGCGCGTCGGGGGTTTTTATTATGCATAGACTTTAAAACGCTCTCTACCACGACGTTGGCCATGAGCTCGCTGGGGCCAACTCATCAACGTGTATAGGACCCCGCCCGGTGCTAGACGGTGGCGTCACACACGTCCTCCCCCTACGTGGGTTCAACCGGCCGCGCCTATAGCCTTTAGAATAAATGACGTTTGCGGATACCTCCTGCAGAAGCGTATCCGGGCAACCCGTGCCTCTACAAACGCCCTTCGTAACTACGAAATTATCATAGTATCACAAGGGCACAACGTCCCATAGTATCACAAGGGCACAACGTCCCAGGGCACAACGTCCCACAAGTAAAATCACATCATCACATAACTAGTGGGCATCCAACCCACATAGTTCATCAAAACATTTCAAATCTGCGTGCAAATACGTTTCATCCAATTATTTCAAACAGCATACCAATGCGACGGTAGAAAATGAAATTTTAAAATTTCAAGTAATGGCACAATTATTGTTTCATTTCAAACCATGGATGCATAGTCATTGTAAATATAATTCAAGACACTCCAAAAAATCACAAAACAGATTTCCAAATTTAATATCACACGTCAACGAATGCATATCAAAGCATGTTTTATCGAAAATGCGACAGAAAATACGTTTTACTATTTTATGCAAGAGATTAGAGTCCCACTCACCTTATCTAGGGAGGGTGGTCACTCCCTATTTTTCAACGACTCTCCAAAAGACAAATCTAATCAAATCGTCAAATTTATAGCGATTAAAATCCTAATAAGGGATTCTATCAATAAAATTTATTCATCTCTCACCTAGGGTTCTTCGGGTTTCAGACCTAGTTGTCGTTCGCCCGTCGGGTTGGTTTAAAACCTGTAATATTTCCCAAACTTCAGATGCATTAGAAACCACTAAATTTCTACCAGCAAACCATAGAACTTCAATCAATACAGTCGTTACCTGCAGTACAGAAGATGCAGGTGAGCTCTCGCAGGGGAAAGCCGGTCGCGGGCTCGTGGGCCGTCATGGGCTCGTGGGCTCGCGGGCCGTCACGGGCTCGCGGGCCTGTGGGTTGGCTGCTAGCGGGCTGGCCCGCTGGTGGCTCACGGGCTAGGGCTCGCTCTGGGTCACGAGCTGGGTTGTGCGCTGGCTCGCGCCGGGTCATGAGCTGGGTCGCGCGCTGGCTCGCGATGGGTAGCGAGCTGGCTCGAGCAGGGGTAGCGTACTGGCCTGCGCTGGGTCGCGTGCTGATCGCGGGAGATCGCGCGAATGCGTGCTGTGCAGAGGGTGAAGCTCTGGAGCGGGATGCGCAAGTGAGCTCCCGAGCAGGCGCGGGCTCGCGCTGTGGAGCGCTCGGACAGTCGCGCGCTCAGCTGGGCTAGCGCAGCTCGTAGGAGATCACGCTGTGCGGAGGAGAGAGGCTGCTCACGGGAGGCGCTGCAGCGGCGGCGATCGAGGGAGGAAGGCGAGGCGGTGGGCGGCGGAGGAGGAGAGTAGCGGCTGCGGCGGAGAAGAGAAAGAGAGAAGGGGGAAAGAGAGAGGGAGAGAGAGAGAGAGAGAGAGAGAGAGAGAGAGAGGGAGAAAATTAAAGAGAATTAGGGCTTTAAGCCCTAATTTTGACTTTTTTTTTTTTTTTTTTTTTTTTTTTTGTGCAGTGTTACATTTCATCTAGGCAATTTAGAATGTAGTTCATGTTAGTGAGATTTGCTTCAGCAAAGATCAGGATGTCATCAGCAAAGAAGAGATGTGATATGCTAAGACCTCCTCTTGTTGGTTTAATGGGATTCTAGTTTCCAGACCTCACTCTTTCTTTCATCTTGTAGGCTAGCTTTTCCATAGCCATAATAAAGAGATAAGGAGAGTGAGAGGGACTCCTTGTCTTAGACCCTTTCTTGGCTTTATTTAGGGAAGAGTGCTACCATTCCAGATCATGGAGAGCTCATAATTAGAAATGGAGAACATGATCAGCCATATGATGTGAGTGGGCAGATTAAAGTCTAGGAGGACTTGGGCTAAGAAGTTCCAATTTAAGTTGTTTAAAGCCTTTTTTCAAGTTTATCTTTATTACCATTTTATGTCTTTGGTTTTTTTAGGTGTTGATGGAGTGGAGAACTTCTTAAGTGATGATCACATTTACCATGGTGCTCTATTTGGAAGGAAACTGCTCTGATGAGGACCTATAACACTTTGCAACACAAGTCTGAGCCTTTCTATAGTAACTTTGACCAAGATTTTATAGGATGTGTTGAACACCCTTATTGGCCTCAGATCAACAACACTTTTAGGGGGTTTTATCTTAGGGGATTAGGACTAGATGGGCTCTTGCATGCTTCGGCCGGAAGAAGCCATCCTTAAAGGCCTTTTCAACCAAATTACAGGTAACTTTCATGACGGTTTCCCACCCGTGTTGGTAGAAGATTGGTCCAATTCCATCTAGTCCAGAAGTCTTTAATCCTTCATTGCAAACACAGCTTGCTTCACTTCCTCCTTAGAGATGTCTTTTGCTAGTTCAAGTTGGTCTTCTACAGAAATTTGGGCCTGATACCTTGAGGGAGATAAGCTTAATGGTGTTGCTTATTAACATGCAAAAAGATATGAGAAATACTTGGTGACATGCTCCTATAACTTGTCTTGATCTTGACACCATTCTCTATCAATTTTTAGACACGTAATTCTATTTGCATTTCTTTTCTTTCTAATAGTAGCAAGAAAAAACTCGGTGTTCCTATCCTCCTCAAAAAGCTATTGTATTCTTGATTTTTGTTGCCAGAAAATCTCTTCTTGATCAAGTATTTTTTTTTGGTATTCTTCAAGGAGGCTTTGCTCTAGATTCTACAGATAATTAGAGCGAATAATAGAGCCTAAGTTCTAAAGACCCCCGAGCCTGGCTTCAATCTTTCTTTTCCTCTTGAATATGTTGCCGAAGACCTCCTTACTCTAGATCCTTAATTCCTCCATAGTGTTGGTTGTGGCCTAGAGAAGGACTACAGAAGATAACTATGTGCGTCGATGGCATCATTAAATTAAGGTGGGCCAAGTAGCTTCAAATTTCAAAGGCCTTCTTTCAGGGGTTGGCAAATGAGTCGTCTCAGTTCGTAGTGTTATAGGGTTATGGTCTCTATGAGTTCATTCAAGGTTGATGAGTTTCATTTCTAGGAAGGAGAAGCAGGCTTGATGATTACCAAGAGCTCTATCTAATCTTTCCTGGAGATTAATCCTTCCCTCTTGCCTTCTTATCCAAGTATATTTTGGGCATACATGCTTCAAGTCTATGAGGTTAAATTTACTCTATTTGGCTTCTAAATTTCTGACCTCTTTTGGAGGTGTTGGCTTTTTTTGTTCGTGGTTTCATCTACGTAGTCAACATCATTGAAGTCTCCCATGATTATCCAAGGGAGAGCTACATCATTTGCGTAGCAGGAGATGTCTCTCCAGAAAATTTCTTTGAGAGTGTTATAGGGTTAAAAACTTATGCTAGGGATAGAAGCCATGCTTTCTGATCATCAAAGACAGTTGTATAAATTACCTAGTTAGAATGATATCTAATTGTGAGGTTGACTTTAGCTAAATTCCAGCAAAGCTAGAGACCTCCTTTTAGGCCAGAAGTTAGGATGATGAATTCTTTGTCCATGCCAAGAGTATTCAAGAATTGAGGGATGATATTAAATTAATTTTTTAATGGGGGAGGCCTATCAAAGTAGTTTGCTACTTGGGCCTTCATGCGTCGCCCTTGGGTTGCACTACACCATGGGCCTGGCACACCCACCAAAGAATTGAGGGAAGTTGTTGTTCCTGGCTTTGGTTTCAAGGAGGCCGATGATATCTGGCTTATGAACCCTCACAATCTCTTTGCAAGCTTGCCTAAACTTGTTGTCGCCCTTACCATAGCAATTCCAAAACGTGGCTTTAATATTCATATGGATAGAGATCAAGAAGAAAGGAGGGAAGGAAGATCAATAGTCCTAAACCATGCTCTCTGTGTTCTCTTCTGAGCTTGCATTCTCTAACTCGGACTGGCCTTCATCTTCCTCATTGCATGCCATCTCGTCATCACTTTAAGTGGGGTGATTAAGACTTCGTTTTGATCTCTTGGGTCTGGCCACCACATTTCGTCTTCATTAGCATGGTAGTTGAAGTAGTTGCAGTGTCCAGGGTCCATCAAGGTGTTTTTGGTGGGCTTGTGGGTCTTAGCTTGGTAGGGGTGGTCATGTGATGTGTGGGCTGGGGCAGTTCACTTGGCTGAAGCACAACCACTTTAGGAGGGACTTTCTCTAAAGTGTTCGAGGCATTGACTATATGTAACGGAGGATATTTCTCTTTTTCTACTTTCATGTTCTGACACACCTTTTTAGCATGTCTTTTGTAGTTCCTTTTTTTTTTTTTCTCTCCTCTATTGTTTATGCATGATTTTTATTTGCTGCCTTTCCTTTCCTATCTCTCCTTTACATTCTAACCTTGGACCTATATTTGTCCTTGTCATTTTGTTCCTCTGTTGCTGTCTTCTAAGCAGAAATTATCAGAGAGCTGGGTGGATCTTCTTCCAAGACGAGATAGTTAACTTGTAGGTTGCCAAATCTATTGTAATGGGTGGAATTCTTTATCTCTTTGCCTTTTCCATTGCTAATTCCATGAGGTCTTTGCCTTCTAGGGACTTGCATCCATGGTCCTATGCTGCATAATGTGGTGGTCTGTTTTAGTCCATTTCCTCCTGCTTTAGTTTGAGGAGCTTTTCCCAATGCTTGCGAGTGAATGCAATCTCAACCTCCATCTTTGTGGGACTCGAGTGTGACCAACTTTACCACATTTGATGCAGATGATATGGATGCCCTCATACTCAACCATTTGGACTTTCTTCCTGATTTTAACCCTTGATACTAGTGGATTGTTGAGGTCAATCTCCATCCACAACCTTGCATATTTTCCACATAGAGTGTTTTCAATATTTGAATCAATTTTGATAGGATAGCCTAGGCTTTTGCCAATCTCAAACAACACCTCTTCAATGAAGAACTCAATGGGGGAGATGAGGAAGCCTATTCCAAACAGTTGCTTGCTCAATCTATGCCTCTTTGGTTTTAAACCATGGCTTCTATTTTCTGACCACAATATAGTGATCATGAATCATCCAAGGGCATCCTATTAGAGCATGGAGGTAGTCTTGCTTTAATAAGAATCAAGTCAGATAGTAGCCTTCTCCAAGGTCAAGAAGTTCTATTCTGCCTTCTGGCTTCCAAATTTGTTTTATCCTCAACTACAGGAGATGGTAACCATGGGCCCAGATGCTTGATTATGAGAGCTTTTTTCCATGGTTTCCATAGACTTTTTATTGTATCATTCGAAAATGTATCTACAGGCATTCTTGTATTTGTGATCGTATCATCATTTGGCTCTTCTTCTAGAAACTTTTATTCATGGTTAGCTATGAGTTCATGGCATGGTTGTGTGGATTCTTGTATGCAGTTTCCTTCTATTAACATGTCTCTGAAAGAGACTTTGTTGAGATTTTTCAATGTTAGCCTTGACATTCTTAGTGATACTCTGGATGTGGTCTTCTTCCTCTTGAAGAGGTCTCTACTATGGTTGTTTGCATGGGAGGGACTTTTTCCCTGTCCTTCCATTTCTGGTTTACACTAGGACCCTATTCTCTTTCCTTCGCTCTCTATCTCTCTGTCGCTCTCTTTAAAATAGTTTGTTTTTCTTTCCAAAACCTTATTGGATATATTATAATGTTACCAAAAAAAAAACCAGTAAAACAGAGAGGCAAGTTAACAGGAATACCCAAGTAATTTAGCAAACCCAGAGAAACAGAGATTTGAACATTAGAATAAAGAAATGAAAACAAGGAACTTATCCTAAAAGAAAAAAAAAAAAAAAAGAAAAATAGATTGGTGCTAGGAAGAAAAAATATATTTACAAGAATTAAATCCATATTAGATAGTGAGAATGCTTAAATACACATTCGAATATAGCATATATTATTGTGATATTGGGTAGATATTTGAACAATTCAAGAATTTGAACAATCTGAGAATGGTTCTTTGAAAACTATCCAAAAGGGTTATGCTGTATCTTCTGAGAACAAAATATTACATGCTTATCTATAGGAAATCGGATGAGTTAGAGATAATCGAGTGTTCTGACTCTAACTCCGCAAAAAGTCACAACATTCGCAGGTCCACTTCATGATATCTGCTTGTTTGTTGGGAAGGTACACTGGAAGAGTGATAACCAGACACTCATAAATTCTTCGACCACGGAAGCTAAATTTATAGTCTGTCATGAGATATCCGATCATCGAATATGGTTATAAAATTTTGTCACTGAGTTAGAATTGTGGATGGTATTAAAAGATAAACTATGGATGGTACTAAAAGACCACTAAAGTTATTATGTGAGAATTGATCAGCCATAATGTATTCCAATAATAGGAGCTCATCAAAGTCAAATCACATAGATATTAAGTTCCTAATAGTCAAGGAAAAAGTTCAAATTGGTTAGATATCTATAAAGTATATTTGGACAAACTCCATGGTTGCAAATCCACTTACTGAGGGGTTTACCATCCAAACTCTTTCTTAAGCACACTATTTATGTAAGTGTTGTATCACTTGATGATGTATTAGTTTAGTAGGAGATTGTATATATGGATGCTTTTGTAGATATGTTTTATGGACATTTTATGAATATTTACTATAGTTTAAAGATTAATTTTGTATATTTGTGCTTTGATCTTGTTTGATTTTATCTCACTAAAGAATAAGGTTGGACCAATTGGAAATATAAATGTTAACACCACATTGTGTGAAATTTCCAAACCACACATCTATAAATATACATGATCATTGATGGATCGGGTTATAATAATTGTGATGAAAATCGTTTTGGTTTAATATTAATATAACTGATGGACCAGATTGATTAGAGATAATTTTTAGGATAACAATTTTGAGTTCATAAGTTTATGTTATGATATACGATTATAAGTTTTTATGCATATATATACATATATAGTTTAAGCGAGAGATTGTTAGACTTTCTTTTTTACATGTATATTCTATATATCTAAATAATAATTGTGTATCATATGCTATTATAAGGTTTAGCATAAATTACAATGATCTAATAGAATTTGAGATTAAATGAGATTAAATCATCTCATTGTGCATGGGCTATTATTTGTGGAAACCCTAAACTTTTATTTCTAATTTTTGATAGGCAAATTAGGAGTAAGAAAAGATAAACATATAAATAAGAAAAGATAAACATACATATAATACATATATATACATATTTATATATATGGTTGTGGTCCCCAAATAATATCAAGGATTTTAGCTTTTTTTAGTATACCTTTGTTAAAGAATCATGAGTTGTCACTATCATAAAACAACATTTCAGTTTGGAACATCGGGAACCGCAAGACCATTATGATCTTTCACTACAAAAAACAATATTTTTGTGATGGATTTTATGACGAACTTATGTGAAAAGTTGTCGCTAAAAGTATGCGATGAATTTAGCGACAAACATTTGTTCGTTGTTAATAGCTTGTCGCAAATATTAGTGACGAAATCCTCAAAACTCGTCTCAAATTTTGCGATGACCATTGTTTCATCACTGATATTAGTTGGTACAATTTTTTCATCGCAAAATAGCAATGAATTTTGCGACAAAACATTGATCATCGCAAACTTCATGACGAAATATGGTTTATTGCAAAATTTTTGATCAAAATATCGTTCGTCATTAAATTTGTCACTAATTTTAGCTACAAATCATTTGTCATCATAAATTAATGACGAAATTAGCAACAAACATTTTGGGATGAATTTAATAATGAATTTTTGTGATGAACTTAGCAACGAATTTACCGAAAAAATTTTGTGACGAACTTAGCAACGAACTTAGCTACGAATTTGAAGTTTAGCGATGAATTTAGCGAAATTTTGGAACAAATCTAAGAATCAACAATGAATTTTATGACGAATTTGGAAATTTTATGAAAAAATTAATTTTAAGAAAAAATTAATTTTAATGGCTTATTTTTAAAATTTTTCCCCGTATGTCCTGTTTCTGTTGATCCATTTAACATCTAATATCATCACATAATAATGCCAAACATCCAATAGCCATCAATATCAAATTTCTTCTATCTCTGTTCATCCATGCAACTAACCATTCAACAACACCAATCAACTAATAATTCAATAACAACAACTAATGATTCAATAAAAACAACTAATCATTTTAACAATGTCAAGAGTCACAAAAACAACAGTACCAACAACAACAACAACAAAATCAAAATTCACAATGTTCAAATGTAACAATCAAATTGTTTAGGTAGCCATTTTCAAATGTAACCATCTAATAACAATACATAGTATCAAGATTCACTATTATCATCATCATTATCATTGTCATCATAATTATCACCACCATCACCATCACGAGTATTATCACAAGGAGATAGAGAATGGAGAATTTGACTTGAAATGGGGGCGAACTGCAAGATGAGTCTCTGTTGTGCATGTAACTCACTAACTTCATTGTCTCTTTGCCTCTGTTGTGCACGTACCTCTTTAAGTTCGTTGTCACTTTGCGCCAGTAGGTCCTTCAAGTAGCTCGCCTCTTAGGTCAATTGCATTATTTCCGTCCTTACTACTGGCAGGGTGGAGGAAGATGGACCAGTGGTTTGCAAATCCTGCTCAAAGAACCCATCCGAAGTTCTCTTTCCCTTTTTGCTCCACTAGTTGCCTCGAGCCATAGAGTCATACTATCAATAAATAGCTCATATGAGATAGCATCATCACTACCACTTGAATTTCTCAATAAAACTCATCATATTTCTCTTGTATTGTTATGAGGAAAATTAAAGTAACAATATAATAAAATATCCCACAAAGAAGTCAAAGTGCCCAAAGTGGACATCTTATGACAAAGTGTCTGAATAGAACCCACCCAACAAAGAAAAGATGGACGAAGCCCACCATCAACCTGGAATAATTAGAGTATGGTAAACCTATTTGCACTATGGCAGAATAGAAAAAACATGCTAATGCCCTCCCTATGGGGCTGGTGCAAAATTTAATTAAAAAATTACAAAAAAAAGAGCTAAGGGAAAAGGGCGAAGAAAGTAAAAAAGAAAGAGGAATATAATTTCAGTTTGAAATCACACTACCAGCATAAGGAGGACCATGC
Organism: Dillenia suffruticosa; assembly: GCA_033439265.1. Taxonomy (NCBI): domain Eukaryota; kingdom Viridiplantae; phylum Streptophyta; class Magnoliopsida; order Dilleniales; family Dilleniaceae; genus Dillenia; species Dillenia suffruticosa. The sequence continues at coordinate 13,728,658 of JAVTVX010000034.1, read as the reverse complement.
TTACATTATACCAAAACAAGATTAGCTTAGCATTTGAACAAAGTTTGAGCTTTCTTCCTGCATGCCCTAGTTAAGGAAAAAAAATACTAAAATGGGAGGCTAGCCATATTTGCTTAGGGCGGCTAGCCACTAGCTGTAGCTGCTCTCTCCTACCTTAATTTCTCCCTTAAGGCTCTCATTCCTATATATTTAGGTGAGTCCTTAATAGCCACTCTACAACCAAAACTTCCATCCTAAGAACTATCTTCAAAGAAAGTGAGGATTTACCAATACCCTTCAAGATCTTTGAACTAATAACTTTTCTACAAATTATACACATGCAGACAAATAAAATAATCCAGTGTGAATCTTCTTTGGAAATGAATAGTTGGCCTGCTATTTCTACCAACTTAAGACAATAGTTGTCTGACCTAAGAAGGTCCATTTTGAAAACCAACAGTTCACAAAACATTTTTCTTTTAAAAAGGAAAAAAAAATGTACTAGGTTAAGGCTTTAATGCTTGTAAAGTGGTTGTTTATGTAATGCAGGATGAAGGAAGTAAAAATTTAATGCTTATCTGAAATTTGAGAAGTAAAATTTTTTTAAAAATAACTTCAAAATTTCTTTCATCATTAAGCCATTGACAGTTAACAATATGACACAAAAAATAATATATGTGTCACATTCCGAATTTATGACACTTATGGAATAGAAATTAGGCATACTTCTGTTCATATATTTAGTTGCTTTATCCAGTAACGCGCTACTCAGATAAAGGTGTCCTCTCATTGAAATTAAAATTCAACAACTGTTACGAGCTTGAAGCTCTGACAGATCCTATGAAGAAGGAAATAGCACTCGTACGTAAGAAGATTGACACCATCAACCAAGACTTAGTGCCACTGGGAATCAGCTGCTAGAGGAAGGTGTGACATTACCATTTTAAGCCTATGTTATTTATTCACCATTTCATGTAGCTTCTTGAGTAAGGTGGTGAACTGAACTGCCCATAGAATTCAAAATGGTTTATTAAATCTGTATTGCATTTGACACAAAAGGATCAACCCCCTCCCCACTACAAAATTAGAGCATTGAGGTGACGGTCAAAAACCGTCTGCATAACTCATCAAATCCGTTAGCAATACTTTCTCCAATGGAAGCACATTCAGTTGGGTATATATCAGTCGGGATAGATATATCGTGACACTATAGGCTACTGTTGGAGCATATCACATATGTATACTGACGGAAGGATAGAGTTGGTAAAGCTAGTAATGTATCGACAATTACCATATGTTATTAGATGGTAAAACTTGTGATGGTTACCATGTGTTACCATATGTTACTACCTTTATCTTCGGTTGCGATTGAGATAGAAAATATTAGAAAATGTTGACGACTAGAAATGAGTTAGAAAATTGTATAAAATATTGACGGTTACTATTGAGTTACAAAATTATACAAACTGTCAACGGTAGGAAAGTGTTAGTGAAATTAGTGGTTTGTATAGTCACTTATCATGCGTTAGGAGATGTTACTACTCCATCATCGGTTACCATTGAGTTACAAAATGTTACAAAATGTTGACGGTAGAAAAGTATTAGTAAAATTAGTGTTGTATGATCGGTTACTATTGAGTTACAAAATTATGTAATATGTGGACAGTAGAAAAAAGTTACGAGATATTACTAATTTTTATTATCGATTACTGTTGAGTGATAAAATATCACAACATATTGACATTAGAAAATATTAATAGAATTAGTGATTTCACCGTCAGTTACTATGTGTTACCATATGTTACCCTGTGTTACAGTCACCATGTATTATCACATGATACAAAATGTTGACGGTGCAAAATGTTAGTAAAATTTGTAATTTTATGCTCGGTTACTATGTGTTACCATATGTTACTAGCATTAGTATCGATTGCTATTGAGATAGAAAATGTTAGAAAATATTGACATTTACCAATGAGTTACAAAATTGTACTAAATATTGATGGTTACCATTCAGTAATGAAATTATACACAATGTCCACGGTAAAAAAATGTGTCAAATTTGTGGTTTTATAGTCACTTAACATGTGTTAGGAGATCTTACTACTTCATCATCGGTTGTCATTGAGTTACAAAATGGTTGTTGACGGTAGAACAGTGTTAGTAAAATTTTTTATTTTAACGTCGGTTGTTATTAAATTATAAAATGTTTTAAAATATTGACGATAGAAAAGTGTTAATAAAATTAGTTTTTTATGATCGGTTACTATTGAGTTACAAAATAGTGTCAAATATTGACGGGTGAAAAGTGTTACGAAACGTAGTTAGCATTGAGTGACAAAATACAGTTACTATGTGTTACTTTGTATTACCATACTATGTGTTACATTGTGTTACTACTTTTATGATAGACTATGGTTATGATAAGTTATTGATTTTAATATCGCTTACGATGTGTTATTGGATGTTGCTATTTTAATTGGCGGGTTACGATTGAGTTGGGAAATGTTATTGATCTATTATCAGCTACCATATGTTATAAAATGTTACTACTTCCAACGTCGGTTACCGTTGCTTACTGTGTCTTACTATGTGTTACTATGGGTTACTAGAATTACTTCATGAACCGGTGCAAGAAGGGCGTAAGCATACGCCTCACAGGGGCGGACGGGCGCAAGAAGGGCTCAGACGGGCGCAAGAAGGGCTCAAGCATACGCCTCATAGGGGCCCTCGCATGATGGACGGGTGTAAGCATATGCCTTACAGGGGCTTGTGCATGCATGCCGGGCGTAAGAAAATACCATGCATGTCAGAGCGATTACTTCATTATTTTTTATTTTAAAAATATTATTATTAAAATAAATACATCTTGATTATTATCAAATTAAATAATGTAATGATATCAAATTAGTTATCACCACCACATGATTTAAGTGTGTATAAAAGAATTACAAAAATATTATAAATTTAAACAGAATTGTATTAACATACCAAGATTGAGCAGTACATTAAATTGGGTAATAGATATAAGACCAAGAGTAAAGAAAGATTCCTGTTCCACAATAACATGTCTGTCTTGTACTAATAGTAAGAGGGTGAAACAAAAATGAAACAAAAAACATCTTTTGGTGAAACCCAAAATGAAACAAAAAACGTTCATTCCATCGCCAAAAATATTACCATTACAATTTGGAGGTCACAATCTCACCATATTTCCAAAACTAAGCAAAACAGTGAACAACAACTTTATGTCAAATTTTTTTCCTGTCAATAAAAAAATGAATAAAAAAGTGAAATTAATACAATCATGTAGTAACATTACAAAGAATATAAAGAATGGTTATAAAAGAAAATATTACCTGTAGGATTAACTTGGACTTCTTCATTCGTCATGGCAGCATACGTTGTGATTTAATTCGTTCATTTCAATCAGCATACGTTGTCCTTTTTCTAAATCTCAAATATCTTAACAGCATGTTGGACCTCTACATTTCTTCACAATTACTGAAAAAATAAACATGAGTCGTCAGTTGATACCATGATAATGTCAAATATCAAATTAAAATAATACCTGAGATAATATTTTCCCAAGATCGGGTTTCTTCATATTGAACTTGTTGTTGGGATTGTTGTGATTCTTCATGCTGAGTAACAATATTCATCTGGCGTTTAGTTCGTCCCATAGTTACGGTGGTTCGCAGAGCAGATACTTTCAGAGTAAGAGCTTTGAAGAGCTTTGAAGAGATTTGAGGAAAGAAATGTTTCATACTTAATATAATATTTTTGGATTAGAATCCAATTACAAAGCGCGTCATTTTGTACCACTCTTTTTTTTCTTCACTCGCTTTTTTTCTACACTTCTTACCGCCTTTTTTAAATTACATTTTGTACCGCTTTTTTTTTTTCTTCACCCGCCTTTTTTCGCACTTCTTACCGCCTTTTTTAAATTAAAATTCTTACCACTGCTTTTTTCTTCTTTCATATATTTCTTTTTTTCATATTTTTATATCAGTAAGATTTGTTTATTGATTTTATATAATTTTCAATTTTATATCGAGAACTTAGAATAGTGAAAAATTCACTCAATCTAAAATTTATTATTAAATTCTTTTTAAATTAGATTTTATCATGACTTAATTGCTACCACTTTATTACCACCGGTTAGTATGCATAATTACAAATAACAATTAAATAAAACTGTTAACAAATATCTCAAAAATCTTCATCTATTTAAAATATATGTTTATGAACCAAATTAAATGAAATTACATGTAAATTAAATTAAAGAAATATATAGAATATATTTATATCGAGTTGAATGGTGCTGAATAATTTTATTAATTAATTAATTAATACACTATCTTTAAAGTAAAAATGAATATCGAGATTGAAATTAATATTAATATTGTCATTCGTTTAATTTGAAATTTATATAAAATTATATAATATGAATAAATAATAAGAATTCCTCCCTTTTTTTTGAAATTTTATTAGTTCATATAATATTGATGATAAGATATTTTGTTTAAATATTACTCTTATTTATATAACTTATTATATAAAATTGGTAATAGAAGTGGCATGCCAATGTTAGATTAAATATATCTATAATAGTCGTATATATTAATAATATAATAGTAATTTATAATAAAATAGTAATTGTAATTAAAAAAAGTACTAATATACCAGAACAAGATTATGTAATAAAATAGTAATATACGGGTAATAATAATATATAGTAATAGATAATAATACATTGACACTCCAACAAATATAAGCTAGTATGGTAATATATATTAATATATAATAATATATAGTAGTATATAATACTACTATATAATATTGATAATTATTTAATACTAAATATATAGTAATTGTAATTAAAAAATACACCATAGATTGTAATATATAGTAATATATAGTAACAAATAGTAACGTTGTAATATATAGTAATATATAGTAATACATAGTAACGTATTGTATATAGTAACATATTGTAATAAATAATAATAGATTGTAATATATAGTAACATGTAGTAATATTAGTAACATGTGTATATAAAGTTATCGATTGATTTGCGGTTGATAATTAAGATTTTTTCTTTAATTTTGAAAAAATTTTTGACGAAAATTAATACTAATTAATATTGTATTATATAATATTCTTAATAAATTATGTAATAGATAATATATCATTATCTAAAGTAATAGTACATTTAAAATTTCAAGATTTGATACAATGCAATTTGGGGATTTAGTACCTATAATTTGTTATTATAATTTATCACTTGTTACATGATATCTTGCCATCCATAGATTGAATATTTACCGATACAAATTCAAGAAATGCATTAACCCCGCCAATAGATGGTTAGTAATTAATGAAATAACATATGAAATAAATTGTGATTTTTAATTTGATATTTTGGCCTAAAAAAGAATAGAAAAAGAAAAAAATATGGTGTTGGCGCCAATATTAGCGCCAAGAATATTTGTCCATATCAATATATCAGAAAGTTAAAATTAAATAAGTACAAAGTATTTATAAGCACATTTTGCTCTTTAAAAAAGTTTTTGGTTTATAAACAGACTATTGTAATTTGGCATTCAATCAAATTGATTTCTTTGGTTGTCTTGATAATTGTCATCTTCATAATTAGTAATTGTCATGTTCATAATTGGATAATTTTTTTTGTAATTTGTTATTAAATAAATATAGTATTTAAAAATAGTTAATAATAATAATGTAGTATTATTTAATCATTAAGTATCAAATATTGTAAATTACACTAATAGAATAATGTTTGGTGTATATTGCAGTTGTCGGATCCAACTCTACTTTCCTCACTTAACATTAACATTATCATTATCTTCATATAGTAGATTAGTGATATAGTAATTATAATTACATAAACATACTTTTATTTAAATATAAAATATAAAATATAAAATTAAACAGATTATAGTATTACATAGATATAGTAATTAAATATAATAAATTAAAACTAAAATATTTATTTCAGACATTATGCAATTATGCAATAGCAATTGTTGGATGAGGTAATTGATGATAATTGATGGTTGGTATTAATTGATGGTAAGTCATGGTAACGGATGGTAAGTTAGTGGGCAAAGTATCGACGGTTAGGGTTGGTTGTTGATTATCTTGCTTGATCCAATGGTCGGGATTCAAAGTCATCAAAAGAGGAGACATGTCACTCACACATCTTTTCAACAATGAGTTCCACAGCACGCACAGCTCACAACACCCACGAGCACAACACCCTATGAACACCATCAACGATAGGCATTTGATCCGGTGAAAGGCATTTTATCCAATGGTGGTGAAATAATAGTAATGTCTTCACATTGCTCAGCATTTCTCGGTAACATTTCGTCACCATTTCAGTTTTTTTCGGCATTTCCTACCATTTCTCCGTGAAATTACTTACTTTGATGGTTTATCGAAGTTAGATTTACAGAAAAATACTTGTTGCAAGAACTGAGGCAGAGAGAGGGAGAGAACGAGGGAGGAGAAAGAGAAAGAGAGAACGACGGAGCAGGAGGAGAAAGAGAGAACGAGTGAGGAGGAGGAGAAGAAAAAAGTAAGAAGAGTAAAGACTGAAGACTGAAGAGTGAAGATAAGGATAGGGCAGAGAAGAAAAATCCAATTTTTTTTTTTAAAAACAGAGAGGCCAAGAGCAGAGGTTTGAAAATATTATTTTTGAATATTTTGAAAATTTCAAACCAGAACTACAAATGGAAGTTTATTCTGACAATGAGGCTTTTGCAGGTTCGTCTGCCAATATATTTATCTTTTATTTGAGCTTATTTATGGTTATTGGTTATTAGAGTATTTAAAGATTTTTAGTAATTGATTTGAGATTTAGTGATTTATGTTGTAAATTTTAGAAATTTAATATAAGTTATTTATGTTTCTAGATACAGAAGAGAAGAAGAAAGGAGTGGCTAAGAACAAGAAGAAGAGGAGTGCCTAGCGTGCGAGTAAGGTAATGAAATCTAACCTCATATGCATATATTAATAATTTTATTATTATTACTATCAATAATGTAAAAATTATTGCGACAATAGAGTCAAAGTATTGAAGAATGGACGGAATTAAAGGAAAGGAAGAGGGACAACTACAACAAAGTGAAAGAAACAAGGAAATTACTTACACTAAGTAGAGCAATGGCATCACCTGCACCGGCACCGATTCAAACGAGGTGCTCTCCAAAGCAATTAAAGGAGGTAATTCTTTCGCTTAGTCATGAGATGAAAGAAGAGGTAAAATATATGGGGTTTGGCAATATCTTGAAGCTCAACTGTGATATAATAAGCCGAAAATTGTGTGAAGAATTGATAATGAGATTTGAACCGATAGAAAAACTTCTTTTTGTTCGTCCAAACCAAAACTTTAAGCTGATACCTAAGGAAGTAGGACAAATCCTAGGAATAACTTCAACTCGACGTGAAGTTTTGGGCTCTTCATCTTTGGTTGAGTCTCCATATATCAGAAATTATTTTTCAAAACTAAAACATACGGAGTTAAAAGAGAGCATGCACATGGAAGATGCCTCCTCCCCAAAATTTAAACGCTACTTCTTGTTCTTCCTTCTCGGATGCTTTTTATATCCTACCACAAGTGTCTTCCCTTCTTCTAGACACTTAAAGGCAACCATTGATGTGGATAAAGCAGGTCTACATAATTGGGCTGATTTTGTATTAAAACGGTTATGTTATGAGATTTGCCAATTTCAAACTGTTCCTGGGTGCACCCACATCACTTTACACCTTACGAATGCATATGCATTTACTCTTCCTAAGTACACACACATGAATCTTGCTGACTAAACACTAATGAACACTAATTGCCATACTATTAGTCTCTTATTCACTCCTTATTTTGTCATCTATACATAGTATTGTTATTTGGTAAATAAGAAGAACTTGAATTGGACTACACCAACTCAGGAAGTATATATATTTTCTTATTGCATTTTACCATTTTTATTTGAATTGGACTGATATGATTAATTTATGAATTTTCATGGTTGGATGGTTTTAGGAGCTAAATTTTGGAGAAATGAATATTTTTTTGAAACTTTTAATGTCTGAGCATAATAGTATTCGAAGCGACATTATGGAGAAGATCTCATGACCATCAGCACCGCAAAGCAAACTAATCAATGCAAAGCCAAAAAATCGTAAATAAATCTTGAATGGATAGAATTGAGATGTATGGAATTCAGATTGTATTGATGAAAAGCATTCAGATGAAATTGAAATTACTTACCACTACTTACCACTGCTTATAATTACTTACCACTACTTATCATACTTACCACTAGTTCTGATTATTATTGCAGGGTTTATGCCCATGACTGGGCGGGGGCAGCATGAGCACGAGGCTGCGCCCGGTAGGGGTTGCCGGGCTTTTGCCCATGCCTGGGCAGGGGCAGCATGATCAGGAGGCTCTGCCCGCAAAGGGGTTCCTGGGCTTATGCCCATACTTGGGCGGGGGCAACAAGAGTAGGAGAGTGCGCCCGTATGAGAGGAGATTGCGCCCGCGAGGGATTCCGGGCTTGTGCGACTAGCAGGGGCCTCCGCCCATGGTGCACGGAAGCACGGCGGCTTGCACGGGTGCTCCCCTATGACCCATTGCTCAGGTGGTTCAGGACTGGAACATTAAAGACATTGGTTTCAAACCCAAATGGAAATAAAAAAAAGAGCAAGTATACACATGAAATGGAATCAAAAAACAAAGTAAGAAGTCAAAACAGAGCATGGTTGATTTGTGCATTCTAATAGAGTTCATAGGAGCCATAGAAGAAAAGTTAGAGATTGAAAGAAAAATTTGAGGAGAGCATAAAGAAGGAGTTGCAGAGATGGAGAAGATGAGAGATAGAGATGAGAGATAGAGACAGATAGGGAGAGAGATAGAGAGACAGAGAGAAGACTCAGAACAAATTAAGAAATCAATCCTTTTTCCCTCTTTCTTCTAGAGCTTACCCATTTTTATACATTTTGTTTAACACTCCTTACTGTCTTAACTGACCTAACAATTTGATTGATCAACAAAATTTAACCACGACCAACCTCATGTTTTTAATAAACCTTACAACTACAACATATCATTACATTAGAAAATTAAAATTCAGATACTTACAAATACAACTAAACATTACATTACAAATCAAAATACAATAAGAATAAAAAAATTACAAAACATATCAAAATATAAATAGAAAAATACAAAATAGACATAATTACTAGAATTTTTTAATATTGAAAAACAGAAGAGATCAATACATCAACATTGAAATACACATGAAAATACAAAATGAACAAAACTACAAATACAAATGCAAAAAGCAAGGGAAGGAAGCAAGTACATATAATTACTTCAAATTGTTATTTTTAAATTTTGGTCTAAATTTTTTGACACTCTTTCTTGTAGCATCTTTCGACTCCGTATTTGCTATTACAGCATTAACAACTTGCTCAATGGTAAAAGGATTGGGTGTAGTAATAGGAGTAGGAGTGTTACCCCAGGTAGTTGTTGTGGTGTGTGAGGAGAACCAAATGTCAAAAATGGATGCCTAAGGGCAAGATTGTCACGGCTAGGCTGAGCGTCAGGAGCACAAGGGTGAGTATCAGGAGCAGGAGAACCAAATGTAGAAGGTGAGTGTAAAACAAATGGGTGGGCAAAGCCAGAGCGACGTGGTGGTGTAGGAGTGGCAGAGGAAGAAGGTTGAGTGGCAGAACTGGGAGATAAAGAAGGCTGAAGGGCAGAGTATGAAGGTCGGGCCGGGTTACCTATCTGCAAATGGTCTCTGATACATTCAATAGATTTGGAATTTGCCCCAAGGTCTGCTCTGATGTTCAACATTTGACATATCATTTTACGATACCGCTCTGCATTTTGATCTGCAAATTCATATGTATATTGTTGCATTCCAAACAGTCGTCTCTCAATTTCATCCACTTCACTACTCAGTCGACTCATTTTTGTCCTCGTTTCTCCTATTTCTATCCTATGTTCTCATATTTCCATCCCAAGTCCTCCAACTTACTCATCAAGCATGCCAATGTCTATTTTCAGACCATAAATACATTGAAACAAATCATTCCACCTTGCCTTGTCATTGGCATTCCGATGGTAGTCATTCCATCCTTCATCTCCTCCCTCGTTTCCTTCATTTTCATTCACATCTCCGCCTTCATTCCCTTGATCTTCGTCTTCTTCTTCTTCTTCAGCTTCGTTACCAATTCCTCCCTTATTCAATTCTTCTTCATTCCTTGCTTCTTCGTCCCTATACTCCCTAAGAAATCTGTTCTTCGGATGAACCCACATATCATCTTGCAAAATCCATTGTGCTCTTTGTAGCATTCACAGATTTATACTTCTATCCCTTGAACTTAGTTCCACTCTGTTTTCTCTTATTAAACTTATCCCAACACTTTTTAAAATACTAGTGATCATACTACAGAACAACAAATTAGACTTCTAAGCTCTTGTAGTCATAAAAAATAATAATTGAGTAGAACTTATGAAAACGATATGTTTAAAAAATAGTCATAATGAAAATGTTCTCAAACCGTCTCTAAAACTCTACATATTTACTGACTACAAAAGATAAACGTCTAAATTGGGCATAACTTTTAAAGACTGTATAATATTTGAGTTCATATCGATGTAGAATTTATACAGACAGTTTGGTTAGGTTGACAATAAAAATAGTCATATAGTGACCGTTTTCAAACCGTACCTCAAACTCCATATAATAACTCTTACAATTGAATAGAATTTATAAAATTTTTATGTTTAAATAGACAGATAAAAGAAAAATATTGAGACTATTTTTCAAACCGTCCTTAAAACTCTATCATTTTTACTAACCACAACTGATATGCGTTAAAATTGAACATAGGTATTAAATACTGCACAATATATAAGTTAGCATAGATATAGAATTTATCTCAATGGTATGGTTAACTAGATTGTAAAAGATGAGTCATATAGAGACATTTTTCAACCCCTCTCAGAACTCTGTCATATTTACTTATCACAAATAATGACAGTCAGAATTGAGTATAACTTATGAAGACAATATGCTTAAGTAGCAATCAAAAATAGTTTTATCGAGACACTGACATATTTCCTAATCATAAAAAATTAGTGTTTCAATTGAATATAACTTTTAACGACTGCATAATATATGAGTTAGGAAATATGAAAAACTTATACAGACGATATGGCTAAATAGATAGTAAAGAATAGTCATATAAAAACAGTTAAATAACAGTGCTTAAAACTTTATTATATCTTCCAACCACAAATAACAATTGTCAGAATTGAATAGAATTTACAAAATTGGTATGCTTACGTAGACTGTAAAAAGAGTCATATCAAGATTATTTTCAAATCATCCATAAAACTCTACCATATTTACTAACCACAAATGATAAATGTCAAAGTTGAACATGTGTCTTAAAGACTATACATTGTACAAGTTAGCATAGATATACAACTTATATCCACGATATGGTTAACTAGACAGTAAAAAAGAGTTATTTACAGACATTTTTCAAATCGTCTCTAAAACTCTACCATTTTTACTAACCACAAATAACAATCATCAGATTTGAGTGAAATTTATGAAGACGATATGATTAAGTAGTGAGTGAAAGTAGTAATATCGAGACTGTTTTCAAATCTTTTCTAAAACTCTATAATATTTACTAACAACAAAATATGAGTATTTCAATTGAACATAACTTTTGGAGACAGGAAAAAATATGGGTTACGATAGATGAAGAACGTATGCAGACGGTATGTTAAGTAGATAGTAAAGAATAGACATATAAAGACAGTTAAATAACAGTCCCTAAAACTCTACTATATCTTCCAACCACAAATAACTACTGTCAGAATTGAATAGAATTTATAAAATTGGTATGCTTACATAAACTGTAAAAAGAGTCATATCGAGACTATTTTCAAATCGTCCCTAAAACTCTGTCATATTTACTAACCACAAATGATAAGCGTCAAAATTGAACATGTGTCTTAAAGACTATACAATGTATAAGTTAGCATAAATATACAACTTATATCCACGATATGGTTAACTAGACAGTAAAAAAGAGTTATTTACAGATATTTTTCAAACCGTTTCTAAAACTCTGCCATTTTTACTAACCACAAATAATAATCCTCAAATTTGAGTGAAATTTATGAAGACGATATGATTAAGTAGTAAGTAAAAGTAGTCATATCGAGACTATTTTCAGATCTTTTCTAAAACTCTGCAATATTTACTAACAACAAAAGATGAGCGTTTTAATTGAACATAATTTTTAGAGACTGGAAAAAATATGGGTTACGATAGATGAAGAATGTATGCAGACGGTATGGTTAAGTAGATAGTAAATAATAGACATATAGAAATAGTTAAATAACAATGTCTAAACTCTACCATATCTACTGATCACAAATGATAATTGTCAGAATTGAATAGAACTTACGAAACTGATATGCTTAACTAGACTGTAAAAAAAAGTCAAATTGAAACTGTTTTCAAACTGTCCCTAACACTTTGCCATATTTACTAACTACAAATGATAATCGTCAGAATTGAACATAAATTTTAAAGACTGTATAATGAATAAGTTAGCATAACTTATATCCACGATATGGTTAACTAGATAGTAAAGAAGAGTTATTTAAAGATATTTTTCAAGTCGTCTCTAAAATCTTGTCATATTTACTAACCACAGATAATAATTATCAAATTTGTGTGAAACTTATGAAGACGATATGCTTAACTAGTGAGTAGAAGTACTGATATCGAGACTATTTTCAAACCGTTTCTAAAACTATACCTTATTTATTAACCACAAAAAATAAGTGTCTGAATTGAACAAAGTTTTTAAAGACTGTATAATATATGAGTTAGCATTTGTAAAATTTATACAGACGGTATGGTTAGCTAGACAGTAAAAATGGTCATATACTGACTGTTTTCAAACCGTACCTAAAAGTGTTATATTTACTGATCACAAACAATAACAGTGAAAATTCAACATCGCTTTTTACAAATAATTATCTAAGCTTTACTGACAATTGCTAAACTTTTCCTAACGAATAATATTATACCGTCGTAAAATATATATATTTCCTAACGATTTCGTCACAAGTGTTATTATACGCTATAAAAAACGGTCGCTACATGTCACCGCCTATAAATGTTACTATTACCTCAATACTCTAATTTTGTAGTGCCCCCACAATAGAGGGAAAAATACTAGAGCTAAATGCTAGGATCATAGCACAAAGGCTTATTTCTATGGAAACTACCATTCTTTTGGCTTTAGGAAAAAGAATATAAGGAAGCTACTGAAGTTTGGGTGACAAGAACCGAGAAAAGGCTCAACTAATTACCAAGTTCGTCAAGGTAAATAATTGAACTCCTCGACCATTGAATTTTCAATCAAATGAGTAAAAACTGTGGCAAAATCTAATGTCCAACAGTCCCTTCAACATTTCTTGTCCATTACCCCTAATCAATATGCAGCTGCTCAGTGAAAGTGAGAAATTACGGATGAAGAAGCTCAAGGAATTAAGCAAGAACATGGATTCTTTACACTAAAACATGCTTAGTAAACAAGACGCAGTAGGGATCACTAACAAAATTAGGAATGGAATCCCCTACCATTAGGAGAGGGGGTTATAGGACTTGTGTTCAAATTGCAACGCCATTATTCATCCCCAAAATTTAATTAATAGTGATCAAATAGAGGAGCATATATTAGAAATCAAAGAATCAATTTAGGCAGTGAAAAGAAACTTGGTAATAAATTCATCTTCCAATATTGTTATGATAGGTTCAACATGATATGTTCAAATCAACATCATCATTAAAATTAAACAAAATATATACAAGAAGAAAATATTGTTATGGTAGGTTCAAATATGTCCAATATAATCAAACAAAAATAGGATAACCCATGTAGTTAATAGAAAAAGATACAACAATCAAATTTACTACTAACACTTTTCATATATCGATAACTACTCTACCAATTTCATACTTATTCTGATATAATATGAGTTCATTAAACCACTAAAGCATTTGAAAGTTTTGAAATTACATACCTTAGCTACTCTGGCTCTCTCCCTACTCCACATCTTGTCTTTCTTTTGGAATATACGCTTGAAAGTATCTATAAATGATGGCTCGGTTCCTATTTCCTTGACCTAGAAAAAACACTGTTAAAAATAATGACATAGTTAAAAATAATTGAATTAAATTAAAAAATTTGTATTTTAACTAAATAACAATCTATTTCTATGATTATCTATATTGATTAAACCTTCAGTATAAGTGACAGACGATTCCCCAGAATTACGAGATCGATTCTTCCTATTATGCTCACTCCTTCGTCTGCTCTTAATGGATTCCTAAAAGTTCAAAATTCTGACCCAATTTTCTTCAGTGATGCAATTTGGTTTTTTTCTACTACTCTTTGCATGATTCAACACCTTTCAGATGTGATGATCACATTTCTTGTTAAAAATTCTTCTTATCTCATTCTTCTCATTCTTATCACAAGTGAATTATCGCTACAATAAATAAAAATATAATTAGTTTTATTAAAATTATAAACTTGGTTTCATATATAAAGTGAAGGACATAACTTATCTTAAATTCCTTCAACCAGAACTCTTTTGTATCTTCTAGAGTGCAACTATAGATTATCCAAGCCCTTCCCCAATGGTTCTTCACTACTCTATTAAGCTCAGGCATAACATGTACAGAATTTGTGAATCTGTCATAAAGTTACAAACAAACAATAGTAAGCAAATAACATAGTTAAAAGAATCATCAGCAACATAAATAAAAAAAACAATAGTGATGAAATTTTAAAATTTAGTACTTACAAATTTTCATAAGGGGATATCACATATCACCTATCTTCTTACCCCTTAATAAGTGACTGTCACACTAAATGTGCAACTAAAGAGAATGACAAAGGTGCATCAGTAAAAGAGGAAAGGGAAGGTGTAGCTAAAGGTGACTACAACACTAAAGAGGAAGGGCCTGATCTCCAATCACTAACTTGTTTGTGCCCCCCACGTCGATACTGTCAAATATAAATGTTAGAACAATAAAAAAAATAAAAATTGCATGTTCATCATATATATAATGAAGTACATGAAAAAACTTACCATGTTTAAACTGACATACTAATTAGTACATAGCCAACCAATACTCCAAAACTAACTTTAATGATCTATAAAAAAGAAAATAGTGTATCAACAAATGAAAAACAATATATAATAAAAACTATACTATCAAATTTTATATAATAAAGATTAGACTACCATATCTGAAGATAAATATCAGATTCTTGTTGTATTAAGAAAACAAAACTTACCCACCATAAAAAATCATAGTCCTCATTGTCATCTCCATGTCAAATTCATCTCCATCATCAACATCATCTGCATCCTCATCCTCATCCTCATCCTCATCCTCATTCTCATCATCTGTCTCAAAATCAAATTCTTTAATGTCATCCTCATGAATCTCAATTGGATCCACATTTATCACTTCTTCACATGGATCTCGTAACGTTGGAATGTTATAGTCCTCAGTTTGAATCGTGTTGGTAACTTCCTCTTGTTAATATGTTATGTCTTCCCAACATTCCTCGATCTTTTTCCATACTTTCGTTTTACAAACAATCTACCAATCAATTTAGTCTCATTTCAAACTAGAATATTATGCATAATACACTTGAATCACTTGTTGTGCCAACACGAAGGGTTCATATCTCTTATACAATTTCTTAGGATTTATTTCGACCAATTAAACTTTGGGTGCATCTTCATCCTTTTGATAGGGTCAAACCATTGGCACATAAATAAGACGACCTGCATTTCTACTGCATAAGATTCCATTGGCACGTTTCTACTCTATTTCTAGGATTTCATCCAACAAACCATAAAAAATCATCTTTTACATCTCCATCATTGGATGACTGAACATAAACCCCACTATTCATTGTAACTTTTTCGATTCCATATTCTTAAGTGCGAAAATTATACTCATTTATGAAATATGTTAGCCAAGTTTGTACCCTTGATTTTGGACCCCATGACAGATAGGTTAGTAGTTCTTACTCAACTTGAGCTTGATTACTTTGAACCTGAAGTAAAATACACTTGTTAATTTGTTTGTTTATTAATTATGTATAAAATTTCAATGTAACTTGTATATGTTCCGAACCATGCTATAAATCTTTCATCACATACACGATCAAACTCATTCATCGGTAGTTTAGACCGTAAATTTTGAAAAATCTTACCATCAAAGAAGATGATTTATATCATAAAATGTTTGTGATACAAAGAATACATCTATTTGCAAATATATACTAACTCAAAATATGGTGTCACTTCTGGACAATTCAGTAAAATATATATATGACCTATTCGCCATTCTTTACTAATTAAATATCTAAGCTTACATGCTCCACTTGGTTGACCAAGATAGTTAAAAATCGAGAATGATTTCGAATTAAGATCAACAGAACCTTCATTATTTCTTCCTGCTCTTTGCTTATTGCACTGTACATGAGGCTCGAAATAGTATGAGCCAAACGTTATCACTTCCTCCACAATTTATGCATTAACAATAGAGGTTTCAAACCATCCCTTATTTTTTACTTTTTCCTTCAAATACTATAGGAATCTAATTATAATGAAATAAAGTATATTAGAAAATAATATACAATGAAGTTAGTAATTTGACATGCATTGAAAACAAAATATATAAGGTAAAAAATGCACCTTTCAAATGGATACAACCATCGAAATTGGACAAAACCTGTAATTTTGACCTCACAAAGTAAGTGAACTAGACACATAATGATAGAAATATATCTCTCTAATTTCTCAATGAGTGATTCCCCCAACACTTTTGAGCAAATGTCATGAAAGAAAATGTTTAACTTTGTAATGGTGGCCCATACAAAATTTGGTAAAAGTTTCTTGAAAACAATAGGAATTAGTCTTTTCATGAATATGTGACAATCATAATTCTTCAAATCAATCAACTTGCAATCCTTCAAATCAGCACATCTCCCAAGATTTGAGGCATAACCATTAGGAAACCTCAACGATTTAAACCATTCATAAATATTTCGTCTCTAATCCTTATTCAATGTATAAACTGCCTTTGGTTTTGGTCTCTTACTACTTCCATCCACATAAGTGTAAGTCGATTACAAAAAAGTCGCATATCTTTTCTTGTATTCAAGTTATTTTCGTTTTTCCAGGAATATCCATCAATGTATTTATTACATTATCAAAAACATTTTTCTCGATATGTATCACATTAAGATTATGATGAATCAGCTGGGTCTTCCAATATAGTAGATCCCAAAATATACTCCGTTTGGTCCATTTGTACATACTTCCATATCCATACGTTATACCATATGGGTCTTCAATAATAGATGGAAAGTGAAACACTCGCTCTCAAATTTGTTCACTAGTTAATCTCAATGGAGGAGGTACTTTTTCAAATCTATTCTTAGTTAATTTTTCTTTATTACTTCTGAATTTATGATTTAGCATTAAAAATTATTTATGACATTCACGATTGCTCACCTTCTTACCATATTTCAATCTGAATGACTTTGATCTCTCTATACATATCGAATATCCTAAGATCCCAACGGTACTCCATTCTGATAATGTGTCATAAGCTGGAAAGTCATTTATCAACCAAAGAAGAGTAGTCTTCATAACAAATATCTAATTAGTATGGATATCATATGTAAGAACACCTTCATCCAATAGTTGTTTTAACTCTACAATCAGTGGTTGCATATAAATATCTATTAACATCTTCAGATTTTGCAGGCTAGGCATGACCAATGTCAAAAACAAGAATAAGTTTTTCCTGATTTGCTAAATGGAGCAAATCATCGGCATAGAGAGCTAACTTAATGTTTCGAGTCGCTTTTGCAAACTCAAGATATGTTCTATCAAAATGTTTCCATACCTCTGCATCTAAAGGACGACACATTAACCCCTCTTCTATTTCATGATTTGCATGCCAAGTTACGTGTTCACAGTAGCCTTAGATGCATAAAACCTTTGCAATCTAGGAGTTAAGGGCAAATAAAACACTTGTTTGTATATAGTTTACGCTGCTGATTACGACCTGACCTCCTACTACTCTTGTACCTACATTAGTTATAGAATTTACCAAATTTTACATTTTTTATTCATCTCCCCAATATAGCATACAACCATCTCTGCATACATCAATCATTTCCACTAGATGACCAAAGTCTTTCATAAACTTTTTCATACTGTAGAAATTATTTGGCATGATATGATCACGAGACAATACTTCCTAAATTACTTGAACAATATCATTAAAGCAATCTTCAGACATATTATACTCTGTCTCAACATTTAACAATCTTATCGTTAGTGATAACTTAGCGTGACTGTCACAACCAGCCTACAAAGATTTATCTATAGCTTTCAATAGTTTCTGAAATTGATTAGAGAAAAAAGTTTCATTATTCACATTCTCATCAATACCTGTTCCTTCTACCTCCTCCAATGGTGATGCATAACTACTATACACTTGTTCAAATGTTGGAACAAAACTAGTACTTGCATGGTTTGGCTCGGGAGCAAACTCTGACTCACTGCATGAATTACTGTCCTTTGATATAGGTTAAATTGATTATAATAACTCTGATCCCCTCTAACTAAAAAATGCATATTTTTTTATATTCTTTTTTAGAAATAAACAGTTCACCATAACAAGTCCAATCATAATAATTAGGGATAAAACCAAATCTATAAAGATATTTTCTAATTTACCATACTCATGAAATTTACCATTACCATACTTTCTATATAGACATCTCAACTTATTCTCATCCACAAACTCAACTTTACTACTAGCGAAGTCCAAAACTTGTTCCAACCTAAAAATAAATTCATCAATTAAATCTTGACGTTCAAGTAAGTTCATATTATACATCCAACCTCTATCGTTCTGCTTTTTCTCTGTATACAAATTTAAGATTTATAAAATATTAATAAAATGTTTTACTAACAAAAGGTACTTGATTGGAGTTTAAAAAAAAAGTTACCTTGCTCATAAAGAGGGTCCTATTCTCCTTTTGAATTCGATCGCTAAAACTATATAATTAAATAATATATTAGTATCACAAATATGCACTATTAATAATATAAATCATATATAATTTATTAATTTATAATAGTAATAATAAATAATTAACATATAACAAAAATTTTGTTATTATTGTTGATGGGTGTCCAATGAGTAACGAGGAGTTAGAATTGACTGATCATCTTCTTCAGAACTGTTCTCACGAAAGAAGTTTGCGAGAACTAGCACCCTCTATTCTTCATATCTAATAAAGCTCACTAGAATTAGCAAGTCGTTGACGTGAGGGGGATGAATCAGCATATTGCAACTATTTTTGCAAAGCTGTTCAATTAAATAAATTTCTGCAATTTTTTGATAGAACAAATGGAAGTCTGCAATTCAAACCTTATTGTTTGTTGTAAGCTAATAGCCTCACAAGATTTGCAACAACTTTAACGGTTATAGGCTGTCCTAGTTGGATCCTGACAAATGAGAAGGAAAACAAAAGTTGTTTGAGGTACATTTCAATCTTTGCAATGGAGAATTTAAGAAATATCTCCATATAAAAAAGGTTCAAGGTAATGGAAGCAACTCCTCATTTATTTCACTAGAGCTTTTATTCATTTTTTCCCCCTTTCCTTTTTAAGGGTTTTGCTTTACTTATTCAGAATCTCCTACGTTTGAGATTTAGCATCTTCTATTCTATCATATGATTCTCTAAGGTTCTCCTAAAATATGTGCCAGTGTTAAGAAATATATAATTAGCTATAATTCAGTCCTATAGTACAATAAACCAATAGAATAGTCATTAAGATTAGACTGTTAAGTACGATGACAAAAATTTCTATTAAGATAGCAACTTTCATACATCTGCGAGTGCTGCATTTAAAATCAGACTTTCATAAAGTTAAAGATCACACAATTACACCTTTTAAAACTGAAAATTCTATTCAAATCCATTAACTACAGTTCTTAACAGAAATCCAAACAGCAATTGTCACAAACATCAAATAAATGAATCGGAACAATCAAATATATAAATCAGTTGAATATGGAATCGAGCACTTTAAAAACAAAAATCAATTTACAATTATGTTGAACTTTCAAAGTTCTTATCCTAAAATGATAAGAAAATATGACAAAGTTCATTTTAGATTATTTTTCTCTCCCTTCGATTATGTAGAGATCAATTCAATGAGGCCAATAAATAATTATGAACTGATTGGTTAATCTCTACATAATTAACCAATAGGCACCAAATAGGTAGAGATTTGCTTTTCTTTTCATGGTATTTTATAATTGAAGAGAATCAACACAAAGATGAGCATAGATTCACAAATTTACTACAAAAAAACACGGATTTTGAGACCAAATTTTGCGACAAAAGTTTTTTGTTATTATTTTGCGACGAATTTATCGACGAAAATATTTTTCGTAGCCATTTTCCAACAATATTAGCGACGAAAACATATTCGTAGCTAACTTAGCGACAACTACAAATTCGTTGCTAATTTTGCGATGAAAAAATTATCCGTCACTAACTTTGCGACAAAACAACATATTCGTTGCTAATTTAGCGACCAATACGTTTTTTGTCGCTAATTTTAGCGACGAACTTATTAATTCGTCGCTAAATTTGTAAATTAATAAAATAAAATACAATATGAATATATTTATTAAATAATAATTTAATTTAGCAACGAAGTTATGATTTTGTCGCTATTTTACGACAAATGAAGCGACAAAATATGTATTCGTCCTTGATATATGCGACGAAAAAAGGTTCGTCGCAAAATTCAGCGACAAAGAGAACGTTTGTCGTGAAATTTAGCGAGGAAAAGGTAGTTGGTTGCAAAATTTAGCGACGAACCACTGTTTCGTCGTTGAATCAGCGACGAAACCAATGTTCATCGCTGATTTCAGCGACGAAAATAAAGTTCGTCGCTGATTTCAGCGACGAAACCAATGTTCGTCGCTGATTTCTGCGACGAAGAATTGATTTGTCGTAGATTTTAGCGACGAGAAAGTGTTTCGTCACAGATTTACATAATGTTGACTCATCGGGATTTTTGCATTTTATACGTGCAATTTGATTGTGTTCCACCTTACCAGTAATATCCATTCCATAATGTTGACATGGTACACCTTTGCAAAATTCCTTGGGATGTAATGACATTTTTCTGAAGTATTGCACTTTTTAGTGTATACACATCGAGCATTCTTCCTGCTTATATCAATTCTGCCTTCTGAAAAATCATCCAACTCTTTAATTTTGTCAAATTTGTTTTGGTGCTGAGTGCATCATGATTCAAGTATCCTAATTTTACTTACTACTATTCCTCCTAAGCCATTTACACTATATGACTTTGATTGATGCAGCAAGGGAAAAAATGGGCATATACCATATAGAGACTCTAAATTGACACGCATTATACAAAGCTCAGTTGAAGGAAATTGTAGAACGGCCTTCATTTGCACAATAAGCCCAGCCCGCACTCATGTTGAGCAATCGAAAACACTCACTTCTTTGCAAGTTGTGCTAAAAAGGTGTCTACCAGTGCCTAGGCCAATCTTGTAATGTCAAATAAGGCTTTGGTAAAGCATTTGCAGAAAGAGTTGGCCAGACTGCAAAATGAGCTGAGGAGTTATCATATAGGAGCAAATTTTGTCACCTCTGACCCTGATGCATTATTGAAAGAGCTAGATATTCTAATGAAAAAGGTGAGAAATGGATCCCTGTTTTTGTTTCAACCGTACATAGATATCATTGGTTGCCAAGAATTAAAGCTTTTGCAGTGGGAGCAAACTTTTTTGCTGTCATGGAACTCTTATGGCACTTGGAAGACTTATGAGCTGTGTTTCTAATAATTTCTGTTTTGATTCTAAAATCGAAATTGAAAAAGGAAAAACGATTTGAAATCTAATTAATGGAAATAAAATCAACAAAAATAAAAATCGGATACAATGTTGGACCAAAGGGAAGTAGAGGAGACACCGAATGATTTTTCATGACAAGTTGTTCAAAAAGAGATAGACTTTAGGATCAAATTTCTTTGCCCTGAAGATATTTGCTAATTGTGAAAATGTTAGGGGAGAATACAGAATACAATAAGAATAATTATTTTAGTCAATAATCAGTGACGAAAAATTCAGCAACAAACAAAGGTTGGTCGGGAAATTCAGCGACGAACAGGCAGTTCGTCGCGAAATTCAGCGACAAAAATGCAGTTCGTCGTGAAATTCAGCGACAAATAGAGAAATCGTTGCTGAAATCAGTGACGAAACTTAAGTTCGTCGCTCATATCAGCGACGAAACTTAAGTTCGTCGCTCATATCAGCGAAGAAAACTAAGTTCGTTGTTGGAAATCAGCGACGAAAGTGAGTTTCGTCGCTGATTTCAGCGACCAAAAATCGGTTCGTCGCTGATTTCAGTGACGAACAGCTTCTTCGTTGCTGATTTCAGTGACGAATCAAATATTTGTCGCTGAGTTTGTTGATATGTTGCGACAAAAATATTTTTATCGCTAATTTCAGCAACAAATATTAAATTTGTGGCTAATTTAGCAACAAATATGTACTTTGTCGCGGATTTTAGCGACAAAAAAGAAAATTTCTCACAAAAGTTAGCGACCAAAATAATATTTGTCGCTGATTTTGTTGCTAATTTGTTAATTTTGCGACAAAATTAGTATGGTCGCTGATTTCAGCAACAAATTACAAATTTGTCGCTAATTTCGTCGCAGATTTTTTTAATCACTCCATCCTCCTCCGCACAAAATTCCTCTCCCTCTCTTCCCCACTTTGCCGTCCCTCTCTTCCCCGCGGTGCGTCTCCCTCTAATTCATGGGTTCAAGGTACTCTCTCTCTCTCTCTCTACATCCGGCAGCATCGGTGAACTTGGCGGGGGAGGGGCACGCCCCTCCCCCGCCGCCTTTGTTTCGACAGCGGGAGAGGGGCAGCGCCCCTACCCCGCCGCCTTTGCTTCGACAGCGGGGGAGGGGCGCTGCCCCCCGCGCCGCCTTTGTTTCGACAGCGGGGGAGGGGCACTACCCCTCCCCCGCCGCCTTTGTTTCAACAGCGGGGGAGGCGCTGCAGCGCCTCCCCCCTCTGAGATCCGGCCACAGAGGCCAGATCTGGGGAGGGGCAGCGCCCCTCCCCCCTCCCCCGACCTTGTCTGATTAGAGGGGGAGGTGCCGCAGCGCCTCCCCCTTAGGAGATCCGGCCACAGCGCCTCCCCCTAGAAACAATAAAACAATAAATTTACCCTTAGCTTGTTTGTCCATTTTCAATCATTTTTGCTAGGCAAAGAGAAATGGTCACCTCAAGTTAAAGAGTTACAATTTAGTTAATTCAAAAGAAAAACCAACAATCCAACAATAAATTACTAACGGCCTCTAACTTTCTATCACGGCTACAATATTTACCCCACCAAATACAATCTATACAATTCTTCCTTTTCTTCTTTTGGCAAATCCATGAATACTATAAAAGTAATCTTTCAAATAAAACACATCAATTCGTAAATCTCAAAAGACACCACAAATTGTGCAATAATTCTAGAGAAACCTAATAAAATCCCTATCTGATTTTCATTTTCCTCTCACTTACATGAAGCTTTTCCTCAAATGCCTTCCAATCCTCCATCTTCAACTATATTTACACCATAACACCTTGGCTTAATATTCTATTATTAGAAATATTATATTTTATAATATTATAATTTTATGTATTATAATTATTTTAACTTATTTTATATATTATATATTATAATTACGGTAATTTTAACATAATTATAATTATATAATTTTATATAATGTTTTCTGATATATATATATATATATATATATATATAATATATCAAATATTTAATGCAGAATTTTAAATGGATAATGTTATCTACATATTTAAAAATTTATAATACATATAATGCTATATATAGTTAATATATATTGTTAATCTTATATAATATATTTTAATATTAGATTAATTCTAAATAACATGAATGGCTTTGTATTGCAGGACGTGTTGTTCAATTAGAGGGGAGAAATTCTTGTTTTAAAGCGGTCGAGATATGTATTTTTTCTTAGCATATTTTCTTTTATTTTCTTTGTTTTATATCCCTTGTTCCTAGTTTCCATGTATGTATGTTGTATATTCACGAAATGCAATAGTTATAAATTATTTTGTTATTTTTTCCGACTCAACGTATTTATTATTGTTAAATTTTCTGAAAATGTGTTAATATTTATTAAATGTTTTGTTATTAGATGTTCATTATTTCTTATTAATGTTTTTTTTTCAATATAATATATAGTTTGTTAATATTTTATAAATTTTATTTTTGTAAACAGCGACAATGCAAAACGAAAGAAATTGGATGTATAATAAGAATTTACCTGATCGTCGTGGTTTAACTGATAAGTTTATTTGTGGGGTGGAACAATTCTTGAATTTTGCTACTAGTAAATTTGAGTTTATGGATGGGAATAAGTTAAGGTGTCCTTGTAGAAAGTGTGGTAATGGTAAATTTCATGTATGTGATAAAGTTAGGGAACATCTTTATAGATTTGGTTTTACTTTAAATTACTACAATTGGACTTGTCATGGTGAACCGTTTATATATGATAAAGAGTATGTGCAAAATATGGATTATTCAGTTAAAGGGGATAATAATTATTATGATCATTTAAATCCATATTAGCAGATGGTATTTGATGCAGCGGGCCAAAATATTTTTCCCCATTCAAACTATGCAAGTTCTAGTTTCGTACCAACAAATCAAGACGTACCTGCAAGTTATGCATCACCATTGGAGGGGGTAGAAGCAACATGTGTCGATGAGAATGTATAAGATGAAAATTATTTGTCTAACCAATTTCAAGAAATGTTGAGAGCTGCAGATGAACCATTATGGGTTAGTTGTGACATCCACACTAAGTTGTCATTAATGGCTAGAATGTTAAATGTTAAGGCAGAGCATAATTTGTCTGAGAATTGCTTCAATGATATTGTTCAAGTAATGGGAGAAGTATTGCCTCATGATCATATAATGCCGAATGACATTTATAGTATGAAAAAGTTGGTGAATGACTTGGGTCTTCCGGTGGAAAGAATTGATGTATGCAGAGATGGTTGCATGTTATTTTGGGGAGCTGATGAAAATATACAATTTTGTAAATTTTCTAACCAAAGTAGGTACAAGAGTACTAGGAGAGCAGGTCGTAATCAGCGACCCAAACCATTCAAGCAAATGTTTTATTTGCCCTTGACTCCTAGATTGCAAAGACTTTATGCATCGAAAGCCACTGCTGAATATATGACTTGGCATGCAAATCATCAATTAGAAGAAGGGTTAATGTGTCATCCTTCGGATACAGAGGTATGAAAAAATTTTGATATGACATATCCTGAATTTGCAAGAGAGACTCGAAACATTAGGTTAGGTTTTTGTGCTGATGGGTTTGCTCCATTTGGAAAATCAGGGAAAACTTATTCATGTTGGTCAGTGATATTAACTCCGTATAATTTTCCTCCGGGTATGTGTATGAAAACACCCAACATGTTTTTAACATTGGTTATACCGGGCCCGCAAAATCCAAAGAAGTTGATAGATGTTTATATGTAACCATTGATTGCAGAGTTAAAACAATTATGGGATGACGGTGTTCTTACGTATGATGTTAACACTGATCAGATGTTTGTAATGAAGGCAACTCTTCTTTGGACGATAAATGACTTCCCAGCTTATGGCATGCTATCGGATAGAGTCCTGCTGGGGTTTTAGGATGTCCAATATACATGGAGAGATCTAAGTCATTCAGATTGAAATATGGTAAGAAGGCGAGTTATTTTGATTGTCATAGACAATTTTTGCCATAAAATCATAAATTTAGACGAAATAAAGAAGAGTTTACGAAGAATAAAGTTGAAAAAACACCTCCTCCGTTGAGATTAACTGGTCAACAAATTTGGGAACGAGTGTCTCACTTTCTATCTGTTATTGAAGACACACATGGTACAACGTATGGATATGGAAGTGTGCATAAATGGACCAAATGGAGTATATTTTGGGATTTACCATATTGGAAGACCCATCTGATTCATCATAATCTCAATTTGATGCATATCGAGAAAATTTTTTTTGAAAATGTGATTAATATATTGATGGATGTCTCTGGAAAAACGAAAGATAACTTGAATGCGAGAAAAGATATGCGGCTTCATTGTAATCGGCCTACACTTGATGTGGATGGAAGTAGTAAGGGACCAAAACCAAAAGCTATTTATATAATAAATAAGGATCAGAGACGGAAAGTTTGTGAATGGTTGAAATCGTTTAGATTTCCTGATGGTTATGCCTCAAATCTTGAGAGACGTGTGGATATGAAAGAATGCAAGTTGATTAGTTTGAAAAGTCATGATTGTCACATATTTATGGAAAGATTGATTCTGATTGCTTTTAAGGAACTATTACCAGATTTTATATGGGGCGTCATTATAGAGTTAAGTATTTTCCTGCATGATATTTGCTCAACAGTGTTAAAGGAATCACATATGGCGAAATTAGAGAGAGATATCCCCATCATTTTGTGTAATTTAGAAAGGATTTTTCCTCCATCATTTTTTGATTCCATGGAACACCTTTTGGTTCACTTGCCTTATGAGGCCAGAGTTGCAGGTCCCGTCCAATATCGATGGATGTATCCATTTGAAAGGTAACTTTTGCACCTTCTCTTCAAAAAAATATTTAGAGTGCATGCCATTGTACTAAATTCATTATATATCATTTTCTGATACACTTTATTTAATTACAATTAGATTTTTATATCATTTGAAGAGAAAAGTGAAAAATAAGGCACGGGTTGAAGTCTCTATTGTTAATGCATACATTGCGGAGGAAGTGACAACTTTTGCTTCATATTATTTCGAGGCTCATGTCCAATGTAAGAGACAGCGAGCGGGCAGAAATGATGAGGGTCCTGTTGATCCTAATTTAAAATCATTCTCTATTTTCAACTATCTCGGTTGACCAAGTGGGTCATGTAAGGTTAGATATTTAATTGCTAAAGAATGGCGGGCAGTCCATACATATATTTTATGAACTGTCCAGAAGTCACGCCATATTTCGAGTAAGTCCTTTTTTCTGAAATATAAAAAATGTATTCTTTGTTTTGTTAAGGTTTTTGACATAAATCGTCTTCTTTAATCGTAGGATTTTTCAACATTCACGGTCTGAACTATCGATACATGAGTTCAATCGTGTGTACGATAAAGAATTTGCAGCATGGTTCAAAACATATGTTAGTTTTGTGAATGTTAAATTTTATAAATATTTGATTATTAAAAAAATAACACAATTATTTTACTTTAGGTTCAATATAATCAAGATCAAGTTGAACAAGAATTGTTAATTAATCTGTCATGGGGTCCAAATTCAACGGTACGAACTTGGCCATCATATTTTATATACAGGTATAATTTTCACACTCAAGAATATGGAACCGGAAAAGCTACCATGAATAGTGATGTTTGCGTTCAGTCATCCAACGATGGAGGTATAAAAGATGAGTTTTATGGTTTGTTGGATGAAATTATTGAGGTAGAGTACATTGGAGCAGAGTTGCGAGTCATTTTATTTATGTGCCAATGGTTTGAACCCGTAAAAGGGATGGATGTGCATCCAAAATTTAATTTGGTTGATATAAATCATAAAAAATTTTATAAAAGATATGAACCATTCGTATTGGCACAACAAGCGATTCAAGTGTATTATGCATCATATCCTAGTTTGAAACGTGACAAAATTGATTGGTGCGTTGTTTGTAAAACGAAAGCACGAAAGAAAATTGTAGAACGTTGAGAAGACATAGCATATCAACAAGAGGATGTTGCCAACATGTTTCAGACAGAGGAATATATTATTCCAACAGTACGAGATCCATGTGGAATAATGATAGATGTCGATCAAAATGAAATTCATGAGGCTGGCGATGAAGAACCTGATTTTGAGACAGATAATGAAGATGAGGATGAATTT
Source organism: Dillenia suffruticosa (assembly GCA_033439265.1). NCBI lineage: Eukaryota > Viridiplantae > Streptophyta > Magnoliopsida > Dilleniales > Dilleniaceae > Dillenia > Dillenia suffruticosa. Next base: position 13,700,427 of record JAVTVX010000034.1, on the reverse strand, counting down.
GATGTTGAAGAATCTGATAATGAGGATGATGATGACAATGATGACTTTGATTTTTGATCATCCGTAAGTATTGTTTTTTTAAGATTTATTATAATTGTCTAATATCATATTAACTTTTATTTTACTGTTTGAATGTGAAAATACATTTAGATTTCCATATTTCGTTTCTCAATTTGTATGTTATATTTAGTGTCTCATGTTTCATTTTCGAAATATTATTTGCTAATACGTTGTTTTTTTTTTAGATCATTTCGGACGACAAATTAAATATGATATGTTTCTTCATATACTCTATTATATTTTTTCTAAACATGCAATTTTCATTGCTTGCAAGAAAAAACTCTTGTTACAGTTTCAACGTGGAGGACATAGACGATCTTTTGATGCAAGACCAAACTCTTCGGTGTCACCGTCCGTTTCAGCTACACCTTCCCATGCCCCTTCGCCTTGTACTAATACACCTTCACCGTTTCCTTCAGTTGCACCTTCAGTTATACCTTTAATGCAAGATTCACACGTTGATGGGGAAGATACGCGAGAGGTGATATCCCCTTGCGGAGATTCGTAAGTAGTAAATTTTGAAATATTATCACAATAGTTTCTTTATTTATATAGCTGATTAGTTTATTTAAATATTTTTTTTACTAACCATTTTTTTTGTTTCTAATTTTATGATAGATTCACAAATTCTGTGTATGTTATTAATGAGCTAAATAGAATCATTAACAACCATTGGGGAGGAGCATCGATGTTTTACACAAGTACTGCAGATGATATCAAAGAGTTATGGTGGAGAGAATTTAAGGTAAATGAGGCCTCTAAGTTTAAATATAAAAATAAGTGTATAATTTAAATATAACTTTTTGTTTTTTTTTATTGAAGCGAAAGTTCAATTGGGATGAGACCGAGGAGCTTGAAATAAGAAGAATTTTTAAGAAAAAATGCGGTCATCACATCGAGGTGTACTAAATCATGCAAAAAAGAGCCGAAAGCCACACTGCATCACCGAAGAAAATAGACTCAAGATTTTAAACTTCTGGGATTCCGATGATAGTCGACGGAGGAGTGACCAGAATAAAAAAAATCGATCTTATAATTCTGGGGAATCATCTGCTACATATGCGGGAGGTTCAATCAATATTGATGAGTATAGAAATAGAATGGTAATTTCTTTCAATTATTATTTTTTTGAATTTAATTCATTTATTTTTTCATTATTTCATCTAACAGTGTTTTGTTTTTTTAGACCAAGGAAATGGGATCACTGCCATCATTTAGAGAGACTTTCGCACGGACTTTTCAGAAAAAAAGACAAGACCTGGAGTGGGGAGAGAGTTAGAGCAGTTATGGTATATAATTTCAAAATTTTAAATTGTTTTATAGAAACTTTGTAACGAAGATTTTAACATATTATACTCAATTTATCATAACAACATTAGAATAAGAATTTAATAGATTTGTCTATTTCAATATTTTTTCCACTACTTAAATTGAACTTTTCATTTCTAATTTTTATATATATATTTTTTTCATTATTAATTAAAATTAGAGAATACATAATATCAAATTTGTTACCTCAATTCCAAATGGTTGGTTCATTATGTTGCGTACTAATATAACTTTTTCCTTTATTCGATCTGTTATAGTTTCAAACTCGTAATAGTAGTTGAATTTTATTTTCAATTACAAGACTCCTCATTATCTAAATATCATTCTAATGAATTAAGCAACTAAATAGATAAATATAAGTATGTGTAATTTTAATTCCATAAATCTATTAAATTTATAATAATTGATTCACATATTAATTTTTGTGTGTTATTCTTTATTGTTAATCGCTTAATGAGGAATACAATTTTGTATTTTGAATTTATTTGTTGGATATTTTATTACATTGTTAAACTATTAATTGACACTTGTATTTTTTTTGTTGGATATTTTAGTATATTGTTATTTTATTTATCTTCTAATTTCTTTTATGAAAATGCAGGAGAAATATGATCAGCTTTTACTTAGAAATTCCAATGGTAGTGATGATGCTGCTACGTCAGAACCATCTGTTAATGATATGGCTTTATGGCTCGAGGCAACTGGTGGACCAAAGTAGGGAAGAGTACTTGGGATGGGCTCGTTGAGTAGAACTTGCAAACTCAATGGTCTATGTTCTTCCTCCCAGACACCGGTAAGAGCAGAATTAATGCAAATGAACCAAGAGCTGAGCCACATAAGGAGCTGTTAGCAGAAAAAGACAATGAACTTCAAGCCATGCGCGTAGAACAGTGCCGAAGAGACAATGAACTTCAAGCCATGTGTGTAGAACAGCAGTGAAGAGACAATGAATTTGAAGAGTTTCGCGCACAACAGAGGCTTATAATGCAACATCTTCAGTTAGTTTCCGCTTCAAGTTCGATTCCCCCTTTTCTATCTCCTCCAAATGATGGTGATGATGATTTTGACATATTTGGTGATGGTGATGGTGACGGTGATGGTGGCGGTGACGGTAACGGTGGCGGTGACGGTAACGGTGATGGTGACGATGATGGTGCTAATGTTTTTTGAAACAGTTTTTATTTCACGTTTATATTTAATTAGACTTGTTATTAGAATTTGGTTTATATTTCTATATATTTGATATTCTGTTACTTATTTATTACTGTTTATTATTATTTCATGACGATGGTAGTGTTTTTTTAATTATTATTTGATTGATACTATTACATAGTTAGTTGTTTGAATGAGTAGAGACTGCATAAATGTCGTATTATTGGCTGTTGGATGGTACCCTGGATGGTTTGTTGATGATGATGTTGGCGGTTTTGTTCATAAACTGGTTGGCTGAGACTATCAGGGAGGGATATGATATATATGGAAATTTGGTGCAAAAATTAAACAAATGACATTTTTTTGTCGCAAATTTTTCCGATTCATCGCTAATTTCGTCGTTGATTCTGATATTCGTTGCAAAATTTGTTGCTAAATTTTTTACATTTCGTCGCAAAATTCGTCGAAAAATACGTCGCCGATTTTGTCGCAATTCTGCGACAAATTTTACGACAACTAAATATTCGTCGCACTTCAGCGATGAATAAAATTTGTCACAAATTGCGACGCAATTATTTTCGTCGCAAAATTTGTTGCAAATATTAGCAACAAAAAATCTTTGTTGGAAATTTGCAACGCAAAAAATTCGTCGCTAATTTGTGACAGAGAACAGTCGTCGCAAAATTTGTCGCAAAATTGCAACAAAAAATTTTTGATGCTAATTTATCCGACTAATTTTGCGATGACTATTTTCGCAACAGGATTCTTCGTCGCAAAATTCGTCGAAAAAATGCAACAAATATGTTTTGGTTGCTTATTTTTACGACGACTTTTACAACAAATATTTTGTTGTTGGAAAATTTTCCAACGAATTTCAGGACGTTTTTTTGTGGTAAAATTTGTCGGAAAATTGCAACCAAAAGTATTGGTTGCTAATTTTTGCGATGAATATATTTACTACAGATTATTTTCGTCGCAAAATTGGTTGGAAAATTGCAACAAAAAAATTTGAGTTGCTAATTTTTGCGACGAATTTTGCGATGAAATTATATCCGTCGCTAATTTGTGACAATTATGATATTTTTTGTAGCAAAATTTTACGACGAGTTATTAGCGACGAATTATGTTTTGTCGAAAAATTTGTCACAAATTTATTTAGCGACGAATTTTTTCTAAATTTTCGTCGCAAAAGTCGTCGCAAAATAACTGTTTTTTTGTAGTGATTGTAAAAGGAAATTACATGAAACGAGAGAAGGATAGACATTCTAAGAGTTCACTACAAAAAAAACATACTTTTGGCGATGGAAAATTACTGACAGAAAAAATTCTGTCGCTAATAACGACGGATTTGGAATGGAATACCGTTTGACAGAATATCAAGCGATTTGTGACAAATTAGCGATGGAAATATTTTCGTCGCTAATCTGTCGGTGTAGTGGTCAATCGTTAAAAAAAAAGAAAAAAAATTTTATAAACTTATCAGCAATGGATTACCAACGAAATTTTTAGCGACAGAAAATTTCCGTCGCTAATCCATCCGTCACTAATCCGTTGGTGTATTGGTGAAGAAAAAAAAATAAAAAAATATATATGTACAGTCATCAGCGATGGAGTAGTGACGAAAAAATTAGTGACGGATTACCGACTGAAAAATTAGCGACGGATTACTAACGAATTTTTTAATTTTTTAATTTTTTAATTTTTTAATTTTTTAATTTTTTTAATTTTTTAATTTTTTAATTTTATTTTGTAGAAGAATAATATATAATAATTATTTTTATTTTTATTTTGTAGAAGAATAATATTATTTTATTTTTAAAAATTTTTTATTATTTTTTTTAATCTAAAATAAAATTATTTTATTATTTTATAATAAATTATAATTTTATATTATTTTATCATTATTAAAAAATATGAGATAAAAATAATAAGTAAAAAATATATATATGTTTAGATATCTAACATAGTCTGGTGGTGGCGTTGCTTTTACTATTTTTGGTGTGCCTGGGTTCGAAGGTGACTGCAAGAAATTTTCACAAATTAAATTAAAAGGCGGGCGGGAGAGCACCGTGCATTCTTTTTTGAGAACTCAAAAATCAGCGATGGATTGAGTCCGTTGCTCATTTTTTTTATCAGTGATAGATTTTTTTTTGTCGTTAATCGTTCGCTGATATTAGCGACTGATAGTAATTCGTCGCTAATATTTAACGAAGTAGGTATCAGCGACGGATGTATTGCAAAAAAATGGCTTCGCATTCACATAATCATTCAAAACATTAAAAATAAATAAATAAATAAAAACTCAAAATTCTAGAAATTCTTTTGAGATAAAAGGGATTACACACGTATGCTGATGAAGGAAATAACACACATAATCTGAAACGATTTGAGAATCTGTAGCCTGCAATCGGCAGAAGCTTGGTGACCCACAAAATTAAAGGAATGCAATATACAGGGATCATGCCAGACTCTAATTAAGAACTATTCTCATGGTAATTGAGGATAAAATGCATATGGAGCCTCACTTTCTCTGTAGATACATGAAGCGTGGAAACATACACAAGACATGAGAAAGTAAAAAATAATAAAACTTGATAACATGTGGAACACAGGTTAAAAACATGTATGCATTTAAAATATAGTATTACATAAATACAAAACATCCACTACTATGTTCAAATAAATTGAATTACCATGATATCGCATATATTTAACAGTCTCTGTCTCCAAAAACCTTAGTTATGCCATCATTTTGCACAAATAGTAGCTTTGCAGTTTGTTTTATTAGTACATTCTATGAACTCCCCAGTTTTAACTGTGTAGCTAAGTATTAGGGATGTGAACTAGAAGTGTAAAGTTGAGAATCAGATTATAAAACATGGTTGACCAATACACTACATTTTACATATTCTCTGTGAGTATTAACCATACACTGCAACAAATTTTATCAATAACTTGCAATTTTTTTAAAACAAGGGGCTATATCAGACACCTTCATTATATTGCCATGTTTTATGTTGTTGTACAAATAAACATGACAATGCAACCGACGCTTCGTTGGTTTAGTGGAAAGGGTATTAGCATCCTACACCAAAAACCGGAGTTCAAATCTTGGTAGTAGCAAAAATGACGTTGGGAGAGTTCCCTCCCAATCGGGACCTGACAGCAGCTCGACTGAAATTAATAGGAGTAAAGCTCTGAATACTCAGCGGTAGACCAAGTCCAGAGGACCAAAAAAAAACATGACAATGCAATGACTTAATATATGTATATACACACACACATATATAACAAAATGATAAAATTCTATTCATCAGAATTAGGCAGGTATATATTTCACTGTCTTAAGTTTAAATTTTTTCCAACGAACAAAGACGCAGGTATATATTTCAAAGCAAAGCAATGATTTGACAAAATTTCTATTCATCGGAATTTAATCTTGATCTAACTCATTTCTTACAGCATCTTACTGTCTGAGTCAACTAATGAAGACTAAGCAATGTTATGAATCAATTTTGGCTAAACTCACTCTGGAAATTTCTTACCAATTGGTGTTCAGCATACAATAAAAAATGATAAACATTTCATGTTAGATTTATTTCACTACATGTGTATGCGAAAACGTATAAATTAAAACATTTGGAATTTTTGAAAAATATTTCGATATGTAAGTATCCAAAACAACCGAATCACAAACTCTCTCAAACAAACACACAGTTGGGATGATAATCACAAAATCAAACCACCATCACTATATCACAACGTCATAATTCTAAATCCAGTAATCCAAATGATGGAAGAAATTTTCCTACTAAAAAATTTCTAATATATTCTCACTCCAGAGAATGAATATTTTCTCAATTGTTCAATCTCTCTCTCTCATGGCAAACCCCCAACTTGCCACCCAAAAACAATAATTTACGTACAAAGTTTTCAAAATAATTGGAGAGATTCATAGGGAGGTTAAGAGATCATGGGTTACTTAAGGGTAATAAGAGTTATCCCATTATCCCTATTTCACTATTTCAAGTTCAAAATTAATTGAAATTTAATCATTGGTAAAATGTCCCTACGTGGATATATTTACCAACATCTTCTATTTGCATACGAGAGTTTTTTAAGTCCGTCACAAAATCACAAATCATGCGATCCACCACATTATCCTATTGAACTTTCATATAGAATTGGATGCGATGAGTGCATATGCAAATAAAGATTTCTCGATATATCTGTTAGAATGACCAAAAAGCCACCACTAGTATAAAAAAAATTCGCTATACTCCATATTCAATGCAATTACATCCATCGAGTTATTTCGCTTATCGAAAGTGATCTCAATCATTATTTAACTGTGTATTTGCTATTATATTTGAATCTCAATATGGATAAACATAACAAATCTGTCGATAAATACTACATAATGATATAATGTTGATTGATCTTTTTTTTTCTCAAACTCGAATCCATCAGTTTCAATTCAGCTACTTTTCTAAATCTGCCCCTTACGCCTCAATTATTTTCCGAGCTATAGATAAATAGATTAAAGTAGCAAACACTGAATCAAGAATTCTAGAAATAGCCAAAAGTAATAAGGGTGCAAGAGATCTATCCAATAGATCTTAGGTCTCATATAGTGAAAACGAGAATCATGATCAAATTATCGTCTTAAATAATAGCTCTCACTATCATATGATCATTTTATCACACGTGATATCAAACACATGTCACGGTGTTATTTCACTATCTCTTAAAGAACATATGTTAGATTTTTCTAATATTGTACAGATATAAGATTCAATTTATATAAAAGACTTTACCAAGAGATCTCAAAAAGAAAATTTCAGAGACGATATCATTAGATACAAGTGATATCTGATATCTCAAATCTGACTACTTACAAACAATATGGATGTGGGCATGTCCATGTCAATCATAACACATATGATTTCATCTTGAACACATATCAGATTAACTTATATTTTAACAAGCCTATTCTCAAAGTCTCTTACAATTAAAAACCGTCTCATTCTCATTTACTTAGAGTTAGATGTGGTCACTCGTATAAGAGAGTCGACTTTAGCTGCCTGACATTTTTTTTATCACATCGTAAAATATATGATAAGAAACAAATATATTAAATAAAAAATATAATAACTTATGTGTGACTAAATAACATACAAGAATCGTATATATAAAACTAATAAGCATCAACAGTGTTAATTCAATACAAAATAAGAAATGTCAAAATATATGCAAATCCAATGACTCTCTATGTCCTGTAAACGTGTCTTTGACAATGGGTTTGGTGAACGGGACAGCTACCATACTGTGTAAAAAGGTGTACTTGATGATCATTTCACCATTCTCAATGATATTTCTCACAAAATAGTATCTGGTGTCAATGTATTTGGTTATATTATAATACTTAGGGTCTCAATTATAGGCGATAACGACCTAATTATCACAATAAATTATCACTGATCTCTTATTATTTGTCACAATCCCAAAATCATCCAATAGTCTCCAGAGCCAAGCACTCTTTTGAACTACAACTGAGTAAGCCACAAACTTAGCCTTCATCATAGATAGAGTCATAGATGTTTGCTTATTACTGCTCCAAGAAATGGCTTTACCATTGAGTAAAAAAGCAAAATTTGATATCGATTTGCGCTCGTCCAGATTGTCGCTCCAATCAGTATTTAAATATCCCACAAGATGCAAATCACCTCCTCTGTAATATAAGGAAAAGTTTACAATTCTCTTGAGATATCTGAAAATTCTTTTTATTCCTCTCCAGTGATCCCTTCTAAAATTTGATTGATATTTACTCACCATACCGACTACATAACAAATGTCTACTCATGTACATAATATCGTGTACATTAAATTTCTCATTGCACTGAAATAAGAGATTTTACTCATTTCTTTGGTTTCTTCCTAAGTTTTGGGACACATCTCAAAGTTCATGTCATTATATTTGGCGATAAGAGTATTTATAAGATTACAATTGCTTATCCCAAAGAAGTCGAGAATCTTTATAATGTAGACCTTTTGTGAAAGAGTCAACATCCACCTTAAACGATAACTCTAAATCTTAACTCTGAGAATGAACTCAATTTTATCCATTTCTTTCATGTCAAAATTCGATCTCTCTCTCTCTCTCTCTCTCTCCCGACGCCGACGTCTCTCTCTTGCTCCGACAAAAACTCGTCGTTCAATCGTTCGAGTAGCTCTCTCATGCTGCTCGACCAGGTAAGTAGTCCCTTCCCTCCCTTCTTTCTCTTCTCTCTCTCTCTTCCTTGCTCCCTCGCCTATACCTCTTGTGTCTTCTCCCTCTCTCACGACCTTTCTCCCTCTCTACCTTCCTCTCTATCTCTTCACTCTCGAACACACTCCCCTTTATCTCTTGTGATCTCTCTTTCTCTCTCCCCCCGACCCCTAGGCGAACCAGATCTACCCTTCCACCATAACATCCAGTCCAGATCTGTACTCGGAAACCCTCGAAACCCCAAATCTTGCCGGAAATCCAGATCTCTCTCTCGACTTGGTGAAAAAAAAAAACTCAGATCTTCTGATGGATATTTGAGTCCAGGACCCATTCTTGCTCTCTTGCACTCTCTCTCCCTATCTCTTTCTTTTTCTCTCTCTCCCCCGCTGACCCCCCGCCTACTCTCTACCTCCCTTTCCACCTGCTGACCCCGACAGGAAGCCTATCACCGCTCCCAAGGCAAAAACCCCTGCACGCTCCCGACTTCCCTCTACCCTCTTCCGTGGTTGCCTGCTCTCTCTCTCTCTATCTCTACCTCCCTTCCCCTTCGCCTTCTCTGTCCAGTGTTAATAGCACTGGTACTGTTAGTAATCTTGTAATTAGTATTAATACTACTATTATTAGTAGGATTATTATATCATTAGTAACTATTATTATTATTATTATAAACATTATTATTACTATTAATATTATCACTGCTCATTATTTGGTTTTAATAATCTTACCACTAATAGTAATACTACCATTATTAGTGTCAGTATTCTTACCATTTAGGAATACTATCATATGTAATATTATTAATAACAATATTAATATTAACAATAGTATAATTTTTAGTGTTATTAGCAATATTCTGATCATTGTTACTTGTATTATTACTATTATTACTCTTACTACTTCATATATATATATACATATCATTTTAATATCTATTTATTTATTCATTTATATATTTACTTATTACTAGTAGTTATCTTTACACCTAGTTCGTTTTTATATATCATTATTTTAAGAACTCCGCCACGGCCAATTCTAAGCCCGGGTAAAGGAGTAGGGTTGTGGTAGGTCGACAGCCAGCGTAAAATCTTTTGTCAAATGAAAGATGAGAGATAGAGATATAAATACTTTTGGAGCATTTCCTCCTTAGCGACGTGCTACATCAAATCCCGGATGTAGCGACAAGTTAACAAGGGATACTAGGGTGCGGGTAAATAAGTTAGTTCACGAAAATAGGATTCGTTTAGCCACTTGGAATATAGGATCTTTGACCAGTAAGTTAGAAGAGATTGAAGAAACAATGGATAGATGAGAAATTCACATCATGTGTCTTCAAGAAACTAAGTGGGTCGGGGAGAAAGCTAGAGTAGTAGAGCCGTATAGTCATAAACTTTGGTACACAGGAAGAGATAGGAGTAAGAATGGGGTAGGAATAATTGTACATACAACTCTGTTAGAGGATGTGATAAAAATAAGAAGGAAATGAGATAAAATTATACTTATCAAGTCAGTAGATGGGGAAAATATAGTTAATATAGTCAGTATGTATGTGCCCCAAATAGGTGTAGATGCAATTAGTAAAAAACAATTTTGGAAGGATTTAGATGAATTTATACAAACCATACTTAATAGTGAGAAACTATTTATTGGAAGAGACTTAAATGGACATGTAGGAGCAAGAAACGAAAGATTCGAAACCGTCCATGGCAACTTTGGATTTGGTAGTAGGAATGAGGTAGAGAACAGAAGCGTATTTAGTTACATATAAAATTGGATCTAATACTAGCCAAATAGATTTCTTCTTCACTAGAAGAGGTGATAGAATGACTTGTAAGGATTGTAAGGTTATCCCGGGGGAGAGTGTGACAACTTAACATAGACTTCTAGTTTTAGATATGCGCATGTCTAAAAGGCGAAAGAAGTACTGCCCATTTGTAAAGCCAAGAATTAAGTGGTAGAATTTGAAGAGAGAAAAGATAATGACTTTTAGAGATAAATTACTTTAAATGGCAAATTGGTCTACTAATAATGATTCGGAAACAATGTGAAAAAAGATATCGACTAACATTATGAGTGTTGGTAAGGAGGTTCTTGATATATCTAAGAGTCAGGCCCCAATAGGCAAAAAATCATGGTGGTGGAACGAAGAAATTCAAACGACTATCCATACAAAACGAGAGTGTTATAGGAATCTTAAAAGCAATAGTAGTAACGATACATATGACAAATACAAAAACACAAAAAAAAAGATGTGAAAAAAATTATCCATGAGTCAAAGAGCAAGATGTATAATGAACTATACAAGAGATTGAAGACTAAAGAAGGAGAGAGAGATCTACAGAATTGCTAAGCTAAGGGAAAGAAAGGGTAAAAATCTAAGTGGTGTTAGATATATTAAGAGTGAAACTAATAGTATACTTGTAAAGGATGAGAATATAAGAAGACGTTGGTGTTATTATTTTAATAATTTTTTTAATGTTAAGAGTACAACAGATATAGAAAAAATCGAGATACCTGTATACGAAATTAATAGAGATTTTAAATTTAAAATTCGCCCTCATGAAGTGAAAGAGACTCTAAAGATGATGAAAAATAATAAATCCGTAGGACCAGATGACATTCCTATAGAAGTATGGAAATATTTGGGTGAATTTGATATAAAAGTGTTAGCTGATATTTTCAATAAAATTTGACAAACTAAGAGAATGTCCCAAATATGGAGAAAGAGGGTAATTATACCGTTATATAAGAATAAAAGAGACATACAGGATTGCTCCAACTATAGATAAATTAAACTTATCAGTCATACCATGAAATTATGGGAGAAAGTAATAGAGCATAGATTGAGATTAGAGATAACTGTATCTCAAAATCAATTTTGATTTATGTTAATAAAATCTACCACAGAAACAATCCACTTGTTAAAATATTTGATGGAGACATATAGAGTACAAAAGAGAAACCTACACATGATATTCATTGATTTAGAAAAAGCATATGATAGAATTCCTAGAGATTTATTGTGGTGGGCGTTGATAAAAAAATGGATATTTTTGAGATACATTAATCTCATTAAAAATATGTATGAGGGAGCTACAACCGGCGTTAGAACTTACGGGAGTTTGAGCGATAGTTTTCCCATTAACATTGGATTCCATCAAGATTCGGCATTAAGTCCTCTTCTCTTTATAATAGTGATAAACGAAATTACAAAAAATATCGAAAATAAAATATCATGGTGTATAATTTTTGCAAATGATATAGTGCTAGTTGATAAAACTAGAGAGAATGTTAGTGTTAAACTAGAATTATGGAAACTCACACTAGAATTTAGAGGGTTTAGATTAAGTAGATCGAAAAACAAATATATGAGATATAGGTTTAGCGATAATTATAGGAATGATGAAAAAATGATTAGATTAGATGGACAAAATATACAAAAAAATGATCGATTTAGATATCTAGTCTCTATTATTCAAAATGATGGCAGTATAGATGGAGATGTGAACCATAAAATTTAATCGGGTTGGATGAAATGGAGAAAGACATTCGGAGTTCTTTGCAATCGGACGATACCATTACACCTGAAGGGAAAGTTCTATAGAACCACGGTTAGATCTATACTATTGTATGATATTGAATGTTGGGCTATTAAACAACAATAAAAACAAAAGATGACTATAGCAGAAATGAGAATATTTAGGTGGATGTATAGAAAAACTAGAAAAAATAAAATTAGAAATGAAAAAATTCATAACAAGTTGAGAGTTAGTTCAATTGTTGATAAGATGCGAGAGTGTCGCTTGAGGTATTCGGACATGTGCCAAGAAGAGTTAAAGATACACCAGTTAGGAGAATAGATAATTTAATTATAAGAGATCTAGTAAAACGTAGGGATAAACTATTGAAAACTTGTATGTAAACTATCCGTAAAGACATGGAGGTTAAGGGTTTAGAAGAGAAAATGGTTTTAAATAGGAATGGATGGCGTAATAGAATCTGCACAAATTAAATCAATATATTTATGATATTTATCTATTAACTTTTATTTATTTTTATTTTATTTTTCTCTTATTTTATTTTCTCTTATTTTTTTTATTTATTTTTATCTATATATATTTTATTCTTGTTTTTCTCTTTTTTATATCTTATATAAATTTGTTTTTCAAATAACCGACCCCAAATTTTAAGAATAAAACTCGATTTATTGTTGTTGTTATACTCAATATTGTTTCAATGCCTGTGAAGCAAGAGAGATTTTCCTCTGCCTCGTTGCTTTTATTGTTTCAATGCCTGTCAAGAGCATTTCCAATATCTGAACCTACTTCTGAGCAAAAAAGAGTGGTTTTTGGTCCTATCGTGTGTACAGGTAAGTCTATTTCCCATCATATGGGCATAAACTATCACCTTTTTTCACCCCTTTTATACATGAAGAGAACAATTTGTTACGTTTATGGAACCATACCAGTGGGCCTAAGCTAAATATGCCTTACACCAATTTTTGGGCTCAATCTAATATCAATCTTGCTCAGTCCCTACTCTATCTAGTGCGGTGCTAGTTGTCTCTCTCATGACTTGACCCATTTTCCTTTTCCTTACGGTAATCATAGACGGAGCAATGAGTTATAGATTAAATAAACCAAATTTTGTATGGTATTTTATATATTTTGATGAATTTAAAATCAATAATAACTGTTTGATCAGACAGTATTCAGCTCATTTGATTTCCGAAATGACTCTTTGTGTTTTGTGTGTCCGTACGTGTGTGTTTTTATAATGTAATGATTGATATATATTACATTGATTAGATACATTCTGAAGTTGCCATGCATGTGGGAAAAAATAGATGTTGACGAGGCGAAGACTGGGTGGTTAGTCCCTTGGCTGAGAAATCTATTTTTTAATTTAAACTCATTAGATTCATAAGCTTATCAGGTCGCACTCTCAACATCTATTTTTTATTATCTAAAGGGAGTTGCGTTGCGTTAGTCTCTGGTCTCTTCCCTCTCAATCTCTCTCTCTCTCTCTCTCTCTCTCTCTCTCTCTCTCTCTGATTATTCAAGGAGAAGACTGGGTGGGAGCAATTGACGCTAGTTTTGACATGAACGACGAGACGATGAAATTGATGACTGAGAACTTATCAAAATCATCTGCAACGGTCCTTCCGGATGACTTGATTCTCGAAATCCTATCACGGCTTCCGGTGAGATCCTTGCTTCGATTCAAGTCCGTCTCTAAATCATGGTATGCTTTTATCCAAAACCCTAACTTTATTTTCAAACACCTTCAAAACTTCACAATTCCAAGCAGAAATCGTGACTTGTTCTTCTTGCACCGCAAAGACCCTGTAATTGGGATTGAAAACAATAGTCTGACATCGCTTTCTGGCAAAACCCTAGAGGTCTCTTTACCAATTGAAATCCCCAATTCATTTAGAAAGGCTAATTGGATCGACATCTCAGGACCTTGTAATGGCATCTACTGTGTGTGGACTGAGAATGGTATAACCTTGTGGAACCCTGCCCTTAGAGAACTCAGATTTCTTCCAAAACATGCCATTCCATTTGAAGTTATTGCTTATCCCTGTGACGCGTTTGGTTTCGATTGCATTTCTAACGACTACAAAGTAATTAGAAGTCTCTTTCCTGTTACGGGTGGCACTGGTACGTGCATGTTTGAGGTTTACTCATTGAATACTGATTCTTGGAAAATTGTATATGTGTATGAAGACTCTAAAGTTTATCTTAAGCACCCTGGTGTGAACTTGAACGGAATTATTTATTGGGTTGGCTACAAGGAAAACGGGAATGGATTCTTGTTGACATCAGTCTTTGCTTTCAGCTTGGGAAATGAGGAGTATTTTGAGATTCCACTGCCCATGAATGTATGCGATGGGAGGAACATCTTGAATGTTTCTCTACTAAATGAATCCATTGCCGTGATTGCTTTCCATTTAGATGAGCACAGAACATCCCAATGCTTTGATGTATGGGTGATGAGTGAAGGTTCTGGTAGCAATGGCAACAACACGTACTCTTGGACCATGTTGCATAGACTTGAACCACCCTTCCCTGAGAAACCATCCCAGTTGGAGTTTCAAAGAAATGGGGAGCTCATTTGCTTTACTGATGGGCAAATAATTATCTTCAACCCCAATAGCCAAGGAATCAAAAAAGTTCAAGTTCCTAGAACCAGGCAAGTGTTTTCTTATGAGGAAAGCTTGATTTCAATCAAAGGGGTAAGTGCTAGATGATTCTTCTCCTCTTTATCGGATTCCCATATGCTAAATTCCAGACTATTTGCTTATCGTCACTTACTTTCATCAAAATTTAGTTTATTTTTCTTGTTAGTTTTGGCCTGTTAGCAGGTTGCCTGTATGTGAAGAGTTGTTATGTCATGTTGTGTGTTTTCATATCTCAATGCTAATTCTTTGGTTTCGCTTTTTATTTTATTAAGATACTAATCACAATGTTTGATTTTAGAAAACACTATTGTTATAGGAATGCACACACAATAAGAAAATTGTGACAATCAAATGTTATATCATATGCTACAAACGAATGCTTGCAATGAGAAAAGAAATCTGATTGATACCTTGGTTTTTTTTGACTAAAAGTTTGTATCTTTGATGTCCTAGAATCAAGGCCTGAAACGTTGATGTGGAGGGCCTTATTGAGCATGCATTATGTATGTACAATTTGGTTGCAATTTTGATTTCATGAGGTTTGAATGGGACGAATTCTTTGTGCAAATGTAATTGTGGATCCTGAACTCAAACTTACAAATCACCATACTTACCTGCTTCCCTCTATGGCTCGCTGCCTTTTTTTCAACAACCCTATCTGGAGGTGGATGAAGACTGCTTGAAGTTCGTACCCCTACCTTTATTCTTGGAATGAGTTGTCCCTACCTTTATTCTTGGAATGAGTTGTCACCGGCGGCAGTAGCGGAGTGTAGTTTGAAGAAACGTAGGGAATGTGAAAATCAAAATTAACTGCTAGGAATTGGAGCAGAAAAAAGAATATCGAGGAGCTAATTTTCATTTTGGGTGTCTTAACTTTCAGCTTGAGAAATGATGAGTATTTTGAGATTCCACTGCCCATGAATGTGTGCGATGGGACGAAGATCTTGAATGTTTCTCTACTAAATGAATCGATTGCTTTGATTGCTTTTCATTTTTATGAGCACAGAACATCCCAATGCTTTGATGTATGGGTGATGAGTGAAAGTTCTGGTAGCAATGGCAACAAAAGGCACCATGTTGCTTAGACTTGAACCACCCGGTTGGAGTTTCAAAGAAATGGGGAGCTCATTTGCTTTGCTGATGGGCAAATAATCATCTTCAACCCCAATAGCCAAGGAATTAAAAAAGTTCGAGTTCTTAGAGAGAGGTGAGTGTTTTCTTATGAAGAAAGCTTGATTTCAGTCAAAGGAGTAAGTACTTGATGATTCTTCTCCTCTTTATCGGATTCCCATTAGCTAAATTCCAGACTGTTTGCTTCTTGTCACTTTCTTTCATCAAAATGTAGTTTATTTTTCTTATTAGTTTTGGCCCGTTAGCAGGTTGCTTGTATGTGAAGACTTGTTTTGTCATGTTCTGTGTTTTCATATCTCAATGCTAGTTCTTTGGTTTTGCCTTTTATTTTATTAAGATACCATTCAACAAAATTTGATTTTGGAAAACTCATGTTATAGGAATGCACACAAAATAAGAAAATTACGGCAATCAAATGATAGATTGCATGCTACAAATGAATGCTTGCAATGAGAAATCTGATTGATACCTTGGTTTTTTGTTGACTAAAACTTTGTATCTTTGATATCCTAGAATCAAGGCCTGAGACGTTGATGTGCAGGACCTTTTGGAGCATGCATTATGTACATACAATAATTTGGTTGCAATTTTGATTTTCCGAGGTTTGAATAGGACGAATTCTTTGTGCAATTGTAATTGCGAATCCTGAACTCAAACTTACCAATCACCATACTTACCTGCCACCCTCTATGGCTCACAGCCTTTTTTTCAACAACTCTATCAAGGGTGCATGAGGCTTGTTCGAAGTTTGTAACCCTGCCTTTATTCTTGGAATGAGTTGGTGCAGGTGGCAGTAGTGGAGTATAGTTTGAAGAAATGTAGGGAATGTGAAAATCAAAATTAACTGCTAAGAATTGGTGTGGAAAAGAGAATATCAAGGAATTAATTTTCGTTTTGGGTGTCTTCAACAATTAAGTAGGCAGAGAACAGTGCTGAAATTTTCAGGAGTGAATGTTTTCGTAATTGTCAATCATTTCAAAAGTTACTGTTTTCGCCCCATTAGTATATGTTTCATGTGTGCAATAATTAGTAATGTGCACTTTTAGTATGCATTGTTATCCTGTCTATCAGGAGTTGTTTGAGGCAATGTTTGGTTGTCTTATTGTGGTTGTTAGCTATTTACAAAAATGTGATCGCTGCGAGGGAGTGTGTCTCCATGCTAAAAACGTTAGCATCATACCATATGATCTCACACAAACACTGCTTTTATCTGAGGCATCTTTTTCTGGCAACATGGACAAGTGAAATGGTGTGGCGTCTTCTTCATTGTGTTTGGGTCCCTTGACTTCCATTCTTGAAATCTCTTTAATCTTGGTCTGTCAGGATGGATTTCTTTGGACAGCTATTTCTTTGGCTAGATACAACTTTGATGGATAGCTTCTCTTCCAACTTTTGCAGGGGAAGCCTATTTCCTTTAGTGAAGAAATATCTCATCACTTCGATACATAGAAGTAAGAAGCGGTTCTCTGGTTTCAAAGCCACTGAATGATTTGTCTGTATCTGCGTAACAATCTATTGAAAAGATATCCGGGACACACTTTCCAGGCAGTGGACGAGTTTATTAGTTTAAGAGAGAATATGCGAATGGTTTTATAGATCAAGCCCATGAATTCTTGTTGTCTACATCTTGTGATAAGACCGAGAATCAGGTTTTCCTCCGCCTGGCTGCTTTTTGTTTCAATGCCTCTTGTTCCGAAAGATAGTGTTTGCGGCGTGGTTACATTACTAGTGGGTGATTTTTTACACTGAAAATTTGGAAAAGAGCAAAAGCAGCACACTTGTTAGCATGGGACTGTGTCTTCTATGTTTAACTGGAGAAGTGTCCCTCATGTAGAGATTATAAAAGAGGTTTTTTTGGGATAAATGAACAGTTGGCCTAGTGAGATGTACTAGATCTCTTAATCAAGTTTCTGAGTTTGACTCACGACTTGGGCATAAAAAAAATTATGTTGGGAGAATAGTCTCCTTAAATAGGTTATTGTAAATTCTGAATCGAATTATTTTGGAGACTAGTTAATATAATACCAAAAAAATAGGTTTTTTGGGTTGAATTTGTGTCCTTAGCCACCTCTGAGTTTGAAACTCAAACAAACTAGGTGGGGATGCCCAAGTTAAGGATTTGTCTTGCCCCTTTTTTGGGCTCAACCCAAATCAATATGGTTAGGCCCATGGTTCATTAGTTTGCGAGTTGTCCCACTCATAAACTTGGCCCATTTTCCTTTGTAAATGTCACAGCTTAGGATTGCTTTCTTCTTTTTTTTTTTTATACCAAATCTTGGACACCGCCTGGTATTTGGAGATTCATCCCGATTAATCCGGATCGACCGCTATAATAGCTCTTGTCGGAGGGCGGGTCTCTAAACGGGAAACACTCTATACACATGCGGGCCTGATACTCTCGGTGAGAGTCGAATTTCGATCATGGGCACTCAATTCCACATCCAGTTGAGCAAAGTCACGTTGGTATATTGTTTTCTTTTGAAACCTCAACGCCGCGCATGGTTCATTAGAGTGCTTGTTATCATCCCCAAGAATAATTTAGTGATCACAACTCTCTTTCCCAATCTGACAATCCGAAATTCGAATGTTCGTGTAGAAAAAAAAAAAAAAAAAAAAAAAAAGGAGTGCTTGTTCTCTAGAACCCTCATTTTATTTTCAAATACCTACCCAACTCCAAATTCACGTTGAAAATCGCGACTTGATCATCTCTCATTCCTACCCCAGAATCGGAAGCAATGCTTTGACATTACTCTCGAGCGAATCACTACGTCTTTTAAGAAATTAAAATCCCTAACGCATTTGAAAAAGATAAGCGTCTCCAAATTTCTGGACCCTGTAATGGCATCTATTGTGTGTGGACTGAGAATGGCATCACATTGTGGAACCCTGCCGTTAGACAACTCAAATTTGTACCCAAACTTGGGATTTCATTTGAGCTTCCAAAGAATCTTAACCGAACCTGTTACGGGTTTGGTTTTGGTGTGACTACAAACTGGTCAGGACTATGTTTCCTGGCGACGGCCGTGGTTGCAAAGGCATGTTGAATATATATTCCTTAAAAAATGACTCTTGGAAAATCAAAAACAAACATGTTGAAAATCTTGCTCTTCTCTATTATCCATGTGTGCACTTAAACGGACTTCTTTATCGATACTTAGTTGGTTAAATGACCGGACCCCAAGATCGTTTAAATAAGATTTCGGGTTTGAGTCTTATGGATGAAGAAAATAATGACTTTTAAGTATTTAGTCTGATTTGAATTGAATTTAATCTGAACGACAGATATGATAGTTTATTTAAAAAAAAAAAAGAAAAAATTTGTTGACCTCCACTTGTAGAAAAGGAAACGTGTCGGTTGTCAAAATCACTCTTTGCATTCAATTTGACAAATGAGAAATTCCTTGAGATTCTATTGCCTATCACTGCCTGCGGTGATGAAAGGATCTTAACTATTTCGGTGCTAAATGACGGTACTGCGTTGGTTACTTTTGGTTTTGGACCGCACATTACATAGCAATGCTTTGATATGTGGGTGATGAGGACTATGATGATTGGGGCGAGGACAGGTGCTCTTGGACTAGGTTGCTGAGGCTTAGACCCCTTCCTCAAGTATCATACCCGTCGGGGTTTCAGAGAAACGGGGAGCTCATTTTGGACGGTGATGAGAAGCTGATTATGCGGGATCCAAATAACCAAGGAGTTAAAAGGGTTCCTGTGAGTGGACAGGGATTTTTTTTTTTTTTTTTTTTTTTTTTTTTTATGAGGAAAGCTTGATTTCATGTTTGTCAGTTGTATATAGTTGAATTTAATTTTAAATGCTTTATTTTTTAATGCTATTCATTTGGAGCTTTGTATTTGCTTGATAATGGAGACTAGCCTAAGATGTAAGCCTTGGAACCGGAAGGCCCTTTTCATATGCCACTGTTAGGTTCATTTCACGTGTTTCAACAATTTGGTTTGATTATCATCTCTTTGGGAACCACTTTAATGTAAACATAATAACTTTTTCCTTAATTTAACTTCTAATAGCTAACCAAAAGTCAAATCTGCACATCCTGCTTCTCCTCATCCGGTCCTCTGCTGCTAATAACAAATGTCACGCCCCAAACCGGGATCGTGAACAGCCGCCCGTTGCCCCTGAATGTCGGCTGTATTTTTACAGAAAATTGGGCAGAACCTCCCCATAAATCGGAGGTTTCCCATGTACAATTATACCTGTATAATCCAAATCATCCTGTACAATACACAAATGGCCATCCCGGCCTCTCCAAAATCAACTAACACCACAGCCAACATTCAGAACAACGCAAGGTTATAAACAAACCTAGCCACAGACCTCTACTGTCATGCCCAACTAGAGCATGAACAGCCGCTATATCGAGCGGACCTAAGTTTATACAATATATATCACATTTCCCAAGTAACGTTCAAGTACGTACAATCGCCTCAATGCAAATGAAATATGAGAGTTAAACTATACAGTCATCCCAAAATAAGTACATGGCCAACTACGGACCTCAATGTCAAGACCTCGCAGGGTCGAAACTAAATTAGAAGTAAATCTCACCGTCAGAACAATAAATCCGCACTAGAGCCTGTAACACCGCTCTATCACAATAAACCTGTCTGAGGAGAGAAAATAGAGGGGTGAGTATCATGGGAAGATACTCAGTGAGTGAGGGGGGTAATATCAAGCATAAATAGCATAGGTGAACAATTGGAGTGTCAAATAATATCATTCGAAACAACAATTTACACTTCGCAGCAAAACATGATATATTTATCATTTTGAAATCATTTAATCAAACACACGATAGCAAGCATGTATGCATCCATTTAAAATCAAGTAATGTCAGAGCGAGCCAAAAATAGTCCTG
Source organism: Dillenia suffruticosa (assembly GCA_033439265.1). Lineage (NCBI taxonomy): Eukaryota > Viridiplantae > Streptophyta > Magnoliopsida > Dilleniales > Dilleniaceae > Dillenia > Dillenia suffruticosa. The sequence continues at coordinate 13,679,429 of JAVTVX010000034.1, read as the reverse complement.
GCAAAGGTCAACCGTGACCAAGGACAGGCGCGTCGGGGGTTTTATTATGCATAGACTTTGAAACGCTCTCTACCCCGACGTTGGCCATGAGCTCGCTGGGGCCAACTCATCAACGTGTATAGGACCCCGCCCGGTGCTAGACGGTGGCGTCACACACGTCCTCCCCCTACGTGGGTTCAACCGGCCGCGCCTATAGCCTTTAGAATAAATGACGTTTGCGGATACCTCCTGCAGAAGCGTATCCGGGCAACCCGTGCCTCTACAAACGCCCTTCGTAGCTACGGAATATCATAATATCACAAGGGCACAACGTCCCATAGTATCACAAGGGCACAACGTCCCAGGGCACAACGTCCCACGAGTATCATCACATCATCGCACAACTAGTAGGCATCCAACCCACATAGTTCATCAAAAACATTTTTTAAATTTTGCGTGCCAATACGTCTCATCAAATTCATTTCAAAACAGCATATCACTACATTGGTATAAAATGAAATTTATACATTTTCAAAAATGGCACAACTATTGATTCATCTCAAACCATGGATGCATAGTCATTGCAAATATAATTCAAGACACTCCAAAAATCACAAAACAGATTTCCAAATTTAATATCACACGTCAACGAATGCATATCAAAGCATGTTTTATCGAAAATGCGACAGAAAATACGTTTTACTATTTTATGCAAGAGATTAGAGTCCCACTCACTTTATCTAGGGAGGGTGGTCACTCCCTATTTTTTTTTTCAACGACTCTCCAAAAGACAAACCTAATCAAATCGTCAAATTTATAACGATTAAAACCCTAATAAGGGATTCTATCAATAAAATTTATTCATCTCTCACCTAAGGTTCCTCGGGTTTCAGACCTAGTTGTCGTTCGCCCGTCGGGTTGGTTTAAAACCTGTAATATTTCCCAAACTTCAGATGTATTAGAAACCACTAAATTTCTACCAGCAAACCATAGAACTTCAATCAATACAGTCGTTACCTGCAATACAGAAGATGCAGGTGAGCTCTCACAGGGGAAAGCCGGTCGCGGGCTCGCGGGCCGTCACGGGCTCGCGGGCCGGTGGCTGGCTGCTAGCGGGCTGGCCCGCTGGTGGCTCACGGGCTCTCAGCCCGGCTTGCTGGCCGCAGCGGGCTTCGCGGGATGCAGTGGGCCGCGGCTGGACTGGGCCTTGGGCCGCTGGTGGGCTGGCCCGCTCACGGTTAGGGCTCGCTCTAGGTCACGAGCTGGGTCGCGCGCTGGCTCGCGCTGGGTCGCGAGCTGGGTCGCGCGCTGGCTCGTGCGCTAGCTCGCGCTAGGTCGCGAGCTGGGTCGCGCGTTGGCTCGCGATGAGTCGCGAGCTGGGTCGAGCAGGGGTAGCGCGCTGGCTCGCGGGACGCTGGCTCGCGGGAGATCGCGAGCTGTGGCGCGCTGGCTCGCGGGGGATCGCGAGCTGTGGCGTGCTGGGCTCGCGCGCTAGGAGGCAGCGCTCGCGTGGAGGAAGGAGCTGCTCGCGGGAGGCGCTGCAGCTGCCGCGATCGCGGGAGGAGGGTGGAGCAGTGGGCGGCGTGCGGTGGCGGGAGAGAGACCACGGCGGAGAAGAGAAAGAATTAAAAAAAGAATTAGGGCTTTAAGCCCTAATTTTGACTTTTTTTTTTTTTTTTTTTTTTTTTTTTTGTGCAGTGTTACATTTCTAACCCCCTAAAATCAAGTTTCGTCCTCGAAACTAAAAGAGAATTTACACTGTAAATAAATGGGGGTATTGACTCCTCATAGCTTCCTCTTGCTCCCAGGTCTCCTCCTTGACCTGATCACTTCTCCACAAAACTTTGACTAATGAAATTTCCTTACTCCGTAGCTTCCTGACTTGTCGATCTAGAATAGCCACGGGCTGAACTGGAAAATGAAGATCCTCTCGCAACTCAAGAGGTGGAGGCTCAAGTACATGAGAAGGATCGGTCAAGTATTTCCTGAGTACTGAGACATGGAATACGTCGTGAATGCGGGATAGTTCATCTGGCAGCTCCAATCTATATGCCACACTCCCGACCCTTTCAAGGATACGGAAGGGCCCAATATATCTAGGGCTCAACTTGCCCCGCTGCCTGAACCGTATAACTCCCTTCCAGGGAGATATTCTCAAGAAAACCATATCTCCCGTAGCAAACTCAAGAGGTCGCCGCCTACGATCAGCATACGTCTTCTGTCTGTCCTGGGCGGCTTTCATCCGCTCACGGATAACCTTAACTTTATCCTTTGTTTGTTCAATCAACTCAACGCTGTTGAGACGTCGCTCTCCGATCTCATCCCAGCATATCGGGGTGCGGCACTTCCTGCCATATAGTGCCTCATACGGGGGCATCCCTATACTGGCTTGATAACTGTTATTATATGCGAACTCGACTAGTGGAAGGTGCCGATCCCAACTACCCCGGAAATCCATCACACATGCTCTCAGCATGTCCTCAAGGGTCTGAATGGTCCTCTCAGACTGGCCGTCCGTCTGAGGGTGATATGCCGTACTGAAATTCAATCTAGTACCCAATGCCTCCTGCAATTTGGGCCAAAACCTAGATGTGAACCTGGGGTCCCTATCTGAAACAATCGACACAGGTACCCCGTGAAGTCGAACTATGGTATCAATGTAGAGACGTGCCAACGCCTCTAAAGAATAGTCACTGCGGATAGGGATGAAATGCGCAGATTTGGTGAGTCGATCGACAATCACCCAAATCGCATCATGCCGTGTAGAAGTCCGCGGCAATCCCATCACGAAATCCATAGTAATATGCTCCCATTTCCACTCAGGAATAGGAAGAGGCTGCAGTGTGCCCGCTGGACGCTGATGTTCGGCCTTCACCTGCTGGCACACCAAGCATCGTGCCACAAACTCTGCTATATCCCTCTTCATGCCTGACCACCAGTAGCTACCTCTGATGGTCCGATACATCTTCGTACCCCCGGGATGCATAGCATATGCAGAAGAATGTGCTTCCTCAAGGATAGCACGCCGAAGATCACTATCGGCCGGAATACACACTCTGTCTCTGAATACCATGAGTCCATCATCACGGACTCTAAAGTCTCCGCCCTCAGCTCTGCGGACTCTATCTGCAATACCCTGGATCTCCTCATCCGTACTCTGGAGCTCCCTGATACGGTCGAACAAAGTCGGCCTGACCTCAAATCTGGCTAATAAGCCTCCCTGATCATCGTTAGTCAAACTGACTCCTAAGGCTCGGAGTCCCACTAAACAAGAAAGGTAGGCTTTCTCTGTCGACTGTGAGGATGATGCTGACTTCCGACTCAAGGCATCTGCTACAACATTTGCCTTGCCCGGATGATAGTCAATAATGAGATCATAGTCTTTCAATAACTCCAACCATCTCCTCTGTCTCAAATTCAGCTCTTTTTGGGTAAACAGATATTTCAAACTCCTGTGGTCGGTAAATACCCTGCAGGTTACCCCATAAAGATAATGCCGCCATATCTTCAACGCGAAGACTATGGCTGCCAACTCTAAATCATGTGTCGGGTAGTTACCCTCGTGTTTCTTCAGCTGTCGCGAGGCATACGCAATAACCCGACCATCCTGCATCAGAACACAACCCAATCCCTGTTGCCTAGCATCACTGTACACTGTATACTCCCGACTACTAGTGGGAAGGGCTAAAATAGGGGCGGATGTTAACCGTTGTTTGAGCTCCTGGAAGCTTGCCTCACAACGGTCATCCCAAGCAAACTTGACCCCCTTTTGGGTCAATCTCGACAACGGGGCAGCTATCCGGGAGAATCCCTCTACAAATCTGCGATAATACCCGGCCAAACCGAGAAAACTACGAATCTCGGTAACTGTTTGTGGCTGCTCCCACTTCACTATAGCCTCAACCTTCCGCGGATCAACATAAATACCTTCCGCGGAGACAATGTGCCCCAAGAATCCAATTTGTCTTAGCCAAAACTCACATTTTGAGAATTTGGCATATAGCTGCTTCTCACGGAGTATCTGTAATACCACCCGAAGGTGCTGAACATGATCTTCATCGCTCCGTGAATATATCAAGATGTCATCGATGAATACGATGACGAACCGATCCAAATAGTCGTGAAAAACTCGGTTCATCAGATCCATAAAAGCAGCTGGGGCATTAGTCAGCCCAAACGGCATGACTAGAAACTCGTAATGGCCGTATCGGGTGCGAAAAGCTGTCTTGGGCACATCTTCGGCCTGAATCCTCAACTGATGATAACCCGAACGGAGATCAATCTTAGAGAAAACCTTAGCTCCCTGCAGCTGATCAAACAAGTCATCGATACGAGGCAGGGGATATCGGTTCTTGATGGTGGCTTTGTTCAATTGTCTGTAATCCACACAAAGCCGAAATGTACCATCCTTCTTCTTTACAAACAGTACCGGAGCGCCCCAAGGTGAGGTGCTCGGACGAATAAACCCCTTGTCCAGAAGTTCCTGTAACTGAGTTTTAAGCTCTCTCAGTTCAGCAGGCGCCATTCTGTATGGCGGAATAGAAATAGGATTGGTCCCCGGTACTAAATCAATCTCGAAATCGAACTCCCGAACTGGTGGTAATCCGGGAAGCTCCTCGGGGAACACATCTAAAAATTCCTGCACCACAGGGACGTCTTCAAGCCTCGGTCCCTCAACGGTGGTGTCAACAACATAAGCCAGATAAGCCGCACAACCATGGCGTACCAAACGTCTGGCCTTCATAACAGAGATAATACTGCGGGGCAACACTCGTCTCTCACCTCGGAATACTAACGGTGGCTGCTCGGACCTCCTAAACTCAACCTCCTTCGTGAAACAATCCACGGAAGCCCGGTGTAAACTCAGCCAATCCATCCCTAGGATGGCATCGAAATCCGTGATAGGGAGCGGAATCAGATCTGCCTCTAATACTGTCTCCCCAATTCCGACCTCACAGCCCCTATAGACTGTATCTCGAACAATATGCTTGTCAAGAGGAGTGACTACCAAAATCTCCGCATCAAGTGGCGAGAGAGGTCTATCAGAATGACAAGCGAACGTATCGCTCACATAAGAAAAATTTGACCCGGTATCTATGAGAATACGGGCATCGATACCGAATATTCGCATGGTACCTAAAAGTAAGAAAGAAGATCAACGGCATTTAAAATGCGAAGAAAAAGTGAACGAATATATATATATATATCAAACTAGTTAAGCTTCTAAAGCTTTAACTAGTCAAAACTGTACATCGATATCATGATATACAATAAGCTCATACAGAAAGTACACAAAAGTACTACACTGAGGGGTCTGCGGGAGGATTACCCATAATAACATCAGGGTTTGCCTGTGCGTCCTCCTGTGTCATCGCAAACACACGAGCCTGGGCCCTAGGCTGCTGTCGCGACGATCCTGGCACTGTATTACTCCCGGCTGCAGTCCGGGGAGCGGTAAGAGCTGAGTGCGCAGGTGCCCCCTGCTGGCCGGTGCCAGACGTACCAGTACGACTCTGTAAAGTCAATCCTCCCCGACCTAAATCGGGACAGACACTCCTAACGTGCCCTTGCTTCCCACACTGGAAGCAAGTAATTGGTGCTCTACATGCCCCAAAGGCATGGTGACAGTTGCATCTACGGCAGAAGGGCGGTCTCTGTGTAGTAGACTGTGTAGAGACACTAGGGGCTGGTGCCCCAAAGCCCTGTGGTCGAGGTCCCTGTCCCGGTGCTGCTGGTCTGAAGCTAGAAAAACCTCCGGGATATCCAGAACCTCTACCCCTCTTCGAAGACTGTCCACTCTGTGACCCAGTCTTCCTCTTCTGGTGACTCTCCCTCTGTCTCGCCTCCGCTCGGACGATCTCCTCCGCCCGATACGCTGAATCAATCACCTCCGATAGTGTAAAAGAGGGAGTCACCGTCATATATTTCCTGATGCTCAATTGGAGGCCATCTTCAAACTTGAACCTCAACTGAACCGGTGTAGCCATATCGGGGACAAAGGCCGCTAGTCGTCTAAGCTCAGCCTCGTACTCTGAAACTGACCTCGTCCCCTGACGTAAGTGCAGGAACTCCGTCCTCATCCGGTCCTGCTGGAACGGGGTAAAGTACCTGCGGTCGAACTCTCGTAAAAAGTCCTCCCACCGCAGGGTCTGTGTGGCACTGTCACGGATAGCCTCCCACCACGAGAGGGCATCTCCGTCGAGGAGTCTCTCAGCAACTCTCAATCTGAGCTCCTCTGACAACCCCAAATCCGTAAGGATCCTACGAATCCTGTTGATCCAGTGTTTCGCCGCTACTGCATCACTGGATCCCGAAAAATCTGTGCATCCGAGCTGCCGTGACTCTTTCACTAACTGAGTGAGCTCATGGATGCGCCTCAAAGTAGCCGACGTCTCGTCGGTCGGGGTAGACACGGAAGGGCCGGCCACCGAAGGAAGAATCGGTGCCGAAGGAGCAGGTACGGCCGCAGGTGCGGTCGCTGGAGTCTGTAGTGAAGGTGGTGGCATCTGCGCCCCATATCTACTGCACCACTCCTGCCATTGTCTCAAGGCATCAAGTGGTGGTGGAGGAATCTCGGCTGTAGCAGCCGGTGGAGGTGCTGGGGGTGGCGCTGGTGAGCGTGCTCGAGTAGAGGAAGCAACCTCTGGTACTCGTGGCGCCTCAGGTGCCCTAGGTGTATCCGGCACTGTAAGGCCCTCAAGTGAGGCGAATCTAGCACCTCTCCTACCACGTCTAGGTGGCATAATTCTGCGAAAAAATACATTGTCAACGGATAGAAATCGAGATTTAGGGTTAGTTGCTCCGTAACTAACCCCCTAAAATAAATGAACTATAATTTAAAACATTCGAATGCAAAGTAATGAGTTAGATGCGTTATGTATCCAACTCCATAAAATAGGCGAACTTATATGCCTATGGCCAAGTACGGGACTTTAAATGACTGTATGAAACTCTCTAATGCATTGAGAACTTTGCGTATACTTGGGAAAACTTTGATCTTTTCTCAAACCTGGCTCTGATACCAATAGAACTGTCACGCCCCAAACCGGGATCGTGAACAGCCGCCCGTTGCCCCTGAATGTCGGCTGTATTTTTACAGAAAATTGGGCAGAACCTCCCCATAAATCGGAGGTTTCCCATGTACAATTATACCTGTATAATCCAAATCATCCTGTACAATACACAAATGGCCATCCCGGCCTCTCCAAAATCAACTAACACCACAGCCAACATTCAGAACAACGCAAGGCTATAAACAAACCTAGCCACAGACCTCTACTGTCATGCCCAACTAGAGCATGAGCAGCCGCTATATCGAGCGGACCTAAGTTTATACAATATATATCACATTTCCCAAGTAACGTTCAAGTACGTACAATCGCCTCAATGCAAATGAAATATGAGAGTTAAACTATACAGTCATCCCAAAATAAGTACATGGCCAACTACGGACCTCAATGTCAAGACCTCGCAGGGTCGAAACTAAATTAGAAGTAAATCTCACCGTCAGAACAATAAATCCGCACTAGAGCCTGTAACACCGCTCTATCACAATAAACCTGTCTGAGGAGAGAAAATAGAGGGGTGAGTATCATGGGAAGATACTCAGTGAGTGAGGGGGGTAATATCAAGCATAAATAGCATAGGTGAACAATTGGAGTGTCAAATAATATCATTCGAAACAACAATTTACACTTCGCAGCAAAACATGATATATTTATCATTTTGAAATCATTTAATCAAACACACGATAGCAAGCATGTATGCATCCATTTAAAATCAAGTAATGTCAGAGCGAGCCAAAAATAGTCCTGGCAAAGGTCAACCGTGACCAAGGACAGGCGCGTCGGGGGTTTTATTATGCATAGACTTTGAAACGCTCTCTACCCCGACGTTGGCCATGAGCTCGCTGGGGCCAACTCATCAACGTGTATAGGACCCCGCCCGGTGCTAGACGGTGGCGTCACACACGTCCTCCCCCTACGTGGGTTCAACCGGCCGCGCCTATAGCCTTTAGAATAAATGACGTTTGCGGATACCTCCTGCAGAAGCGTATCCGGGCAACCCGTGCCTCTACAAACGCCCTTCGTAGCTACGGAATATCATAATATCACAAGGGCACAACGTCCCATAGTATCACAAGGGCACAACGTCCCAGGGCACAACGTCCCACGAGTATCATCACATCATCGCACAACTAGTAGGCATCCAACCCACATAGTTCATCAAAAACATTTTTTAAATTTTGCGTGCCAATACGTCTCATCAAATTCATTTCAAAACAGCATATCACTACATTGGTATAAAATGAAATTTATACATTTTCAAAAATGGCACAACTATTGATTCATCTCAAACCATGGATGCATAGTCATTGCAAATATAATTCAAGACACTCCAAAAATCACAAAACAGATTTCCAAATTTAATATCACACGTCAACGAATGCATATCAAAGCATGTTTTATCGAAAATGCGACAGAAAATACGTTTTACTATTTTATGCAAGAGATTAGAGTCCCACTCACTTTATCTAGGGAGGGTGGTCACTCCCTATTTTTTTTTTTCAACGACTCTCCAAAAGACAAACCTAATCAAATCGTCAAATTTATAACGATTAAAACCCTAATAAGGGATTCTATCAATAAAATTTATTCATCTCTCACCTAAGGTTCCTCGGGTTTCAGACCTAGTTGTCGTTCGCCCGTCGGGTTGGTTTAAAACCTGTAATATTTCCCAAACTTCAGATGTATTAGAAACCACTAAATTTCTACCAGCAAACCATAGAACTTCAATCAATACAGTCGTTACCTGCAATACAGAAGATGCAGGTGAGCTCTCACAGGGGAAAGCCGGTCGCGGGCTCGCGGGCCGTCACGGGCTCGCGGGCCGGTGGCTGGCTGCTAGCGGGCTGGCCCGCTGGTGGCTCACGGGCTCTCAGCCCGGCTTGCTGGCCGCAGCGGGCTTCACGGGATGCAGTGGGCCGCGGCTGGACTGGGCCTTGGGCCGCTGGTGGGCTGGCCCGCTCACGGTTAGGGCTCGCTCTAGGTCACGAGCTGGGTCGCGCGCTGGCTAGCGCTGGGTCGCGAGCTGGGTCGCGCGCTGGCTCGTGCGCTAGCTCGCGCTAGGTCGCGAGCTGGGTCGCGCGTTGGCTCGCGATGAGTCGCGAGCTGGGTCGAGCAGGGGTAGCGCGCTGGCTCGCGGGACGCTGGCTCGCGGGAGATCGCGAGCTGTGGCGCGCTGGCTCGCGGGGGATCGCGAGCTGTGGCGTGCTGGGCTCGCGCGCTAGGAGGCAGCGCTCGCGTGGAGGAAGGAGCTGCTTGCGGGAGGCGCTGCAGCTGCCGCGATCGCGGGAGGAGGGTGGAGCAGTGGGCGGCGTGCGGTGGCGGGAGAGAGACCACGGCGGAGAAGAGAAAGAATTAAAAAAAGAATTAGGGCTTTAAGCCCTAATTTTGACTTTTTTTTTTTTTTTTTTTTTTTTTTTTTTTTGTGCAGTGTTACAACAAATAAACAGAAGAATCAGTCTTTTGGATTATGCAGCTCTATGTAATTATCATTTCCTACAAATGTTCCATATAAACATGTAATTGGCAATACAGATGAACAAAGAAAAACTCTCATTTTATCATTTTATCTTTATGATATTGGAGCTTGAAAGACTATCGTCACGATGTCCTCTCTCAGTTCGGGTTCTACAACGCTCTTCCCCACCAACCAAGCTTCTTCTCCTTTTCCCTCTACCTATACTCACCCAATATCCCTATAGCTTGACTGCACAAATTTCCTACTGCAGAAATCACAAATCCTATCTATCCTAAAAGCGCCATGAACTAGAGGCATTGATTGATGGCACTCTTACCTGTCTCAGCCAATTCATTCCTCCCACGCGAATTGCTGAACAACGATCCACTACCACATCTGAACCCACTATTTTACCCTGCTACACTGCCAGGCAAAAATGAGACCAATTGCTACTAAGCTGGGTTCTGTTCACCTTAACCAAAGGGCTGCTCCCCCTCCCCCTCTTTTGGGACAATCCTACGTTGCCTCTTTGCCTCCCATCTAATGCTCGTATGACACAGTTACGACCACAAATCCAAACCAGAAAATGGGTTCTATGTCGATGACTGACAATCTTAGTCATTGCTGCTCACCTCTTGCTGATGAAGACTTAGTTCTCCATATCCTCCCTGGTCTGGGCTCTAAATGTGATTCCTTTGCACCTCCATGGAATCTCAAGCTGACCCATCGCCCTTGAAGGCCAATCTGCTTTACAGCATAGCCATGAGTGCCATCTTGAGCAAACCAATTCCATTGAACCAAGCACTCCCTTAGTCAACGAAGTCATCACCATTCATTCCTTTTATGTCTATGTCATATGGGAATACCAAAAAGCTGGTATTTACAAGGCTAAGGTTCTATGGCTGGGGATATGCAGAACAAATTATATGGTATCTTTTGTAAGCCTTGAACTTAAACAAATGGGATGAATGATCAGGTGATGGAGTTTAGAGGGGTCAGCTGAATAAGCGTAATTGTTATGGAACATAACCAAATAGTATATATGGATAGAAAGGAGTATAAGGAATTTCTAGAACTAATATATTTCTAGTTTTATCTCTTGGGATAAAGTTATTCTTTACGTAACTGGGGTTTTCCAAAACCTAAGCTTCGATTGGAGGGCATAGAAAGGGATTGGACAACTTCTCCATTGTGGTTATTGTATTTTATTAATGTTTTGATATGCTGTTTTCTTTCTTTTGTTGTATATCTTATCCACTTTCTTGTACCCTTCAACTCTCTTCTTTGATGATATATTCACTACTAAAAAATAGAGTATCAATGATAAAAAAATTATTGATAGAAATAAATCCGTCACTAATAGTGATCAAATTGTGATAGATTATCGAGAGACGAGTTACTAATAGATTATTGATGGATTAATTAATGATTTTTTCCGTTACTAATCTGTCGATGTAGTGGTCTAAGGAGAAAAAAAAACAAAAAAAATTGTAAAACTATCAGCGATAGATTATCGATAAATTTTTTCCTTCGTTAAAAAATCTGTTGCTAATTTGTCATTGATAGTGGACCAAGGTAAAAAATAAAAATAAAAAAATATCAATGATAGATTGCGACAGAAAAAATCTGTCGCTATTTCGTCATTGATAGTTAAAAAAATAAAAATAAAAAAAAGAAAACTATCAGTGACAGATTTTTTAGCGATGAAAAAAATCCATCATTAATAGTATCAAAGGTAAAAAAATAAAAAAAGAAACCATCAACGGATTTTTTAGCGACGGAAAAAACCGTCGCTAATAGTATTCAAAGATAAAAAAAAATAAAAAAAAGGAACTATCACTGACGAAAATTTTCCATCGCTGATAGTTCCTTTTTTATTTTATTTTTTATTTTTTATTTTATTTTATTATTTTATAATTATTTTATTATTTTTTTCTTCTATTATTTTATAATTCTTCTATTATTTTTTTCTTTTCTTTTGTTATTTTATAATTCTTTTATTATTTTTTTACTTTTTCTTTTCTTTTATTATTTTATAATTCTTTTCTTTATTCTTTTTTTTTATTTTTTTCTATTTTATTTTGTAAGAGTGAGATAAATATTATATAAAAAAAGTGAGAGTTAAATAATAATAAAAAAAATGCTTCGCAAAAGATATTATGGTTTACTGGTTGTAACACTCAAATATCACCATCTATGCTCGGGTTTAATTCCGGGTGAAGATAATTTTTGCAAAAAAAAAGGATGGCATCATGCAGGGCACGCGCGGGCAAGGGTGCAGGCAGGCTTGTGCGGGAGCACGGGCTCGTGTGCGCGCAACCAAACGCCAAGAATTAACGATGAAAAATTTTCGTCGCTGATATTTTATATACTGACTACTATCAACAATGGATATTTTAGTGACGGAAAAATTCCGTTACTAATCCGTTGTTGATAGCAGAGTGTGGGCTTGTGCGTGCGCAGCCAAGCGGTAAGAATTAGCGACAGAAAATTTCTATTGCTGATAGTTTTACATACCGACTACTATCAACGATGGATATTTTAGTGATAGAAAAATTCCGTCGCTAATCTCTCAATCATAGTTTTTCATATTTTTTACTATCAGTGACGGTTTCGTCACTAATCCGTTGGTGATAGTTTAGCGACGGATGATTTCTATCGATAATGTTTAGCGTAGAGGTTTTCAGTGACGGATTTAACGACGAAAATTTCTGTTGCTGATAGTTTTAGTCTAAAAGATAGCTATCCACTTACAAATATTGATAAGCTTGTGGACAATTCATTGAGATATCAACTCCTGAGTTTCATGGACGCTTACTTTAGCGGCAATAATATTCATATGGCTCCCAAATATAAAAAAAAAAAACAAGCTTTATTATGGAGTTTAGCACAAATTGCTACAAGGTCATGCAATTCGACGTCAAGAACACAAGAGCAACTTTCCAACGGTTAGTCAACAAAGTCTTTAACAAACAATTTGGCAGAAATGTCGGAGCCTATGTGGATGATGTGTTTGTCAAAAGCACCAATCAGGCAGACCACGTAGAAGATCTAGAAGAAACATTCCAGATGTTAGAGCATTTCAACATTAAGCTTAACCCTGCTAAATGCACTTTCGGAATTACTTTCAATAAGTTTCTGGGCTTCTTGATTACCAGCTAAGGAATCGAGATCAACCTAGAGAAAATCCAACCCATCTTATACATGGCTCCATGAAGAACTTTGAAGGAGATGCAACGTTTTATTCAAAGAATCACCGCCCTGAACCGGTTCATGTCAAAAATGGGAGAAAAATACAAACCCTTTTTTGATACCCTAAAGAAGTCTTGCAAATTTGCATGGACATCTGATTGCCAGCAGCTTTCAACAAGCTCAAGGAATATCTCTTGTCAGCACCTTTCTTCTCTCGGCCCATACCTGGTGAGAAACTCTATATCTGCTTGTCTGTATCTAATCAAACTCTTTGTTCTATGCTTGTGAGACAAGAAACCACTATACAAAAACCTATATTCTATGTTAGATATTTTAGGAGTTAGAAACTAATTACAGAACTATCGAGAAGGTGGTGTTCGCTCTCATTGTAACCACTAGATGTCTCCGACCTTACTTCCACGCACATACGAGTATCGTGCTAATCGATCAACCCTTAAAGCCAATCTTCCAAAAGAGAAATACCTTGGGTGGCCTCATCAAATGAAGCATTGAACTTAGAGAATTCGATATTGAATATCAACCAAGACCCCGCCATCGAAGGTCAAGACTTAGCGGACTTCATTCTCGAGTACACTTTCCCAAACTCCCTCGAGTCGATTACCAATAGCCTGTTAGAGGTGCGCACAGCCCTATCATGGACACTACACTCATACAACTCCAATTCCTCGGGAAGTGGAATCTTGGTGGGGCCCAACGACTTCAAAGCGAAATATGCGCTGTATTTCAATTTTCAAGCCACAGATAATCAGGTAGAGAATGATGAGCTCCTAACCAGCTCGTGGATTGCAGTTATTCGGGGCTCGGGACATCTGAGTTTTCACCAACAACCAACTAGTGGTCAAGTGGATCATGGTTGTCGACAACCCACCAAGTTGATAAGATTCGATCTTTGCCTACCTACAAAATGGCCAACTACTAGACTCCCAGCAAAAAGCAATGAAGATCAAGCATAGGGCTGTCCATTATGTTGTCATAAGTGGGGAACTCTAAAAAAAGTCTTTCACTCACCCATATCTTTAAGTGTCTGACACTAGAAGAAGGAGACTACGTTCTCCACGAGATCCATGAAGGGATATATGATAATCATCTAGACACTTGGAGTCTAGTAAATAAAGCCATACGATACGGGTATAACTGGCCTACCATGAGGATGGACACGGAAGCATATGTTAAATGTTGCAACAAGTGCCAATGCTTCTCTTCGGTTCCTCATCAACCTTTTTACGAACTTTGTCCCCTTGCTAGCCCGTGGCCATTTGCACAATGGAGGATGGGCATATTGGGACCGTTCCCTCAAACAACTGGATAACGGAAATTCCTTATTGTTACAATTGATTATTTCACTTAGTAGGTAGAAACCGAATCATTGGCCCATATAACAACTAATAAAATCCAATTTTTTGTATGGATGTCTATTATCACAAGATTTAGCCTATCCTGTGTCCTCGTTATTGACACTTGAAAATAGTTTGACAATGGGAAACAGTTCGACAACAAAAGCTTTAAGGAGTTCTATGGCAAACTCAAAATTCGACATCATTTTACTTGTGTTACTTACCCTCAAGCTAATAGACTAGCTGAAATCATAAACCAAACGATCCTCTGAGGACTTAATACGTCTTTGAACGAAACGAAGGGCCAATGGGAGGACGAACTCTATGGGATCCTCTGGGCCAACTGAACCAACCTCAGAATGGTAACAGGAGAAACATGTTCAGCCTAACTTAATATTGTGAAGTAGTACTGCATGTAGAAATAGGCATCCACTCGCTCGTAGAACAATTTCAACCTGAGACCAACCAATCCGCACTACGCAAGAAACTGGATCTATTGTTAGAATTTCAAGACATTACATCAACGCGGATGGCCACCTACCAACAACCAAGTACCTGATATTATAATAGATTTTATGTGTTATATTTTATTCCAACCCAAATACATAAAACAAGAAATAGATTTTATATGGGAAAAAAAGATTATTAAAAGAAAAGAAAAGAACATTTTGCGTAAGAATTTGAAATTTGTATTAACATCAAATGGCATCCAAAATTAAAGAAAATACCGAATGCCCACGTATAATAATCACTTTATCTATTACTCATGTCCCCAAGTTGCCAAAGTAACCGGGAAGAATTCGATTGTTTTCTTTTTTTTTTTTTTTTTTTTTTTTTTTGGAAATATGGTCATTCACCTTAAAATGAGGCTGCATGTATTAATTTAAAATACTATTAATATATTGAAAATTTTTCTTTCTTGTTTCACTTTAAATAAAGTATACCAAAAATAAAATAGTAGAGATAAATTGAATAAAAATAAAATAAATTGAAGTTTTTGAAATATCACTTGCCCTCAAAGTATACACAAATTGGCAATTTATGTACATATAGATAATTAATGGATTAAAATTTTTATGGGGGACTTACCATTACATATACTCATAATTAATGGATTAAAATTTTTGTGGGGGACTTGCCATTGCCACTGCCGGCTCTTTAACATTTGTTAGAGGCAACACTCTTTCACAACGTGGGAAGGAATCAATGAAGCACAAGCATCGAGCCGGCAACTTTTGGACTTGCTGGCGAGTTAATCTATTTGCTTGATTGTTGTAATAGTTAATGGTGATCTACTCTTGGAATTCGTCCATCCTTGATTATTATACAACAAGCTGCATTTTTTAATACCTCAATATTTGCTATCTGTCTCCTACTTACTCCGCCCCAGCCCCCTCCTTGTGATTCCAAAATTTGGCTTAAGAGTCAGAAAATCATGGAAAATTACTAATTTTCAACTTTGTATAAAAGTCACTCTCAAAAATTATTAACGATTAACTTTCTTTAATTTAATTACTCGTACAATTTGATTTGACCTTTTTGATGTTGATCGTATGCTTTTTATAAAATAGTTATTGGGAGATTTTTATTTCTTAATTATTCAATTTAGTTCAAATTAAATTTAATAAAATTTAACTTGATTATCAATATAGAGCGGACCCTATAACACTAGCTTATCTTGGAACTTGACCGATCGGGTTTTGTTCACAACAATCTTGGAATCTTGCACTTATTCAGCAACACCAGCTTGATGCCATGCAACCGAATTTTTGTTAATTATCAACATCTTCTCTGTCTAAAATTATTCACACGCTTCTTATAAAAGTTATATGTGATAAAAAAAAAAAAGCTACGTGACAAGTAGTCAAAATGCGGCCATGATAACTCCATGTATGCAAAGTAAAAATGTGCTCCATTGTACTTCTATAAATAGGGAAGAAAAGCTCTTCCCTTTGTATACCCAAAACCTGAGTGCTCTTGTGAGGTGAAAATAGAGGGTTAAATAGTGTTTGTAGTCTGTGTAGAAAAAATAAGAAGTTTGAGTGCAACATTAAAGAGTAAAGTTTGTATATGTGAAGTGTATGACAAGCAGCTAAAAGAGTTTTGGTTCAAGTGGTATCTTTTCCCTTCTTATATAATAAACTTGGATTTGAGTCTCAATATATACAAAAAAAAAGAAGTATATGACAAGCAGGTGGTATTAGTGAGTGGTGAATAAATAGTCCACTAAATTTCAACATTTGGTATTAGAACACAATTGATCGAAGACCAAAATTCTATCTAAAAATTTTGAAGGATCATAATTCGGGATTATATGCCGTATTGGTATAGGACCAATTTAAAATAGACGAATGATATGTAGAAAAATAATATAATTAAGTACGGTGGATACATACTCAACAAATCAAATATCCAAAATTATAGCACATGGAGGAAATTCATGGAGTCCTATTTTGCAAGGCCATAATTAAATGTGCATCGACAGTTGCAAGGGCCAAGGTGTGGATCTAGGTATGGGTGTGGGCGTTGATGAGTTTGTATGAGATGCTGAGAAACTGTAGCTTGGTCTACAACAACTTGGGAAGGAATCAATGAAACACAAGCATCAAGCCGGCAACTTTTGGACTTGATGCCTAATTGATCCATTTGCTTTGATTACGGTAATAGTTAACGGAGATCCATACTTTGTATTTGTCCAACCTTGATTATTATGCCGCAAGTTGCATTTTTTAATACCTCAATAATTGCTATCTGTCTCCTACTGACCCCCGGGGGTAGATTCCAAAGACTTGAATTTTCTAATTTGACACCTCCGAGCAGAAAGCCGTCCTGTGTTTTAGTTCTCACTTTCCGACTTTTAGTTCTCTCACGTCGCTCTCTCTCCTGGTTCCATTGCTCTCTCTCTCTCTCTCCCTCTCTCCCTCTCTCCCTGCCCTGTTTGTTTGCTTTGAGTTCAACTCTCTCAATATCCAGAGTTTCTCATCCTTCCCTCTTTCAACCCCAAAAAATCATGTCGAAAATGAATGTCACTGGAGGAGAGGCTTTTCCATTTGCCACGCTTGAGGGGTTGATGCACAAGCTGGACTCCCATGAGTTGCTTCAGTTTGCTGAAGAAGCTGAAATCGACACTTCACTGGAGAGCTGGTTGGAGATGTTGCAATTTATTAGCAACTTTCTTGAGGACGCTGAGGACAAGCAACTAACGGATCGGGCCGTGAAAAGCTGGCTGTCCAAACTCCGGGATTTGGTTTACGATGCTGAGGACATTGTTGATGTGTTGTCCACAGAAATGCTGAGGACAAGTGTGTCTGACTCTGATATTGTTGCCGGGATGAGTTCAGAGATGAAGAAGATCACAAAAGGGCTTGAAGATCTCGAGAAACGAATTGGGAAATTGGATTTGAAACGCCCCACAGAAATTAAATCTAACGAGTCCATCAAAGAAGAAAGAATTACAACTTCTTTGTTGGATCATGGCATCCTTGGCAGGGAAGGGGATAAGGAGGCAATTCTTAATCTGTTGCCGCTGAGTCCAAAAAGTATTTATAAGCTCCCTTCAAGTGGTTTTACGATTACTGGTATGGATGGTTATGCAAAACCTTCAAAACCTCGTCTTATCAAAGATGCCGCTGAATCAACGCTCGCCAATGATGCTGTTGATAAACTCCTTGTGATTCCGATATGGGGTATGGGAGGCATTGGTAAAACAACACTTGCCCAGCTTGTCTACAACGACGAGAGAGTGAAGGAAAGTTTTGATCCGATATGTGTCTGGCTCTGTGTTTCTGACACTTTTGATGTTTTAGGGCTAACAAAGACAATTCTTAAGAAAGTTGGTGTGGATGTTGGTGATGATGACAAAGATCTCAGCAGCCTTCAGGAAAGGCTCAAGGAGAAGCTGGTTGGAAAGAAGTTTATGATTGTTCTTGATGACGTATGGAGCAAAGACCGCCACAAATGGGAAAGCTTCTGCAAGCCTCTTAGAGCAGCAGGGACAGCAATTACAATCATCGTGACATGTCGTAATGAAGATGTTGCCTTGATGACGGGAACTGTCTCACCGTATAGTTTACAGAAGTTGTCAGAAAAAAATTGCTTGTCTCTGATAGCGCAAAAAGCGCTGAAAGCAAATGATTTTAGTGCACGCAAAGCCTTGAAACCAATTGGTAAGGAAATAGCGAGTAGGTGTCAAGGCTCTCCTCTGGCTGCTAAGACTCTTGGTGGCCTTTTGGCAAATAAATCATCGCCTGATGAGTGGAAAGTTGTGCTACAGAGCAAAATATGGGACCTCCCAGAAGATGAAAGCAAAATTCTTCCCGCTCTAAGGCTAAGCTACCATCATCTACCTTCCTCTTTAAAACAATGCTTTGCCTACTTATCAATATTCCCGAAGGACTATGAGTTTGAGAGGGATGAATTGGTTTTGCTCTGGATGGCAGAGGGTTTCCTGGAGCAGCGACAAGACCGATTGCAGATGGAAGATTTGGGCCAGCAATACTTTGATGATTTTGTGTCAAGATCGCTTTTGCAGCAATCTACCAATGACCCATCAAGATTTGTGATGCATGACCTCACGCATGACTTAGCTGAATTTGTTGCAGGAGAGATTTGCTTTAGGCCGGAGGACGGGCTGCCTGGTAACAATGCTCATAAGGTTTTTGAGAAGGTTCGTCACTCTTCATATGCTCGTCAAGGATGTGAAGTTATTCGAAAATTTGATCCCTTTTTTGGGAAAAAGTATTTACGAACCTTCTTAGCATTACCTCTTTCTTCAGGTGGTTGGCATGATCACATAGCTATCAAGTTAATTGATAATTTTTTGTCTCAATTTAGATTGTTAAGGGTGCTTGGATTGAGTGGTTATGCAATAAGTGAGCTGCCAAATTCAGTTGGTGATCTGAAACATCTACGATACCTCAATTTGTCTTGGACTCATATTAGATGCTTACCTGAGTCGGTTAGTAAACTCCAAAACCTGCGGTGTTTGATATTAGATTATTGTTCTAAACTTTCAAAGTTGCCAAGAGGCATGACAAGCTTGACCAATCTACGACATCTTAGCTTAATTCATACAGCACGCTTGCAAGAAATGCCATCTGGACTGGGTAGTCTAAAAGGACTGCAAAACCTATCCAAATTTATAGTGGGAAAGGAGAACGGATTGGGCATACAAGAGTTGGAGCACCTCTCGGATCTTCGAGGTGGTCTCTCCATTTTAGGGTTGGAGAATGTAGTTGATGTTCAACAAGCAATAAGGGCCCGGTTAAAGGAGAAGCAACATCTTAAAGAGTTGAGATTGGAATTTATTAAATTTCCATACGAGGCAAAGAACCAAATGCCTGTGTTTGACTCTCTGCAACCTTATACAAGCATACAAGCAATCCACATTTCACACTATCCTGGATCGAAATTCCCAAGTTGGATGGGTAATCCCTTGTTCTCTAAGATTGTTAGTATCGAACTTTATAATTGCAGAGGATGTTCATTGCCATCACTTGGAAAACTGTTTTCTTTGAAGAACTTGTGGATTCTGGGGCATTTTGAAGTTAGAAGAGTGGGTATTGATTTTTATGGGGATGACTCTTCAGCTTTCCCATCGTTAGAGACTCTTACTTTTGAAGATATGAGAAATTGGAAGAAGTGGCACGGAGTTGGTAAGGATACATTCTCTCATCTCCGTGAACTTTCTATACGCAATTGTCCCAATTTAGTAGAAATGCCAACTCTTAGCCTTCCGTCTCTGTGTAAATTAGAATTAAAAGGTTGCAAGGAGGTCGTGTTTAGAAGTCTTAGGGACCTCAACTCAGTCACCTCTCTGAAAATTGAGAATATATCAGGGCTTGTTTGTTTGGGAGAGGATTTGAACGAACAAATGGCGACACTTGAGAGACTGGAGACCTTTGTGGTAAGAGATTGCAAAGAATTGAAGTGCTTGTGGAGGAAAGGAGAGGTTCATCAGCCTAATGAAAGCCTTGCTCATCTAACAGAATTGGTTATTGGCGGATGTCTTGTGTTTGAATGCTTTGGAGCAGAGGAAAAAGAAGATGGGCGTCTTGTGCCCTGCAATTCTTCGCTTGTACAGCTCAGTGCTCTTACTGATTTATACATTGAGAGATGCGACATGTTCGTGAATTTTGGAGGAATGAGGTTTCCATCACTCACACGTCTTCGAATAGAATGTTGTTACAAGTGGGAGTCTATACCTGAATCAGAATGTGAAAGTGACACGTGTCCCCTTGAGCACTTGCAAATTTCGGAATGTCCTTCGTTCATATGTTTTCCGGATGGTACCATGCCCAAAACTATTAAACGATTGCTTATTTATAAATGTGAAAAATTAGAAACCCTACCTGACGGAATAATGAACAACGATTGTGATCCTGAAGAGTTGATATTAGACACGTGTCCGTCACTCACATACTTTCCACAAGGAGAGTTGCCTATCTCACTTAAAACTCTGCATATTCGAAATCAAGGGTAAGAGGCATTTCCACATCTTTCATGGTAGTGTTTTTGATTTTACCTCCTCTTCTTCTCTTGTTATTGCTATGATATTGAATTTTGCTTTGTTTTTATTTATAATGATATTTTTTAATTGTAATTACATGATATAAGACTTAGATTATCATAAAATTTACTAAATATATATAAAGCAATAAACTTGGAAAATCAATACAACCTCTACATAATTATGCAAAAAAAAAAAAAAAAAAAACATTGTGAGGAAATAAAAGTCCTTTAGATAATTTGATATGACTTGTTTATAATAATAAAAATCCTAAGTATTATTTCAAGTCTAAATAAAATAAATTTATAAATATTGCCAATTTTATATCTTATCATTAAACTGAAAAACACTATAAATTAAAAATATTTTTTATACTATAATTTTATAACTCATCATTTCCAATTTTAGCTTATCTTTGCTAATTTCTGCATTGTAGGGAACTAGAGTCCATTTCAGAGCAGAAGATGATGTCCAACAACAACATATGCCTTGAAGATCTACAACTAGAGGCTTATAGATATTTAAAAGCCTTACCGGAATGCACCCTTGTCAATCTCACCTCATTGAAGATATGGTCTTGCCACGGTGTAGAGTCCTTTTGGGAAGGAGGCTTTTTGGCCCCCAAATTGAAACATCTTTCGCTTGGAGATTGTGATAACCTTTGGTGCATCACTGATCAGATACAAAGCCTCACATCCCTTGAAAATCTTTCAGTAGAGTCTTGCTCAGCACTGGAGTGGCTTCCAGAAGTAGGGTTTCCGATCTCGCTTCTTTCACTTGAGATCCGTGACTGTCAGAATGTGAAGCAGCCAATATCAAAGTGGGGCCTCCACAAACTTACCTCCCTTAGAAAATTCAAGATTGAAAGAGTATGCAAAGATATGGTTTGTTTTGGAGACGACTTTGCACTACCGTCATCCCTAACTTCTCTTTATATCACTGATTTCCCCAACTTGGTGTCACTATCATTGAGCCTTCAAAACCTTATCTCTCTCCAGCACCTATGGTTCCGATTTTGTCCGAAGCTTCAGTCCTTTCCAAAGGAATTAATAGCACTACTCCCCCGATTGTCCAGTCTACGGATCATAATGTGCCCTTATCTAAGCCGACTGTGTGAGAAAGAGAAAGGAGAGTATTAGCCCTATATATCCCTCATCCCGGTAAAGTCAACTTAATAAATTTACATGGAAATTTGATTTTTACTACTTGAATTTTTTTGGGGGAATTTTTACTCAAAAATTTGCATAGAAATTTTTGTACAAGTTTACTCATAAATTATATGGAAATTTGTAGATTTTTTCACTAGACAACGGGCCTTGGTACCATTGGGATTCAAATTCAGATGAAGATGACGATTAGAAGATTGCCTGGAAACAGAATATTTGAGGCTTAATCATAAATTCATAGTTGCAAGCTGTGGGTTGTTCCAACAATCATAAAGAATACAAATTGGTTGAGGAAGGTAGCTTGTACGTACTTAAACAAATATTGAAGTAATACTTTTACAGTCTATCTAGCAAGTCTCGCATGCAACAGTTTCTCTCGTACACCATAGGACACAGGGTGATAGAGATTTGGCATCTGTGCACATGCTGCCCTTGTTGCTACTTTTTCTTGTCTGCTGCGTTGTGTTCTTAAAAGTGGTTTCTTCTTCTCACTCTCAAATATTTTGCTGGACTTGTCCCTTTGGGGGGCTGCTTACTGGCATTTCTGCCTTTGGATTGCTTCAGTGGATAATAACAAGTGCTTTTCATAAAGCCAAACATAACTTCCTCTGCGTCCTCAGATCCTCTCATTATGTTACTAGATTACAAGGTATTGCCATTTCGGTTTGATAGCATCCATGTGTTTATAGGCACATTGAATTGAAATGATATGATTGTATGTGCTTAACAAACCTACATGTATCCTTGAAATAGATTAATGTGAATTTTTCACCAGCAAACGGATTAAGCTTTTCAAACAAAGATGGGCTTATTTTCTTTATTCGATGATTAGAATTTCTGCCAGCATTCCTGAGAATAGCATCACATATTTTGAAGATGCATAACATGCTTTAGAACTGTCTTTTTCAGCACGATTTCCTTGCACTCTTATCACGGATTTGCTGTTTTAACATACAAAGAGCACTCTTTGCTGATGCTTAATATTTCCTCTGGATCATTTAGGTAAGTAAAATATGAAATATCCATCATAATTACTCTCAAGTTTTTGCGCTTGAAAGGAACAAAATTGTGGCTTTGAATATTTTGAAAATAGATAAAATGATCTTACCACTTATTATGAATATTGTCTTGGGGTGTTTTTTTGACAAATATGTTAAGTGAATAAAGATATCTTTAACAATATTTGGAAATGAAATTTAGTCACAAAACAATGTTATTGATTTGTTAGCTTCATTTTATTTTGTTTTATCTGCTTGCTCGTTGCAAACTTCACATAGGGATAAGAATTATTTCAAATCTAGAGCTCATATTGCTCGTCCAATGTTAATAAAGAGTAGCATTTCTGAAGAAGTGAAAGCATTTGGGCGATTAGTCTTCTTGTAACACCTTAGACTAGTATCAAAAAGGTCACCTATAATGCTGGCTTTGTTTGCAACAGCAGGTGAATTTCAAGGTGTCGTGGCTGGCTGTGGAGTGTCCCTTTTTCCTATATTCTGTTTATTCTCTGTTACTGTTGTTAGCTGCTGATTTCTAGCTGTTTTCTTAATCCATGCTGCTGGTTGCTGTTTGCTGTTGAGCTCACTTGCTTGTCGCTTTGTGTATCAAAATTTTTGGAGTAGCATGTGTACCCTATATCCTTTAAATTCTTGGTAATTTTAGGAAAATTTGACGGTGAGTGCAATGCTCTAGAACTGTTCTTCATAAAGAGTTTGAAATTTTAGGTTGTGGCTTTCAACTAAATTGATTTTCTTCCATGTGTATTGTAGGTTTTGCTTCTCCGAATGGCCTCTACATATCATTTGTGATGCCAAGGATATCTCTGTCTGCGTCTTTGAGTCAATGCCCTAGCATACAAAGAAAGCTGCACAAAAATCGAAACACTTTTGTGTTGATCAGAAAGATGTCCCCTTTGTGTCAGTAATCATATGGCTGAATGGTTGATTATACGTCATGCCCCGATTCTCGAATCGATTATGCGATAATCGCTACGTTGTTTCCGTACACGGGCAAAACCTCCCCATATATCGAAATTCCGCAAGATTATACAACTATATAATATATCTTGCAAATACAATACACATGTAAAGGATCTATCCGGTCCATCCCTGTACAGTGTAAAGGACCTATCCGATCCATCCCTGTATACACAAGCATGCGTTGGCACACATTCGGACAAGGGTTTCTGTACATGCACGCATGCAAAATTAGCCATCCCAACCATTCCAGAATTCTCAGCACAAATAAAACATTTAAAATAAAAGAAGTCTCAAATCATAGTCGCAGGATTTTACTAACACTCGCCTGAAAAAACGAGTTAGTATCAATAAAGTCCAAACGATATGAAATGTACAGAATTTCATAAAATCAAAAGAAAATAACGAATCCTAACATTTCAAATCAAATGACCCATTTAAACCATAAGTTTAACAAAAAATAAGAGTTAAAAGAAAATGAACAAGTTCCGTACAAACTCCAATACAAACTATGTAAGGATTCCATCAATAGTTACTCCTATATATGAAACAAGTATTGATTTAATCCATACTAAAATAATTATACAAGTCTTCCCTTCCATGGATTCCAAATCAACTAAAATAACCTTACATCACTATAATACCTACACAAAATAGGGGATAAATCTTCCCAAACTTCAATCCTCGTCGCGACTCTAAACTTCCTCTAAAAATATGGAAAGAGGGGTGAGTATTGGGAATACTCAGTGAGTGGAGTGCAATGGTATGATTGTGTGATAAATGAGCGATGAATATGGGAAAGTCAAAATATATCTCATAAATAATACTTTATATATGTAAAAACATTTTCAATAAATCAGGTAATTCACAAAGTATGCATCCACATCAAATATCCTTTTTGAAAATAACAAGTGTCCCATCGAAATTACTTCCGTCCTAACTTTGGCTGAACCCAGACGGAATTCCGCCAAGGGTTTTCCATTTCAGTATTTCAAAACACCACCCCCTTCCTTGGCGTTGGCTTGTACCTTACCGGGGTGCAATCCGGATAATCCGACTTGGCGGAGAAAAGGCCGCATACACCTATGTCACAATAAAGCCCCAACCACGTCACCCCGTCGGGTCGCTCCGTGGAGGGAATGATTATAGCCATTACACTCGTGTACCATCATTTCATAGTCGTTCAAATTGCAATCAATGTGCCATGTTTCATCAAACGAATTCCAAAGTCATGCTACAAGTATTTACATATCAAATATCTAATGCAAATGGCACAAATTCATTTATAATTTCATAGGATACACTCGTAATTCAGATTTCCATTTCAGACATTTCACAATCATAAATAATTTCATATAAAACATGTAAAAATCATTCAAAATCGTTCACAAAAGAATTTAAACTCATTTTGCTCATTTATAATACAATGAACCATCCACTCACCTCTAGAGAGAGTATTCACTCTCTACTTTTCAATTAAATTCGAATTGATTCCTTTCAACCCCCAACAGATTAACTTAATCAAATATCGAAATTTACCATCAAATTAAACTTTGAGAAAACTATTCTATTCAACTTAACATGATTCTATCATCCCTTAGTATACTTCTTTTGTATCAAACAACCTAATTCATATAAAATCATATACTGAACCTTAATAATCATATATAAGATGTCAGGAAATGCATTCTAATTGAATCTAACATACATCCTAAATATATACAGAGTTCTTCACCCTAGATTTAATCCTAGATTCACTCAATTTATCGAAGGAATTAGTATTTCCCTCTCCTAGGGTATTCGCATTTCATGGACCTAGCTTCCCTGCACCATTCATTTCAGTCCAGAACTTGTAACGCTTTCAAATTGAAATAAAAGTCAGCAATTAAATCTAGCTACTAAGAACACTCAAAAACCCTGAAGTATTTACTCAGAACTGTCATCCTTACCTATGCGATGGATGATTGCAGATTCGGTTTAGGGTTTTCAAAGACTTACTACTGCTGCCAACTTGAGGCTTCTGCGAAGGTTATAGAAGGGATCTCGGTAGAGAGAGGGCAAAGTGCTACTATCACCGCGAGAAAGAGAGAAGAGAAACTCTGTTCGCATGCACGGGAGAAAGAAAGCAGAGAGCGAAACAGAGAGAGAGAGGAGAGAGAGAGAGTGCGACGGAAACAGAAAGACGCGGGAGAAGCGAGAAGAACGACTAGGCGGTGGTGATGGTGGTCGGAGGAGCCACTGTGGGAGGCAAAGAGTGGCGGAGAAAGGGAAATAGAGAGAGAGCGATGGACAAGAGGGAGAGAGAGTTCGAGAGAGTTCGAGAGACAAGAGGAAGAGAGAGATTAGGCTTTTTGCCCGTATCGAATTTGGGGGAGAGGGAGGTGCTTTGTTTTGGCCAAAACACAGTGCCTCCTCCTTTTTTTTTTTTTTTTAGGTATTACATTATAAGTACAGACAAGTACAGGTGAAGGTAGGAATTCTTAGGATTGTACCATTGTGTATAAGGTGACAAGATGGTAGGGTACCATGATGTAGATGAGAGAGTTTCACTTTGTTTCTCCACATTATATATATATAGCCCTCTCTCATCCTCCTATTCCTACTCCTACTCCCATTACCCATGGCAGAGCAGCATCAGAAGCAGGCCTAGACATATTTATTCCAACTATAATTTTCATTGATGACATTGTTCAAGATCATTTCCTTAGATTTTCAAAGTTTTCTCTCTTGACCTTACCGTGGATTCGGTTTTTTAGCCTTTGTTTTCAAAATATAAATTCAGTCTTAGACTTCAGATTGCTGTCAACTCATCACTTGGCTAATATATGGATTCCTATGTTCCTCGCTCTTTATATGAAGGATCATATTCCATAGGTTTTGTCTATTTCCTCATTCTCCATGTTAGAACTTTTTTCTTGATGATATAGATCTTCCCCCATGGAAAAGGCATGAAAAGTAGGACATATTCCTATAAAATCCGTCAATGTCATCTACACTTGGTATCATGTCACGTGGGTTTAGAGGTTAAGGGCACCATACGCTCTTAACTAAGTTCTCGAGTTTGAGTTTTGGTAATACAAAGAGAGATATCGGGCGGTTATCGGTTCGAATCTTGAAAATGAAAAAATAGGTATCAAGAGTTGATCTTGAAACAGACCATACAAATGTTCGATTCATATTAGTATTACTAGAAATTTAGGCATCAATGACGGAAATTTTCATCGTTAAAAATAAAAAATTCGTCTCTAAAAACTATCCTGCTAATTTTTACCGATAAAATACCATCCATCGCTGATATTAGCAACGGATTAACAACGAAAAAAAATCTGTTGCTAAAAATATCTGATGAAAAATTATGTTGCTGATTCTTGAACCTTCAGACACATGCACACGCCTCACGCACTCCTGCCTGTACCCGCACACGCCCCGCCCCCCCGTGCATTGCCTTCTTTAATTTGTGAAAATTCCCTCTGGTACTTCCAAGACTGTTTGAACCTGTGCATAGGAAAAATATTAACATCACAACCATCAGATCACAATGATACATTTATTCATATTTTTTTTATTTGTTATATTTATCTCACAATTTTTTTAATAATAATAAAATAATAAAAAATAATAATTTATTATAAAATAATAAATTATTAGCTTAAAATAAAATAATAAAAATTTTAAAAAAACAAAATACTATTATTTTTCTATAAAATAAAATAAAGAAAAAAGAAAAAAATTTATTAAACAAAAAAATTCGTTGATAATCCGTCATTAAAATTTTAGTTGATAATCCCACTACCAAAAAAGAGACTTTTACTACCGGTCAAAATCCGTTGATAAAGAGCTCAAAATCCATTGACAAAGACTCTAGGTCTTCTCCAACGATCAACGGCCAGAAATTCCGCTAGCTGTCCCAACACTAGTAAAACTCTATGCCAGCGGCCATGGCCGCTGGCATAGGTTCATACCCATTTTTTACATTTGGCAAAAGTAGCAATTATATCAGAATAAGCATTCTCAATCGCAAATTTAATCATGACGTGAAACAAAGTGACAAAAAAGTTACAAATTTCAAAAAACATAAAAATATAAAATGGACTTGCATTCATGTCTAAATGAAAAAGTAGCATTCTCAATCACATGTCGGAAAAATAAAATTCATAATCAAAATGGCTTTGGAAACAAAACTATCTTCAACAACATAATAAACTACAAGTTTCAAACGACAAATTCTAACTATTGCCAAATCTCCTAGGTAGCCCTGGTATAAATCTGCTGGCTGGCGTGGGTTGAGATCATCCGAATTGAATCCCGGGCCATCAATTCCTTAATGGCATGTCTTGCCAACTAGCCATTAATATGTATTAATCAGAAAAAAAGGACAACAGTTATAACCAATTTCAAATCGTAAACAATCAGAGGCTGTTTTGATTGCCAGAGGAAGCCCCACAGCTTTAGCAAAATCCAAAGTCCAAGTTCTTTGGTTTAAATGCTAACAATTTCTCCTCAATAGTAGCGTACTTAGCTAAGGAGTAAAATTACTTGAGATACTTCAATGCTTTCTCACTGATATCACCATAGACTTTATTGCCAACATTTAGCTCCTTCACTTGGCTGCCCACTTTTACTACCACACAACAACATAAATGCGTGAAACAGTCTATAGCATAACAAGAGTTATTACAATGCTTGAAATTGGCATTTTAATATATAGTATTTTTTAAAAACATATGATACCTTCACTTGAATGCCATGTTTCCGTCTTAATCCTCCCCCCAAACAAAAACCAAGAAAATGTAGTTAGCCATTTTAGGTAGAAAGTAGAGGACCTACAAAATTAGGGAACAACATGTTCTCTATGCAGCAATAATAATCATAAACAAAAGCAATTCAACAGAATATCAAATGTTACTGTAAAACAACAATTCACTTAGGGTAATGAAACTACATAAAACCATTGTCAAAATCCCAAAGCCATTTGGACAAGTTTTCAAATTCCTCAGCTTTTCTGCAACTTAAGCTTACCAGCCGCCACAAAATTAGCTCAGCTGCTCTCTCCCAATGAGCAAACAACTCCAAATTGTTCGCAAAGTTGCACATCTTTTTTTAAAATTCACGAACATATTTCATGCATTTATTCATGCTCTTACCTTATTCACCACTAAACCTCTAATCGGCAATTAATAAAATGATCAATGATTAGTTAATCATAAAAGAAATAAATGATGCAGCTAAAATAAAGACGAAAATGGTGTTTTATTTATAACAAATGTGAATGTAAGAAAAAGAAAAGGGGGAAGCAGATATGACCTTTGAAATGCACTAAACGTTGAACTCACAAGCGGGGAGAAAGAGTGTGTCTGTGAGAGGCGAACGACAAAAGCTGAATGAACAATCAAAAAATAAAGAAAAAATTGTTTAGTTGAGATCAATCACAGTCACGGACATAAGAGAGAAAGAAGATCCAATAGAATATAATCAAAGAACGGATCCAAGAGGAGAAAACATAGTAAAATCTAAATAGACGAAGAAACCATCAGATCAATACTTTGCATGCGAGAAAAGATCAAAAGAAAGAGAAAGAAGATGACATGGAGAAGATACGAACCTGAGAGATGAGCCGAAGAGAGAAAAACCTTTGTCGATTTGTATGGAGACAAGTCGTTCTTTGTCGATTTGTATGGAGATGAAACTGAGAGACAAAAAGGGTGAGACGAAGAGAGAAGGCAGTGAAGAGAGAGGAGAGGGAGAGAACATGAGTATTAGGTTTACAATGAACTATACCAGCGGTTGAGCTAGCCGCTGGTATAGAACATCAATATCAACAGTTGTCCTGGTCGTTGGTAAAGGGGGCCGCGGGTAAATGGCTTTTTTTGTAGTGTCCATCATAAAAATTTTCATCGGTAATTTATCGCTGATAGCTGTACATATTTTTTTAATTCTTTTTTATCCTTCAGCACCATACCAACAGATTAGCAACGAAAATTTTCCATCGCTAAAAACTCTGGAGGTAATCTTTCATTGATAGGTTTACAGATTTTTTTTCCTGTTTACCACGTTAGCGACGAAAATATTTCTGTCACTAATTTCAGTCATTAATCCGTCGCTAATCTCTTTTTATTCAGTTCGACATTAATCTATTGCTATTACCGATGGATTTTTTTCCATCGGTAATTTTCCATCGCTGATGACGTGTTTTCTTGTAGTGTAGTCATTTAATTCGGATACTAGTTAGTAGATAAAAAAATGAATATTGTGCTTAATCTAAAAAAAATTTGTAATTATGTTACATATTTTCTCTAATCAATCAGTAATCTCTCTTACACAATAATTTCAAGAAACAAGTAATCAGTTGAAACCCTTTTCTACATAACACAAACCCTTGCTAAAAATATAATCATGTAAACTAGTATCTCAAATAATAATAATTAAACAAAAGAGGAAAATAAGATTCAAATGAGACATTCTCAATCTCAATGTTACAATCTGTGGCTTAACTTCTATTACTCAAATTTTTGTACTAAAACATTTTTATAATTCAAAAGTCTCCACTGCCCAGCTGCAATCCAAGGTTAATCAGATAGTTTCTAAGATGCTCCCTCCGTTGGTGAATTGACTTAACAGTTATACAAGTAACGGAAGAATCTATTTAATATAGAAATATGAATGACCACTCAATTAGAAATAATTCATAAATATGAGTTTGAATGGGATAAAAAAGATGTAAATAAAGGGTTATTTCGGTTTTAGAATGTGAATATTGAGAAATGGCACAATAATTTCATATTTAGTGATATAATATGTCTTTTAAACTCTCTTGAGATCTATATAAACTCTCAGAATCATTTTGGAATGACAAGACAAGAAAATTTGAATTTATTTAGTCTTTCCAAAACCCAATGTCTTCATTGTCATATTTTTCTTACCCTTTCATTGTGGTATCAAAGCCACGTCAACCAATAGTCTCTTACAACCTACTTTTCCTCATCTTATCAAAACCAATTATTAAAATTGGAGTATACAAATGAAGGTACTCCTTGGATCCCAAGATATTTGGGATACTGTAGAAGGAGGGTATGAAAAACTCCAAGAAGGTGCAACTCTATTTAATCGATAAAGAGAGGTTCTAAAAGAAATTCATAAAAAGGATAAAAAGATCTTGTTCTTTATCTATCAAGCCATTGATGAATCTGACTTTTAGAAAGTTTTAACGGCAACCTTCTCTAAACAAGCCTGGAAAATACTTTAAAATACTCACAAAGGAGTTGAAAAGATGAAGAAAGTTCACCTTAAAACCTTCCATAGAGAGTTTAAAACTTTACAAATGAAAGAGTCCGAATGCATTTTGTACTACTTTACAAGAGTCTTGGTAATAGCAATCACCTAAAAAGAAATGGTAAGCAAATTAATAGTACTAGAGTGGAAGAAAAAATTCTATACTCTCTAAATGTCAATTTTGGTTATATTGTGGTGGCAATTGTGGAGTTCAAAGATTTGGAGACAATGACAATTGATGAACTTATGGGTTCCTTACAAGCCCATGAACAATGGTTCACAAGAAAAAATGAAGAATTCTTGGCGCAATCTCTTCAAGCCAAGGTTTCACTCAAAGAAGTAAAAGGATGTTCAACCAGTGATCGAGGCACAGGCTGAGATCGAGGTTGTGGTAGAGGATGGGGTCGTGGACATGGTCATAGACAAGGAGGTTCCTTTAGAGAGGAGGAGAGAAATCAAAATCCCAAAAGATAAGAAGAATCATCAAGAAGTCAAAGGTATGACAAATCAAAAGTTTGTTGGAATAATTGTAAAAAACTTGGTTATTATTCTTTTGAATGTTGGTTTAATAGTTTTGATCAAGTACAAAATAAAGACAATTATACAAAAAGCCAAGAAGAAGAGGGACATTCAATTCTCTTGTTAGCATGTAAGGAAGAAGATGATGAGGAAAAAAAATCTTTGGTACTTGGAAATTGGAGCAAGCAATCATATGGGTAGCCACAAAGACATGTTCATGGAGCTGGATGAATCGGTGAAATAAGAAGTTTCATTTGGTGACACCTCCAAATTATTTGTGAAGGGTAAAGGTAATATAATCATCCAATTAAAAAATGGAAGTCAACGGTTCATTTCTAATGCACAATATGTTTCGGGTATGACAAGTAATATATTGAGTTTGAGCCAATTTTTAGGGAAATGTTTTAATATTCAAATGAAAGATAGAAGCTTTTATCCAAGAGATAAGAATGATGTCTTACTTACTCATGTCAAAATGAGTAACAATAGAATGTTTGTATTGAATATCAATCATGTGGGTGCAAAATATCTAAAAACTTGTGTGGAAGATATTTCATGGCTATGACATTTAGGGTTTGGACACCTTTATTTTGGTGGCTTACCCTAATATCCAGAAAAAAGATGATGAATGAGTTGCCTTACATCAATTGTCCTAACTAATTTTGTGAGAGATGTGTTCTTAGCAAACAATCAAGCCACTTGCTCTAGTCTATAACGACATATGCGGACCAATCTCACCGGTATCTCTTGGAGGTAATCGATACTTTGTAACATTTATTGATGATTATAATAGGAAATATTGGATGTATTTCCTAAAGGAGAAGTCTGAAACCTTTGGCACTTTCAAAAAATTCAAGACAATGGTGGAGAATCAAAGTGGCTATCATATCAAGGAGTTCCGATCCAACCGAGGAGGCGAATGCACATCAAAAGCTTTTGAAAGCTATTTTGAGCAACATGGCGTCTAGTGATCCTTGACAGTTCCATACTCTGCACAACAAAATGGCATAGCGAAAAGAAAGAACCGGACCATTCTTGATATGGTTCGCAGCATGCTCAAAGGGAAGAATTTGCCCAAAGACTTTTAGACCAAAGTGGTGGATTGTGCAGTATATTTGCTTAATAGATATTTAACAAGGAGATTGAAGAATATTACTCTATAACAAGCATGGAGACGAAAGAAGCCAAACGTTTCTTATTTGAGAGTGTTTGCTTGTCTTGCTTTTACACACATTCCGAACCAAAGAAAAACGAAACTAGATGACAAGAGTGGCAAATATATTTTCATCGGCTATGATTCAAGGTCAAAATCCTATAAACTTTTTGACCCAAACACCAAAAGGATACATGTAAGTCGAGATGTGAAATTCAATGAAGAAGGGTCTTGGAATTGGCAAGCAATAAAAAGAGTACAAATCTATTAAGAAGAAGAAAAAGAGCAAGGAGTAGTGAATATTGAAGATACCACACAACCGTCATCTCCATCATTAGCATCACAAATAACATCACCAGCAACATCACCAACATCATCGGCATCACCATCATCCTCATCATCCTCTTCAACAATTAGCCCGATGCAAAAATAAGAAGTATAGAATAACTCTATGAGGTAACAAATGAAATAAATTTCATTTGTCTTGCTAATCAAGAAACAATTTCTTTTGAAGAAGCAATAGAAGATCAAAGATGGAGAAATGATATGCATAGGGAGATCAAAAACATTGAAAAGATTGATTACAAGGAAGCTTATTGAACTTCCCAAAGGCCATACACCTATCGGAGTGAAGTGGGATTTTAAAATCAAGAAGATTGCCCATGGTATGATGGAGAAATAGAAAGCAAGATTGATAGTACAGGGGTATAAGCAACAAGCTGGGATTGACTTTGATGAGCTATTTGCTCCAATTGCCCGCATTGAAACTATTAAAATACTTATTTCTATTATGGCACAATTTCAATGGCATATCTATCAAATGGATGTCAAATCCGCTTCTCTAAATAGTTTTCTTGAGAAGTATATGTGGAACAACCTAAAGGTTACATGAAGAAGGGAGATGAAAAAAAAATCTTAAAATTAAAAAAGACATTTTATGAGTTGAAACAAACACCAGAGTATGAAATAAATGCATTGATAATTATTTCAAGAATAATGATTTAATACAATATCTTTATGAACACGCTTTATACATGGAAAAGGAAAATAGAGATATCTTGTTTGTTGCTCTATATGCAGATGATTTCATTTTCCTGGGTAGCAATCCTCATATGTTCATGGACTTCAAATTAGCCATGACTCGGGAGAAATGATTGACATAGGGCTAATAAGTTACTTCCTTGGTTTGGAAGTCAAGCAGTCAAAGGAAGAAATTTTTGTGTTATAAGAACTTTACACAGCGGATGTTCTCAAAAGATTCAAAATAGAAGATTGTAACCCGATAAACACCCCCATTGATGGTGGAGCAAAGCTATCAAAGCATGACAAAGGAAAGATTGTGGATGTTTTTCTTTACAAAAGCTTAGTTGGAAGTTTAAGAAATCTAACATGTACAAGGCCGGACATCTGTTATGGAGTTGGATTGATAAGTCGGTATATGGAAGAGCCCAAAACAACACATGGGAAGGCAGCCAAAAGAATTTTTCATTACATTCGAGGTACTATATCTCATGGGTTGATGTATTCTCCTTTTTAAAATTTTCAAATTTGTGGTTTCTTAGACAGTGATTGGGGAACAAGAGATTTGGATTAAAAAAAAGAGAACAACTGGATTTTTCTTTTACATGGGTGAGACGGCATTCACTTGGTATTCAAAAAAGCAACAAATTGTTACTCTCTCTACTTGTGAAGCTAAATATATTGTTGTATCATCTTGTGTATGTCATGCTATTTGGCTAAGGAGTCTTCTCAAGGAACTACATTTTCCTCAAATCAAAGCAACAAAAATTGGAGTTGATTGTAGATCAGTAATAGCATTGCCCAGGAACCCAGTTAATCATGAAAGGAGTAAGCATATTGACATTCGGTATTACTTCATCCGGGAGCATGTGAAGAAGAAATATGTAAAGTTACTTTATATCATGTCACAAGATCAATATGTGAAGTGTTGGGGAAGAGATTTGGATAAAAAAAAAGTACAACTAGATTTGTCTTTTATATGGGTGAGACGACATTCACGTGGTATTAAAAAAAGCAAC
This sequence comes from Dillenia suffruticosa, assembly GCA_033439265.1. Classification (NCBI taxonomy): domain Eukaryota; kingdom Viridiplantae; phylum Streptophyta; class Magnoliopsida; order Dilleniales; family Dilleniaceae; genus Dillenia; species Dillenia suffruticosa. Next base: position 13,644,754 of record JAVTVX010000034.1, on the reverse strand, counting down.
AAATTGTTACTCTCTCTACTTATAAAACTATATATATCGTTGTATCATCTTGTGTATATCATGCTATTTTGCTAAGGAGCCTTCTCAAGGAACTATATTTTCCCCAAATCAAAGCAACAAAAATTGAAGTTGATAGTAGATCAGCAATTGCGTTGTCCAAGAACCCAGTTAATCATGAAAGGAGTAAACATATTGAAATGCAGTATTATTTCATCCGAGAGCATGTGAAGAAGAAATATATGAAGCTACTCTATGTTATGTCACGAAATCAGATTACTGATATCTTTACCAAACTACTTGCAGCTAACTCTTTTCACAAATTGAAGATGCTTCTTAGAATGGTTGAAGGAAGATAATTAAGTTCAAAGGGTGATGGTGAATGAACTTAATAGTCATACAAGTAACGGAAGAATCTGTTTAGTGTAAGAATATGCATAACCATTCAATTAAAAATAATTTATAAATATGAGTATGAATGAGATAATAAAGATGTAAATGAAGGGTTATTTCGGTTTTAAATTATGACCATTGAGAAATTGCACAATAACTTCATATTTAGTGATATAATATATCTTTTAGACTCACTTAGGGTCGATGAAATCATTTTGGAATGAGAAAACAAGAAAATTTGAGTTTATTTAGTCTCTCCAAAACCTGATATCCTCATTGTTATATTTTTCTAACCCCTTCACTCCTCTATATTTCTTCGGATATACATTTTATATCACTGGAGAGTGTTGTTTTAACTTGTTGTGTAATTTTTATTGTTAAAGAAATTTTTTTAAGGAAAACATTTTGACTCCCCTACATTTTATAAATAATAATAATAATAATAATAATAATAATAAATTTTCACTCTCTTTGATCGATAATTTTTACTTTCCCAGGCTAAATGTTTCCCACAGTTACTTTAATTAGGAATACCTTAAATAGGAATATGATAGGAGGAAGAGGAAAAGCCCAAAAGATATATGAAAAAAATATTAGTAATTTCCTTTTTTATATATATTTTCTCTCTTCCTCTCATTAAAAATGGGGAAAAATGTGAAAAATATTACGGAAAAAATACATCTTTTAAAATGTTACTTTCTTACAACAATATCATATCAAAATATAAACATGTGTATTCTTTTCTAACAAATCAATTGTCTCAAAATTGCTAGCATTACAAAAAAACAAGAATTCAGTGACGAATTTTAACAACGAAAAATATTCGTCGCAAATCTGCAACAAATTTAGCGACAAAAAATGGTATCGTTGTAAATTAACCATGATTTTAGCAACAAAACAATTTTCGTTGCAAATTTAGCAACAAAAAAATTTTTTGTTACAAAAGTCATCGTTAATTTTTGACGAAAAATTTTTTACGCAAAATTCATTGCCAATTTGCAACGAAAAAAATTCGTTGTTAAATTTTTAACGAAATTCAAAATTTATCGCTAAATTTGCAACGAATTTATAATTCGTCCAAAAATTTGCAACGAATTAAAAATTCATCCCTAATTTGGGATGAATAAATTAATCGTCCCTAAATTTACGGTAAATTTAACCATTCATCCCTAAATTTGAGACAAATTCGCTTATTCATCCCAAAATTTTGGGTCGAATTTCTCATTTCATCCCTAAATTTGGGATGAAAACGAATTTGTCCCTAAATTTGTCACGAATTTCTAAATTCGTCACAAATTTAGCGACAAATATTTATATTGGTCATAAAAATTTTGATTATTTGTTGAAAATTAGCGACAAATATAACATTTGTGATAAAATTCGTCCCTAAAATTCATTTTTCGGTCACTTTTTTAATTACTTGTATTAGTAACATTTTCTAATATTAAAAAACAATTTGTAAACGGAGATATGCACTGATAGCGTAGAGAATCTTAAGATATTCACAAAATCTTATATAAAATAGTTCATTTATTATTTGTTTATATAAAAAAATGACAATAAAGTGTGATCTTTTAAATTTGTACATTCATTTTCTATAATTTACAAATTTTTTAACTTATTAGAAAAGATTATTATTGGTACATTTATTTTCTATTCATTATCTGTTTAATTTTTCATTCCCAGCACTGATAACTTTATCTAATAAATTTGCTTAAGTATTCAATTCACTAAATTAAGAGTTAAAGTAGAAATACTTGTTTATTAATGATCAATATAATGAATGTTTTTTATATTTATATCATAGTATGCAAATATTATCAATAGTTTGTCTATTTAGTTTCTATTTTAGTGCATTCAATGAATTATTTATTAGAAACCATATGTATTGTTGCTAAATTCGTTACAAATTGTAAAGGAAAAAATTATTTGTTACTAAATTCGTTGCAAATTGTGACGAAAACATATATTCATCGCAAATTTAGTGACAAAACATTCTTTTGTCGTAGATTTTATCAACGAAAAATACTTTCGTAGCTAATTCAGGGACGCAAACTAAATTTCGTCCTTGAATCTGTGACGAAAAAAATTTTCATCCCTGAAACAGCGATGAAAAAAAAATTTGTCCCTGATTCAGGGACGAATTTTGTTTTTGTCCCTGTTTCATCCCTTATTCAAGGACGAATTTTTTTTCATCCCTGATTCAGGGACAAAATTTCATTTTCCTCCCCGATTCAAGGACAAATTTTTTTTGTCCCCGATTGAGGGACGAAAATTTTTTCCGTCCCTGATTTAGGGACAATTTAATTTTCGTCCCTAATTCAGGGACGAATTTTGTTTTCACCCTTGATTCAGGGACAAATTTTTTTTTTCGTCCCAGGGGCGAATTTTTTTTCGTCCCTGATTGAGGGAAGAAAATTTTTTCTGTCCCTAATTCAGGGACGAAATTTAATTTTCGTCCCTGATTCAGGGACGAATTTTTTTTTGTCCCTGATTCAGGGACGAATTTGTTTTTCGTCCTTGATTTAGGGACGAAATTTTTTTTTTATCCCTGATTTATAACGAATCTAGGGATAAAAAATTTTTGTCCTTAATTTCAATATATTCAACACTTAACCATTCTTTTTTCATTCTGACTCTCACTCTCTCTCTCGCTTTGTTCATTTTCGAATAGCCGCGAAGGTTGTTCTACGAAGGGATGGCGGAAGGGATGCTCAATCTGCGATGGTGATAGGTAATCTTTCTCTCTCTCTCTTCTCTCTCTTGCTCTCTCTCTCGGCCACAGGAAGCAAACCGTCGAATCTGGGCTATAGATGGCAGATCCGGCGGCCAAGCCGCGGCAAGGGGCCGTAGCCCTTGCGTGGCCCCGCCGTTGCAAGGGGCCGCTGGTCCTTGTGTTGCCCAGCTTCATGTAGGGGCCACTGCCCCCTGCCCCTTCAATTGTGGCCCATGGGGCTGGGCCCTTGCACTGCCTGAGCAGGTCCATTAGGCTCGTCTTGGCTCATCATTGCAACTTTTATAAATAATTTTTTTAAATTTTTTTTTTAAATGTTATTTAAAAAATGCTTTTATAATATTATTTTAATAATATATTAGTTATTTATAATTTTTTTTGATGTGTTAAGATTTGCGATTCTCGAATATTTGGATTAGAAGCTGTTGCTGCTGTTGATATCTGAGTCTATCGATGAATTATTATTTTGGTGGTGAGAAATGTTTTAATTTGTACTGTAATGATTGGAATTGATGCAATTATGTTAATTTGTATATTTGTATTGTTTTTTATTTCTATATTAGTTTATTTTTATTGTATTTAGTAGTTGATTTAATGATATTTCTGAACTTGTTAATTTTAATATTTTATATAAAATTGGAATCGAAAGTGTTGATAATTGATTAGGTGAAACGTTATGTTAACAATAATCAGCAATTTATAGTAAATCTTATTTTGATTAGTTCATAGATCAATGTTGTTAAATGTTTAATATTTATACTTTATTTGATTATATGATAATATTTAATATTGTTGTAATAATTTAGTTAATTTGTTTGATATTAATTGAGTTTATAATATTATTTATTATTTTATTAAATTTTTGTGAAATTAAGGTTAGTATGATTGATGATGTTGAGTTTTTGTGAAATTAACGTTATTTTTATAATATTTAATTTATACTATGAAATTAACGTTAATTTTTTATGCAATTAACGTTATTATTTAATATTATATCAACTTAGTTGGGATTAATGATGATATTATTATTGATAATTTAGTAGTTTTTTAGTAGTTTTTATTAATATTTTAAAAATTTTAAATTTGGAGACAGGGAAAATGCAAAAAGAAAGAAATTGGAAGTATAAAAAGAACTTATCTGATCGTCAAGGTTTAACTGATGACTTTATTTTTGGGTTGGAACAATTTTTAGATTTTGCTTGTAGTCATGTTGATTTTATGGATGGGAATAAGTTAAGGTGTCCGTGTAGAAAGTATCGTAATGGTAAATTTTTGCAGTGTGATAAAGTTAGAAAATATCTTTGCAGAATTGGTTTTACCCTGAATTACTATAATTGGACATGTCATGGTGAACCGTTTATTTCTGATGAGGAGTATGGACGAAACAGACAATTCTGAGTTAGTAGGGATCAAAGTTATTATGATCAATTAAATCCATATCAGAGGATAGTAATTGATGCAGCGGGTCCGAATTTTGTTCCCGAACCAAGTGCTGCAAGTTCTAGCTTTGCTCCAACTTTTGAACATGAGTATACTAGTTATGCATCACCATTGGAGGAGGTAGAAATACCAGGTGTTGATGAAAATGTGAATAATGAATCATCTCTCTAATTTCAGAGACGGATTTATCATATTGGACTAGTCATTTGGTTCATCATAATCTCGATGTAATGCATATCGAGAAGAATGTCTTTGATAATCTGATAAATACCGTGATGGATATCACTGGGAAAACGAAAGACAACTTGAATGCAAAAAAAAGATATGCGACTCCTTTATAAATGACCCACTCTTGATGTCGATGAAAGTAGTAGGGGACCAAATCATTGAGATTTCCTGATGGTTATGTCTCAAATTTTGGAAGATATATTGATTTGAAGGAATGTAAGTTAATTGGTTTGAAAAGTTATAATTGTCATATATTTATGGAAAGACTAATTCCTATTTCTTTTAAGAAACTCTTACCAAATTTTGTTTGGGGTGTTATTACGGAGTTAAGCATTTTCCTTGATAATATTTGCTCGACTGTGTTGAGACATTCACACATGGAGATGTTAGAGAGAGAGATTTCAATCATTTTGTGTAATTTAGAAAGGATATTTCCACCGTCATTTTTTGATTCCATGGAACATCTTTTGGTTTACTTGCCATATGAGGTAAAAGTTGGAGGTTCTGTCCAATTTCGATAGATATATCCATTTGAAAGGTGAGTTTTTCATCTTTTATACTTCGTTGTCAAGACATATAAAATTACTAATTTCATTACATATAATTTTCTAATACATTTTGTTTTATTACAATTAGATTCCTATATCATTTGAAGAAAAAAGTGAAAAATAAGACACGTGTTGAAATCTCTATTGCCAATGCATACATTGTGGAGGAAGTAGCAACGTTTGTATCATATTATTTTGAGTCTCACGTTCAGTGCAAGAGGCGGAGAGCGAGAAGAAATGATGAGGGTCCTAGTGATCCCAATTTGAAGTCATTCTCAATTTTTAACTATTTTGGTCGACCAAGTGAATTATGAAACCCTAGATACTTAACTGGTTAAGAATGGCGGGCAGCCCATACATGTATTTTACTGAACTATCGAGAAGTGACGCCATATTTCGAGTTAGTATATATTTTCTATTTTATGTATTTCTTATGTTATAAATTGTTTTTGTTAAAATTTATTTTCTTTGATGGTAGGATTTTCCAAAACGTATATTCTGAACTTTCGACACATGAGTTTGATCATTTCTGCAATGAAAAATTCGTACCATGATTCAAAAAATATGTAAGTAGACTATAAATTATTTAAATATTTATTTTAAAACATATTAATATATTTATTTGACTTTAGATCCATGATAATCAGACTCAAGTTGAGCAAATATTGTTAATCCATCTGTTATGGGGTCCAAAATCAATGGTACGAACTTGGCGAGTATATTTCATAAACGGGTATAATTTTCATACTGAAAAATATGGAATGGGGAAATCGACAATGAATAGTGGGGTTTGTATTCAGTCATCCAATGATTGTGGAGGTCAAAATGATTTTTATGGTTTGTTGGATGAAATCATAGAGGTAGAGTACTCTGGTCCAGAATTACGGGGTTGTTTTATTTATGTGTTGCTGGTATGACCCTGTCAAAGGGATGAAAGTGGACCCACGTTTAATTTGGTTAAAATAAATTATGAGAAATTGTATAAAAGATATGAACTATTTATGTTGGCACAACAAACGATTCAAGTATTTTATACTTCATATCGTAGTTTGAAATGTGAAAAAATTGATTGGTGGGTTGTTTATAAAACGAAAGCACGGAAAAAAATTGAGAAACATTGGGAAGACATAGCATATCAACAAGAAAAAGTTACCAATACATTTCAGACCAAGAAATATAATATTTCAACGTTATGAGATCCCAGCGGAGTAGTGATAGATGTAGATGCAAACAAAATTCATAAAGAAGACGGATGAAGAATCTAATTTTGAAACAAATGATAAGGATGAAGATGAGGATGAGCATGTTGATGATAATGATGTTGAAGAGTCTAATTTTGAGACACATGATGAGGATGAGGATAACAATGAAGATTTTGATTTTTTATGACGGGTAAGTTTTGTTTTCTTAATATAATAAAAATCATATATTTATTTATTTACTGTTTCATTCTTAAATTTATATATTTGATTTGTTAATATACTATCTTTTTTTCTATAGGTTTTTATAAAAGATTTCTTGACATATTGGTGTCTTGTTTCGTCACATTTAATTTGTCAAATTAAATCTGGTTAGTTTATTCATGTTCTTCATTATCCATCTGATGAACATGCAATTTTTATTTTTTTTTTATTTTTGTTAATAATATATTATGGTTAACAGTTTCAACGTCGCGGCCATAGACGAAATTCTGATGGAAGATCACGCTTTTTACCATCGTAGTCCGCTTCGGCACTTTCGCAATCCCATTCCCTTACCGGCAATGTACCTTCGCCTCCCCCTTCTGTTGCAGGTCATTCGCATTCTCAACAAATGGCTAGTAATGTACCTTCGCCAGTTCTTTCGGTGGAACGCTTATATGCAGATAGGGAAGACAATCGAGAGTTGATAATCACTTACGGAGATTCGTAAGTACTAAATTTTAAAATTTCAAATGTATTATTTCTTTTATTTATAAAACAAATTATTCTTTTAACTATTTTGTTTATTTAACATTATTTGTTTAAAATTTTATGATATATTTACAAATTCTGTACATATTATTCACGAACTTAATAAAATAGTGAATAACCATTGGGGAGGGGCATTGATGACTTACACAAGCACTCCGGAAGAAACAAAAAAGCTATTGTGGAACGAGTTCAAGATAAGTTATCCCAATCAGTTTATATATGAAATTAAGTTAATAGATTTATAATCAATTAATTTTTTTCCATTGCAGTGACTATTCACTTGGGACGAGACTGAAGAGTTGGAAGTAATAAGGATTTTCAAGAAAAAATATGGCGATCACATCCAATACATTTTAAATCATGCGAAGAGACACGGAAAAAAGCCAAATTGCATCACCGAGCAAAATTGGGGCATGATTGTGAATTTTTGGGAATCGGAGGAGAGAAACGAAGGAGTGAGCAGAATAAAAGAAACCAAGTTTATAATTCAGGGAAATTATCTGCGACGTATGTGGGAAACTCGATCAATATCAGTGAACATAGAAATAGATTGATAATTTTATACAAACACTAATTTTTTAACCTAATTTAAACTATTTCATTATTTTAATAGTGTTTTTTTATTTTAGGCCAGGGAAACGAAGACTGAACCTTCATTCATAGATACTTTCACGCGTACATTTCAAAAAAAAAGACAAGACTTGGAGCGGGAAGAAATCTAGAGCAATTAAGTTTTGTAATTTCAAAACTTCCAATCATTTAATGAACATTTTCAATGTTAATTTGAACATATTATGTTGAACATATCATAACAATGTAGGAAGATGAATTTATTAGGTTAGCTCCCCAAGTTTATTTTTATTGCTGACTTAATTCTTTGATTTCTAATGAATTACTTGATAGAGATTTTTTTTTTCATAAATTTCAACTTATTCAATATTAATATGAGTGTTCATTATTTAGATCTTATATAGTCTCATGATTTATGTTACAAATATATATATATATATATATATATTTATATATATATATATATATTTATATATATATATATTTATATATATATATATATTTATATATATATATATTTATATATATATATATATTTATATATATATATATTTATATATATATATATATATCTAATCAAGATTATATGTACTTGTATTATATTGTTATTATAAATTTATTTTAATTTTTCTCATGACAATATAGGAGAAATATGATTAGCTATCACGCAAAAATTCGAGTGCTAGTGATGATACTGGCGGATCTAAGTCATCTGTTGATAACATGAAAACAAGGCTCGAGGTGACCGGTGGACTAAAAGGAGTAGTTGGGGTAGGTTCTTTGAGCAGAACTTACAAAATCGCCGGTTCATCTTCTTCCACCCCACCAGTAGTCAGGGCAGAATAAATCAATTGAATCAAGAGGTGAGCCATTTGAAGGAGTTACTGCTGCAAAGAGATCAGGAATTCAATGAACTTCAAGTAAAGCACACGTAAGAAATGAACGAGTTCCACACGCAGTAAATGTTAATCATGTAACATTTTCAGTTAGCCTCCACTCCAAGTCAGATTCCCCTTCTATTTCTCCTCTTGATAATGCTTGCGATGGTGATGAAGATGATGATTTCTTCGATGATGATGATGATGATGATGATGGTGGAGGTCATGCTTGAAATTGTATACTGTTATTTGACTGCTACATTTTGATCTCGTTACATTGATTTTTTTGATTATGTATGGTTATTGATATTTTTATATTTAGACTTGATGTTGCTTTTATCTTTGATATTAATATTATGATTTTTTGTTGAATTTTTAACTTATTGATCTTATTGAATAGTTAGTTATATTAATGAGTATAGATGGATGAAATTTGATATAAAAAATGATTTGGATGATTAATTATTGATGGGTTTGGATGAGCAAGTATAAATACAGATTATATAAAGAAAAATGGTCCAATTATATCAATAAAATTTATATTTGTCACAAAATACATATTCGTCGCAAAATTTGTCTCTGAAAACTATGCACGTCGCAAATTTCGTTGCTAAAATCGAATTTGATTAGCGACGAATTTTGCAGCGAAAATCATTCGTCGCAAATTTGCAACAAATTTTGCGACAAATTTTTGTTCGTTCCAAATTTGCCACGAATTGCATTTCGTTGCAAAAATTTTGATGAAAAAAACTATTCGTCACAAATTTGCGACGAAAATTAGATTCGTAACAAATATGCGACAAAAAATATTTCGTGGCAAATTTACGACGAATTATTTTTTATTGGTAATTTGCAACGAATAACTTATTCGTTGCAAAATTTGCAACAAATATTTTTTTATCGCAATACGACGAAAATTTTATTTGTTGCAAATTTGCGACGAATAAAATTTTCGTTGCTAAATTTGTTGCACATTTGGAACAAATTTTGTGACAAAAAATATTTGTTGGGAATTTTTGCGACGAATAATTAAATTTTCGTCCCAAAATTTTGCGACGGTTTATTAGTAACAAAAAAAAATTTGTTACAAAATTCATCCCAAATTTGACGAATTTTTCTTACAAATTTGTCGCAAATGGATTTTTTTTGTAGTGTAGAGATAAAACAAACAAGAAAATAAAATCCCTATTTACTCGAGATACCAGCCTTTTTTGCATTACGAAATATATTTGCATACAAGGTCGTTCACTAGAAGGGAAAAAAAAAGGTAGAAAAAAAAAATCAAAGAGGGACATAGAATAGAACCACCGGCAAAGAGAATGCAGAGAGAGTGAGACCACCATCTCAATTTCCCAATTTCATATAAACATGAGATGAGAATGCTGTCACTTACCAACATACGACTAGAACACTTTTAGGGGAGGCAAAGGAGTATGTGTAGTGCCACCCACAGTCGCTTATGACGATTGCGCATGTAAACCGGAATAGGATAGCCTTTTCTTGTTGTGCCTCCACCTCCACAAGGACAACCAAAATTTGAATCTTTCAACCTATTTTTGGGCTCCACGATCCTATATTGGTCACAATGCCTAACTTTTAAGTCCAATTTTATCTGAGAAGAAGGTACACCGTCCTATTCTTGTGATGCCTTGATGCCTCCATGACACTATGAAGGCTACTCAACAGCATGTATGAGCAAAAACACTGAGAGATGAAGTACAAGAAGCGGAGTACTAGCTTCTTTCAAATTCCCCTCCACTATCCCAGGTACATAACCGAGAATCGGATTGAGAGTATAGATTGCCTACAGATTCTGACCTAGCCTACAGAAGAAACTTTGCTTTACAACTCCCTTCCAAGTACTTGAACTCTTCAGATTGCATTACAGCTGCATAACATGAAAAAGATAAATAGTTCAAGTTTTAAAAAGACATCTTTAAAAAAAGTTCATATAATGGACCTTTATACAAAACATAATCTCAAATTTTAAAATCAAACCAAATAAAGAAAGAAAAATGAGGGATGCAACATGAAAACTTTCCAGAAGATTTTGCATCCTGGTATTAATTTTCTTCAAAGATGCTTAACTTAAAAGGTTCTAATGGGAAGCGATTCATTAATGCTAATGTGACCACAACCGAAAAGATAAAAAAGGATTTATATCTTGATCTTGTAAAATTAATTGACAGTTGATCTAGAAAGTAAGGGTGTTAGCTCTGTTAATCAAGTATAAGAAGAGCTCTCTTAAATTGATCTTATGTCTATTAATCAAGTATGGGGAGAGCTCTCCTAAATTGAACGTAATAATATTCAGATCAAATTAATCAAAATATAATTCTAAATATCGTTATTAAAAAAATTTAAAAAAATCTTGATTTTACAAAGCCCACCCATGGTTCGGGCCCAAGAAAAAAATATATATATTTATTTATACACTAATAAATCCATATATTTTTATTAAATCTCATCCAAAGAAAGCTATATTTGAATATTAAAGCTGGTTATGCCCCCAATTTGCTCCTATTGTAGGGGGTACTAAAGTATTTCAGTTCTCATCTGCGGATGCAATTGCTTATTAAAGCTCCAACAATAGTGGGGGACAAGTCACTTCCAAGTACTCGAACCCTTCAGATTGCATTACAGCTACATAACATGGAAAAGATAAATACTTCAAGTTTTTAAGAGACATCATTAAAAAAAAAAAAATTCTTTTTGGCCCACAATGTGCTCCACACTTGCTTACCACATGCCGACGCGTTGGAAGAGACATCATCTCTTGTTGCTTACGTGGCAAATTAGTCCCAACTCCCAATTGATAATATTATTATTCTTCATATAAATTATTTTAACCGATACTTGTTGGTATACATGGGAAAAACACTTTCGTCTCTTAATCAGGTTAGGAGTTCGACTCCTACTGGGTATGGAAAAAACAATGTTGGGAGAGCTCCCCTCAAATGAGATCCGACAATTGAGTCGATTTCAAATTAATCAGGACGAAAACACGAATACCGAAAAATCCAGATACAAAAAATATATATATATATATAAATTATTTTATTGAGAAGAATTTATATAATAGTCCTTTATACAAACTTTAATCTCAAATTTTTATGTCAAACAAAATAAACAAAGAAAAACAAAGGATACAACATAAGAATTTCTCATAAAATTATCCATCCTGATATTACTTTCCTTCAAAGATGTTTAAAATAAAAGGTTATAATGAGATGCAGTGCGTATTGATATGACCATACCCTAAAAGATAAAAAGGGATTTATATCTTGATCTTGTAAAATCAACGGACAATCAGTATAATAAGTGTATTTGTCTATTAATCAAGTCTGACGAGAGCTCCCCTAAACTGAACCCAAAATATTCGAATCAAATTATTCAAAATATGACTTTTAATATCGTTATTAAAAAAATAAAAAAAAAATTCTTGACTCTGCAAAGCCTACCCAAAGGTTCAAGCCCAAGACAAAAAGACTTTTATTGATTTATACACTAATAAATCCGCTGGTATACTTTATTTTTTTAATCTCATCCAACAAAAACTATATTTGAATATTAAAGTAGGTTATGACCCCCAATTTGTTCCTATTGTAGAATGCTTTATTGCTTTGCTCCCCAGAGCTTGGCCTCTACACTAATCTGGTCTCTATATCTCTTTATATTACACAAGCCTCTTATGTACGAAATCTAGGCCTTACTATAACATTCAAGAGTAGTCTAGAACATTTTGGAACCACCCATGGTTTATATGATAGAGTTGGGCCTCTTGGGCCAATCCTTAAGTTAGGCCTGAACAGACTATGCTTTGTGGCCTAGCACCTTCCCATATGTGTTGTGATCCCCCATGGCCCATGAGCCCTGGCTCCACCCACTTAGGCCTAGTATGAGTTGCACATGAGCAACAACCCATGCTTTCATGCTTATAGTGGTGCATGCATTCGTGGCGCATAAGTAAGCATTGTGCATACGACCTCTCTTGGCTAGTCTACTATTGGATTGCCAATGCTTTGCCTATGCCATTAAGTTGGATTTCTACCCTTGGGCTCCTTTGGCCCGCCAGTATTGGGACACATGCAGCCCGTGTCACCCTTCCTCACTTGAATTAGGTATCGTCCCTGATGCCTTGGTGAATATAAGTGCACTTGATGTCCATCTCCATGTTCATCAAGTTGTCCCCCTAGTGCACTTGCTAATGGTGCTATGGTGCTCTTGTGGCCTGGGGCACCACTCCCAAATTCTATAGCATAATCCTTCTCTTGGTCCTTGAGTATAACGTTCTCGAACACCTTTGGGACCTTCACTATCTTGGCTTAGATTGGCTTGGATATCAGAGGTTCCTCCTTATGAATGCTTGCGCATGTGTTGGCCTACCTTGTGGAATTCCCTCATTGAGTTGCTGCGGGCTCAACTCTCTTTTAAAGCAAAGGTTTGCTTTGCCAAGCTCCTCACCTTGCATAATGAGCATTGTGCCCTTGCTTGGCATTATGAGGGGTTGTACGTAGTTCATGAGGGTCAAAGATTACGCTTTATTTATCCAACGTAGCAATGAAGAAGGTGACCATACCTTTCCACTCCCCATGCGCATTTCAAGTGGTTTCCACTCACCATTTATAGCCTTGAACTACACCTTAGTTGGCATCCACATTAGACCCAATGAAGATGCGATGTCCTAACTTATATAACTCTTCTCAACACCCATATCGATTGAGGCCATCACCTTATAATTGGCTATGGAAACATCAACATAGTTTCGGCCCCTCTGCTGGTCATGTACCTCTGCTTAAACCTTATTGAGGTGTCAGATGCACACTATCTATTGTTACTTCTCAACTTTGGATAACTCTTATGCCAATGTAGCAATCTTGTTATGGTTTAGGCAGTCCCTTACAAAATGTAGGCCTTTGGCATAGGAAACATCCATCCATAGGTTATAGGTTGTCGGGGCTTGTTGCTTTTATGATTCCCACTTTGGCTTGGTTTACCCTTGTTAGCATTATGCGGCATTGGGGATGGTCCAGCCTGAACTCCCAACTTTGTCCTTGGTTCGACTTTTTTCCTTTGTCTTTATCGATTGCCTTCCATTTGAACTCAAAAAAAGATTCTACTATGACCATGGCTTGAGCTATGTCTTGCACACCCCTACGCTGTAACTCAAGCTTGGCCCAATGACTTGCCCATCCAAGAACATGACCATAGCTGTCCTTGTGCTCGTGGCGATGAAGCTTGGGCCTTGCTTCGTCCTCAGCATTTATGGGTTGGAATTATCTCTTGAACTCAGCCTTAAACCCATCTCATATGGTGATTGCGGTAGCTCCTCTATAGACATCATCACACCTCCATCTCCACCATATCAATATCATGTCCTTAAGGTAAAGTGGAGTCGTGCATAGTTTGGTAGCATCAACCACGACACCAAGTGCTTCAAAGAATCGATCTAGCCCATAGAGAAAGTTCTCAATGTCTTGAGCTTTCCTTGCCCCTGCATAAGCCTCGGGTCATAGCACCTCAACCTTGTTGTAGCCTCAATGGCACCCCTTGGCCTTTGTGCCCTGTAAGCATTGAGCTCTGTGCTTAGCCTATGGAGCTCTTCTCGAACGAACGATAGATCCCTACTTGACATGATGGCACCCCTTTCTAATTACATCTTGCATGCCTCAAGCTCACTATTAAGCTTGGCAACCTCATCTTGAAGAGACTCGACCATGAAACAAATGGCCTCATCCCCTTTGAAAAGCCCATCAACTACCCGATTAAGAGTATTTTGCATGCCCTCCTATAGCTCTTCCCCATCGAGCCATGGCATGTGTTGGTTTAACTCTTTCCATCAGTTACGATTAATAGGCTTGGCCTATTACCTTTGCTTCAATACTTTATTACCTTGTTCCTGAGAGCTTGGCATAGGCTTGGCCTATTTATAGGCAAGCCAATGGCCTTTGAGAGTTCTAGAAATTTCTACAATGTTGCCCACAACAATTAGTTTCTAGAGTACTATACAAGCCTTTACACTAATTTAGTCCAAAAATCATCCCTCTATATTACACAAACCTCTTATGTAAAAGTTTAGGTTTACTAAAACAATCAAGAGTAGTCTAGAACATTTTGAAACCTCCCATGGTTCATGTGCTAGAGTTGGGCTTCTTGGGCCTTGCTTAAGTTGGGCTTGAACAGCTTGTGCTTTGTGGCCTAACACCTTCCCAAATGTGTTGTGATTCCCCATGGCCCATAAGCCTGGCTCTATCTATTGGGGCCTAGTATGGGTTACACATGTGCAGTAGCCCATGCTCTTGTACTTATAGTGGTGCAAGCCTTTGTGACTCGTAAGTCGGCATTATACATGTGAGCTTCCTCGATTGGTCTCCTATTGGATTGCCCATGTTTTGCCATGCTATTAAGCTGGACTTTTACCCCTGCCCTCCTTTGGCTCGATAAGCATTGGGCTAGATATATGTAGTGCAAGAACTATCTAGAGAAGGTGAATAGGTTGTTGGGCACTTTTCAAAGTTTTTGCGAGATTAAGACTTGAAACATAGAGAGAGGAATAGAGAAAGGGAGAAGAATCGACATGGCTCCTTTATAGTGGTTCCACCATCTCCATGTATGTCTACTCTCAGACTTCACCTATATTTTCCAATCCACTATTTACAACTCAAATAATACAAACAGCTAGGTTTCACAAGCCTTAGTTACACCTTACAAGCATTACTCATAGAACACTTATATTATACTTAACGCTATCAAACCCTATCCTTTTCTGACACAAGCAAACTCAATCCAGATCAAGAAGACCCTCTCTTCTTGATTTCTTACAAAATTTGAAGAGAAAAAAATGGTTACAAACTTAAACCTTGAAGCTATGATTTAGACTTCAGCCTAGAAAATAAATAAGTTCTAAACTTGAAGAACAAAGTATAAGTGATTGCTTCAAGCCTAATAGATGTGCAATGATACTCCAAAAGATTGTTTGATCTTCAATGCTCATTGTATTTATAGCCTCTCTTTGCAATCTGATCATTGAAGCTCATTTAATGTTAGAACTAACCATTTGGAGGTAGTTGAGGCTAATTCAATGTTCGAACTACTTTTTTGAAAATTAACCGTTACTTATGTGATAATCGACTACTCTTTCTATGCTAGTTGACTGCTTTTTGAATTTTGTCTGTGTTCCTTCATGAGTAAATCAACATCACTACCTTGCTAGTCAACTACTTCCTAGCTTAGTTCAGTGAATAGGTCCAAGTGATGGTACTTCCAAGAATAAGGACAGTACTCATTACTGACCCTACACATGCAAGTCGACAGCTTCTATGGCTCTGGTTAGATCTTCGACTTGAATAGTGAAGTTCAATGATCATTACTCATCTTTTAAGATTTGTGATAATCTACTTTCTCATTTCGATGAGTCGATTTGGCACTTGAACCTACTTTAGTATAGTGCATTGTGCATATACAGGATGACTCCGTGTATGTGGCATAATGTTTTGGCATTTAACATGTGTCATATGACATTATCTCTAGGGTTGCATATATCCTTAGTCTCATGAAGTGTTTTGAGCAGAGAAACATTTATGCAAGTTCACTAATGCCTCTACAGCAGTTAACTTGCCCATGTTTCATACATGGGAGGATCGATCGACAGATCGATATTCACCATCATACTTAGAAATTTTTCTAAGTCATGATGATGTAAGTCAACTAGAGTGAAATGGCATGTCGACTTGGCAATATGTCCAGTGTGATTATAAGTGTCATGGCCTAGTGCAATGGCTTGTAACATGTGGCATTGGCATGTTGATGCTTGTGCCATGCTCGTGCAACACTAATGTCATTATAGTTTCACGCTAATACAAATGTTATTGCTAAACTCATGTCATGCACAGGCTATGCTTGTGCTAGGCTTTTGTGGCTTTTGTCATACATTGTTGTGCCCATGCCATGCCTGTGCAGTGCTCGTGATAAGTGCCCATGGCCCAATCCTCTCTTGGTTGCCCAAGACCTCTTGGTCAGCCCAATATTCTCTTGGTTGACCTAAAGGCTTTCTCGATGCACGAGTCGACTGCCACTAATGTGCAAGTTAACTAACCTTAATTTAACATGAGCAAATCAATGTCTTTGGCATATCTTATCATCATCTATACTCAAGCATGTGCTTTCTTAGATTCTCTATGTTTCAAATAGTTGAGTCTGATGCAAATGAACTTTTGTAAGATCGTGAGTCGATTCGACCTATAGTGCAAGTTGACATACCACATAAAGTAGGTCGACTTGGCCTTATGCCAAGCATCCTATGTCCTAACCTATGTCATAGCATGTGTCATGACTTGTGTCATAACATGGTATGTTTTCTGCAGTGGTACGGTATGGCCTATGCTGTGGCACGGTATGGCCTGTGTTGTGGCTCATGTGGCTCATATAAACAATGTTTTATACTAATACTTGGAGGATTAAGGATCAGTACTCACTATTGTAGCATGCCATATTCCAGTGTCATGGCATGGTAACGTTTGTGTCATGTTCCAATCTCATGAGCAATTTAATACCACTAAGGGAATTTTGATGTTTGGTTCTAAGCAATATGCATCATTTCTAAGGATAATCCAGATGAAAGAAATGGTTGAAGTTCTATTAAGGTTGGCTCGGACCAAGAGGATAACATAGGAGTTGGCTCAGCATTAGGTGCCATTTGGTGAAAGACAGGAGCAGCTTTGGGTAGTTGTGATTATTTGGGAAGACTATCTTGAGTAATCATCAAATTATTACAAATGACTTAATGAGTTCTTAAGTCAACTTACACACTTCCGTAAGTTGACTTATGGTGCTATAATCGCTTTTTTAGATATGGCATGCACGACACAATAATTATGGATGTCTAAGGAGGTTATTTGAGTATTTTTTAGGAAATCATTTAATTTTGGATTCAAACATATTAGAGTATTCTGAGGTTGTCTTAAGAAAGTTATTTGGTAGTTCGCTCGATAATGACACATGATATGGTTGAACACATCTCTTAATTAGCATCCTATTACTTTGCCTTATTGCTTAACTGTGTGTCCATTTTGAGTCGACTAATATTCTTTCATGAATCAACTAGTTTATTTACTACTAGAAAAACTAGCATCAACGATAGATAAATACCGACGAAAAAAAATCCATTAGTAATACCGATGGATTTCCGACAGATTAGCGACGGACTACTGATTAGAAACGGATTATCGATGGAAATAATTCCATCACTAAACCAAAAAATAAATAAATAAATAAAAATTATAAAATTATTAGCGACAGATTCTTGACGGAATATTTAGCGACGGAAATATTCCATCGGTGAATTGGTGAAGGAAAAAATTTTTTTTTTTAAATACACAATCATTAGCGACGAATATTTTTATTTTTTTTATTTTTTTATTTTTTTATTTTTTTATTTTTTTTTATTTTTTTATTTTTTTAATATTTTAATATTTTAATATTTTAATATTTTAATTTTATTTAATAATTTTTATTTTTATTTTATTTTGTAGAATAATAATATTATTTTATTTTTTCAAATTTTTTATTATTTTATTTTAATTATAATTTTATAATTTTTAATTTTATTATAATTTTATATTATTTTATTATTATGAAAAAATATGAGATAAAGATAATAAGTAAATAAAATAAAAATATATGATTAAAAGATAAACTTGGTCTTGTGGTTAGCGTTCTCTCTTCCTCACTCTTGTGCATGGGTTCGATTCCGCCAGAGGCAATTTGGGGGGCTCCTGAGCTTTCTCCAATATTTTTTTTTGTTTCAACGACAGATTGGAAAAAATCCGTCACTGAAAGTCCGTTTTTTAGTAGTGATTATTCTGTTTAAACTTGGAAACTTTTTTAAACTTAGCGAGTCAACTAGTACTCAGGGATAAGAGTTTGCTCATGTCTATATCTATCATCATTCCTAACTCATACTATTTTCTTCTAGACTAATATTTCATTAGTCTAATCTATTTTACTCATTATCAATCTTAAACTTTCATCAGTATCAAAATTTGGTTTTGCTCATCTAATTCATCACTCAAGAACAAAATATATTAAAGTGGAGCATCACTTCCATATATTGCCGACAATCTTCCCATTTTTTTTATGATGACAAAACTGTGCCTAATGAAGGATCTATCTAACTGTTTCTTAGTGCATAGGTTTTAGGTTTTAAGTTCTCTCACTTAATATGTGCTATTATGCTCCCCTTAACCTATACACTTTTTTATCCATATATTTCTTTCTTTCATACATACTTTTCTCCCCCTTTTGTCATCAATAAAAAGTTTATAACTATAAGGAGAAGCCAAGGAAAGTGCAACACAACTGTGAAAATGGACAAGATTATAACTATAAGGGTAAAATAATAGCCCATGCTTAAGGTTATTGACCTACTATAGAGGAATTCAAACATTAACTCTTCTTAAGTCTATGGCAAGGTCACAAACCTATGTATGATTCTAAGAAGTAATGAATATACATTTATGGAGTATCATAAATATCATAATTGGTCCATTGAATTTTCTCCCCCTTTTTATCATAAATCAATTCCTACTTTTCCCTTAAGTCTCTTCTTACTTCTCCCATTCATTTTTGAATATTCATAAATGTCCAGAAAGTGAGCAACCATCAGCAACCATAATGCCAAGGAAAACATGATTGGTCTAATTGTTGAGCAATGAGATCTTGATAGGCTAAAGTCTTTACTTTATGCTTTAGCAAGGGAATCAAGAATTTCTCAGTCCTATTGAGTTGATTTTGTATGTGAGAGTTTCTAGTGCAGTCAGATTATCCCATATAGTTTCTAATGTAATCCTTTGGGGTTAGGAGTGATATGATATAGCTTTCATTGCTTATTCTCCCCCATTCTAACTAGTATTTTCATTTTCGCATTATCTTTCTTCTTTTTCATATCTCCTCCATACTCCAAT
Organism: Dillenia suffruticosa; assembly: GCA_033439265.1. Lineage (NCBI taxonomy): Eukaryota > Viridiplantae > Streptophyta > Magnoliopsida > Dilleniales > Dilleniaceae > Dillenia > Dillenia suffruticosa. The sequence goes on along the minus strand of JAVTVX010000034.1, from coordinate 13,625,053 downwards.
TAACACTAATTTAGTGTTGTTGAGGGAAGATGCTTTAATAGGGAATTCAGGGTTTAGTTCTAATCCTATCTTCCAACTAGAATCGATAATATTAAATGATATGATGTAAGTAAAGGACGGATAGGGTAAATTGCCAATTTTGGTTTTTGAGACAACAATCATGGAATATGCAATGAAGTTCTGGGTTCTCTATTGTATTATGTATGTCATAATCCAAAAAGTGTTTTCTTTATTCTAACTTCCAAGGCATGTGTTTCAGCATCCCCTTCAGGATAGATTGCTAATGCTAGATGCTGGGATGTGTTAGCATAAGTATGCATAGGCTGATTAGCAATAACTTTAGCAATTCTAGTTCTAGGCTTTCCAACATCTTCCCTATTTTTCTTTCTTTCTCTATTTCTCCATACTTCATCATCTTCTACCTTTTGCCTTAATGAGTGAGAAAACTCCTATGTTATTCTTAACTTTTAGTTCTGTCATAATTTCCCTAATGGTGTTTATCTCATACATAGCTATAAGATCACTAACTATGGCGGAGTAAGGAGGTTTTCACCTTTTGAATTTAGACACGATAATTATGTGAAAAGAAGCAAGAAGATGAAGGTCAGGTTCTTGCCTTTCATGAGCACGACATAATCCAGAGATCTTCTTAAGTGGCAATAGTATGATTTTCTATTCTAGGTCTCAGCAATTTGATGACATTGAGGTAAGTCTTTTATAGATCCATGTGGCACTTAAGTTCACTATGTCTAGAGAGTATTTTTTTTAAGGACAACTCTGTCGCCATCAAATAGTTTTGTGCCTCTGTATTTCTTACATTAACATGACAACCAGTTTTGGCTATTAAGATTAAACAATATCTTTGGGATGACAATGATATCTACACTTCCTAAGTAGCTCATGAAAGTGCATTTTTTATTGTGGTTAGCTATGGTAATCTTAGTTTCAAAGGGTAACATGCTTTAAGTTCTACCGTATTATGGCAAAATAACTTTACAAGTTTATCCTAGTCATTTTTGGCTCTAGAGGACAAGTTTTCTTCAAGGAATTTGCATTAGGCTATGAAGTAAGAATCTTTTGATTTTGGAATGATTCTTGAAATGATTGGAAATAGTTAAAAGTGATTTTAACCTAAATTTTTCTTGTTATACCTACGACTATTCAATTTATTAGTTGACTAGGTGACTTAGATAGTTGACTGTCAACTTTCAACCAAAAATTTAAATATCTGCTTTGTTAAGCTAGTTGACTCATTTTCTATGGATAGTCCACTTGCAATCTTTAAGAGTGAGTGTACAGTGATGACTATTGGTACTTCATCTTTGAAGGATCTTGATACTGTTCATGTCATAATTTCACAAGTGTCTAAGGGTTAGTCGACATGGTGTGCTCATTCAGTTGACTCATAGTGTCTAGAGTTTCTATATACAGCTGTGAGTATTGGTACTTAAGAGTCAAAGTACCGGTACATAGTACTATTCATCTTAGATGTAAGTGAGTTAGTCGACTTGCTCTTCACAGCTAATCGACTACTAGTACCATAATGAGTGTCATGCTCACGTGCCTATATTCAAGTACTTTGTTCTAGACAACTACCCATCCATAGGGAGTCGGCTTGTTCATATGATTGCCTAAAATCTAATTGTCCCAAGCCATTTGTGTGAACTTATGATACTTATGAGTGAGTTTATGAACACACACATCAAGTTTATGTACAGATAAGCAACAGGCATATCACATCAATCAAGAACTCATTATTTTTCTATATGAAATCTTATCTAGTTAACTTATATGCATAGACAAGTAGTAAAACAATCAATCAATCATTAACTCTCAAGATTTATCGTCCCTATTTCTCTCCTTAAATTATAAAATTTATTTTTATCTAAGGATTTTGTGAATAAGTCTGAGATTTGTTTCTTAGTTTCAATGTACTCAAGAGTGACATCATTTTGTATGTGATCCCTAAATCAAGAAGCACCTTTTGCATTTTTAATTATTTCTAGATTATCGCAGAATAATCTACCTAACCAATTATACTTCCATACTGCTTAATGCATAATGTTTTGCCTCTTTCTTCCTAAGGTGCCATGATTATCTATTCTATTGTTATACACTAGTTAGTTCTTATAATTAAGAGATGCTTAATAACTCTACTTCTTTCAAATTGTTTTAGATTTTTTTGTATTGTTAGTATTCTTGTTTATATCCTACAGAGCCTTACCTAAATTCTTGGTTCTATTTGACATCATATTATGTTTGTTTAGGATGATCACTTTTGCCTTTTTCTTTCTTATTTGAGGTTTATTTTCTGGATTTTGACTTATAAGATCATCATCAAAACATATATATTTTATTCTAGAAGATCAGATTCATCAATTGATTGATTCTTTTTATTGTTTTGGCTCTTTCATTGTATGCTTTGATAATGGTTGAATGACTTCAAGATTCTTAGCAACCAATTTTTCTAGGGAGCTCTTTCCATTATTCAGCATCTACACCTAGAAAGTAACCTTCATCAAGTTTTCTATCTTTATAAACCTCATAGGATGTTTTCATCTAAGATTGGTTCGACTAAAGTTCTATTTAGTATGGAAAAGGCCATACCCAGAAATATTTTGCTAAGATGTTCTCTCAATGGTTTATCTTGTTCATTTCTTTTAATGTTCTATACAATATCATTTTGTTTGTAACTCCTAGGGACTAAAGGATCCTATGATCTATTTTATGGTTTTTAGAGTTATTGCTTCAACCAGTTTTCCAATTTTTTTCCATGACACTTCTTATTCTAAAGATTGTATAGCCTTTCTTATTTTGGATTTTCTTATAGGCATTACTAACTTCTTATTTCTTCTTTTAAGTTAAAAATCCAAGTGTTTCTAAAGTAATTATCCATTGGGCCTATAGTTTTTTCATCTCATACTTTAAGTCGTAGTTAAACGAAATCAATGTGATGGAGTTCTAACATTCTGTAGATTGAAACTATGCTTTTAAGGACCGAAGAAGCTTTTGACTTGTTTGCGTTTTATCCAAGTTTCATAGAACTTTTCTTCACATTTGGCACATCTTTTACTCGATATTTTCTTATTAAGTCCATGCTCACTTCATGTGTGACAACTAAACATTTTCAAGTCAGACTATTATCAATTTTTCCTATATTATATATTTAACGAAGTCTTTGCCATTAGTATCTAGATCGTCTTTGGTTCAACATTGTTAATAATACCAAAGGTCCTAACTAGTTCTTTTGGCACCAATTGGATTTTGTCTTTCTAGATGTTCTCTCCTGTGCCGGCATACGTTTGTACTATGACTCTTCCTATGTCAATGTGTGCATTTATTGTGTGCTACTGGCCTTTTGGTTTTGCTAGTATTGACTTGCCTTCTAAGCTTGCATTTATATGCATAATGTCCTTGGTCCCTGCACCGGTGACATCTTGTCTTTTTTATTATTATTATTATTATTGTTTTGGAGCTAGGGTCAAAGAAGCTATAGAGTTTCTTCTGGCTAGCCGCTTGATTGAATCCTAATGTTAGATTTTCTTGGCCCTGGGCAAATTTATATAATATGGAACTTAGTTTCTTGATCCTATCTCTTTCATGATTTAATTCATTTTTTAAATTTTCAATATCAAATATATTATTTACTTTACAATTGTTTTCATTTTCATTCTTTTGAGTTTTTTACTTCTATTTTAAGGTCATCAGTTTCCTCTGTCTTGATCTTCACTTCATTTTGCAAGACATTCTTTTCTTGCCTTAAGCTATTATTCTCTTTCTTTAGTTTTTCATTTTCTGTTTTTAACTTGTTTTCCTCCTCTTCTAGTTCAGCTAATAGTTTCTGTAATGAGGAGTTCTCTTTGATTACTTCCTTAAGGTTTTTTAGTTAGACATCACTTTCTAGTTTTACTTATCATCAAAACATATCTTGCCAACATGCAGCCAATGTCACAATGCTTTCCATACTACTGTAGTTGTCAAGCGTCTCATAATGCATTCAATGTTGACTCATTAATATTGCCACAAAACTTGCAGGTGCTGGTAGTTTCCATCCCTCCATTTAGCTCTCAAGCTATTTGTTAGCAACATCTACCTTGGCACAACCACATGAAATATAACCACCTAGAAGGGGCAAAGAGTTTCGACATCTGTTTCCAATCAACCAGTATCCTGCCTCTCATCTTTGAGAAGGGGACATATAGGTTGATTTAAAGGCAAAACACTCATCTAACATATGTTTCCAAATCCAATCTTCAATATGGCAGATCTGAGCCAAATGGCATTTGTGTGAAATCAAGTCTGAATTCCAACTGCCATTCATGATATAATCACTTATCTTTGTGTATAAGTCAACAAAACTTGGAAACACACTACTTTCTCAAAGCAAAGTTTATCAAGTCCGCAATGGTGCAGGAGTCGGTTGTCTCTCCATTCCTAATTCTTCGTTTTAACCCCTCGTTCAGCATTTTACCAATTTTGACTAAACACTTCCAGGAGAAAGACGATGTAGACTTGGCAAACACTTGAACATATTGCACAAAAATTCTCCATGCCATTTTCAGACCAAGGCTAAGTTGTGTGACTCTATCTAGCGTAAGCCAAAACCACTAGCATATTTTGGTAAGCATGCAGTCTCCCAATTTACAAGATGTGCACTTCCCTTTTAATCATTGCCACCCAATAACAATGTCCAGTTTAAATGTTCAAACTTGCAGTTGTACCTTTCGCCTGCAAAATAGTTTATATATGTTATGATAGGAAGCCCAATGCGAACGGATTGCACTCAGATAGCTTTCCGGTCACACATGAAGTCTTCATTTTTCGCCCTAAAGCTTCAGTATTGACATTCTATACTACCTCTCGACAACTGTCGTTTGTTGCCGTTGTTTTAGAATAAACAAAGTTGGTCATGAGGCCACTACCAAGTGTACTACTCAACCTGAGAGCTTGTGCTGCCGTTGTTTTAGGATAAACAGACATCTTAGATTTTTCTAAACTGACTTTCATCCCAAATGTTTCACAAAAATTTTCCCAACCCAAAGCTTCTGTAGCAGGTTATTAAATTTTCAAACTACATATATCATTTTTATCATCTCAAATCATATGGTTCTAATTGTTCAAGTACGAACAAAATAACAGGTTGATTATTAAATCATAATTAATATAAATATTTATCGTTAAAAATTTTACTAAAAATAATTCAACACAAAATTATAACCAAATATTATATAATGAAAATAAATAAAAGATAATAATATTATAAAATTAGAAATAAAACTAAAAAAGACATGTTTTCAATAATAGTATAGAATTTAAGTTCATATTCTAAAAAATCTACCAAGAATTTTTTAGAAATTATATCGAAGAGAAAGAAAACGGCAAAACCAAAAATTTATAATAAAACAAAAAATATATACCTAAAATTTATATATATAAATATAATTAATAAATTATGAAAAAATAAAATAAATAATTTATATAACTTATATGTGTGTGTGTAATATATATATATGGGGATTGGAAGTTTTAGTTTGTTATTATAATTATAATAAATTTTTTTACTAATAGTAGTATTTATAATTCCAATCAAATCATATATAGGAATTAGTAGATATTTTTATAATAATAATACAGGAAGAGAATAGCAAACATTGGCAGACCTATCTAACCTGTCATAATAGAAAAAGAAAAGGGGTTGTCAGAGGAGACGTGCACGCGTCATTGGATACATGGATGCATTTATGATATTTAAGCCATCATTAATGGTCAATATTGTATAATTATGAACGGCTTGATTCAAAAGATTCATGTGTATTTAGGACAAAATATAATTAGATTAGTACGAAAGACAAAAAATAAAAATAATAATAATAATTAGGATATCGAGAGAAAAGATATGAGTTTGACATTGAAGATTGTCCATGTCACAGACATAAAAAATAAAACATGAAATATATAATTAATACAATGCAAATAATATAAACTAAATAATTTTTAGATTAAATAGATTAAATGTATTTCGATGTGTGAATCTATATAAATATATTTTGTCTCATTTTAGAAACAATGAAAAAAAAATTTTCTTTTTCTATCTAAGGTCACATTTTTCTTTTTCAATTTCTATTTTTCCCACACTCCCTAAACCCAATTTCATTTTTAATCACTTGTTCTCTCTCTCTCTCTCTCTCTCTCTCTCTCTCTCTCTCTCTCTCTCTCTCTCTCTCTCTCTCTCTCTCTCTCTCTCTCTCTCTCTCTCTCTCTCTCTCTCATACACACACACTTTCAAATCTTTTTTTCTTTCCAAAACCTTATTAGATATATTATAGTGTTACAAAAAAAAAAATTAGCAAATCAGTAAAATAGAGAGGCATTTTAACAGGAATACTCAAGCAATTTAGCAAACCAAGGAATGAGAGATTTGAACATTAGAATAAAGAAATGAAAACAAGGAACTTACCCTAAAAAGAAAAAAAAAAGAAAAAAGAAAAATAGATTGGGGATTGGGAAGAGAAAATATATTTTCAAGAATTAAATCCATATCAGATCGTGAGCATACTTAAATACACGTCCAAATATAGTATATATTATTGGGATATTAGGTAGATATTGAACGAGAATTTAAACAATCCAAGAATGGATCATTGGAAGCTATTCAAAAGGGTTTGGTGGTATCTTCAAAGAGCAAAATATTACAGGCTCACATATAGGAGATCAGATCGACTAGAGATAATGGAGTATTCTAACTTTGGCTCTGCAGAAAGTCGAAAGTCAAAACATTCGTTGATCCACTTGATGCTCTATCTACATGCTTGTTAGGGACCTACACTATAAGAGTGCTAAACAGATACACATAACTTCGTCCACCATAGAAGCTAAATTTATAGCATATTATGAGCTGTCTAATCATCGAATATGGATACAGAATTTTGTCACTAGGCTATAAATTGTGGATGGTATTGAAAGACAAAATACGGAGGGTACTAAAAGATCCCTAAAATTATTCTGCAAGAATAAATCAATAATAATGTATTCCAATAATAGGAGCTCATCAAAGTCAAATTACATGAACATTAGGTTCTTAATTGTCAAGAAAAAAGTTTAAAGTGGTTAGATATCTATAGAGTATATTTGAACAAATTTCATGGTTGTGGAACCATTCAATGAGGATTTACCACCCAAACTCTTTCATGAGCACATCATCTTCATAGGTGTTGTATCACTTGAGGATGTTTTAGTTTAGTGAGAGATTGTATTTATGGATGCTCGTGTAGATACGTTTTATGGATATTTTATGAATATTTACTATAGGTTAAAGATTAAGTTTATGTATTTACACTTTTATCTTGTTTGATTTTATCTCACAGAGGAGTAAAGTTGGACCAGTTGAAAAATATAAATGTTAACATCACATTTTGTGAAATTTTCATACCACACTTTCATGTTTGAACCATGTCGATAGTTATATTAATTTGCATGACCATTGATAGATCTAGTAATCATAATTGTAATGAAAATCCCATTGGTTCTATGTTGATATGATTGATGGATAAAATTAATTAAAGATAATTTTGAGGATAACAATTTTGAGTTCATAAGTTTATATTATGATATACGATTATAAGGTTTTATGTATACATATACATATATAGTTCATGTGGGAGATTGTTAAACTTTCTTTTTGACATTTATATTGTATGTATCTAAATAATAATTGTGTATTATATGCTATTATAAGGTTTAGTCCAAATTAAAATAATCTAATAGACTTTGAGATTAAATTAGATTAAATCATCTCATTAAGAGTGGGCTATTATGTGCAGAAACCCAAATTGCCATGCATGTGAGGAAAAAAAAAAGACTACAAATTACTCATTAGTCATTATTCCAACTCTGAACCCTTTCTAAAAAGCTAAAAGAATTGTAAAATAAATGAAAATAAATTTTCAAAATATCTTAAAATTAAGATCTTTCTTAGTTTTAGTGTAGACTACCATTAGTAGCACATGTGGGAGGGCAAGCACAAACACCACAAATCATTCACACTAGCTTCATACACAGGACCGAAAGAAATTTCACTACCAAAATCAGTGTTTTAGTCATAAATTTAGCGACAAAAATTTTAAAAAAATTCATTGCTAAAAACATTAACAACGGATTTAGCGACGAAAAATTTTTCGTCGCTAATAACGTGTCGCAAAAATTTAACGACGAAAATTAAAAATCCGTCGTTAAATTTAGCGACGAAAATCTAAAATCCGTCGCTAAATTTAGTAACAAATAATTTTTTGTCGCTAAATTAGTGACATAACAAAAAATCCGTTACTAAATTTAGCGACGAAAATCTAAAAGTCATCGCTAAATTTAGCAATAGATAATTTTTGTTACTAAAATCCGTCGCTAATTTAGGAAAAAAAAAATCCGTCGAAAAATTATCCGTCCCTAATTTAGCAACGAATAAAAAATCCGTCACTGAATTAGCGACGGATTTGGAATCCGTCACTGAATTAGCGACGGATTTGGAATCCGTCGCTGATTCCAAATGCCCTGCCCACGAGCCAGCACTAGCCTGGAGCCACGTGCATGGACAGGCCCCACCTACCCCCACCCACTCGAGCCAGCACCAACCTGCAATCTGCCCGCCCGCCCGAGCCAGCACCCCCATTCCAGCTCTCCTCACTTAGTTGCTGGAAAATTCCGCTTTGCCTCCTGTTTCCACCGTGGTTCGAACTCCTGCACACCTGTACACACATGCATAAACCTGTAAACTACAAAACCAAATAAATTATGTGATATAATTTTTTTTTTTTTTTTACTTATTATCTTTGCTTAACATTTTTCTAATAATAATAAAATAATATATAATAACAATTTAAAATAATAAATATAATAACTTTTTTTATTTAAACCACCAACCTAAAATAGTATTAATTAAAAATAATAAATATGATAATTTTTAATAAAATAAAAAATAATAAAATACTAATTTAAAATAAAATAATAAATTAATTAAAAAATATATTAATATTATATTTTGTTTTTTTCTGTTTATCTTTTATTTTATTATTTTATTATTTTTTTTCATTTTTATTTTATTTTTTTTACTCCATAGTTAAAAATGGATTATGGGATCTCAATAATATAAAATTATAATTATCAATAAATTATAATATATTAATAATTTAAAAAATCTATATAATATTTTTATTCATTTGAATATATAAAAAATTTCAATATAATTATTATATATAAGAAATTTTAATAATGAGAATAGAAAGAAAAAAAAAAACAAAAATAGAGATGAGAGTATGAGGAAGGAAAAAAAAAGCGAGAATAGAAAACAAATGAGGAGGAAGAAAGTAAAAAAAAAATATTATCACACAACACTATGTGGTGGTGTAATGGTGACATGTCTTCCGTTCAAATGCGAGATCCAAAATTTGAATATTTTCAAAAGCATTTAGCATTTTTTTTAGTATTAAAATAATGAAGGGCGGGTGCCCATGCGGGCATGCGTGGGCTCCCAAGGACGCGGGCGCGCGCAGGGCACCCGTGCGGGCATGCGCGGGTGCCCGAGCAGGCATGCGCGGGCGCCCGAGCAGGCATGCGCATGCGCAGCCTGTGCCAGGCGCCAGTGCGGGCATGCGCGGGCGCCCGGGCATGCTCGCGCGCCTGCCTGCGCCTAGCTCCCGTGCCTACACCGGGTGCCCAGCATATCCGAATTAATATTTAATTAAAAATTTTGTATTATTGAATAAAATAATATAAATAAAATAAAAGTTATCAATACAATAATACAAAATATTAAATAAAACAAAAAAAGAAAAAAAATAATAAATTAATTAAAATATATATATAATTTAAATAAAATAAAATATATGGTTTTTTAAGAATTAAATAATATTATTCTTTTAAAAAAATGAAATATAATATAATAAAATAAAATTTAAATTAAAATATTATAGCATAATAATAATATGATTTGTTAATATAAATTAATAAAATAAAATAAAAATAAAATAAAATTCTAATTAAAAAAAGATTAAATTCAGTGACGGATTTGAATCCGTCGCTAAATTACCACCGGATAAATTTTATCGTTGCTAAATTAATTTTTTAATTTAAATATTATATTAATATTATATTTTATTTAATTTTATATAAAAAATTTAGCGACGGATTGAGATTTTCGACGCTAAATTTAGCGACGGAAAACAAATCCGTCGCTAAATTAATTTTCAACTTAAATATAACATATTAATAAAATAAAAACAAAAATAGAAAAAATAAAATTTTATTTAAAAAAGATTAAATTTTGTGATGAATTTTAAATCCGTGGCAAAATTTAGCCACGAAATATTATTTGTCGCTAATTAGAGACGAAATTTACAATGAAAAATTTTTTGCTGCCAATTAACGACGAATTTAGTCACGAAAATTTTTTCGTCACTAATTAGCGACGAATTTAGTTATGAATAATGTGTCCGTCACTAATTTAGCCATGACTTCATTTTCGTCGCAAATTTTGTGACAAATTAGCGATGAAAAAGTTTTTGTCACTAAATTTATCTTAAAATGGTGACGAATTTTTTCCATCGTGAAAATGTATGACTAAAACCGTGTTTTTTTTGTAGTGTTTCAAGTGTTGAAGGTTGAAAACTTTTATTAGTCTCTTAAATTCTAAATACCGATAAAACATTTGATTCTCACCCTATATGAAAGCCTTCATTATTAGTCTATTTTGATTTGCTCTCTCACCTTGCAAGTTTTATCTCATAAAATTACTCATGTTGATTGGATTACTCAAATGATGTTGCTTGTAAATTGGTATCTATTCTCTCTAAACTTGTAAAAAAAATATAATATTTTGAAACTTTCTTATTATTTTTATTTTAAAAGTTTTTCTAGAAGAGTAAATTGGCCAGGTGTGCCTACTTTTTGATACTACATTATTATTTTGTTTTTAATTTATATTATAAATTTTGTAATTATATTTACTAAGAAAGAGATTTTATTATTATTTTGTTTCTAGAATAATAAAGAGTGCTCATGAGTTTGAGAGGGCAGAGCAAAATTTTTTTTCTCTTTTTGTTTTTGTTTTGTTTCTCTTTTCTTTTTCATTTTATTGGGTTCACACAATTGAGTTTCGAAGATTATTCTGGTGGCGCACTCAAAGAAACAGTTAAGTGGTTATATTCTTTCAACTCTGTAATTCAGGATTTAAATTTCCATATAATACAAAAAAAAGGTTCCCTTATGGTAAGTGACATAACAGTTCCTCCCATGATTACTTTAACAAACATGAATCAATAACCCTACAATATAATTATCAAAACCAACACATTAACCATTTGCCATTCATCCTTCTGAAGTTGGAAGACAAATCTTGCTCTTGATTTTCAAGTTCCCTTAGATTTATTATTAAAATTAATATCTATTTTGCAATACCATTATTTTTTTTCTAGAATAATAAACTCATGAGCACTCTTTATTAGTCTAGAAAAACTTTTAAAATAATATCCATCATGAGCTCTCTTTATCATACTGAATTATTAATTTGAATATCTAAATTAAATTGATATATTTGCATTTACGGACCAAATCAAGTTATTCATGAGCACTCTTTAAATCAAGCTTAAATCAAAATAAATAATCCACTAAAAATTAAATTAAATTACTAGACGTATATAGGAATGAACATTCAGTTAAATCATAAGTGAAATAATCAAAATTGAAATAACCTATTTAATTCGGTTATATAATTTTTATAACTATAATCTAACCAAATAGATTAAACACCGATAATTCGTTCGATCGAATTAGATGATTAATTTGGTTTGATTATCCAAATTAGTTAAATTATTGAAATTTTTTATTATAAAAAACTCTTAAATAACGTTGTTTTCTATTCATATTTATGTAAATATAATATATATCATTCATATCAATTTATAAATATAAATTATAATTTTAAAATTCAAAATTCACTTTTAACTAAATGTCATTTTAAAAAAATTTTAAATTTCAAATAAACTAAAATTTGAAAATAAAAAATATGTGAAATAGGAGAAGGAGATAGAGATCCATATGCGAGAGTTTCAAGTTTCAGAGCGAAAGAGTCATAAAATAAATTAGGCATTGGAAATTTGAAACTAGAAAAATTAAAACTAAAAAAACCTTTCATTAATTGTGTACTCTCCATTATATTAGTTTTAACTTTTAGATTTTTCTCATTTTTAATTTTTAATTAAAATATTATAATAATATTTATATAAATAAAAATTATTTTAAATATATATAATATTTTTAATTAATTCGATTTGATCCAAATAAAAATTATTAAAATTGATAAACGTTTCAATAAAATAAATTAAAATTTGATTTTATTAAAAACTAAATCAAATATCTAATAAATTATTTAAAATATAAATAAAATTTCGGTAAATATGATTTTTTTCGATTTTATACCAACAATACACGCCCCTAATCGTTTAAAATTTGGTGAGCCAATGGTGAAACGAAGGAAGCTCAAGTTAGCTGAGCACCGGTAGAAAGGGCGCATTTCCGCCACTAATTGCAAAAGCTCTGCAACAAAACACAACAAAAGGGTATTCGTTCCTCTCTCTCTCTCCCTCCCTCTCTTTGTCTCTGGCTGTGAGAACTCATCAAAGTCATCTACAACGGTCCTTCCGGAAGACTTGATTCTTGAAATCCTATCACGGCTTCCGGTGAATCCTTGCTTCGATTCAAGTCCGTCTCTAAACCATGGTATGCTGTTATCCAAAACCCTAATTTTATTTTCAAATACCTTCAAAACTTCGCAATTCCCAGCAGAAATCGTGACTTGATCTTCTTGCACCGCAAAGACTCTTATTGGGATTGAAAAGAATGGTCTGACATCGCTTTCTTGCAAAACCCTAGAGGTCTCTTTACCGATTGAAATCTCCAATTCATTTCAAAAGGCTCATCAGATCAATACTTCAGGATCCTGTAATGGCATCTACCATGTGCGGACTGAGAATGGCATTTTTGAGCATGCATTATGTGGTTGCAATTTTGATTTCCTTAGGTTTGAAAGGGACGACTTCTTTGTGCAAATATAATTGAGGATCCTCAACTCAAACTTACCAATCACCAAACTTATCGGCCGCCCTCTATGGCTCACGGCCCGTTTTTCAATAACTCTGTGTTGGTAAATGGTGCCCACATGGGGCATTTACCATTAAGTGAAAATTTAAAATTTAAATTTAAATCAAACTAAATTATATATCCGATTCTTAAAATTTACCTTAATTTTATAAATTAGTCTATATAGTTAGAAATATTATCTTGTAACATTTAAATTTTCAAAAATATAACGATTTGGTTTTTCCTTCAATAACGGCGATAGTCTGATCGTTAATTGATAACGTGGCAATAAACCTACCTACACGGATGCTAATATGTCACTGACAGGTCATCACATTTCAACACATTTATTGCCATGTCAGTATTTTGCTGACATGGCAGTGCCATCTTATTTTCTTGCTGACATGGCACTACCACGTCAACACAAAGGGGCATTTTCGTCAATCTACATGTCGGTGTCACACTAGGTTTTTATTTTGTTTCGTTTTCTCAAAAGGAGAACCTTTTGCCTTCTTTAGTCTATCGAAAAGAAATAGAGAGAGAGAGACACACACAGAGAAAGAGAATGCTTGGAAGAGAGAGAGGGTGAGATTGTAGTGTCAAAATAAAAGAAACTGTTGCATTGAAGGAGACATCTATGGATTGTGTGGTGCCGAAAGTGTGGTTTTCAATCATCAGACAGCAAAGCAAGGCCAAAGAAGTCAAGTCCTCTAAGGAAGCATGTAATCAAACGCTTAAACTTGTTTTCTTTTAATGTTTATTTCTTTTTTCACATTTAGGCTTTTCACAAATGGGTCCTACGAATGGGTCCGAAGGTTATTAAGCCGTTGGTTTGAACTTAGGGTTTGAAAATACTCTTTGAAATTAGGGTTTTAAAACAGTCTTTAAATTAGGGATTTAAATTAGTGTTTAAGAAATTAATTGATTGGAGTTTAGTAATATGAGATTTAATTTAAAATTTGTGTTATCGAATTGGGTTTAAAAATTATGGTTTAAAAATTGGGAGTTTCAATTTCAAATATAGGGTTTCAAATTTAAGGGTTGTAATTGTTAATTTACCAATTCTTAATTTACGAATTGTATTGTTCATGTTTGAAATATGTTCTGGCTGTCACTAAATTATATTCTCATTCATAGTTAATTGGTACCAATTGTATTGTTCATATTTCAATTATTGTGATGTTAATGTTTTATTAAATTATTATACATTTTCATTTGATTGTCAGATATGAATTCCATAAAATTTACTGCTGCATTTCATCATAGGGGAAATTTGTGGGACCTAAAAAATATGAAGGTGGAGACCTCACCTATTTTGATAATTGTGATATAGATAAAATGTCTCTAGTTGAATTGAAAAGCATAATAGTAGAATTAGGTTATAAAAACTTTGTAAAGGCATTGGGCCAAATTGATGGAAATAGGTTTTGTGAATTTTTTAGTTATGCTGATCTGTTGGAATATTTAGAGGAAAGATTAAAAACAAATAAAAAAGTTCATTTCTACATATAGTACATGATAGATAAGGTTAATTTTGTTGATGAAAGTGTTCTTAGGGAGGAGATCGAAGCAATGTAGTTAGCTCAGCACAGAGGTGTGATGATAAAGGGGCAGACCAGTTTCACAGTGATAGGGACCCTACTACTGTGGGCTTGGATGACTCTGAAGATGAGGTTGATCCTATAGAATTTAATGATTGGAATGATCCCTCTATAGGACTAGGATTGGAGTTTATCAGAACTAGTTTGATAGTTAAGTTTAGTAAAAATAAGACTAAAATTTCATCTTTTGAAGGTGAAATTTGTCCTATCATTCAAGGAAAGCTTGAGAGTTTAAAGAAGCAGAGCAGGCATTGGTTTCCTTTATTGGTGGGGGGTGGAATTTATGAAGTTTCAAGCTTCAGGAACAAATTTATTGTAAATTTGGATCATAGGACATGCAGCTGTAGAAAATGAGAATTATGTGACATTCTATGTTCTCATACAATTAGCTGTATTTTTACATTGAAGGATAAGGCTGAGAAATATGTCTCCAATTGCTATTCTCCCTCTATCTATGCTGAATGTTATGGTCCCATTATCTATCCTTGCAATGGTCCCAATGTATGGGAAAAAAATGAAGTCCCAACATTGTTGCCTCCAATTTACAAAAGGAAACCTAGGTGCCTATCAAAGAAAAGGCACAAGGAGGCGATTGAAGTTCCAACAAAAGATTCTCATCGTCTATCAAGAGTTGGTTCAAAAATCAAGTATACCAGTTGCAAGGGAGTTGGACACAATGAGAGGTCATGCAATAAAAGGGTTATTCTTTAATGTATTATTGTTATTATTATTATTATTATTATTATTCGATCCTCAAACACAGTCAGTTCATCTCTTTATTTATTGTAGGGTCAGGTCAGTTCATCTCAAACTTTCCAGTACTAGTCCCAGTCCCATGAGGTCAGTCAAACAACTCCTCAAGGTTCACAAAATTGGCCATAAGTGGAAAACCCGACACCTCCTACAACATTGTAATAGTTCTAAGTAGTTGTATGAGATTGCAATGCAAGCTTGCTTTATGAGAATATGAATGTTGTGTAGGTGGAAGAATTGACAACTGAATTTGGATGAGATTGCATATTGTCTGAGAATGTTTTGAATGTGATGTTGAGATAAGATGTTGTTCAGCCTGTATTGTAAAGGTTCTGAATGTTCTGAATTGTAATCCAACACCTTTTGTAATGTATGTGATGTTTCCATTGAGAATTGTTTTGAATTGTACAGGATGTTAATTGGTACAGGATGTTGTTTGGCATTTCCATTCATAGGATAGTTAAATTAATTGTGCACTACTGCTGTTTATAATGTGATATTTTTGTATCCCATTTCCATTCATTTTTAAATTGGTATAGGATGTTTTTGTACTACATTTCCATTCATTTTTAAACATTACAGGATGTTATTCAGTTGTTTGGTATAGGATGGTTCCAAGCAATTTTTTCATTTTAAGTTGAAATCCAGCAAGTAACATATTTTTCAATTGCATTGCTTCATTGATTCCATTTCAGTCGAACAACAATTCACACTTTTCTAGGCAAAGACAACACAGATAGTCCACTCCTTTCAATTTTTAATCATCAGAGCAAATATAAAAATTACAATACTTATTATTACCCACACACATTTACCCCCAAAACATTGTTGTCTTTGAACATCTTTGTTTTGCAGCCTTTGAATCTCTGTCTTCATCTTGGAACAAATATCCTCCATCTCTAACTTTTACAATGTTAGAATCTGATTTTCCTCCTTCAGCCTTTCAATTATGCTACTTGTTGCTGCCATTCTCATGTTAAAATCAACTACCACAGAACTGCTTCTTGTCTTTTCCTCCTCAATTTTGTTTCTCAGTTCTAGTATGACCTCAATTGCTCGATCAGACAATGGTGGATCATACCACTAGAAAAATTCACAAGCATTCCCATCCTATATTAAAAATAGAGAGATGACATGGTGTTACAAAAAATGGAGAATATTACCCTTACATATGTTTGGAAAAAAAAAACCCTCAACTTACCCAAAAGTGAGGTCCATGAAGTCACTAAAATGGTATCAAGATCACATCTACATTTCAACGGAACATCTTCCATTTCAAAACCCAAAAATTTTATAGAGATAGAGTGTGTGTGTGTGTGTATGTGTGTGTGTGTGCAAGAGTAATCTTCACACCTTAGACCACAGTGCAAGAGTACGAGAGAGATGTAGATTGAGAGAGATCACACAGACTGCATCCTCACACTTCTCTCTCTCTCTCTCTCTCTCTCTCTCTCTCTCTCTCTTTCCCTCTTTTTCAAGTCGAACAAGCCTTCTAACGAGTAGAAATAAGGAGTCCAACAGGTAAAGCTGCACATTGACATGCGGATTGACGAAAATGCCCCTTTATGTTGACATGATAATGCCATGTTAGCAAGAAAACAGGGTGGCACTGCCACGTCAGTAAAATACTTACGTGGCAATAAATATGTTGAAATGTGATGACCCGTCAGCGATAGGTTAGCGTCCGTGTGAGCAGGTTTATTGCTACGTCATCAATTAACTGCAGACTGTCGCCGTCATTGACGGAAGAATCAATTTGTTACACTTTTGGAAGTTTAAGTACCGCAAGGTAGCATTCCTAGCTATAGAGACTAATTTGTGAAATTGGAGCAAAGTTTAAGAACTGGATATGTAATTTACTCATTTAAATTAGGGGTTAAGAAATAATGGGTAATCACCTATTATCCTTAACCTCCCCAATCTCCCTAGAAAATAACACCCGATTAACCTACGTGAGTGTGTGTTACTTGTTCTTCAATTTTGTGCATTTAAAGAAGAAAAATACTTGAGAGAAAAACTCACATTTATGTATGAGACAAAAGGCAATTTCTCTAGAGAGAGAATGTTTAATAGAGGGCTAAACAAAATTCTGAGTAGGGAATTTTTCACGTTACTTTCAACATCGGATTCGAGAGTTGCGGTATCATGATATTGTGGTGATAGTCCGTTTTAACATGATTATCGTCTCGACTATGAGATCGACAAAGAAACACATCATGGTTCCCAATATTCCTGTGTTTTATTCACCGAGATATTTACTCTTTTTATTATTTCAAAAAAATTCACCATAATTCCGCTTGCGTACATGTGTGTATTAAAATTCCAATATTGGTATCAGAGTGCATATTGGTTTTATTAAATAATTTTCAGAATTTTTCGGATATAAAATATAAGGTTAAAAATTTGGGGTTTTAAATCACAGATAAATTTCGTGAATCCGATTATACCATGATATTACCAATGTTAAGTAGATCACAAATATATATTTTTTTAGAATTTTTGGAGCATATTTTGGCCATTAAATTTAAAGCCATAGTTTTGGGCGCTAATGGTGCCCGAAACTTAAAACCCTAGATCTGTCCATATAAAAGGATGGATGATCTATAAAAATGGCATATATGTGTTCCATGAGTGCCGATCTACGTTTTAGCATGTATTTTGTGAATTGCCGTTGCCGGAAACTGGGTTTTCTGACATGGCCATGGAGGGCCAAAATTTGGACATTTGATTCGCCGCATTTAGGGCTTAAATCCCCTGAAAAACTGAGTTCAGAATGGTTTTGGGGAGTCTAATATTATTTTCTGATTGAAATCGCCGTCGAAAAGGTGATAGAAATGAATTTTCCAAAAACCGGATTGAAAAACCCGGTTGCAGACCCGTCGAGAGAAGAAAACTCACTGGCACGTGCGTCACATGCATGCAGAGGCACGTCATGGAGAAAACAAAGGGTGCGTATAGTTCACATGCGAGGAACGCACGTGAAGCGGTAAGATGTTGGTTCAGGTCGGACCCAGACCTGAGCCTGACTGTAACGCCGACTCTGTGATGCCATATTTTTGTACAAAAAATTTTATTTATTCATATTGAATTTTGATTTTGGGGTATTTAAATTAAATTTTTGGTATATTTTAAATTTTTGCTATATCTGTGAATTTTGGTGTTAAAAAAAAAAAAACCTAAACTGGATTAGGGCTAAAAAGCCCTAATCTCTTCTTCTTCTTCTTCTTCTTCTCTCTCTCTCTCTTTCTCTCTCTCTCTTCCTCTCTCTCTCACTCCGCCTCTTCCCCTTCCCACGACCCGCCGCCCTCCCTCGCCCAAATCGGCCGCTCTTCTCCGACGCGCACCACCACCACCACCACCATCTTCTTCTTTTTCTCTCCCTCTCTATCTTTTCCTCTCGGATTCTCTCTCTCATTGTTTCTCACTCTCTCCGCTGCTCACTCTCTCTCTATCTCTCGCGATCTTCCTCCCTCTAGATCGTGCTCCTCCGCGGTCTCCCCCTTTTGCAACCTACCACCGCTACTCCTCTCTCCTCGCGTGAGCGCGCTAGCCTGCAGCGCCTCCTTCCTCGAGCGAGCGCGCCACTGCGTTGAACCTTCTGCCCGAGCGCTCTACAGCACGAGACCCCTAGGCAATCCCTACACGAGTACGCTCCAGTGTGACCTTCTGCGCGAGCACAGCCCACAGCGCGCGACACCTACACGAGCACGCGCGCCTCACAGTGCGCGATCCTCTCGCGAGCGCACGCCTCAGCTCGCGAACACGCGCCTCAGCCCTTAAGCGAGCGACTGTAGACCTCCCGCGAGCCCTAGCCTGTGAGTGCTCCAGCCCACAAGCGCCCGCCAGGCCGCAAAGCCCACTACTAACCCGTGAGCCCACTTCTGACCCACGAGCCCACTGCGGCCCACGAAGCCCACTACGGCTAGCAAACCAGCCCACGAGCCCACCAGCGGGCCAGCCCGCCAGCCCACCAGCCCCCGAGCCCGCGAATAGCTGTTCCCTTCGAGAGCTCACCTACATATTCATTACTACAGGTAACGACTATAATTGGATGTAATTCTAGGGTTTGGCATTTAGCAATTTAATTAGTTGCTAACCTCGTTTCAAATTTGGAAATATTACAGGCTTTAGACTAGTTCGACGGGCGAACGAAAGCTAGGTCTGAGATCCGAGAAACCCTAGGTGAGAGAAATATAATTATTTCTATATTTGAATTAAGTTTCTCGAAATTATGTGGAATTTAGAATCGGAAACTATATAATGTTAAAATTTTGAAAAATTAGAGAAAATGAGAAATATTGAAAAATTGATCATTAGTGAGCCAAATGATTCGAAAGTGACGAAACGAGAATTTAGAAAGTGGATTGTGTCAATTAAAGTTGTATTAGATTTGAAAGAAAAATTGAAAATTCCATATTAGACCTTTATTTGATATTAAATTGTGATGATTGATTAGGTTTGTCTTTTGGAGACTCGAGGAGTCAATTGGATTGAATTGAAAAAATAGGGAGTAATCACCCTCCCTAAAAATGTGAGTGGAACTCTAATCTCTTGTATGAAATAGTGAAACGTGTTTTCTACCGTGTTTTCGATAAAACATGCTTTTGATATGCATTGATTTGACGTATGATATTAAAATCTGTTTTGTGATTATTGGAGTGTCTTAAATTATGTTTACGATAACTATGCATTTATGGTTTGAGATGAAACAAAAATTGTGCCATTAATTGAAAAATTGATAAATTCCTTTTTACGGTTGCATTGGTATGCAGTTTTGAAATGATTTGATGAAATGTATTGACATGTGGATTTCAAATACTTTGATAAACTATGTGGGTTGGATGCCCACTAGTTATGTATGATATGATTCTTTCTTGTGGGACGTTGTGCCCTTGTGGTACTATGATGATGACATTGATGATTCCGTAACTACGAAGAGCGTTTGTAGAGGCACGTGTTGTCCGGATACGCTTCTGTAGGAGGAATCCACAAACGTCTTTGATTCTAAGGGCTATAGGCGCCGCCGGTTGAACCCATGATGGGGGAGGACGGTGTGACGCCACCGTCTAGCACTGGACGGGATCCTATACACGATGATGAGTTAGCCCCAGCAAATTCATGGCCAACGTCGGGGTAGAGGGCGATTTTAAAGTCTATGTATAATAAAACCCCTGATGTGCTTGTTCTTGGTCATGGTTGAAGTTTGTCAGGATTATTTTTAGCATACTCTACTATTATTTGATTTTTAAATGGATGCATACATGCTTGTTATCGTGTGATTGATTTAAATGATTTCAAATTGCTAAATATATCATGTTTTGCTGCGAAATGTAAATTTTTATTTCAAATGATATTATTTGACACTCTAATAGTTCACCCACACTATTTTTGCTTGATATTAACCCCCTCACTCACCGGGTATCTTCCCATGATACTCACCCCTCTCTTTTCCTTTCTTAGACAGGATTTTTGTGATAGAGCGACATTTCAGACTCTAGAGGGTTTGACAGCATACCCTGAGATTTGGTATTTACGACGGTGAGGTTTAATTTAAATTTGAAATATGAATTTCGTTCTTTGTTTCTATCTTACGCGGTCTTGATATTGAGATCCGTAATTGACCGTGTATATTATGGGATGACTGTATAACTTATGGGCAGTTGTGTGCATAACCCTCGTTTTGGTTCATTTTACTTACATTGAAGTATCTGTAAGTGTTTAAACTTTCTACTTAGGAAATTTGTTGTACATTTGTATAAACTTTAGGCCCGCTCGGTATGACGGTTGTTCATGCTCTAGTTGGGCATGATAGTAGAGGTCTGCGGTTATGATTGTTGGAAATTTATATAGCCTGGCGTTGTTTTGGATGTCTATTGTGGGTGATATGTTGTGTGAGGTCGAAATGACCATTTTATTTTATTTACAAGTTGATTTTAAATTATATAGGTTTATTTGTATATGAAAAACCTTCGATTTATGGGGAGATTTTATCCGATTTTCTGTAGAAATATAGTCGGCATTTAGGGCAACGGGTGGTTACTCACGACCCAGGTTCGGGACGTAACACTGACCCGTTAATTGACCCAGTTGGGTCAAACCCCGACCCGTGTAATACTCCTCAGGGCGTAAGTCGCGTGCCATGAGTAGGCGAGCGTGTGTCGTGCTGCGCCAGGTGCGTGACAGCACGTGTAAGGTACGCCACGCATCTGGCATGTGCGCCAAGAGGCTGCCAGCTCGTGGAGGCATGTGGTAGTACGTGTAGAACCGCCACCGGCGCTTGTGCGTCAAGTCGTTCAGAATTGGATTCTTTCAATTTTCTAAGAGTTTTATATCTATATTTGTGACTATTTATGGGATTTGTACGCCGAATCCAAATCCGGATGGTGAGATGCGATTCCGGATTGTGGTGCACAGTGTTTGTTGACTTATACGCTTGCTTTGGGGTTAATACTCGAACCATTTAAAATTTGATGATTCGTAGGGTAAGCAAAATTGAGATAATAAGCATTATTTGTCATTAATGTCTCGTTTTTGTGTAATAGAGACAATGGCTGCAATAAAAAATATCGTACTTAATATCGTGAAGGGAGACAAGCTGAGCGGTGACAACAATGACATTTGGCATCAGAAGGTTCAGTTTATCTTCGAGGAACAGGACCTAGACGAGATTTTAAGGCATGAGATGTCAGACTCTGGGGAGGATACTACGCCTCAGGCTAGACGGGATCAAGAGGTGTATCGTGCATGGAAGAAAAAAGATGGCCAGGTTAGGGCAATCCTTTTGAGCAGCATTCATGACGACATGATCCCAGTATATGAGCAGTATCCTACTGCAATGTCGATCTAGGTGACTCTGAGAGAGCACTTTGACTCTCGGTCAGCTCCTAAGCTGAGGATGCTGACCTATAGGTTCATCACCTATAAGAAGAATCCAGATCATACTATGAAACGGCATCTTATGCATATGTCGAGTATGATCGCTTCTCTGAAGAACATGGGGGACCGATGTCTGATGAGTTTCAGGTGCTGGGGGTGATCCAGTCTTTACCTGACTCCTTGAATGTGGTTAAGACCTATCTCACACACACTAAGAGTATTCATACTTTCATAGATGTTAGTAGATATTGTGAGCTCGAGGAGGAGCGCCAGGAGGTGGCTAGATCTGTTTCCGGTCATGCCTATCTAGCGAAGTCGAGTAAGGGCTCCAGGAGCTTTAAGCGCAAGTGGCGCAAACATAATGGAAAGACCAAAAGCTAAGGTAAGAAGAAGCCATTGGTTAAAACCGATGATAGAGGACAGAAGCACACGAATAAGGAACTTGAAAAGAGCAAAGTGAAATGCTACATGTGTGGCAAGTTTGGGCATTTCGCTCGCGAGTGTGGTGAGGAAAGGTAAGTCCTCCTTCTTCTTTATATGGTTTGAGTTATGTTTCATATACTATGATACTCACTGACTCCTCTCCTTTATGGATTGTAGATTCAAGAGCCACCGACCATATAGCTCGTGATAAGAGTGCATACGTAGAGTTTCGCCGACTGAGTCCTCATGCAAAAAGGCAATATATGGAGAACGGAGCATTTGTAGCTATGAAGGGGATTGGTACATATAAGCTGATGTTACAAAAGAACCAAATCCTATATCTATATGACATATTGTATGCTTTCGAGATTTGACAAAATCTCGTATCTATTCTTTGTTTAGATTGCTTAGGATATTTTGTTCTATTTAAAAACTTGAGTGTTTTGATTTCGTATGATAATTCTCTTTTAGGTACTGGTTTGGTTCATGATGGATTGTATGCGTTGGACATGATTTGCTATAATAATATTTCTAATTTATCTTATATTGCCTATATATCTGATAGTGTAGTTGATGATATTTCTGTTTGGCATAGTAGACTTGGCCACATAGGGTAAGAGAGAATGAATCCGTTGGCAGCGAATAGCCTGCTGGGCCTGCTAACTCGGGTCAAATTACCCCTACGTGAGTTTTGCCTAGCCGGCAAAGCGATGAAGAATCATGTGGAAAGGCAATGAGAGCTAGAATTCCATTGCAATTGATTCACTCTGATATTTGTGGGCCTATGAATGTGAGAGTCCAAAATGAAGCCAGGTATTTCATTACATTTATAGATGATTACACGCTTTTCGGTTACGTCTATCTGATCTCGTACAAGTCTGAGACATTAGATTGCTTCAGGAGGTTTATTAGCGAGGTGGAAAATCAGTTAGACTTGGGAGTTAAAACTCTTAGAACCAATCAAGGGCGCGAGTATCCATCTGAGCAGTTTAAAGAGCTCTGTTTTGAGAAGGGTATTACAAGACAGTTGACTGTTCCTGTTACTCTCAAGTAGAACGAAGTAGCCTAGAGAAGGAACAAGACTCTATTAAAGATGGTGAAATCTATGATGGCGTAAGCCAACTTGGCTATCTCCCATTAAGAAGATGCATTGTTGATTGCTGCCTATGTTATAACCAAGTCCGTAGTTAGTACCCCCTACGAGCTTTGGATAGGAAGACAACTTGACCTTAGCCATTTGAGGTAATAGAGTTGTGTTGCATACGTTCATGATTCCTCGTACCCATACGGCAAGTTAGGTCCACAAGAAAAGAAGTATATCTTCATAAGATACTCTGAATACTCTAAGGAACACGTGTTCCTAGGTGAACGTACGAACAACACGAGCTCTGAGATCGAATCTCATAATCCTACGTTCCTAGAAAATGATTTTCCTAAGAGATGTGAAATCGATCAGGATTTTACCTTTTATGAGATGGGTGAGCCTAACGGTTCAGTTGAGCCCTGCGGCGAGACTCAAGAACTTATTACGGATTTTGGTCCTAGTGTGAGTGACCCATGTAGAGGTGAGAAGGCTACCCCTCCTTGTTGGAGTAGTCGGGGGAATATACCCCGACGTTGTTTTCCGATTGAGAATGAGATTCTCATCGTGACTCCCGAGAATGATGAGGAGTCTCGGACTTTTCAGTAGGCTCTTGAGAGTTCTATGAAGGACCAATGGTTAAAGACCATGCAGGAGGAGTTGGAATCTATGAGAGTCAATGGGGTGTGGGACCTAGTTGATCTACCTGAGAATAGAAAGACAATTAGGAACAAGTGGGTTCTCAAAATCAAAAGAAAGGCCGACGGATCAATAGAGAGATACAAGACCCGTCTAGCAGCCAAGGGTTACACACAGACAAAGGGCATTGTCACAAGTATGGATATAGAATTACATCATATGGATGTAAAGACTGTTTTTCTTAACAAAAATTTGGATGATAAGATCTATATAGAGCAACCTTCCGGGTTCGTTCTAGTAGGTCATGAGGATAAAGTCTGTCGACTTCGGAAGTCGATATTTGGCCTAAAGCAGTCATCCGGTGGATGATATAATCTTGGAGGTGATATATTATGGTTTTACGATGATTGAGGAGGATCATTGTAACTTCTGATACAATCCTATGACTCTTTTGTGATCATATCCCTATATGTGGATGATATAATATTAGCCGGGAACAACATTGAGGTCGGGAACAACATTGAGTATCTAATGACAATCAAGACATAGTTGTCATCAAGTTTCGACTTGAAAGATATGGGTGAAGCTGAGTTCATCGTTGGAGTTAAGATCCAGAGGGATCGCTCGAGACGAACGTTAACTTTTTCACAAGAGACCTATATTAGGAAGATTCTCAAACGTTTTGGGATGAGTGATTGTAATCGCATAGATACTCCGATTGCCAAGTATGATGACCTGAGTTTTGAGATGTGCCCTAAAAATTAGGAAGAAGTAAGGAAAATGAGTAAAATCTCTTATTTCAACGTAGTGAGAAGTTTGATGTACGCAATATTGTATACATGACCAGACATTTGTTATGCAATCGGTTTGGTGGATAGATATCAATCAAATTCTAGAAAGGGTCACTAGAGAGCAGTAAAAAGGATTTTGAGATATTTTAAGGAAATTGCGAGCTTCTCTTTGCGTTACGAAGGAGGAGATTTGCGCCTTATGGAATATTTAGATACCGATTGGGGCGGTAATCTAAATAAACGCAAATCGATGTCAGGTTTTGTCTTCTTGCTCAATGGTGGTGTCATTTCTTGGAGTAGCAAGAAGCAAACCTGTATGGCTCTATCTACGATGGAAACTGAGTTCGTAGCTTGCTCAGTCGCAGTTCAGGAGAGTGTTTGGTTTAGGAGATTATTAGATGACTTAGGGGTTGTGATTGATAGTGGGAGCCAGTGATAATCTATTATGATAATCAGGTCGTTATCGTCTACACTCGAAACCCTAAGTATCATAGTATAACCAAACACATCGACACCAGATATAACTTTATAAGAAATATCATCAAGAAAGGTGAAATGATTATCAAGTACATTTCAACACACAGTATGGTGGCCGACCCCTTCACCAAACCCATTGCTAGAGACTCATTTGTAGCACATAGAGAGTTATTAGGTTTGGACATGTCTTGATATTTCTCATTTTGTACCGAATTGATAATGTGAGGCTTATTACTTTTATATATATATGTGTGTGTGTGTGTGATTTTGTATATTATTTAGTTATATTTGTGTTATTATTTTTCTTAAACATTGCACTTGATTTAGATCATATATGCTTTGATGTGATAAAGGATTTGTCAAGTAGGCGAGATCGACTCTTTCACACGAGTGATCACCTCTAGCTCTGAGCGAGCGGAGATGAGACGGTTTTTAGTCGTAAAAGGCATTAAGAGTGGCTCTGCTAGAACACAAGTCACCCTAATATGTGTTCAGGATAAAGTTATCTCAGATATCACGTGCAATTAGTGATATTGTCTCTAAGACACTCTTTTTGAGATCTCTGGTAGAGTCTTATGTGTAGACTGAGTTTCGTATCTGTATAATGTTAGAGAAATCTGACATATACCCTTTTGAAAAATAGAAATCTGACATATATCTTTATAAAAAATGAGGGATTAACATTGTGGTACGCGTTTCATATTACGTGTGATGAGATGACTATGTGATAGTATGAGCTATTACTTGAGACAATAGTGTAATCGTGATCTCCGTTCCCATTGTGTGAAACCCGAGATCCATTAGGTAGGATCTCTTATACTCTTATTACTTTCGGCTGTTTCTAGAAATTTTGGCTTAGTGTTCTACTTTAGTCTATTTACCTATGGCCTGGAAGATAAATTAAGATCTAAGGGATAGGTCTAGGAAAGCAGTTGAAATGAAATTGATAGATTCGAGTTTGGAAAAAGGAAGACCAATAGGCATTACATCATTATGTAGTATTCACTGATCAGTCTATTATGTTTATCTATGTTGGGATTCAACATAATAGTGAATACACAGTCGAGTATTAATTGTGATCACTTTCGATGGGGAAAGTGGCTTGATAGATATAATTGTATTGAATTTGGGGTACAGTAAGTTCATTTTGATACTAACAGTAACTTCTCGATCATCCTAACAGATGTATAGAGAAGTTTTTTGCTTGTAGGTGTACTCACCAGTCACACGACGTCCAATCCTATATGAAAGTCCAGTAGGGTGATATAGTAGATCATATGAGTTGTGATTTCGTGACGAATATTAAATACTCTCGTATACAAGTGGAAGATGTTGGTAAATGGTACTCACATGAAGCATTTACCATCGAGTGAAAATTTAAAGTTTAAATTTAAATCAGGGGGTTAAGAAATAATGGGTAACCACCCATTATCCTTAACCTTCCCAACCTCCCTAGAAAATAGCACCCAATTAACCTACGTGAGTGTGTGTTACTTGTTCTTCAATTTTGTGCATTTGAAGAAGAAAAATACTTGAGAGAAAAACTCACGTTTGTGTGTAAGACAAAAGACAATTTCTCTAGAGAGAGAAAGTTTAATAGAGGGCTAAAGGAAATTTCGAGTAAGGAATTTTTCACGTCACTTTCAACATTGGATTCGAGGGTTGCGGTATCATGATATTGTGGTGATAGTACGTTTTAACATGATTATCGTCCCGACTGCGAGATCGACAAAGAAACACATCATGGTTCCCAATATTCCCGTGTTTTATTTATCGAGATATACCCTATACTTATTCCTTTTATTATTCCAAAAAAATCTACCATGCTTCCGCTTGCGTGTAGCGTGTATTAAAATTCCAACACTCTGTCTGACTGTGCATGAAGCTTGTTTGAGTTGGTGCCGATGGCGATAATGAAGTGTATTTTGAAGAAACTAAGGAACATGAAAAATAACTGTGAGAATTGGAGTAGAAAAGAGAATATCAAGGAATTAATTTTCATTTTGGGTGTCTTAACCATTAAGATGGTGGAGAATCTGAAATTTTCAGAAATGAATGTTTTTGCAATTGTTAATCGTCTCAAATGTTATTGTTTTCACCCCATTAGTATATAAACTTGAGCTATTTGGCTAGGGATTTAACGGTTTGCGATTGAACTAGTACAATCTGTTTCTAGTAATGTGCAATTTTGGTATGCATCATTATCCTGCCCATAAGGAGGTGTTTGAGGCAGTGTTTGGTTGTCTCACAGAGGTTGTTAGCTATTTATGAAAATGTGCATCCCTACAAAGTGGGAGTGTCTCTCCATGCTAAAAAGGTCAGCATCATCCCATATGATCTTGTATAAACACCGTTGTAGGTATCTTTTTCTAGCAATGTGAACAAGTGAAACGGTGTGGCGTCTTCTTCAATGTGATAGGGTCCATTGATTTCCATTCTCGAAATCTCTTAAATCTTGGTCTGTTAGGATGGATTTTTTCAGTGTGGACAGCTATTTCTTTGGTAAGATACAACTTTGATTGAGCCCTTTTCTTGCAACTTTTGCAGGGGAAGCCTATTTCCTTTGGTGAAGAAATGTCTAATCTTTGATACGTAGAGGTTAGAAGCAGTTCTCTGGCTTCAAAGCCACCAAATGATTTGTCTGTATCTGCGTAACAATTTATTGAAAAGATCCCCGGGACACACTTTCCAGACTTGGAAGGGTAGTGAACAAGGAATTTATTAGTTTTTTTTTTCATGTTAATTAATGATCTTGTTGAAAACGAGAGAATATGCAAATGCTTTTAGAGATCAAGCCCATGAATTCTTGTTGTCTAAATCTTGTGATAAGCTTGAGAAGCAAGAGAGGTTTTCCTCCGCCTGGCTGCTTTTGTTTCAATGCCTCTTGTGCCTAACGATAATGTTTGCTGCCTAGTTACATTTCTTGTGGGTAAGTTTTTACATGGGACTGTCTTTTATGTTTAACTAGAAAAGTGTCTCTCATATGCGGATTATAAAGTGGTCTTTAGGGTTAATTTGGGTGTCCTTAGCCACCTCTGCCTTTGAAATTCAAACAAAGTAGGACGGGAGGTCTAAGTTTGTTATTCAATTAGAAGAGAGTGGTGAATAATTGAATATGGACTTTTTGAGACTTTTTAAAAATTTAAAATAGAATGATAATGAATAAAAATTTAATGAAGGAAGACACAAGAAATTTTTATAATAGTTCTACCAAACTTGGTATACATCCGCTCCCAAACTGTTTCTGGATTTTCCCCTAATTGCTTATATTACAAACTTGATTACAGGTTCAAGTTCAACCTTCAACTATGATTCGTCAGAACACTTCAATTCAATCCCACTCAGATTGAATCTAACTCTTCTAGACTTAAGGTAGCAACACTCACTCCATCTTTGACACTCATAACAATTTATGAAATAAATGTTAAGAATTGAGCTTTCTTTCCTCAGATTTGATAGTGTGAGAATAAACAGACACTTAATATAGTTTGGAAATTTTCAAGTGCACAGTGAGGATTTTATAGTGTATTCAATAGCTCATTCAATTCTCATCTCAGTGCTTTCTTTTTTTCTTTATTTTTTTGCTCCTTGGTATTTATTGAGGTATTTAATAGATTTGTTGGTGGTGGTTGTTGCATCAGAACATTGAACATTTATTTTCCGCCATTAAAACTCTACAATAGTTCCTTCGTTCATGCTGAATCTCTACTCCTTTTGCTGACGCTTCTTTTAAATAAGCCAATCAGAATATGCTCACACTGCATTTGAACGTTAACTTTCATAGAAAGGGAAACATTTCAAAAATCGAAAAAATAAGTTATCCGTTAGATTCAAATTTGTTTCCTAGATCTAATTTCTAATATACACAGGTCGATGTGTGCTTTAATGATGAAACAAACTTCAGGTCGACAAGTATTATATAATATATTGACAAGTTCCTGTGCAAATGAAAATTGGTGGACCCGAATAGATTAATTGGTCGATATGTTTCTACAAGTAGACTAGATTTTTTATGTGTCGATGTGTATATTTCAGAGACAATTATCAACAGGTTGACATATGCCAACCTCAGGTTGATGTCTTACTATTCATTATTTAAATTGGTAGATGTATCTAGGTGAATTGATTGATGTGTTTTGGCTAGGTCGACAAGTACAATAACAGGTTGAAGTGTGTGCTTTAGACACAAGTGTCATCAGATTAATATGTTGAGCCAACAGGTTGACGTGTTACTATTCAAAAATTAAATTGGTTGACATGGTATTTAAAATTGGTCTACATAACACTTTCAGGTTGATGTGTTGCAAATTAGGTTGATATATTTTTAGAAATCAGGTTGATTTGTACGAAGAGCAGGTTGCTGTGTTATTGTTCATAGGTTAAATTGGTTGATGTGTTAGAATGAATTGATTAATGTGTCACTGTTTCTATAGTTTTATGTCACAAGATTTGTGTTCAGGTCGATGTGTTACTTGTGTGGGTCAAAGTGTTCAGATATTTGTTTTTATAGAAATCATTTATTTCAGGTCGACAATAACAACAAACGGGTTAATGTGTATGTGTAAATATTATGAATTGATCAACACAGTACTTGTAATTAGTGGACCTGCTATGCAGGTAGATGCGTTTACTGACCAGGTTGACA